>JAIOJX010000006.1:66856678-68056678 GCA_022376925.1 Tragulus kanchil | reverse complement strand
GAATTACATCTCTACCCCAGGAAAATTAATCATGAAATGCTGTGAATTCCACCTAAGAGAATTCTCTGAATTTCTCCCTAGAACACTACCTCATGCAATCACACATCATTTAGGGGCAGCCAAGTCCTTGACCTCCTAGAGATGGTATTTACCAAACTCATCCTTAACAAATAAGGCTTAAACACTGGTTCTCCCAGCCTCGATCTGGTTCTCAGCTATATACCAAAGGTTTGTCTTTTTTAATCCCTGACTACTTTACATTCAACAGCTCGTGGAAGGAGGTAGTTGCCCATATCACTGCAGCTTAAGCTTTATTGGGTTTTACATAGAAATCCCTTTTCCTACAAAAAAATAAGAAATGTTTTTGTAGTCCCTATTTATACCACTTGAATTAATTGGTTGGGCTTAGCTATAAAAACTTTTTACAAATATATTACTAAAATGTGAATTAACAAAACAATTGTACTGCTTTTTCTGCTGCCACTTGACTGCCTTCTAATCTCAGATGAAATGCTATTTTCTCCAGGAAGAATTCCTAATTGTGCTTGCTCATCATAAAGTTTACTTCTGTAAGTTTGTGTATTACCTTCAGAAGCCATCAAGTAGCCCTTCCTAGCACACAAATGGGATGCCATTCACTTGTTTTCTGCATCAGAGTTCTCACCCCATCTACTAGGACTTGCTTTTGAGAGGCTATCATCTCCTCTGGCTCAACAATGAACAGCTGCACAAGAACTCAACTTGAAAATCATCAAGGGCTTCCCCTGGTGGTCCAGTGGGTAAGGACACCGCCTTGCAGTGCAAGTGGCGCCGGTTTGATCCCTGGCCTGGGAAGATCCCACATGCCGCACAGCGGCTGGACCGATGTGTCCAATTACTGAGCCGGAGCTCTGGAGTGCATGCGCCCAGAGTCAGCGCTTGCAACGGCAGACACCACTGCAATGGGAGGCCCACAGGAGCCAAAGAACAAAGATGGATGTAAATAGATAAATGAAAGACCAATAGAAGTGGCCCATCCGCTCCCCTCACTCCCCAATCCAACCCTCGCCCAAAAATAAAATAATAAAATAAATCTTTAAAAAAAAAGAAAGAAAATCATCAAGTCTTTCATTAGATAAAACCATACTAACTGAAATCCATTTATATCCAATTGCAGATTCTCACAATTTTAAGACTACAAAAGATTAAACATTGGTTTAGATGTGTACTTTCTCCTCTATTCAGGAAATAGACCCTCATGGAAACTGCACCGTCTGATTCTTTCTTTAGATTTTCCCAGCATTGGGAATCCAGATCAGTCCTAAGTAATCTATTTGAAGATGGCAGAGATAATAACAGAAGATTATCTGCAAAATGCTAGCTTTGATTAAGGTTTATTATCTACTTCCCAGGTGATAAGACTAGACAATCATTCAATGTAATTTCCAGGTGGAGAGAGTTGGCTCCAAGTCATCTTCTATAAAAGAGAAGCTTAAAACATCAACAGCAGAGAGAAAGAGGGAGGGAGATTACCTTGGATGAAAAGGTTCAGGAAGCTTTGATGAGATAAATGATGAAGAGATGAAGAAAGAGCAAGTGAGATGAAAACATCAGGGACATAGTTTTAGAAGCTGTGCACTTGAACAGGAAGTAGAACACACATGAATGAAATGTGGGTTACTACCATACTGCTGACTAAAGACATACACATATAGTTAATGGCACATATTCTGAATAATCAACAGAAAAGAAACATTTTGCTTCTGAGACTACAAAATTAGGGATTGCTATTTCTTACTGATGTTGCCTAAGGCAGCCATGTATCATTATAGCTTACATTCTTTCCTTTTCTGTTTCCCTTTACTGATTTTTCTGCCATGAACCATAGTTCTACTTCCCTATATAAATCTTCACGAGCTTTATGTGCTGGGTTTTGTTACAACTTAACCACCTATCTTTAGTCTGTCATTTTTTATATCCCCCACCTGTATAAAGAATTGTTACTGTGCTAAAATGCCAAGACTATTGAGGGTGAAGAATGCTCTTATACAATGAACTATTGATGTTTAAAATGAAAATAGAATTCAAGTCAGTTCTGCAGATGAGGGAAAAAAATCTTAGCTGAGAATTTTAAATAAAACTCAGAGATTATTCTGTGCAGGACAATAATAGTGAGACAACTGTGATGCACGCACATTGTCATATTAAAACCATACTAACTGAAATCCATTTATATCCAATTGCAGATTCTCACAATTTTAAGACTACAAAAGATTAAACATTGGTTTAGATGTGTACTTTCTCCTCTATTCAGGAAATAGACCCTCATGGAAACTGCACCGTCTGATTCTTTCTTTAGATTTTCCCAGCATTGGGAATCCAGATCAGTCCTAAGTAATCTATTTGAAGATGGCAGAGATAATAACAGAAGATTATCTGCAAAATGCTAGCTTTGATTAAGGTTTATTATCTACTTCCCAGGTGATAAGACTAGACAATCATTCAATGTAATTTCCAGGTGGAGAGAGTTGGCTCCAAGTCATCTTCTATAAAAGAGAAGCTTAAAACATCAACAGCAGAGAGAAAGAGGGAGGGAGATTACCTTGGATGAAAAGGTTCAGGAAGCTTTGATGAGATAAATGATGAAGAGATGAAGAAAGAGCAAGTGAGATGAAAACATCAGGGACATAGTTTTAGAAGCTGTGCACTTGAACAGGAAGTAGAACACACATGAATGAAATGTGGGTTACTACCATACTGCTGACTAAAGACATACACATATAGTTAATGGCACATATTCTGAATAATCAACAGAAAAAGAAACATTTTGCTTCTGAGACTACAAAATTAGGGATTGCTATTTCTTACTGATGTTGCCTAAGGCAGCCATGTATCATTATAGCTTACATTCTTTCCTTTTCTGTTTCCCTTTACTGATTTTTCTGCCATGAACCATAGTTCTACTTCCCTATATAAATCTTCACGAGCTTTATGTGCTGGGTTTTGTTACAACTTAACCACCTATCTTTAGTCTGTCATTTTTTATATCCCCCACCTGTATAAAGAATTGTTACTGTGCTAAAATGCCAAGACTATTGAGGGTGAAGAATGCTCTTATACAATGAACTATTGATGTTTAAAATGAAAATAGAATTCAAGTCAGTTCTGCAGATGAGGGAAAAAAATCTTAGCTGAGAATTTTAAATAAAACTCAGAGATTATTCTGTGCAGGACAATAATAGTGAGACAACTGTGATGCACGCAATTTCAATATTTCAACTTGTATTTTTCTTTCCTTCAAATAACAAGGGCGCAATTTACAAGCACTTAGTGTTTCTATTCTGGGCCATTACACTTGAGTTTAATAATTCCCACATTTATTGACTTGATCATTGTATGACATTTGGCTATTAGCCGCATCAGCTCTCTAGAAGTTCACCTGCCACTTTAGGGACACTGACGGCTTCTATTAATAGCACCACGATAAACAACATAATAGACCAAGACTTCATAAAGATAGCTTAGTTTCTAGTTTAAATTCATACCCTTCTGCATATATGAGTAACAAGGTAACTCTATTCCCCTGTTAATGAGAGGAACACAGCTCCCTATTTTCTTTGTTTCTCAAGAACTTCTGCTTCTCATGAACTTCTGCTATCCAATTGGGCAGCATGATAAAGATCTGAATGTTGTGAGATGTGAAAGTGTGAATAGGCAGACTTGGTTAAGGAGGCCAGCAGTTTCCAAGGTGGAGGACGAGAAGGAGGAACAAACATATTTGGAATGTCTCACCTAGTCTTATCACTAATGACGTCCAGAGACCATAATCTGGCTAATCCTGTGTGTGTGTGCATGTGTGTGTGTGTATTAGGCCACTTCTATTGATCTTTCATTTATCTTTTGTGTTTGGACTGTGTGGGCCTCCCATCGCAGTGGCCTCTCTTGCTGCAGAGCACTGGCTCCAGGCGCAAGTGCTCCAGAACTCCAGCTCGGTAGCTGGACACATCGGTCCAGCTGCTCCACTGGCGCATGGGATCATCCCAGGCCAGCGATTGAACTGGCACCCGTTGCACTGTAAGGCAGTGTCCTTACCCACTGAACCACCAGAGAAGCCTTAATCCTAAATTAATGTTGTGGGTGTGGATCTAGTTAAGACCTTTACCACCTTAAAATACTCTTTTGATCTATTGTTAATAGCCACCTGAAAACATATTCTCCTAGCCCCTTCCAGTTCCTCTTTCTGGAAGCTTTCTTTATCCCTTTTTTCTTTAATAAAATTTTTGCTAAACAAAATTCTGAGGGACCAAAGCTCTGTTTTTTGATTTCGAAGTGAAATTTTCTCCTTCAGAGGTCATGAGTCCAACACAGTTCACAGTAAGCTATCTACTGTCATCAATCTGATTAACTAAGACATCAGACAGAAAAGAAAACCTACACAGATATTCAAGATGTGGGTGTGCTCAGGCCCTCGGTCTGACTCTTTGCAGCCCCTGTGGACTGTAGTCCACCAGGTTCCTTTGTCCATGGAATTTTTCAGGCCAAAATATTGGAGCAGGTTGCTATTTCCTATTCCATGGTATCTTCCTGACTCTCAAGGATGAAACTCACATCTCCTGCACTGGCAGGCGTTTTTTTTTGTTTTTTTTTTCCCTACCACTAGTGGCACCTAGGAAGTCCAATACCTAAGATGCCAGACCTGAAAGATGGAGAAACAATTTCTTTCAAATATACTAATTCTTCAAGGAAGGGAAAAAATGTTTTCTGGAGTGACTTCCCCATTAGGTCACCTATTGAGCTAAAAGACGAAGAATTTTCCATCTGTTCCCTCTTAAAGTTAAGTTGTGAGTCCATATCTCTGAGTCCATGAGCCACGTGCTGCTTCCAAAATCCATCCTCCTCAGTCTGGACACACAAAGTTTGACAGAGATCAAAAGTCATGCCATCCTTGCCTGATGAAGTATCAGGTGGTCAGAGGCCTGTCCAAAGCCACACTGAGGATATGAACAGGGATTTGAATGATGGGAGACTGTTCTGCAGGATGACATCTCAAAGTATCCCCTCCTCCTCTAGCTACAAAATATTCTTTGTAGTTTTGTATTTTGGTAGATGCAGTAACAATGCTAATGATACAACCCTTATTATTTTTTCTGTTTTCATCATTTATTGAGACATATATGCCAGATTTATTCCTAAATGCTTAACACACATTATCAATTTATTCCCATAAGTGATATTTACTATCAGTTATGGGTATTATAGTTACAGCAAAAGTGATATGTATATTCTTCATATTCTTTTCAATTATGATAGCTTACTGTAAGGTATTGGATGCAGTTCCCTGTGCTATACAGTAGGATCTTGCTGTTTATCTCTCTCTCTCTCTCTCTCTTTCTCTCTCTCTCTCTCTCAAATAAGAAAACCACAGAAGAGAAAGGCTATGCTGTAGACATTAGTGTGTAGCCAGCTTTCTTCCTTATTGAATCTAACATAACACTGCACACTGGAATCCTGATCAGTTTCCTTCCGGCATCAAACTATTTCAATAAAACAATCTTGGAGTGACCTGGTAAGTAAGCTACTTGGGGTGTGAGAAGAATAAACATGCCGTTCAAGGCAGGAAAATGATTTTGTCTCTTTGGAGCAGGTTGCTATTTCCTATTCCATGGTATCTTCCTGACTCTCAAGGATGAAACTCACATCTCCTGCACTGGCAGGCGTTTTTTTTTGTTTTTTTTTTCCCTACCACTAGTGGCACCTAGGAAGTCCAATACCTAAGATGCCAGACCTGAAAGATGGAGAAACAATTTCTTTCAAATATACTAATTCTTCAAGGAAGGGAAAAAATGTTTTCTGGAGTGACTTCCCCATTAGGTCACCTATTGAGCTAAAAGACGAAGAATTTTCCATCTGTTCCCTCTTAAAGTTAAGTTGTGAGTCCATATCTCTGAGTCCATGAGCCACGTGCTGCTTCCAAAATCCATCCTCCTCAGTCTGGACACACAAAGTTTGACAGAGATCAAAAGTCATGCCATCCTTGCCTGATGAAGTATCAGGTGGTCAGAGGCCTGTCCAAAGCCACACTGAGGATATGAACAGGGATTTGAATGATGGGAGACTGTTCTGCAGGATGACATCTCAAAGTATCCCCTCCTCCTCTAGCTACAAAATATTCTTTGTAGTTTTGTATTTTGGTAGATGCAGTAACAATGCTAATGATACAACCCTTATTATTTTTTCTGTTTTCATCATTTATTGAGACATATATGCCAGATTTATTCCTAAATGCTTAACACACATTATCAATTTATTCCCATAAGTGATATTTACTATCAGTTATGGGTATTATAGTTACAGCAAAAGTGATATGTATATTCTTCATATTCTTTTCAATTATGATAGCTTACTGTAAGGTATTGGATGCAGTTCCCTGTGCTATACAGTAGGATCTTGCTGTTTATCTCTCTCTCTCTCTCTCTCTTTCTCTCTCTCTCTCTCTCAAATAAGAAAACCACAGAAGAGAAAGGCTATGCTGTAGACATTAGTGTGTAGCCAGCTTTCTTCCTTATTGAATCTAACATAACACTGCACACTGGAATCCTGATCAGTTTCCTTCCGGCATCAAACTATTTCAATAAAACAATCTTGGAGTGACCTGGTAAGTAAGCTACTTGGGGTGTGAGAAGAATAAACATGCCGTTCAAGGCAGGAAAATGATTTTGTCTCTTTCATGTAAATGACCACATCATCCCTGACAGCCCCATGTGGAAGTGTTAGTCACTCAGTCGTGTCTGACTCTTTGTAATTCTGTGGACTGTAGCCCACCAGGCTCCTCTGTCCATGGGATTTTTCAGGCAGGAATACTGGATGGGTTGCCATTTCCTTCTCCAGGAGATCTTCCTTACCCAGAGATCAAATCCAGGTCTTGTGCCTTGCAGGCAGATTGTTTGCTATCTGAGTCACCAGGGAATTCCTGACTGCACCATACTTATCTATGAATACTTAACATATCTGTGACAAGGGAAGAAATAAAGTGAATATGCAAAGAGTATGGCACTGTGTCTGGCACTGTACCCTCATACTTCATCTTTGAAGTTTACCATGATCTGAAAAAAACTCAGAAAGGTTAAACAACTTTCCTAAACAGGGTCACACAAACAGTAAGCAGGAAAGCTGTGGAGCTTCCTCCACAGTTGTTATTTTTCCAATATACTCCTCAGATCCTTAATTGATAATTTCTAGCCTATAGCATAATTGTGTCAAGAAAAATTTTTTAAATTCTCCAAATAACACTTCAAACTAAAATTCAATTTAATTTTAGAATGTTTAATAATATTTGGATGCCCCACAACCCTCTGTGACCCTCTGTGTGGAAGAACAGGCCAAATTCAATTACATCAAGTTACATAGCTTCACAAAAGGTTGAGATTTGCTGGACTAAATGTACAGCTTTTCCTCTGCACTTCACTTCCCCTCCTGAACCCCCTTTCCAAGAGTAACATTATAAAGCTAAGAGCTGGCAGTAATGCTCCAAAGATGCCCTTCTTGAGATATCTAAAGAATGTGAACAACTTCTATGAGCCCTCTTCAAACAAATGGAAGGTACGCTGTATAATTTTCCAGGCAAGGAATCTTCCTAAGGGCTTGAAAAACAAACACATCTGTTTCAACATTCTAAGGCCTTCTGTTCTTGCCAAGCAGACAGGGATATTCACTGTTTTCAACTCCAGACCGTAAGAGCCAAATGGTGCATTTCCACAAGATTGAAAATTTCAAAGAAGGCAGAGTCTGGCTTTGTTATGTAGACTTTAGATCTCCTAATACTCCAAGAATTGCACGTTCTCCTGTATGTAGATATGTTTAAAGCTCATCCATTCCTGAAGTCATTGCCTTGGTTCAGAGGCTCAGCAGCCCCCTGAAGCCTTAGTTATTTAACAAACATTAAGCACATTATGAAATGCTGGCAATTTCCTCCAGGTAATCTGGTATTCTAAAGGCAGTCCTGACCCATCCAGCCAGCCCCACGAGTGATCTATTTGAATCACCTCGAGTCAGACTGCACAGCCATGGCAGGCACCTGAACACTTAAATCTGTTGGTCAATAGAAAATTGACCAGCCCACTGGCCTTTTTATTTTCCTTCTTTTGACTCTTCAAAGCTGAAATTCTGACTGTACTCCCACCAGTCCCTCTGGACCAGCACTATCCATTTATTTTGAGCTGATACAGAATTAAAACTCTGGAAAACATGCATGTTTGAACATACATGTATTTCTATATGTCTGTGTGTTTTTGAAAAGCAAACAGAAGAGAAAAGGAGAGGAAACCTCAGAGAGAGAGTGATGGTTCAATTTCTAGATTACCCTAGGTGCATCACTGATTCTTATCCATATAGAGTTATCCTCTGTTAATGTAACTAAGTAGAAACTTATGAACTTTGGACTCAGAATTTGTCATTGTTTAGTAGCTAAGTCATGTCTGACTCTTTGCAACCTCCTGGCTCTCCTGTCTTTCACTAACTTATAATGTCCTGCTTTAAATACTGACTCTATTTATTAAATCAGTGACCTTGGGCAAATAACTCAATGTCTACATCAAGTTACATAGCTTCACAAAAGGTTGAGATTTGCTGGACTAAATGTACAGCTTTTCCTCTGCACTTCACTTCCCCTCCTGAACCCCCTTTCCAAGAGTAACATTATAAAGCTAAGAGCTGGCAGTAATGCTCCAAAGATGCCCTTCTTGAGATATCTAAAGAATGTGAACAACTTCTATGAGCCCTCTTCAAACAAATGGAAGGTACGCTGTATAATTTTCCAGGCAAGGAATCTTCCTAAGGGCTTGAAAAACAAACACATCTGTTTCAACATTCTAAGGCCTTCTGTTCTTGCCAAGCAGACAGGGATATTCACTGTTTTCAACTCCAGACCGTAAGAGCCAAATGGTGCATTTCCACAAGATTGAAAATTTCAAAGAAGGCAGAGTCTGGCTTTGTTATGTAGACTTTAGATCTCCTAATACTCCAAGAATTGCACGTTCTCCTGTATGTAGATATGTTTAAAGCTCATCCATTCCTGAAGTCATTGCCTTGGTTCAGAGGCTCAGCAGCCCCCTGAAGCCTTAGTTATTTAACAAACATTAAGCACATTATGAAATGCTGGCAATTTCCTCCAGGTAATCTGGTATTCTAAAGGCAGTCCTGACCCATCCAGCCAGCCCCACGAGTGATCTATTTGAATCACCTCGAGTCAGACTGCACAGCCATGGCAGGCACCTGAACACTTAAATCTGTTGGTCAATAGAAAATTGACCAGCCCACTGGCCTTTTTATTTTCCTTCTTTTGACTCTTCAAAGCTGAAATTCTGACTGTACTCCCACCAGTCCCTCTGGACCAGCACTATCCATTTATTTTGAGCTGATACAGAATTAAAACTCTGGAAAACATGCATGTTTGAACATACATGTATTTCTATATGTCTGTGTGTTTTTGAAAAGCAAACAGAAGAGAAAAGGAGAGGAAACCTCAGAGAGAGAGTGATGGTTCAATTTCTAGATGTACCCTAGGTGCATCACTGATTCTTATCCATATAGAGTTATCCTCTGTTAATGTAACTAAGTAGAAACTTATGAACTTTGGACTCAGAATTTGTCATTGTTTAGTAGCTAAGTCATGTCTGACTCTTTGCAACCTCCTGGCTCTCCTGTCTTTCACTAACTTATAATGTCCTGCTTTAAATACTGACTCTATTTATTAAATCAGTGACCTTGGGCAAATAACTCAATGTCTACATCTAAAATGGGGAAAATACTGAGTATGAGGCTTAAATGAGGCAATATATATAAAAGGTATAAAGCAGAACATATCACATGATAGGCACTCCAGAAATATTAGTTACTGTTCACATCATTATTCTGTGATTTAAAGCAGGGTCTTCCCTCCAGAGAGACATTCATTCATCCTGTTAAAGGGTCTGGTATACACCCAAAGTCCACCCAACACCAGAATGAACACACCACCCTTTATGAGAAGGACTGACTGAAAACAAGGAAAGTGTTAAATCTGCGAGGAAAAGAATATAGATGATGCAGTTCTAGAAATGTGTCCTATCCATGGTATATGCCAAGCCAGTGTTTCTCCTCAGCACTCTGCATCTGCCTCTAGTTCGTTTCTAGACTTCTTCATGAAAGCATTTTTCCTCAGTGAAGAGCAAACCTCCCCTCTGTAAAACCTGTCACTTTCCACCTTGGTCAAAGACCATCCTTAAGGCATTCAACAATGCTCCCAACGTAAGGAAGGCCTCAGCAGAACCAGCCTTACTCTTTCCCATTAGAGACAGAGTGTTGGATCCCAGGCTAGGCAAACCAGAAAAAACACTACTTTAGAATGGCAAGATGTTCACAAAATATGTCTGAATTTAGAAGGCTTCCCAAATCCTTCTTTTGACTCTTCAAAGCTGAAATTCTGACTGTACTCCCACCAGTCCCTCTGGACCAGCACTATCCATTTATTTTGAGCTGATACAGAATTAAAACTCTGGAAAACATGCATGTTTGAACATACATGTATTTCTATATGTCTGTGTGTTTTTGAAAAGCAAACAGAAGAGAAAAGGAGAGGAAACCTCAGAGAGAGAGTGATGGTTCAATTTCTAGATTACCCTAGGTGCATCACTGATTCTTATCCATATAGAGTTATCCTCTGTTAATGTAACTAAGTAGAAACTTATGAACTTTGGACTCAGAATTTGTCATTGTTTAGTAGCTAAGTCATGTCTGACTCTTTGCAACCTCCTGGCTCTCCTGTCTTTCACTAACTTATAATGTCCTGCTTTAAATACTGACTCTATTTATTAAATCAGTGACCTTGGGCAAATAACTCAATGTCTACATCTAAAATGGGGAAAATACTGAGTATGAGGCTTAAATGAGGCAATATATATAAAAGGTATAAAGCAGAACATATCACATGATAGGCACTCCAGAAATATTAGTTACTGTTCACATCATTATTCTGTGATTTAAAGCAGGGTCTTCCCTCCAGAGAGACATTCATTCATCCTGTTAAAGGGTCTGGTATACACCCAAAGTCCACCCAACACCAGAATGAACACACCACCCTTTATGAGAAGGACTGACTGAAAACAAGGAAAGTGTTAAATCTGCGAGGAAAAGAATATAGATGATGCAGTTCTAGAAATGTGTCCTATCCATGGTATATGCCAAGCCAGTGTTTCTCCTCAGCACTCTGCATCTGCCTCTAGTTCGTTTCTAGACTTCTTCATGAAAGCATTTTTCCTCAGTGAAGAGCAAACCTCCCCTCTGTAAAACCTGTCACTTTCCACCTTGGTCAAAGACCATCCTTAAGGCATTCCAACAATGACGACTATCTTGCTCCCAACGTATGGAAGGCCTCAGCAGAACAAGCCTTACTCTTTCCCATTAGAGACAGAGTGTTGGATCCCAGGCTAGGCAAACCAGAAAAAACACTACTTTAGAATGGCAAGATGTTCACAAAATATGTCTGCAAATTTAGAAGGTTCCAAAATCTCACAAGCAGTCAGAATCTAGGATATCTGACTTGATATGCTGTCTAGAAATCTCCCTTGATCATGTGCTTTCCTCATACTTACTTGTTAGGGATGCTCATGTTTAAAAATTGTGACTTCAGTATAAATTCCCCCTTCATATTAAAAAACAACCAACAGACATTAAACAATAAAAAATCTTAAATATATTCTCACTAATCTAATCTCTTACTCTGAAGGAAGGGATTTCAAGGAATTAACATCATACTTAGGAATTACAACATGTCAGATAACCTCATGTCCTACCTCCTACAAGGCTTAATTTAAAAGATCCAAAAAAGTGGGAACTATTTTATTCAGTATTATACACCCAGTGCTCAGAATACTGCCTAGCATGTAGGGGTTCTCAATAAACACACGTGGAATGACTAAATGATCACACCTGATATTTTATAAATCAGTAAGCTGATGAAAACACAAAGAGAAATAAATGACTAGAGTGCTCAAACTGGGGAAACGGTACAATCTGAAAACTTTAAATTCACAACCCATATTTTTTCCATCATTCCATGTTGTACTTTTCATGGTGTATTAAAAACAAAAGCAGAAAAAATTCTTTGCCAACTGCACTGCTGCAGTCGGAGCAGAGAGTTAAAACACTTGCTACGGACCACTGCCAAGACAAGCTGTGCGATCATCTGGGGATGAATGCAATTCCAGGGCTGCCTGTTAAGGCCTCCTTATCAGAGGATGAAAGTGGTGCCCTGAGAGAACAAGGAGACATCTCATTTTTATGAAGAGATTGGCAGCTCTGAGAGAGGAAAAGGGGGGGAAAGGTGTTATCATTTGTCATTCACATATCTAGCCTGAAAAGCCTTTTGCTTCATTACTAGCAAGGACTCCATAGCAAATAAGCACAAGAGAGAAATCAAATTTGATGAACTATATTCATTTAAAAGGGAAACTAGACATTCCACTCATCAAAAGGCTACAAGCCAGACAAATGGTAATATTCAAAATTACATATAAATTAACCACACCTAGAGCAAACATGGATGAGTTTCCCAGCAAAGGAATAAACTGTTCATAAAAGGTCCCAACCAGAGCATTTCTGACAAAAGGGGAAAACTACATGATCCATGAAGATGGCTAGTTTGATTTTTTGGGTATTTTCTCTTTCTTTTGAATCACGAAGGCTATCAGAACATTTAATCACCCAAGCATTTATCCAGTTGAATGGGGAAAAGTCCTTTATTTCCAGATTCATTGCAAAAACTTTCAACCTGTTTTATAATAACTGAAAGTAAATTCAGAGTTAAAACGAGCAGTGTCCCTTTAGAATTATTTACTCCACAGTTAATATCTAGCCCTATCTAATACAGCCAGGATTAGACATCTCTTTGAATTGAATATACACAATCCAACACCAGGTTACCAGGAAAATACAAAAAATCTATTATCTTGTGTAGTAAAAACAAAATCAATGCTTTGCACTTTTTTTTTTAAGCCTCTAGTCATATAATAATTCTCTAGTCATCCTTGATGAATCAGGGTGGAAAACACTTCCATGGGGACGTGAATAGATCACACTAATGCAAATAGAATCAAGGAGCAAGATCATCAATTCATTCCAGAAAATCTAAGATCAGTATGTCCTAGAGACACAGGTGACTGCTCACTTCAAAAAAAACAAAAGAAACGTGTAGCTACAGATTTTTTATTTTACCATGGACTTTGCCAACTGCACTGCTGCAGTCGGAGCAGAGTTAAAACACTTGCTACGGACCACTGCCAAGACAAGCTGTGCGATCATCTGGGGATGAATGCAATTCCAGGGCTGCCTGTTAAGGCCTCCTTATCAGAGGATGAAAGTGGTGCCCTGAGAGAACAAGGAGACATCTCATTTTTATGAAGAGATTGGCAGCTCTGAGAGAGGAAAAGGGGGGGAAAGGTGTTATCATTTGTCATTCACATATCTAGCCTGAAAAGCCTTTTGCTTCATTACTAGCAAGGACTCCATAGCAAATAAGCACAAGAGAGAAATCAAATTTGATGAACTATATTCATTTAAAAGGGAAACTAGACATTCCACTCATCAAAAGGCTACAAGCCAGACAAATGGTAATATTCAAAATTACATATAAATTAACCACACCTAGAGCAAACATGGATGAGTTTCCCAGCAAAGGAATAAACTGTTCATAAAAGGTCCCAACCAGAGCATTTCTGACAAAAGGGGAAAACTACATGATCCATGAAGATGGCTAGTTTGATTTTTTGGGTATTTTCTCTTTCTTTTGAATCACGAAGGCTATCAGAACATTTAATCACCCAAGCATTTATCCAGTTGAATGGGGAAAAGTCCTTTATTTCCAGATTCATTGCAAAAACTTTCAACCTGTTTTATAATAACTGAAAGTAAATTCAGAGTTAAAACGAGCAGTGTCCCTTTAGAATTATTTACTCCACAGTTAATATCTAGCCCTATCTAATACAGCCAGGATTAGACATCTCTTTGAATTGAATATACACAATCCAACACCAGGTTACCAGGAAAATACAAAAAATCTATTATCTTGTGTAGTAAAAACAAAATCAATGCTTTGCACTTTTTTTTTTAAGCCTCTAGTCATATAATAATTCTCTAGTCATCCTTGATGAATCAGGGTGGAAAACACTTCCATGGGGACGTGAATAGATCACACTAATGCAAATAGAATCAAGGAGCAAGATCATCAATTCATTCCAGAAAATCTAAGATCAGTATGTCCTAGAGACACAGGTGACTGCTCACTTCAGAAAAAGAAAAGTGTAGAGGTTACAAAAGTGAGAACTCTGTCCGTATTTGAATTTTTAAAAAATTCGACCATCATGAAGCCAGTGTGAACTGAATCCTTTTAAAATGTGCCTCTCAGAAGAAACAGCTTCCTAACTGTCCTCCTGCTATCTAGGGTCATTTAATCCATTAGGCTTATGAGCCTATAAGCTGTTTTAGGAGCCTATAAAAAGTTTTAAGATTTTGGGGAGGTTCCAGAAGCATGTGCTCAAAAATACAAAAAGAAAACCACACAATCAATATGAGTATATGTTGACTTGTCTACAAAACATGCTGTTACATCAATTTCACAAATTATTAAAACACATTTGCAGAAATATCTTCATATCTGGTAAAAAATTATAGGTGAAATTTTTCTCACTTATGTCCACATAAAGATTGTTGAGAAGTCAAAGTAATTTCTGAATTAAATGTATAACCCAGGTCAAAAATTTCAAAAGAAAAATTAATAAATTACTTTAAAATTATCACAGTAAAAACTGCTATTTAATAAAGAATGTGGTTTAACTTGTTTAATATGAAGTGGGTTAAGACCTTCATGATATGAACACTTAACATTGACAGGGAGTTAAAATGCCTCCCCTGTCCCCAGTATCCTCTACTCTTTTCTCTTTCCATACTTCCTACAAAGACCCTTCAGAGGGTTTTTAGTCTCTGTTAAGACCTCTAATATCGAAAGTAAATTCAGAGTTAAAACGAGCAGTGTCCCTTTAGAATTATTTACTCCACAGTTAATATCTAGCCCTATCTAATACAGCCAGGATTAGACATCTCTTTGAATTGAATATACACAATCCAACACCAGGTTACCAGGAAAATACAAAAAATCTATTATCTTGTGTAGTAAAAACAAAATCAATGCTTTGCACTTTTTTTTTTAAGCCTCTAGTCATATAATAATTCTCTAGTCATCCTTGATGAATCAGGGTGGAAAACACTTCCATGGGGACGTGAATAGATCACACTAATGCAAATAGAATCAAGGAGCAAGATCATCAATTCATTCCAGAAAATCTAAGATCAGTATGTCCTAGAGACACAGGTGACTGCTCACTTCAGAAAAAGAAAAGTGTAGAGGTTACAAAAGTGAGAACTCTGTCCGTATTTGAATTTTTAAAAAATTCGACCATCATGAAGCCAGTGTGAACTGAATCCTTTTAAAATGTGCCTCTCAGAAGAAACAGCTTCCTAACTGTCCTCCTGCTATCTAGGGTCATTTAATCCATTAGGCTTATGAGCCTATAAGCTGTTTTAGGAGCCTATAAAAAGTTTTAAGATTTTGGGGAGGTTCCAGAAGCATGTGCTCAAAAATACAAAAGAAAACCACACAATCAATATGAGTATATGTTGACTTGTCTACAAAACATGCTGTTACATCAATTTCACAAATTATTAAAACACATTTGCAGAAATATCTTCATATCTGGTAAAAAATTATAGGTGAAATTTTTCTCACTTATGTCCACATAAAGATTGTTGAGAAGTCAAAGTAATTTCTGAATTAAATGTATAACCCAGGTCAAAAATTTCAAAAGAAAAATTAATAAATTACTTTAAAATTATCACAGTAAAAACTGCTATTTAATAAAGAATGTGGTTTAACTTGTTTAATATGAAGTGGGTTAAGACCTTCATGATATGAACACTTAACATTGACAGGGAGTTAAAATGCCTCCCCTGTCCCCAGTATCCTCTACTCTTTTCTCTTTCCATACTTCCTACAAAGACCCTTCAGAGTGGTGTCTGTAAAATACTAATATAATCAGAGAACTACTCTGCTTACATCACACACTTACGTGACTTGTCTCTGCAGTTAGGATAAAACTCAAACTGCTTATCACAGCCTAGAAGACAACCAGGGTCAAGTTTCACCTTAAATCACTCAATCCCTCACTCTCCAAGTTTTCAGGAAATCCTATGAGTTCTACTTTCAAAACACACCCACAGTTGGACCATTCCCACCACCTCCTCCGCTCTCGCCCTATTCTGAGCAACCGCCATCTCCTTCCCGGAGAATGACAGCTATCTTGAAGCAGGTCTCTCTTCTGTCCTTCCTTACTGTAGTCAGTTTTTACCTAACCACCTAAGTCAATATATTTCAGGACTCTTGTGTTACTCCTCTGTTCAAAATTCTCCAGTAGAAGAGATCAAACAGAATAAAACCCAAAGTCTCCATCGATGGTCTACAAGACCCTCCCAAACTACTTTTCTCCACTTCTTTCATCTTCATTTTTCCTTCCTGTTCTCTTCACACTGGCCTTCTAGTGATTTCCTAACCTACCAGGAGCATGTCTGCCTTTGGGCTCTTCCCTTGGCTTGGAACACATTTCTTCAAGATATCATCTGGGCTAACTCCCTCACCTCCTTCAAGTCTCTGCTTCAATGTCAGTCTCTAACAAGACCTACTCTGACCACCCTATTGTAAGTGACGATCTGTCACTGCCAAACCAATGACACCGGCACTGGCAACCCCTGATCTGCTTTTGGTTTTACCCTGGGCTACATCTTCTAGTATTGGCTCTAACCTAGGGTTGTTGTTTTGTTTATTATCTGTCTGGCCCTGCTGAAACAAACTTTATGTTCACTAAGTCAAAGTAATTTCTGAATTAAATGTATAACCCAGGTCAAAAATTTCAAAAGAAAAATTAATAAATTACTTTAAAATTATCACAGTAAAAACTGCTATTTAATAAAGAATGTGGTTTAACTTGTTTAATATGAAGTGGGTTAAGACCTTCATGATATGAACACTTAACATTGACAGGGAGTTAAAATGCCTCCCCTGTCCCCAGTATCCTCTACTCTTTTCTCTTTCCATACTTCCTACAAAGACCCTTCAGAGTGGTGTCTGTAAAATACTAATATAATCAGAGAACTACTCTGCTTACATCACACACTTACGTGACTTGTCTCTGCAGTTAGGATAAAACTCAAACTGCTTATCACAGCCTAGAAGACAACCAGGGTCAAGTTTCACCTTAAATCACTCAATCCCTCACTCTCCAAGTTTTCAGGAAATCCTATGAGTTCTACTTTCAAAACACACCCACAGTTGGACCATTCCCACCACCTCCTCCGCTCTCGCCCTATTCTGAGCAACCGCCATCTCCTTCCCGGAGAATGACAGCTATCTTGAAGCAGGTCTCTCTTCTGTCCTTCCTTACTGTAGTCAGTTTTTACCTAACCACCTAAGTCAATATATTTCAGGACTCTTGTGTTACTCCTCTGTTCAAAATTCTCCAGTAGAAGAGATCAAACAGAATAAAACCCAAAGTCTCCATCGATGGTCTACAAGACCCTCCCAAACTACTTTTCTCCACTTCTTTCATCTTCATTTTTCCTTCCTGTTCTCTTCACACTGGCCTTCTAGTGATTTCCTAACCTACCAGGAGCATGTCTGCCTTTGGGCTCTTCCCTTGGCTTGGAACACATTTCTTCAAGATATCATCTGGGCTAACTCCCTCACCTCCTTCAAGTCTCTGCTTCAATGTCAGTCTCTAACAAGACCTACTCTGACCACCCTATTGTAAGTGACGATCTGTCACTGCCAAACCAATGACACCGGCACTGGCAACCCCTGATCTGCTTTTGGTTTTACCCTGGGCTACATCTTCTAGTATTGGCTCTAACTAGTTTTTATACTAGGGTTGTTGTTTTTGTTTATTATCTGTCTGGCCCTGCTAGAATATAAGTTCCAAGACAGCAGAAATGGTTGATGTTCACAAGATATTTCAAGTTTCTAGAACTATTCCTGGCAGCTCAATAAACACAGGTTAAATGATGAATTAGCTTATTTGTTCTTCCCACACTGGACTTTTCAGACTGTTGTATTAAAAAAAAAAAAAAAAACTTCTCTGGTCTTTGTCCTAGATTCTGGGGCACAGAGCCTTTAAAACTCATAGAATTTCCTAAGTAACAGAAGTGTTTTTCTAATTCCTGAGCCCCCTGGATCACACCTGAGTTTATGTTAATGGGATAACTCTAGATTGGTCCCTAGATACCCTCAGGATGGGGGCTAGTTACCAGAAAGATCAACTGCATGATCAGATGGTTGGAATCTGAGCCAACTTGACCTCCAGGGAGAGGAGTGGAGCTGGAGACTGACTTCAATTACATAATCAGTGACTCAATTAATCATATATACATAAGAAAATCTCAGTAAAAACTCTGTCCATTGAAGCTCATGGGCTTTCCTTGTTGGTAAACACATTGGTGGCCAGGAGGGTGTCACATCCTGACTCCATTGGGACATAGAAGCTATGTCCCAGACCTCAGCTAATACTTCTCTTCACTAAGCTGTTCCTGATTTGTATCCTTCATAAACTGTAATTATAAATATAGAATTTCTGGCTTCTTTGATTTGTTCTAGTGAATTATTGAACCTGAGGACCTTCTCCATCGATTCTTCCCCCCATCTTCATTTTTCCTTCCTGTTCTCTTCACACTGGCCTTCTAGTGATTTCCTAACCTACCAGGAGCATGTCTGCCTTTGGGCTCTTCCCTTGGCTTGGAACACATTTCTTCAAGATATCATCTGGGCTAACTCCCTCACCTCCTTCAAGTCTCTGCTTCAATGTCAGTCTCTAACAAGACCTACTCTGACCACCCTATTGTAAGTGACGATCTGTCACTGCCAAACCAATGACACCGGCACTGGCAACCCCTGATCTGCTTTTGGTTTTACCCTGGGCTACATCTTCTAGTATTGGCTCTAACTAGTTTTTATACTAGGGTTGTTGTTTTTGTTTATTATCTGTCTGGCCCTGCTAGAATATAAGTTCCAAGACAGCAGAAATGGTTGATGTTCACAAGATATTTCAAGTTTCTAGAACTATTCCTGGCAGCTCAATAAACACAGGTTAAATGATGAATTAGCTTATTTGTTCTTCCCACACTGGACTTTTCAGACTGTTGTATTAAAAAAAAAAAAAACTTCTCTGGTCTTTGTCCTAGATTCTGGGGCACAGAGCCTTTAAAACTCATAGAATTTCCTAAGTAACAGAAGTGTTTTTCTAATTCCTGAGCCCCCTGGATCACACCTGAGTTTATGTTAATGGGATAACTCTAGATTGGTCCCTAGATACCCTCAGGATGGGGGCTAGTTACCAGAAAGATCAACTGCATGATCAGATGGTTGGAATCTGAGCCAACTTGACCTCCAGGGAGAGGAGTGGAGCTGGAGACTGACTTCAATTACATAATCAGTGACTCAATTAATCATATATACATAAGAAAATCTCAGTAAAAACTCTGTCCATTGAAGCTCATGGGCTTTCCTTGTTGGTAAACACATTGGTGGCCAGGAGGGTGTCACATCCTGACTCCATTGGGACATAGAAGCTATGTCCCAGACCTCAGCTAATACTTCTCTTCACTAAGCTGTTCCTGATTTGTATCCTTCATAAACTGTAATTATAAATATAGAATTTTTCTGGCTTCTTTGATTTGTTCTAGTGAATTATTGAACCTGAGGATGGCTGTGAAGGGAGAGCAGTCCTGTTGTAAAACTTCTGCCCTTTGTCTTGTAGGGTCTGGGCTAACTCTACTAGTGTTAGGGCCAGAATTGAACTTCAGTACACCTGCTGATGTAGGAACATAGTCCCTCAAACCTCTTAGGGATGGGTGGCCTACAGTTCACTCTTTCTACTTTTTTCATTTAGAGTTAGTTTATAAAGTAGGGAAAGAGCATTAATGAAAAGGGACCAAATTAACAGATTCACTTGTAAGATTCACTTTTAATGTCCTAGAATCCTCATACATATAGACCTGCATCATTGAAAGGAAATATAATGTAATCCTCAAATCTTAGCTACTTATACATTTTTAAGCTGTTTACTAATCACTTCTTTAAAAAGGCAAAGGGCTAAATTAATTTTAATAATTTTTTATTTAATTCGTTATTTCTAAAACATCACCCTAAATTGTAATGAATAAAAAAATTATTGAGATATTTTATGTCACAGGTCTCCTAGTTTCTCCTGAAGGTACATAGACAACATTCTGTTGTATAGCACTGAAAAACTAAGAGACTAAGCCCCTCCCCCACCAGGATGGAAGATAGTGTCTACATGCTGACCAAAAACACAAAGAACCCTTACCAAAAGGGTAAAATTACCCAAACATGACCACCAATCAATCAGAAGAAAATCCATGAGCTGATCACACATCCTATGACTCTCACATGTAACAATGATTTTAAATATCCTTACCTGAAAGCCATCAGTGGGGTTCAGGGCTTCTAAGTCCGTCCTGACCATTCTCTTTTGCTTGTCACCCTACAAATCAACCCTTACTTGGCTGCCAACATCCACTGTCACTTTGACTCTCTGCACCCTGGGCACAGCAGCCCTTACATGGTAACAACACATTGGTGCCAGGAGGGTGTCACATCCTGACTCCATTGGGACATAGAAGCTATGTCCCAGACCTCAGCTAATACTTCTCTTCACTAAGCTGTTCCTGATTTGTATCCTTCATAAACTGTAATTATAAATATAGAATTTTTCTGGCTTCTTTGATTTGTTCTAGTGAATTATTGAACCTGAGGATGGCTGTGAAGGGAGAGCAGTCCTGTTGTAAAACTTCTGCCCTTTGTCTTGTAGGGTCTGGGCTAACTCTACTAGTGTTAGGGCCAGAATTGAACTTCAGTACACCTGCTGATGTAGGAACATAGTCCCTCAAACCTCTTAGGGATGGGTGGCCTACAGTTCACTCTTTCTACTTTTTTCATTTAGAGTTAGTTTATAAAGTAGGGAAAGAGCATTAATGAAAAGGGACCAAATTAACAGATTCACTTGTAAGATTCACTTTTAATGTCCTAGAATCCTCATACATATAGACCTGCATCATTGAAAGGAAATATAATGTAATCCTCAAATCTTAGCTACTTATACATTTTTAAGCTGTTTACTAATCACTTCTTTAAAAAGGCAAAGGGCTAAATTAATTTTAATAATTTTTTATTTAATTCGTTATTTCTAAAACATCACCCTAAATTGTAATGAATAAAAAAATTATTGAGATATTTTATGTCACAGGTCTCCTAGTTTCTCCTGAAGGTACATAGACAACATTCTGTTGTATAGCACTGAAAAACTAAGAGACTAAGCCCCTCCCCCACCAGGATGGAAGATAGTGTCTACATGCTGACCAAAAACACAAAGAACCCTTACCAAAAGGGTAAAATTACCCAAACATGACCACCAATCAATCAGAAGAAAATCCATGAGCTGATCACACATCCTATGACTCTCACATGTAACAATGATTTTAAATATCCTTACCTGAAAGCCATCAGTGGGGTTCAGGGCTTCTAAGTCCGTCCTGACCATTCTCTTTTGCTTGTCACCCTACAAATCAACCCTTACTTGGCTGCCAACATCCACTGTCACTTTGACTCTCTGCACCCTGGGCACAGCAGCCCTTACATGGTAACAACAGCATATCTCAAAGTGGATTAATCACATTTTAAGTGCCATTGAATCAGTTCATCTCAGATTAGGACTTGAACTCATGTGCCTGGATTAGAATCCAACCAAAATCCACAGTCTCCCAACTGACATCACACACCTGGTTTCAGGACTTAATGAAATACAGGTTCTTGATGTCTCATCACAGAAAAAATTCAGTAAGAGAGTAAGTGATGGGTAAGAAGTAGATTAATTTAGACAGAAACACACTTCACAGAGTATGAGCCATTTTATAAGGCAGGAGTGGCCTCTACATATGGTGTCGTTATTTTTTATGGGATGGGTAATTCATAGATTAATGGATGGGAGGATCAGTCCAATTATTTTGGGGAAAGGGAAGAGATTTTCCAGGAATAGGGTCACAGGTACTGGGGCTCAAGGTCTAGTGGAAGTTGGACTTGTCTGCCATATTAGACCCATTTAGCTCCAATTAGATTATGTAGTGACCTCGGGCTATGTCATTCTTTAAAATTATGTCCCTTGCCCCCTTTCCTTCTGTTTCTCTATCAAGAGCCACATATTGTTTAGAGGCACCATACTGGATAAAGTAGATCTAGAAACCAGATACTGCCTTGAAAAGAACAGACTCACCATTTATAAGAGGCAAAATGGGAGAATGTCTGGCCTGAACTAAGTCCTGCCCAAATCACTTCTTTTGAGGAGGAGCCTCAGGTTAGCAAGTGGAAAAGGGGTGTGGTTATTTCAAAGGAGTGAAGCCCACCCCTCCAGAGCAGAGAACGGATTCACCCTTTTCTAGTGAAACATGACCCTATAAACGCCTCAGACTCTGACTAGTCAAATTGGAGGGGTAATACAAATGGGGAACCAGCACAAATCCCATGACCACTAATTCCCACGACCTCCTCCACAGCAGAGAAAAAAGGGGACTTTGCTTTACAAAAAACCATTTCCCTCCCTTTCATTATAAGGCCTTTGTTAGTGTTAATGCTACTTGTTAATGCTACCTAATGTTTCTTGAGCAAGACACCACAACAAGCAACTTAATAAATGTATTTCATTTAATCCTTACAACAAACTCCTGTTTCAGATAAGTAGATTAAATACAGTGAGGGTAAATACTTTATTCAAAGCCAGCTTAGTAAGGAGCAGATTTGAATTTGGAAAGCAAAACTTAGACTCCAATGCATAATTTTCTAACTGAATTTCTACAGTGTGGCAGCTTTCCCTTTTCTTCTTATCTGGTAAAAATGTTACCTTTCAAAGTTCTTCAAAGTTCAACTGATACACTGCTTCCTCAGTGAAAACTTCCCAGATCATCTTGCTCAATAAAGCAAACCCTACTTCCCCATACCCATAACTCCCCACTCCACCCTGACCATTATTTTGGTTGATTTTGTCTGTGTCTTATGGTGACCTGAAATATTTACACACACGTTTCATGTATTTACCTGATCCTAATCTGACTCTACTAGAATATAAGTACCATGAAAGCAAAGACCTGGTCCGTCTTGTTTCCTCTTTAACAAGCAGTGTTTAAATCAGTGATATGTGCACAGAGTAGGAAGACCTGACCTACCACATATGTCAGGCTGGGTATCAGGTTTCTGATGCCAAAGAGTATTCAGGCAGTAAAAAGAGGGAAGTCTACAAACACAACTGCTGCCAGCAGAGACAATGGAGGAGGTCCTAGGCAATTCAAGAATTTTCTTCTGTTGCATTTTATTCTTCCCTACACGCAGGGTTCATTACTTGGTACATAATAGGATTCTGAAATCAATAATATAACATTTTACCAGATGTCAGCAGGAATAAAAAGGGAAAAAACCAGGGTGTGGTTATTTCAAAGGAGTGAAGCCCACCCCTCCAGAGCAGAGAACGGATTCACCCTTTTCTAGTGAAACATGACCCTATAAACGCCTCAGACTCTGACTAGTCAAATTGGAGGGGTAATACAAATGGGGAACCAGCACAAATCCCATGACCACTAATTCCCACGACCTCCTCCACAGCAGAGAAAAAGGGACTTTGCTTTACAAAACCATTTCCCTCCCTTTCATTATAAGGCCTTTGTTAGTGTTAATGCTACTTGTTAATGCTACCTAATGTTTCTTGAGCAAGACACCACAACAAGCAACTTAATAAATGTATTTCATTTAATCCTTACAACAAACTCCTGTTTCAGATAAGTAGATTAAATACAGTGAGGGTAAATACTTTATTCAAAGCCAGCTTAGTAAGGAGCAGATTTGAATTTGGAAAGCAAAACTTAGACTCCAATGCATAATTTTCTAACTGAATTTCTACAGTGTGGCAGCTTTCCCTTTTCTTCTTATCTGGTAAAAATGTTACCTTTCAAAGTTCTTCAAAGTTCAACTGATACACTGCTTCCTCAGTGAAAACTTCCCAGATCATCTTGCTCAATAAAGCAAACCCTACTTCCCCATACCCATAACTCCCCACTCCACCCTGACCATTATTTTGGTTGATTTTGTCTGTGTCTTATGGTGACCTGAAATATTTACACACACGTTTCATGTATTTACCTGATCCTAATCTGACTCTACTAGAATATAAGTACCATGAAAGCAAAGACCTGGTCCGTCTTGTTTCCTCTTTAACAAGCAGTGTTTAAATCAGTGATATGTGCACAGAGTAGGAAGACCTGACCTACCACATATGTCAGGCTGGGTATCAGGTTTCTGATGCCAAAGAGTATTCAGGCAGTAAAAAGAGGGAAGTCTACAAACACAACTGCTGCCAGCAGAGACAATGGAGGAGGTCCTAGGCAATTCAAGAATTTTCTTCTGTTGCATTTTATTCTTCCCTACACGCAGGGTTCATTACTTGGTACATAATAGGATTCTGAAATCAATAATATAACATTTTACCAGATGTCAGCAGGAATAAAGAGAACCAGGCTGAAGTGCTGTGTGAAAACATGTAACAGGCAAAGACCATGCTCGTAATAATAATGGCATGGCAATCTACATTTTCAAAAGAATCCAAATGACATAATTCAATTGTTATAATACAGCTAGTATTTTAAAAGTGTTTATCATTCCCATTACATAATGTAACTTAGTCTTGACAACATTTCTATTTAGCAAATAATACCATTTCTATTATACGTGCTTCCCTGGTAGCTCAGGTTCTTAGTGTTCTCCACAGAAAATGAACCAATAGGATATATATATTATATATATGTGTGTTTGTGCATAGATGTATTAGAGCAATTAATTCATGCCATTATGGAGGCACCCATAATTTACCATGTGCCAGCCAGGAACTAGGGAACCCAATTACGTAATTTAGTCAAAATCCTAAAAGTCTGACAATCAAGGGAGCCTATGATATAACTCCCAGTTTTAGGTTAACAGCCAGAGAACATGAGCGGCCACTATAATAAATATCAGAGTCTGAAAACCTGGGAACCAGGAGATCCAATGTCTAATGGCCAAAGAATATGGACATCACAGATCAAGAAGAGACAATTAATTCATTCTTCCTCTGCCTTTTTATTCTATTCCAACCCTCAACAGTTTGGAGATGCCTACCCACATTGGTAAGGGTGATTTTCTCGACTCAGTCTACTGATTCAAACAGCCTCACAGACACAGTAGAAGTTATATGCCACCAGTTATCTGGGAATGCCTTAGCCCAGTCAAGTTTATATGAAATTAAAAAAGAATTCAGAAGTTAACAAAAGAAGCCAAAATACAGTAGTGTAATTTTTAAAATGACAGAATGATCTCAGTTCATTTGCAAAGCAAACTATTCAATATTACAGTAATCCAAGCCTATGTCCCAAACACTAATGCTAAATAAGCTAAGGTTGAGTGGTTCTACAAAGACCTACAAGACTTTCTAGAACTAACACCAAAAAAAGAGATCCTTTCTGTCACAGGGGACCGGACTTCAAAAGGAGGGAGTCAAGAGATACCTGGATAAACAGGCAGGTTTGTCCTTACAGTACAAAATGGAGTAGGCGAAAGGTTAACAGAGTTATGTCAAGGGACCACAATGGTCAGAGCAAACATCTTCTTCCAACAACACAAGCGATGACTCTGTGCATGGACAGCACCAGACTGTCAATACCAAAATCAGATTAATAATTTTCTTTGCAGCCAAAGATGGAGAAACTATCCAGATGGCAAAAAAAAAAAAAAAAGGCAACCAGAAGATGATTGTGGTTCAGATCATGAGCACCATATTGCAAAATTCAGACTTAAAGTAAAGATCAAAACTAGACCATTCAGATATGACCTAAATCAAAACCTTTACAATTATACAGTGGAAGTGACAAATGGATTCAAGGGACTGGATCTGACTGACAGAGTGCCTGTAGAACTATGGACAGAGGTTTGTAACACTGTACAAGAGGCAGTGTTCAAAACCATCTCCAAGAAAAATAAATGTAAAAAGGCAAAATGGTGGTCTGAGGAAGCCTTACAAACAGCAAAGAAATGAAGATAAACAAAAGGCAAAGGAGAAAAGGAAAGATATACCCATCAGAATGCAGAGTTCCAAAGAAGAGCAACGAGAGATAAGAAAGCCCTTCCTAAGTGAACAGTGCAAGGAAATGGAGGAAAACAATGGAATGGGAAAGAATAGATATCTCGCCAAGAAAATTATAAGTACCAAGGAAACATTTCTTGAAAAGCTCGGCACAATAAAGGATATAAATGGTATGAACCTAACAGAAGCAGAAGATATTAAGAAGAATACACAGAAGTACTATACACAAAAGATCTTAATGACCCAGATGACCATGATGATGTGATCACTCACCTAGAGCCAGACATCCTGGAGTATGGAGTCAAGTGGGCCTTAGAACTATCACTCTGAGGCAAAGTTAGTGGAGGTAATGGAATTCCAGGTAAGCTATTTCAAATCCTAAAAGATGATGTTGTTAAAGTGCTGCACTCAACATGCCAGCATATTTGGAAAATTCAACAATGGCCTCAGGATTAAAAAAGGTCAGTTTTCATTCCAGTCCCAAAGAAGGGCAATGCCAAAGAATATTCACATTCAGTTCAGTCACTCAGTTCATAGCCAACTCTTTCTGCCACATGGACTGTAGCATGCCAGACTTCCCTGTCCTTCACCATCTTCCAGAGTTTGCACTAACTCATATCCATTGAGCTGGTGATGCCATCCAACCATCTTCTTGTTTGTTGTCCCTTTATCCTTCTGCATTCCATTTTTTTTCCAGCATTAGGGTCTTTTCCAATGATTCAGTTCTTCACATCAGGTGCCCAAAGTATTGGAGCTTCAGCTTCAGCATCAGTCCTTCCAATGAATATTTAGTGTGGATTTTCTTTGAACTGACTGATTTGATCTCCTAGCAGTCCAAGGGACTCTCAAGAGTCTTCTCAACACAACATTCCAAAGGCATCAATTCTTCCGTGCTCAGCCTTCTTTTTGGTCCAACTCTCACATCCATACATGACTAGTGGAAAAACCATAGTAACACTGTACAAGAGGCAGTGTTCAAAACCATCTCCAAGAAAAATAAATGTAAAAAGGCAAAATGGTGGTCTGAGGAAGCCTTACAAACAGCAAAGAAATGAAGATAAACAAAAGGCAAAGGAGAAAAGGAAAGATAACCCATCAGAATGCAGAGTTCCAAAGAAGAGCAACGAGAGATAAGAAAGCCCTTCCTAAGTGAACAGTGCAAGGAAATGGAGGAAAACAATGGAATGGGAAAGAATAGATATCTCGCCAAGAAAATTATAAGTACCAAGGAAACATTTCTTGAAAAGCTCGGCACAATAAAGGATATAAATGGTATGAACCTAACAGAAGCAGAAGATATTAAGAAGAATACACAGAAGTACTATACACAAAAGATCTTAATGACCCAGATGACCATGATGATGTGATCACTCACCTAGAGCCAGACATCCTGGAGTATGGAGTCAAGTGGGCCTTAGAACTATCACTCTGAGGCAAAGTTAGTGGAGGTAATGGAATTCCAGGTAAGCTATTTCAAATCCTAAAAGATGATGTTGTTAAAGTGCTGCACTCAACATGCCAGCATATTTGGAAAATTCAACAATGGCCTCAGGATTAAAAAAGGTCAGTTTTCATTCCAGTCCCAAAGAAGGGCAATGCCAAAGAATATTCACATTCAGTTCAGTCACTCAGTCATAGCATAGCCAACTCTTTCTGCCACATGGACTGTAGCATGCCAGACTTCCCTGTCCTTCACCATCTTCCAGAGTTTGCACTAACTCATATCCATTGAGCTGGTGATGCCATCCAACCATCTTCTTGTTTGTTGTCCCTTTATCCTTCTGCATTCCATTTTTTTTCCAGCATTAGGGTCTTTTCCAATGATTCAGTTCTTCACATCAGGTGCCCAAAGTATTGGAGCTTCAGCTTCAGCATCAGTCCTTCCAATGAATATTTAGTGTGGATTTTCTTTGAACTGACTGATTTGATCTCCTAGCAGTCCAAGGGACTCTCAAGAGTCTTCTCCAACACAACATTCCAAAGGCATCAATTCTTCCGTGCTCAGCCTTCTTTTTGGTCCAACTCTCACATCCATACATGACTAGTGGAAAAACCATAGCTTTGCCTATATGGACCTTTGTTTGCAAAGTGCTGTCTCTAGAGAAAATGTCTTTTAATGTCATGGCTGCAGTTACCTTCCTCAGTGATTCTGAAGTCCAAGAAAATAAAGTCTGTCACTGTTTCCACTGTTTCCCTATCTATTTGCAATGCAGTGATGGAACTGGATGTCATGATCTTCATTTTTTTAATGTTCAAACTACCACACAGTTGCACTCCTTTCACATGCTAGCAAGATAATGCTCAAAATCATTTAAGTTATACTTCATGAACTTCTAGATGTACAAGCTGGATTTAGAAAAGGCAGAGGAACCAAATATCAAATTGCAAACATCTGTCAGATCATACAAAAAGCAAGAGAATTCCAGATAAACATCTACTTCTGCTTCATTGACTATTCAAAAGTCTTTGACAGGGCTTCCTTGGTGGTCCAGTGGGTAAGGACACTTCCTTGCAGTGCAAGCGGCACCAGTTCGATCCCTGGCCTGGGAAGATCCCATGTGCCAAGAAGCGGCTGGGTCGATGTGTCCAATCACTGAGCCAGAGCTCTGCAGCACATGCACCCAGAGCCGGTGCTCTGCGACAACAGAGGCCACCACGATGGGAGGCCCACACAGGCCAAAGAACAAAGATGGATGAAAATAGAGAAATGAAAGACCAATAGAAGTGGCCCGCCCGACTTCCCTGTCCTTCACCATCTTCCAGAGTTTGCACTAACTCATATCCATTGAGCTGGTGATGCCATCCAACCATCTTCTTGTTTGTTGTCCCTTTATCCTTCTGCATTCCATTTTTTTCCAGCATTAGGGTCTTTTCCAATGATTCAGTTCTTCACATCAGGTGCCCAAAGTATTGGAGCTTCAGCTTCAGCATCAGTCCTTCCAATGAATATTTAGTGTGGATTTTCTTTGAACTGACTGATTTGATCTCCTAGCAGTCCAAGGGACTCTCAAGAGTCTTCTCCAACACAACATTCCAAAGGCATCAATTCTTCCGTGCTCAGCCTTCTTTTTGGTCCAACTCCCACATCCATACATGACTAGTGGAAAAACCATAGCTTTGCCTATATGGACCTTTGTTTGCAAAGTGCTGTCTCTAGAGAAAATGTCTTTTAATGTCATGGCTGCAGTTACCTTCCTCAGTGATTCTGAAGTCCAAGAAAATAAAGTCTGTCACTGTTTCCACTGTTTCCCTATCTATTTGCAATGCAGTGATGGAACTGGATGTCATGATCTTCATTTTTAATGTTCAAACTACCACACAGTTGCACTCCTTTCACATGCTAGCAAGATAATGCTCAAAATCATTTAAGTTATACTTCATGAACTTCTAGATGTACAAGCTGGATTTAGAAAAGGCAGAGGAACCAAATATCAAATTGCAAACATCTGTCAGATCATACAAAAAGCAAGAGAATTCCAGATAAACATCTACTTCTGCTTCATTGACTATTCAAAAGTCTTTGACAGGGCTTCCTTGGTGGTCCAGTGGGTAAGGACACTTCCTTGCAGTGCAAGCGGCACCAGTTCGATCCCTGGCCTGGGAAGATCCCATGTGCCAAGAAGCGGCTGGGTCGATGTGTCCAATCACTGAGCCAGAGCTCTGCAGCACATGCACCCAGAGCCGGTGCTCTGCGACAACAGAGGCCACCACGATGGGAGGCCCACACAGGCCAAAGAACAAAGATGGATGAAAATAGAGAAATGAAAGACCAATAGAAGTGGCCTGCCCGATCCCCTCCCTCCCCAACCTGGCCCCAGTCCCCCTCCCCAATAAACAGTCTGACAGTGTGAATCACACCAAACTGTGGAAAATTATGAAAGAGATGGGAATACCATACCACCTCACTTACCTCCTGAGAAACCTGTATGCAGGTCAAGAAGCAACCTGGAATAACAGACTGGTTTAAAATTGGAAAAGGAATACATCAAGGCTGTATATTGTCACCCTGCTTATTTATCGCATATGTAGAGGACATCATGCAAATTCTAGGACAAATGAAACACAAACTGGAATCAAGATTGCTGGGAGAGGTTGCCCTTTTCTCCGCACCCTCTCCAGCATTTATTGTCTGCAGATTTTCTGATGATGGCCATTCTGACGGGTGTGAGGTGGTATCTTATTGTAGTTTTAATTTGTATTTCTCTAATAATAAGCGAGGTTGAGCATCATTTCATGTGCTTTTGGGCCATCTGTATGTCCTCTTTGGAGAGGCGTCTCTTTAGATCTTTTTCCCATTTTTTGATTGGTTTGTTTGTTTTCCCTGTGCTGAGTTGTCTGAGTTGCTTGTAGATTTTGGAGATTAATCCTTTGTCTGTTGTTTCATTTGCTATGATTTTCTCCCACTCTGTGGGCTGTCTGTTCAGCTTTTTGGTAATTTCTTTTGCTGTACAAAAGCTTTGAAGTTTCATGAGGTCCCACATGTTCATTTTTCTTTTCAGTTCTGCTATTTTAGTTGGTGGGTCAGAGAAGATCTGGCTTTGATTGATACCCTTGAGGGTTTTGCTTATATTCTCCTCTAAGAGTTTGATGGTTTCTGGTCTTACATTTAGGTCTTTAATCCATTTTGAGTTGATCTTAGTGTATGGTGTCAGGGTATGTTCCAACTTCATTTTTTTCATGTAGCTGTCCAATTCTCCCAGTTCCATTTGTTGCTGAGGCTGAAATGCCAATACTTTGGCCACATAATCTGAAGAGCCAACTCATTGGAAAAGACCTTAATGCTGAGGTAGATTGAAGGTAGGAGGAGAAGGGGATACCAAAGGACGAGATGGTTAGATGGCACTACCAACTCAACAGGCATGAGTTTGAGCAAACTCTGGGAAATGGTGAAGAAGAGGAAAACTTGTTGTGCTACAGTCTTTGGGGCTGCAAAGAGTCAGACAGGACTGAGTGAATGAACAGCAACAAACCATTACAGTAAAGGAAACTCAGAGGCGCAAAGAAATCAAGTCATTTACTGATAGTTCCAAAGTGAATAAAAAGTAGAGTCAAGATTCAAACTCAGGACTGTATGAGACCAATGCCACAGCTCTGCTAAGTGAGGCTGAAACTATAGAAGGGGCTTAAGGAGGTGACTCAGATGGTAAAGAATCTTCCAGCAGTGGGTGAGACCTTGGTTCAATCCCTGGTTTGGGAAGATCCCCTGGAGATGAGATGGGCTACCCATTCAAGTATTCTTGACTGGAGAATTCCATGGCTCATCCATGCGATCACAAAAAGTCATACACAATTGAGCGACTTGACTGACAGAAGGAAATCAACAATGACAACATGGTCTCCCCAGGAGCATCAGAAGCAGAGAGTGACACTAAGGTCCTATTTACCTAATGTGTCTAACCCCATGTCGTTCATAAGCATAAAGCATTCTTCATTCTTGCTGGCCTGCTGGCTGCACACACACAGACCCTAGAAGATGTCATAAGATGGATTATCAAGCTAGTGCAAAAGTAATTGGCAGTTTTGCATTGTTGACTTTGCTGTTCAATATTATAATACATTCTTAAATGTGGTTATGTTATATATCATTTTAAAGCACATTTCTTACTTTGTGGGGTTTTTTTTGATACTGACAGTATTTTCTGTTCAATTTATACTTATTTTAGAATAGAGAAATGACATTAGACAAAAAGGAAATTTGAGCAAATTTTTTTTGGCCACTTCTACTGATCTTTCATTTATTTATCTTTGTTCTTTGGCCAGTGTGGGCCTCCCATCGCAGTGGCCTCTCTTGTCACAGAGCACCAGCTCTGGGCACATGTGCTCCAGTGCTCCAGGTCAGTAGTTGGATACATCGGTCCAGCTGCTCTGCCGCATGTGGGATCATCCCAGGCAGGGATTGAATCGGCACCCCTTGCACTGCAAGGCGGTGTCCTTACCCACTGCACCACCAGGGAAGCCCTGAACAATTATTTAATTCAAAATTGGCTGTAATACAGCAGAGAAAACTCACAACATCAACAATACAGTTGACCCAGGAACTGCTAACAAACAACCAGTACAGGGGTGTTTAAGGATTTTGCAAAGAAAACAACAGCCTGTAGATAAGAAGCCATCAGAATTTGAAAATGACCAGTTGAGAGGATCATTGAAGCTGATCCTCTCATAGCTACATGAAAAGTTTCCAAAGAAATCATCACCAAGATTTCTATAGTTGTTCAGCCTTTGAAGCAAATTGGAAAGGTGTAAAAGGTCAGTAAGTGGGTGCCTCATGAGCTGATCACAAATTGAAAGAAATCATCATTTTGAAGTTTCATCTTCTCTTTATCTATGCAATAGCAATAAACCATTTCTCAATTAGACTGTGATAACTCAGTGGTTGGACCAAAATGAAACTCTAAAGCACTTCTCAAAGCCAAATTTGTACAAAAAAGGTCATGGTCACTCTCTGGTGGTCTGCTGTCAATCTCATCCACTACAGCTTTCTGAATCATAGCGAAACCATTACCTCTGAGAAGTGTGCTCAGCACATCACTGAGGTGCACTGAAAAGTGTCATGCCTGCAGCTGGTACTGATCAATAGAAAGGGCCCAACTCTGTTCCACAACACCACCACACTGTATGTCATACAACCAATGCTTTAAAAGTTCAGTGAATTGGGCTATGAAGTTTTGCCTCATCTGTCATCATCACCTGACCTTCTGTCAACTAACACTTCCTCAAGCATCTCGAGAACATTTTTCAGAGAAAGTGCATCCACAACCAGCAAGAGGCATAAAATACTTTCCAAGAGTGCAGCAATTTTTGAAGCATGGATTCTTATGCTACAGGAATAAACAACTTTATTTTCACACTGGCAAAAATGTATTGATTATAATGGTTCCTATTTTGATTAATAAAGATGTATTTGAGCCTAGTTACTGTTATTTAAAACTCAGAGTCTGAAACAGCAATTAGTCTCCAACAATCTAGTAATTGCATTAATGTAAGAACATAGAGTCAACCTCTGATCTAGCAACAGTATATTTCACTTAATTCCACTGGCAGCAGTCACAGAAGCACTAACAGAAAGAAGATCTATCTATTCATCCTCATGCCCTGACATCCCTAGGTCTATTAGGGCAAAGAATAGATGCCAGCTATCCTTGAAAATACTGGAAGCTAGCCATATCAAGTCAATTACTTTCAGACCCCAGTGTATAGCAGAAAGCAAGAAGCTTTTACATTCTCTGAATTGGTAGAATATAAATTTTTATTGTATTTTGGAGAAATAAAATTATATTAGCATAATTAAGACTTTCCTGTTGAGATACCTCTAGTATCAACAAGAATAAAAGTCAGGAGAACAAGCAAGCTCTCCTTTGGGGAGTGAAGGTGAGAGCATTTGAGAAGGATTCTCTTGGAGAGATCAGAAAGCAGGATAAAAAGCAGACTAGGAAATTTCTAAAGCTCTATCCTTTGTATGTAGTAAATATTCCTTGAGTTTGACCATGGGATGGGCATTGAAGATAATAATCTAAATAAAACTTGGTTTTTCAGCAGTAAAGAATCTGCCTGCCAATGCAGGAGATGCAAGAGATATGGGTTTGATCCCTGAGTTGGGAAGATCCCTTGGAGAAGGAAATGGCAACCTGCTCCAATATTCTTACCTGGAAAATTACATGGACAGGGGAGCCTCGTGGGCTATAGCCCATAGGGTCACAAAGTATCAGACACAACTGACTGAGTGAGCACAAATGCACGTATACTCACAGGAAGCTGAGGAACTCAAGAGTATAGACATAGAGAGAGTTAAGATTAAGTGACATGTAAGGTGAGAAGTATGCAAAAAGAGGAATCTTTAAAGTGTTCCAAAAATTTGATGAGGGAACTTGCTGGAGAAAAGCCTGAAGGATAATCAGGATTTCAGATATCATCATAAGTCTAATACAGCATTGAGTGCCAGAGCTGCAAAGACTCAACCAGAGGAGATCAGAGTAAATGATCATCTGACCAAAGGTGGCTCCAGGTCTACCTTCGGCGGAATTTAATTCTCTCCTAGCAGAAAATCATGACTCTCCTTCTGGAATTTGACATAAAACCAAACAGATGACACAGCAGAGGGTGGAAGGAAAGGAATTAGTGCCAGAAGTCTATTGGAAGATCATGTTCCCCCATAGCTCATATTCCTTGTGACATCTCAACACAAGACCCAGCACCTGCATTAAAGCTAGATGGCACACTTATATAAAACATTCTAGAGCTTTAAAGCCCTAATAATAAAATAATTCAGTTTTAAATAATCTATTGCTATATCTGCGTTAGTTATATCTCCCCAAAACCAACAGAAAGTACACTTGGCACTGTGGATAAAGAAAAGCTCATAATAGACATGGGAGATCTCCTTGTTTTACGAGTTGCAATAAACACCAATATTACCATTAGGGTTTCAGCAATTACAGGCTTAAGTGTCACCAAGAGAGAAGGGCAAAATGCTGAGAAGTCTCCCATCTCACTTTCAAAACAAATCTCAATGCACAGTGCAGTAAAATTAGAAGTGACACAGTGTGCTTACTAATAAAAGAGAAAGAAAACAATTTAATTTAAACAAGCTAATCCAAATGTTTGATTCTCTTAAAGCTTGGAAAAATGCATTTCGTTAAACTGTGTTTTCATTTCAAAGATGACTGTCAGACTCAAAATATTTTATTATATTAGAAGAATGGAACATGAAGATAATATATTTCTAGATTAAGTAATTCAAAGGGCATTTGAGTTTTTAGTGAAGTTTTATAATCAACTTATAACAAAACCTAAACCAGAGAGAACCTTCAACAAATTTGCTTCAGATGACATCCTTGAACCCATGCCCACATAACTGCCCTTCTGCCTATGAATCTATCAGTCACCTAATATGAGCACTCTGCCCACTGATGAGTGACAAAATCTCCTTAGAGAGAGGACTTGTCCTTATACACAACGGCATTGCCTATATTCTGGGATCCTCTACTACCTCAGATTGTGAGCTCAAACTCAATCTCCTTTGACTAGAAGCTGCCAAACAATTGACACCAGTTGTAAAACAACCTTTCTATGTAAAACAGAAGGTATATGGAAAAGTAATAACAGTTTCTTGAAAACATTTAAATGTCTTTGGAAATAACCCAAGTACTTAGTTCTTTTTAGTGTTATGAAAACAACCCCCTGCCATTTTAGAAAAATAAAGAAATACAGATAGATAAAAATTTTTGCATCATTCATAACCCATAACCACTTTTAAATGTGGAGGTTAAATTTCCAAATATTGATGTAATTTTTCAAAAGAGGGGTTTCATTTATCACCTATTTTCAGCTTGCTTCTTATACACAGAATAATATATCAAGTATGTTTTTCTCCTTTATTGCAGACTACTTCTTTGTTAATTACATGGAATAACACTAGTGACACTTGGCAAGTTTTCTTGTTTGTGTCAAAGATTTTCTACTTTAAAAACAATAGGTGGATAAATATCTATATGATGACATTTATGCACAACCATAACATGGTGTATTCTCAGGAGTGAACTGCTGACTAAAAGGATATGTAAAAATGTTAAGACATTTGATGAGCACTGCCAAATATCTCTTCTACAGAAAGAAAGCATGACTGCCTATTTTCCTGTTTGTGCTATTTTGTCATAGTCTTCACTTATTTAATAGCTTGGAAAATGGTATTTAGTTGTTTTAATTTACAGATTAACAGAGACACTGAACTTTCTTTTCATTAGATCATTTTTTTCTTTTATTGAAGTTGATTTACAATACTGCGTTAGTTTCAGATGTAAAACATACTCATTTGATCTATGCTTTTATAGATCAAGTGCCATACAAAATTATCACAATATCACTGACTATATTCCCTGTGCTATACATCTTTGTGACTTATTTATAACTGATAGTTTATACATCTTTGTCGCTGTCACCTGTTCTATCCATTCTAGTTTTTAATAGGTCATTTATATTTCTTCCTTTATGACATGCCTTCTTAATATTTCTTGTTTTCCTTGATACTTAAAATTTACAAGTTTATCCTGCCAATTTGATGAAGTCCTAAATATATGAAGGATACACTCAATGGTATTAAATTGCAAGCTTGTCTGTCCTTTACAGTTAAAGCCTTCAAAATTTGAAACCCACAAGCTCCTTTTCTTATCCTTTTCCTAGAAATGTCTTGAATGTTTCAGCCCTCTCCAGTCAATTATTTTGAGCATGAAAATTATGGACACAACACAAGCTGTAACTAGAAGCCAAACATTATTTTGTATCACATTCTTGTCACCTAATTACCATGTGATCTCAATAAGTAAGTCAGCATCTTGGACCTTCAGTTTCTTTATCTATGCTGGACAATTTCTAATATCCTTTTTGTTTCTAAAATTTAGCGACTCTATACACCTGCAAATATTAGGGTTTACATGTGATGTGCACTTATGCTTTAGAGGAACATGTTTTTAAACTTCACTAAAAATCAGAGGGCTTCCCTGGTGGTCCAATGGGTAAAGAATCCGCCTTGCAGTGTAAGGGGCACCAGTTTGATCCCTGGCCTGGGAAGATCCCACGTGCCATGGAGCTGCTGGATCAGTGGGTTCAATTATGAGCCAGCACTCTACAGTGCATGTGCCCAAAGCCAGTGCTCTACAATGAAAGAGACCACTGCAATGGGAGGCCCACACATGCCAAAGAATAAAGATAGATGAAAAGAAATATAAATAAAAGTGGTATGATGGGGGTAAAACATTGGAAGGAATTTAATGGCGAGAAGAGATTGCTAAACAAATGATTAATTTAAAAGGCATCCTTTAGTGCTCAGCATAAAAATACAGTTAGCCTCAAATGAATGTTCACTTGAACAGTAGGTCTAGCAGCCTATCTTCTGAGAGCAGAAGGTTGTATCATAATCACAGGTTCTTAGGGTTCCTGAAAAGTTTCCTAAAATTTATAAAATCTACTCCAATTTTTCAGATGATAACACTAAAGTCAGAAAGGGAATGTGACTAAGTTACACAGAGCTTGATGAAGAGTTCAGCAGGCAGGCAAACCTCCTCACTTCTGCTACAGTCTGTCTTTAGTCTTGAATCCCTAGCATAAAAGTTTGACTTTTGACGAAGACATACAGATGGCCAAAAAACATATGAAAAGATGCTCAACCTCATTTATTATTAGAGAAATGCAAAACAATGAGATATCACCTCACATCCGTCAGAATGGCCATTATCAACAAATTGACAGATAATAAATGCTGGAGAGGGTGAGGAGAAAAGAGAACACTCTTGTATTGTTGGTGGGAATGTAAACTGATACAGCCGCTATGGAAGACAGTATGGAGATCCCTTAAAAAGCTAAGAATAGAAGCACCATATGACCCAGCAATCCCACTCTTAGGCTCATACTCTGATGAAATCAAAATTGAAAGGGACACTTGTATCCCAGTGTTCACTGCAGCACTCCATATAATAGCAAGAACATGGAAGCAACCTAGATGCCCATCAACAAATGAATGGATAAAGAAGCTACGGTACATATATACAATGGAATATATCTCAGCCGTAAAAAGAAATGCAAAAGAGGGTTTCCATGGCGGTCCAGTGGGTAAAGAGTCCACCTTGCACTGCAAGGGGTGCCGATTCAATCCCTGGCCTGGGAAGATCCCACATGCAGAGCAGCGGCCGGCTGGACTGTGTCCAGCTACGAGCCAGAACTCCGGAGTGCATGCACCCAGAGCTGGTGCTCTGCTACAGGAGAGGCCACTGCAGTGGGAGGCCCACACAGGCCAAAGAACAAAGATGGATGAAAAATAAATAAAGACCAATAAAAGTGGACAAATTAAAAAAAAAAAAGAAAAGAAAAAGGCTATGTAAAAAGAAATGCAGAAGTATCAGTTCTAATGAGGTGGATGAACCTAGAATCTATTATACAAAAAAAAAAGCAAAGAAAAAGAATAGCTATGAAACAATGAACAGTAGGTCTAGCAGCCTATCTTCTGAGAGCAGAAGGTTGTATCATAATCACAGGTTCTTAGGGTTCCTGAAAAGTTTCCTAAAATTTATAAAATCTACTCCAATTTTTCAGATGATAACACTAAAGTCAGAAAGGGAATGTGACTAAGTTACACAGAGCTTGATGAAGAGTTCAGCAGGCAGGCAAACCTCCTCACTTCTGCTACAGTCTGTCTTTAGTCTTGAATCCCTAGCATAAAAGTTTGACTTTTGACGAAGACATACAGATGGCCAAAAAACATATGAAAAGATGCTCAACCTCATTTATTATTAGAGAAATGCAAAACAATGAGATATCACCTCACATCCGTCAGAATGGCCATTATCAACAAATTGACAGATAATAAATGCTGGAGAGGGTGAGGAGAAAAGAGAACACTCTTGTATTGTTGGTGGGAATGTAAACTGATACAGCCGCTATGGAAGACAGTATGGAGATCCCTTAAAAAGCTAAGAATAGAAGCACCATATGACCCAGCAATCCCACTCTTAGGCTCATACTCTGATGAAATCAAAATTGAAAGGGACACTTGTATCCCAGTGTTCACTGCAGCACTCCATATAATAGCAAGAACATGGAAGCAACCTAGATGCCCATCAACAAATGAATGGATAAAGAAGCTACGGTACATATATACAATGGAATATATCTCAGCCGTAAAAAGAAATGCAAAAGAGGGTTTCCATGGCGGTCCAGTGGGTAAAGAGTCCACCTTGCACTGCAAGGGGTGCCGATTCAATCCCTGGCCTGGGAAGATCCCACATGCAGAGCAGCGGCCGGCTGGACTGTGTCCAGCTACGAGCCAGAACTCCGGAGTGCATGCACCCAGAGCTGGTGCTCTGCTACAGGAGAGGCCACTGCAGTGGGAGGCCCACACAGGCCAAAGAACAAAGATGGATGAAAAATAAATAAAGACCAATAAAAGTGGACAAATTAAAAAAAAAAAAGAAAAGAAAAAGGCTATGTAAAAAGAAATGCAGAAGTATCAGTTCTAATGAGGTGGATGAACCTAGAATCTATTATACAAAGTGAAGTAAGTTAAAAAGAAAAGGACAAATACAGTATACTAACACACATATATGGAATCTAGTAAGCTGGTATTGATAAAATACACACGCAGAACAGTGATGGAGAAACATACATAGAGAACAGACCTATGGACATCAGGGGGAGGGAAGAATCAGTGAGTAGTTTGGTAAAGGTAACATGGAAACCTATATTATCATATGTAAAAGAGATATCCATTGTGAATGCACTGTGGAACGAAGAGATCTTACATGGGAGCCAGGCAACAACCTGGGTGGGGGTGGGGGGGCAGAAGGCAGGGAGTGGGATGAGGGCTCAGGTGGGAGGGATCCAAGGTATGCCTGTAATGGATTTGGGATTATATAGAGCTGTAAACAACAAAACTCTGTAAAAGCAAAATAAAATAAAATAAAATATAAAAAGAGTTCTGTGGGTGCATTGTAGAAACCGTTGCATGAAAACACAAACGTAGTTAATGACATCGAATTATACACTTACAAATGGTTAAGATGGTAATTTTATGTGTATTTGACTACAATAAAAAATTGAAAAAAAATTGACTTCTGGATATTGACTTAGCAGAAAAAAGTCATATTATTTATCAATATTATGTCATATTTCCATGGCCACTACAATGTCATATAATTCACTGAATAGGACTTTCATGAAACAACATAACTCAGCTTAAGAAGTAGGCCTATGGAACTTCATCACCTGGCTTCAAAATTTGACCCTGCCCACCTCTGCCAGTGAGACTGGAGAAAACTGCTGGAGTTCTCTCATATCAACTCATCTGGGATGATGAAATGCACAGATCACAATCATACTGTGCAGACGCAATGCATTCATGTATGCTTCATGCTTGGCCCAAGGCCTGTGCAGGTGACAGAACTCAACAAACATTAGGGGCTAGGAGTGCATTAAGATATTAGAGGCTAGGAGTGCACTTAGATATTCTACGGAGAAGGAAATGGCTTCCTACTCCAGTATTCTTGCCTGGAAAATTCCATGGACAGAGGAGCCTGGAGGGCCAGAGTCCATGGGCTCACACCAAGTCAGACACAACTGAGTGACTAACACTTTAGATAGTCTAATGTTTCAAACTGCACAGCATGGAAATGAGTGTTTCCCTCCATTCCTCCTTTCCCAGTCTCACCTACTAGCAGAAATCAAAAAGGATTATTTGAATAACCAAAATAAGTTTTACACAAGCTTTTACTGAATTTCTACGGTACATTCAGAATGATACTGAACTGTATGAGAAACAAGGCATCCCTGACCCATGGCTCCCATCAGGCCCACATTAGAAAGTCCCTCTTCAGTATGCCTTCTGTTCAGTATTAAACCAGTTAAAAATAAAGCCATAGATCAGTACCTTTCCTAAATCAGATCAACATTCAGCTAAAATATGTAACAGAAGTTTCTGCTAATAGTGAACCATATGCTTAAATACATAGTAATAGATATATAAAGAGATATGCAAGACCTATAAGAAGAAAATAAAAATTTTATTAAAGGATATGGGAGTTTATCTGCAAAAAAAAAAAAATGTTATATTCGTATAAAAATGGCAATGAGCTCAAAATTACCCACTATTAAACTGAACGTAATTCCACTGTGAATGTCTTTGATACAGTTATTTGAAGTGGCTTCCATGGTGGCTCAGTGGTAAGGAATCCTGCTGCTAATGCAGGAAATGGAGGTTCAATCCCTGGGTTGAGAAAATCCCCTGAATAAGGTAACCCACTCCAGTAGTATTTCCTGGGAAATTCCATGGACAGAGCAGCCTGGCGGACTACGTGCAGTTCTTGGGGGTCACGAAAGAGTTAGACATGACTTCATGACCAACCACAAACAACAGTTGTTAGAAACAGCTTCTGAAAAACTAAATAAGAAAGAAGAGTCAAGGAATTTTTGAAGAAAAAAGGAAAAGAAAGAGAAAGACTTGAGGCAAAAACTTGTACATGCATGCTTGTGCTAAGTCGCTTAGGTTGCATCCAACTCTTTGTGACCCTATGCCCTGTAACCCATCAGGCTCCTCTACCAATGGGTTTCTCCAGGCAAGACTACTGGAGTGGGTTGTCATGCCCTCCTCCAGGGTATCTTCCTGACCTAGGGAATCTCTTGTATCTCTAGCACTGGCAGGCAGTTTCTTTACCACTAGTGCTACCTGGGAAGCCTAATATTAAAAACCCAGTGCAGTACTACTAAAACTGAAACACTGACTTAAGTACTTTTGTGTGATAAAAGATAAGTTTTACACAAGCTTTTACTGAATTTCTACGGTACATTCAGAATGATACTGAACTGTATGAGAAACAAGGCATCCCTGACCCATGGCTCCCATCAGGCCCACATTAGAAAGTCCCTCTTCAGTATGCCTTCTGTTCAGTATTAAACCAGTTAAAAATAAAGCCATAGATCAGTACCTTTCCTAAATCAGATCAACATTCAGCTAAAATATGTAACAGAAGTTTCTGCTAATAGTGAACCATATGCTTAAATACATAGTAATAGATATATAAAGAGATATGCAAGACCTATAAGAAGAAAATAAAAATTTTATTAAAGGATATGGGAGTTTATCTGCAAAAAAAAAAAAATGTTATATTCGTATAAAAATGGCAATGAGCTCAAAATTACCCACTATTAAACTGAACGTAATTCCACTGTGAATGTCTTTGATACAGTTATTTGAAGTGGCTTCCATGGTGGCTCAGTGGTAAGGAATCCTGCTGCTAATGCAGGAAATGGAGGTTCAATCCTGGGTTGAGAAAATCCCCTGAATAAGGTAACCCACTCCAGTAGTATTTCCTGGGAAATTCCATGGACAGAGCAGCCTGGCGGACTACGTGCAGTTCTTGGGGGTCACGAAAGAGTTAGACATGACTTCATGACCAACCACAAACAACAGTTGTTAGAAACAGCTTCTGAAAAACTAAATAAGAAAGAAGAGTCAAGGAATTTTTGAAGAAAAAAGGAAAAGAAAGAGAAAGACTTGAGGCAAAAACTTGTACATGCATGCTTGTGCTAAGTCGCTTAGGTTGCATCCAACTCTTTGTGACCCTATGCCCTGTAACCCATCAGGCTCCTCTACCAATGGGTTTCTCCAGGCAAGACTACTGGAGTGGGTTGTCATGCCCTCCTCCAGGGTATCTTCCTGACCTAGGGAATCTCTTGTATCTCTAGCACTGGCAGGCAGTTTCTTTACCACTAGTGCTACCTGGGAAGCCTAATATTAAAAACCCAGTGCAGTACTACTAAAACTGAAACACTGACTTAAGTACTTTTGTGTGATAAAAGATATTTTAAATCAGAAAAATCAAATGATATTATTAAGTACATAGTTGTGATACATTTAATCAACTATTTGAACAAAAATAATAATGCTAGATCCCTACTCACACCACAAGGCCAAGTAAAGCACAAGTCTTAAATGAAACTAAAACAATGTATACAACAGTACATCAGTGAAAAAATCTTTATAATCATAAAAGAAAATAAAAAAGCATTGATGATACAAATTTTAAATATTTGATGTAAGCCAAAAGCTTCTATCAAGCCAGGAAACACTATAAACAAATTAAAATGCAAGTGACACACTTGGAAAATAACTGAACATACTCTTAAAACATTAAATAAAAGGCAAAGATGAACACACTGATAACAAAAATGGGAAATGGATATGAATTGGCAATTCCCAAAAGAATAAATGCATACAAATAATACATATATGAAAAATATTTAACACATTAGTAAATAGAACAATGTCCATTAAAACAGCACACAGTCACTTTTCATCTATCAAATGAGAAAGGCTCAAAAACTGTAATATCAACCCTGAATGACAGGGTTGGTATAAAAGTATTATATTAATCATGAGGTATGAACAACATAATTTTTTAGGGCAATTTAGCAATATTTCACAAGAACCATAAAAGGATAGAGTCTATTTTCTTTAGCCATTCTACATGTTCTACGATAAACAGAGAAATTCACAAAAATTTTAAAAATTTACACAAGTTGTTAGAACCCTGAAAACTAAATAAGAAAGAAGAGTCAAGGAATTTTGAAGAAAAAGGAAAAAAGAAAGACTTGAGGCAAAACTTGTACATGCATGCTTGTGCTAAGTCGCTTAGGTTGCATCCAACTCTTTGTGACCCTATGCCCTGTAACCCATCAGGCTCCTCTACCAATGGGTTTCTCCAGGCAAGACTACTGGAGTGGGTTGTCATGCCCTCCTCCAGGGTATCTTCCTGACCTAGGGAATCTCTTGTATCTCTAGCACTGGCAGGCAGTTTCTTTACCACTAGTGCTACCTGGGAAGCCTAATATTAAAAACCCAGTGCAGTACTACTAAAACTGAAACACTGACTTAAGTACTTTTGTGTGATAAAAGATATTTTAAATCAGAAAAATCAAATGATATTATTAAGTACATAGTTGTGATACATTTAATCAACTATTTGAACAAAAATAATAATGCTAGATCCCTACTCACACCACAAGGCCAAGTAAAGCACAAGTCTTAAATGAAACTAAAACAATGTATACAACAGTACATCAGTGAAAAAATCTTTATAATCATAAAAGAAAATAAAAAAGCATTGATGATACAAATTTTAAATATTTGATGTAAGCCAAAAGCTTCTATCAAGCCAGGAAACACTATAAACAAATTAAAATGCAAGTGACACACTTGGAAAATAACTGAACATACTCTTAAAACATTAAATAAAAGGCAAAGATGAACACACTGATAACAAAAATGGGAAATGGATATGAATTGGCAATTCCCAAAAGAATAAATGCATACAAATAATACATATATGAAAAATATTTAACACATTAGTAAATAGAACAATGTCCATTAAAACAGCACACAGTCACTTTTCATCTATCAAATGAGAAAGGCTCAAAAACTGTAATATCAACCCTGAATGACAGGGTTGGTATAAAAGTATTATATTAATCATGAGGTATGAACAACATAATTTTTTAGGGCAATTTAGCAATATTTCACAAGAACCATAAAAGGATAGAGTCTATTTTCTTTAGCCATTCTACATGTTCTACGATAAACAGAGATATTCACAAAAAATGTGTACACAAAAAGTCTCCACAATTGTTCAAAAATTATTAAAATTTAGAGAATTATAATACATACAAGATAAATTGCAAGTAGCTCTTAAAATTATGGTCTTAAATTTTAATGCTGGATACATTATTTAATGCAAGAACATTTTACCACAGAGTAAGTACAGTATGATACTAACTGTATAAAGAAAAAAGAGCAAGTATTCATATTTTAGAGAGGGTGAAAGATAGAGAAAAAAAAAAAAAGAGACAGAAACTGGAAAAGTCCATATCAAAATGTTGACTGTGGTTGATCTCTAGATGATACGTTATGGATGGGTTTATTTTTGGAGATTTTTCTACAATACCAAGTTTTCTGCAATAAAAGCAGACTACTTTTGAAATCCGGAAAAGCAATTATATTTTGAAAGATACATACGGAGAACCTATGGAATTGTTAATGGAAAAGTAAAACACATTAAGTTTTTGGTTGCTGTTGCTACTTCTATTGTTTAGATTTCACAGACACAGGAATTGATTTTGACCAAGAATCTGGTTTATCAGAGAGACACATTCATTCAAGTAAAGCACCATGCCACCTGAAGGAGACATATTGTAAACATGGACACACATACAAAGAAAAGCAATTTTGCCAAACAATTATGTTTTAGGGAAAACTTCCTAGGCCTGACAATTTCTCCAACAGCTTCTTTTCTTTTTTTTTGATTGATGGAGACAATGGCAGGAAATTGCTGAGAGTCATAAAATTAGGAGAAAGTCTTTTTTCTCCTTAATTATGTAGGGTTGAGGTTGTTTATCCTGCACCTCCTGAAATGTATAAGCTGGCATTGATTATGTAATGTATATAGTACAACTGAGCATACCCCACTGGGCTTCCGAGGAACAGCTCCTGCCCTGAACTCATCAAAGTTCCCAGAGGAGATTCTCAGAGGTCAGAGTGCATCTAAACTCAGATGAGGTTATGCTAACACAGGTCATCCAGCTCTAAGGGATTAGCAATATTTCACAAGAACCATAAAAGGATAGAGTCTATTTTCTTTAGCCATTCTACATGTTCTACGATAAACAGAGATATTCACAAAAAATGTGTACACAAAAAGTCTCCACAATTGTTCAAAAATTATTAAAATTTAGAGAATTATAATACATACAAGATAAATTGCAAGTAGCTCTTAAAATTATGGTCTTAAATTTTAATGCTGGATACATTATTTAATGCAAGAACATTTTACCACAGAGTAAGTACAGTATGATACTAACTGTATAAAGAAAAAAGAGCAAGTATTCATATTTTAGAGAGGGTGAAAGATAGAGAAAAAAAAAAAAAGAGACAGAAACTGGAAAAGTCCATATCAAAATGTTGACTGTGGTTGATCTCTAGATGATACGTTATGGATGGGTTTATTTTTGGAGATTTTTCTACAATACCAAGTTTTCTGCAATAAAAGCAGACTACTTTTGAAATCCGGAAAAGCAATTATATTTTGAAAGATACATACGGAGAACCTATGGAATTGTTAATGGAAAAGTAAAACACATTAAGTTTTTGGTTGCTGTTGCTACTTCTATTGTTTAGATTTCACAGACACAGGAATTGATTTTGACCAAGAATCTGGTTTATCAGAGAGACACATTCATTCAAGTAAAGCACCATGCCACCTGAAGGAGACATATTGTAAACATGGACACACATACAAAGAAAAGCAATTTTGCCAAACAATTATGTTTTAGGGAAAACTTCCTAGGCCTGACAATTTCTCCAACAGCTTCTTTTCTTTTTTTTTGATTGATGGAGACAATGGCAGGAAATTGCTGAGAGTCATAAAATTAGGAGAAAGTCTTTTTTCTCCTTAATTATGTAGGGTTGAGGTTGTTTATCCTGCACCTCCTGAAATGTATAAGCTGGCATTGATTATGTAATGTATATAGTACAACTGAGCATACCCCACTGGGCTTCCGAGGAACAGCTCCTGCCCTGAACTCATCAAAGTTCCCAGAGGAGATTCTCAGAGGTCAGAGTGCATCTAAACTCAGATGAGGTTATGCTAACACAGGTCATCCAGCTCTAAGGGATTAATAGTCCTGGCTTCACTTTACTGGCACAGTTAGGATGGAGCCTTCCTGGATATGGGCTCCAAACAGCTGGCACCCAGCTTTAGCAATGTGGTTCCAGTATCAAACCAAAAATACCTGTTTTTTCCCTTAAAAGTGTCTGGTGTCTCTGACCAGATAAACCTCAGTGATTCAGACTCTCCCCCTTGATCCAATCCTGGCCCTGGTATGTGAACCAAACCCCTGCAACTTCATCATCTATCTCCACCTGCCTGTACTCTGACTCACTAACCCACACCAGGCTCCTTATTTCCTCAGTCTGGCTAGGCTTGTACTAGTCTCAGGGCCTTTGCATCCTCTGTCCCGTTGGCAGTGCAATGCTCTCCTGAAACATTTTCCATGATGGCTTCACCTCCTTCAGATTTCAGCTGTCTCTTTGGTGACCAACTAAACCAACACATCAGTGCTCTCAACGATTCATCACTAGAGTTCAAGATATAACCCACAGCACTCTAGGATATGTCCTTGCTCAGCATATCTCTAATTCTGGAACTAACATATTGAAGACCACTCAACAAATACCTGTGAGCTGATTTACTAGATTAGTAAATCCCTGGATATATCTCTAAAATATAGGCAGAATGTTACCACTCTCAACATCTTCACTACTACCACTGTAGCCCAACGTACCACCATTTCTTCCTAAACTTTTCGAACAGCCTCCTGAGTGATCTATCTGCCTCCACCCTTTTCCCCTCACCCCTGAAATTCTGCCCTCAGTAGTCATAGTGACTCTACTTAGAAATATGTTAGATCATGTGACTCTTCAACTCAGATTTCCCTTTAGGAAATCTCACCTAGAGCAAAAGCAAAAGTCCTTACAATGATGCACAAGGTCTTGGGGACCTCACCCTTCCTGCATTTCACCCATACAAGTCACTGCTACTCTTAACTCCTGCCAAGAACTTCCTACCTTGGGCCATTTTCACTGGTTGTATCTTCAGCCCAGAATTCTCTTCTCCAGATATCCACATGGCCCTCTGCTTAATCTGCCTTGCCATCTTCTCAGTAAGGACCACCCTAATCTGAGTCAGAGTGCATCTAAACTCAGATGAGGTTATGCTAACACAGGTCATCCAGCTCTAAGGGATTAATAGTCCTGGCTTCACTTTACTGGCACAGTTAGGATGGAGCCTTCCTGGATATGGGCTCCAAACAGCTGGCACCCAGCTTTAGCAATGTGGTTCCAGTATCAAACCAAAAATACCTGTTTTTTCCCTTAAAAGTGTCTGGTGTCTCTGACCAGATAAACCTCAGTGATTCAGACTCTCCCCCTTGATCCAATCCTGGCCCTGGTATGTGAACCAAACCCCTGCAACTTCATCATCTATCTCCACCTGCCTGTACTCTGACTCACTAACCCACACCAGGCTCCTTATTTCCTCAGTCTGGCTAGGCTTGTACTAGTCTCAGGGCCTTTGCATCCTCTGTCCCGTTGGCAGTGCAATGCTCTCCTGAAACATTTTCCATGATGGCTTCACCTCCTTCAGATTTCAGCTGTCTCTTTGGTGACCAACTAAACCAACACATCAGTGCTCTCAACGATTCATCACTAGAGTTCAAGATATAACCCACAGCACTCTAGGATATGTCCTTGCTCAGCATATCTCTAATTCTGGAACTAACATATTGAAGACCACTCAACAAATACCTGTGAGCTGATTTACTAGATTAGTAAATCCCTGGATATATCTCTAAAATATAGGCAGAATGTTACCACTCTCAACATCTTCACTACTACCACTGTAGCCCAACGTACCACCATTTCTTCCTAAACTTTTCGAACAGCCTCCTGAGTGATCTATCTGCCTCCACCCTTTTCCCCTCACCCCTGAAATTCTGCCCTCAGTAGTCATAGTGACTCTACTTAGAAATATGTTAGATCATGTGACTCTTCAACTCAGATTTCCCTTTAGGAAATCTCACCTAGAGCAAAAGCAAAAGTCCTTACAATGATGCACAAGGTCTTGGGGACCTCACCCTTCCTGCATTTCACCCATACAAGTCACTGCTACTCTTAACTCCTGCCAAGAACTTCCTACCTTGGGCCATTTTCACTGGTTGTATCTTCAGCCCAGAATTCTCTTCTCCAGATATCCACATGGCCCACTCATTGTCTTCAAATCTGCCATCAACTGCCATCTTCTCAGTAAGGACCACCCTGACTGTCCCCACTGAAAACTGCACCCTTTCTATAACCAGCACTGCCCATCTGCCTTACTCTGTCGTATTTTTCTCCCTCACACCATCTCCTACAGCACCGTGTCTATGTTCTACCTCCCACTGCTAGAGAGGATGTAAGCCCTACAGAAGCAAGATCTGTGTCAATTTTGTTCACTGCTGTATCCACTCTTCCAGTCCCCTAGAACAACCCGTGACCACTGTAGGTGATCATTAAACATCCGCTGAATGAATGAATGAGCCAAGGGAACAGGGGCTAGAACAAGTACCCATTCTAGCACTGTCTGTACCAAACGTGTGGGGAAGGCCACTTCCTTATCTCCCTGCCAAGGCTGCCCCACAATTTACAAATGTAAAAAGTCCATAGAAGGAAGCCCAGAGTCAAACAGATGCAAATGAAAGACAACCACTGGATTTCAATGGGTGAATAGTCCAGATACAGTTGCTTCTCGAGGAGTTCCTATTCCTGGGATCCCTTCCCACTCACAGGACTGGGACCCCAGCAGTTGTGACAACCCTGATGAACCAGCAGGATGGTGCAGAATTGTTAAGAGTTGCCCCATGAACCTCAAGTCTACAGAGACATGGCCATTAGGATGTCAACCATGTATCTTAGAGTCATTGAATTTCAAAATCAGATGCAATCTTTGTGGCTCTCCTGTCCAACGCCCTCACTTTATAGATGAGAACACTCTGAGAGGTTAAGTGACCCTGAGATCACGCTGGCATTTCCCAGACCTCATTAAGGCAAGAGGACACACATTAAGTCACAAAACTTTTTAGAAAACCATTTATCTAATGAGGCTCTTGCTGACCCCAACCCAACTTTCACAGGCTGACTGAGGATGAAGGGCTGCAGATTTAGCTGTCACAACAGACTTAGAAATAATTCCTCTTGTCTAAGTCAGATCACACTGCATATTTTAATTCTGCCAGTCGTTCCAGAGTTTGTGCTATCTACACCTTATTAAATCAAGCTAATCACAAAAGAAAAGCCAATTTAAAATAGATTGTCTCAAAAATTACATTTATATAATTGATGAGTTTTATGTAATCTCTATTCAGATTGTCACTTCTAAGAATTTGATTAAAATTACTAGTTTACATAAGAAAGATTGACACAAGCCTTAAAGGGAAGAAAGAAAAGCCTTTCAGATGTTTTTTCTGGCTTCTCCACCTATCCCTGGTATTTTGATGCTAAATAAAACCATACAGATCATCTCCTGTGATGGGAGGGGGATGGGGGAAGCCAAGTTAATAATACTGCTGACAAAAGTAGACAATTATATCTTATTCATGGGCTCTGGAAGCATTTCAAATGCGACACAGCCATTGGCAATGATTGACATCTGCATCTGTGTTTGCTTTTGGCATCAGCTGTCAAACTAACATTTCATGAATACATACTTTTTTGCAATTTCCTTTTTGTGTGGGTCTTCAAAGGATTAAGAGCATATATAGTAACATGAAGTTGAGATCTCTGCTGGGGTTAGACCTACTGGTTTTGAAACCAACTAAACTAGGGAGGAAGGGAGCTTAAAGTGACATCTGTGAATAGGTATCCAACGTTAAACAGTTTTTCCCTTCCCCCATGGTTTGGCAGGAGAATACCAGTAACTCCTAAAAATGCAGTTCAGAAAACTTAAACACAGTTCACTTTAGTGTGGTAGGAGGGAACACAGAGGCACTAGGTGACAAGAAGTCCCCAGAGATGGATCCAGATCATGGTCCTGGACCTCCCAAACTATACAACTTCAGATGGTGCTGCTCACTATATTCCCTGTGAACACACTCCCTGGGGCTATGCAGTGACCCCTCCTTGCTCCCAATTCATCTCCCTCCTTCCTTTCTGTTTATTCCCATTATCAAGATGGTGGCATTTTAAACCAATGAGATCAGATCAGAAGGGCAAGATCGAGAGTTTTGTACTTTATTATTGAAAAAAGCACTGCCATTTATTAGCAGCACCCTTGTCTCTCTCATTTCCTTCAATGACTCATCCATTCTACAAACATTCACTGACAGCTTACATGTTGTTAGGCATTGGCCAAAGGCAGAACCAATTTGAGTTGTGTCAGAGTTCTACACTGGGCAAAGAAACCACACCTAACATACAGAACTACTTCAAACACCAAAAAGTAAGAGGACAGTCCACCAGGGTTCTTGCTGGCATAAAGAAAAATTTAGGAAGGGGATTCAGGGCCATATAGGTTGACACCACTAGAGTGCAATTTCAGACAAAGATGAAAGCAAAACTGAAATAGGCCCGTCTCATCATCTGAAGATAGTACATGTGGGAGATTGTTGGCAAAAATGCCCATAATATGTATCCTCCCTGTACCTTGCCTTTCCCAAAGTGACTTGCTTTGGTTGGTAACATAATGATCACCACAAAAATAGAGACGTAAAAAATGCTTGAGTGTTGGGGCTTGCCCTCTCTTGGGAACTCTGAAAACAACACTATGCCCAAATTCGCATCCTAAAGACCGGCAGATGTATGGCTAATCACCACCATTGCCAAATTGACATTAAGCCATCTTCTCAGTCATGTTAGGAAGGCGTTCAAGGACCATCCAGCCCAGGCTGACCTGAAGAAACATAATAAATTATACATATTTTTGTTATTTGACAATGAAGTTGAGAGTGGTTCATTATTCAGGGCTTCCCTGGTGGCTCAGACTGTAAAGAATCCACCTGCGATGTGGGATACCTATTTTTGATCCCTGGATGGGACAGATTCCTTGGAGAAGGGATATGCTACCCATTCAAGTCCTCTTGCCTGGACAAGTCTATGGCTTGTCCATGAGGTTGCAAAATAGTCAAGACACAACTGAGAGACCTGACTTTCACTTTTATTATTCAGCAAACTGTAGGGAGTCAGTACCTCGCTCTAAGATAAGAGAAACTCCATAACACATCCTGTGACAGTAACCCTGATTAGGAAAGACTGTGTTAAGTGTGCAATCTTAGACATTGTAATCAAATGTGACCTAGCTGAGATCTTGGCAGGAAATTTGCTTTATGTTTATTTTAAGTAGATATAGTTTCTGGAACCATCCCCAAGCTAAATCAACTATAAGTGGTTGAAAGTGGTGTTTTTTGGAGTGGGGAAAGGAGATAAAATCTGAAAACACTTGTGGCAGTGATACCTGGTCAGAAATTTTAACAAAAGCAAAAGATGAAACAGACAGCAGTAAGTCTTCCTGTAATGTCAATAGGGGTATGATACCTGGCTTCCTCTTTAAGACTGAAGCTCATAATCCCTCCAATTCTGAGAGTGTTGGCAGACAAGAGCTCCTAGTTGAGTCTCTGTCTAGGAATTTCCCTGAGATGAGGAGAAGCTGCCTTGTCCTAGGTGATGTCCTCTTCCTAAAATCACATCCAATGACTAATCCCTGCTGGGTTGACACAATCTGCTTATTCAAATGCAGGACAAATTTGCCAGTCAAGCCCTGAGAGGTAACATAATGATCACCACAAAATAGAGTAAAAATGTAGGGTTGGGGGGCTTGCCCTATCTTCGAAACTCTGAAAACAACACTATGCCCAAATTCGCATCCTAAAGACCGGCAGATGTATGGCTAATCACCACCATTGCCAAATTGACATTAAGCCATCTTCTCAGTCATGTTAGGAAGGCGTTCAAGGACCATCCAGCCCAGGCTGACCTGAAGAAACATAATAAATTATACATATTTTTGTTATTTGACAATGAAGTTGAGAGTGGTTCATTATTCAGGGCTTCCCTGGTGGCTCAGACTGTAAAGAATCCACCTGCGATGTGGGATACCTATTTTTGATCCCTGGATGGGACAGATTCCTTGGAGAAGGGATATGCTACCCATTCAAGTCCTCTTGCCTGGACAAGTCTATGGCTTGTCCATGAGGTTGCAAAATAGTCAAGACACAACTGAGAGACCTGACTTTCACTTTTATTATTCAGCAAACTGTAGGGAGTCAGTACCTCGCTCTAAGATAAGAGAAACTCCATAACACATCCTGTGACAGTAACCCTGATTAGGAAAGACTGTGTTAAGTGTGCAATCTTAGACATTGTAATCAAATGTGACCTAGCTGAGATCTTGGCAGGAAATTTGCTTTATGTTTATTTTAAGTAGATATAGTTTCTGGAACCATCCCCAAGCTAAATCAACTATAAGTGGTTGAAAGTGGTGTTTTTTGGAGTGGGGAAAGGAGATAAAATCTGAAAACACTTGTGGCAGTGATACCTGGTCAGAAATTTTAACAAAAGCAAAAGATGAAACAGACAGCAGTAAGTCTTCCTGTAATGTCAATAGGGGTATGATACCTGGCTTCCTCTTTAAGACTGAAGCTCATAATCCCTCCAATTCTGAGAGTGTTGGCAGACAAGAGCTCCTAGTTGAGTCTCTGTCTAGGAATTTCCCTGAGATGAGGAGAAGCTGCCTTGTCCTAGGTGATGTCCTCTTCCTAAAATCACATCCAATGACTAATCCCTGCTGGGTTGACACAATCTGCTTATTCAAATGCAGGACAAATTTGCCAGTCAAGCCCTGAAGAGCGTCCCATGGAATTGGTTGAGGCTTTCGTTTTGACCAAATGGCAGTTCCACTTCTTCCTCTGTCCAGTCTAGATTTCCTTCTTTTCTTCACAGGCATTAATCCTGACAGCACTCTCCCTACAAAATTCCAGCATGCTAGCCTCCAAATGAGAGAGCACATTTTGGGGAACTGCATCTGAGACACTTCCATATGTCCTATCTTATTCGAGGTGGAAAATAAAGAAAGCAATCACAGAAGGAAGCCATCATGTACCAGCGTGACACCAACTGAAGAAAAAGAAAAAAAGCCATCATAAGCATGAATGTTCCATGTCATATTACTCAGTTATAAGAAGGAAAGAAATGGGCTATTTGTAGAGATGTGGATGCACCTACAGGCTATGATACAGAATGAAGTAAGTCAGAAAGAGAAAAACAAGTATTGTATATAAACGCATATATGTGGAATCTAGAAAAATGGTACAAATGAACCAATCTGCAGGACAGGAACAGAGACACAGTCATAAAGGATGGACTTGTACCTGTAAACAATGAAACTCTGTAAAAGTAAAAAGTAAAATAAAAATTAAAAAGAAAAAGAATGGACTTGCAAGCACAGGCTTTGAGAAGAGGGGGTGGGATAAACTGGGAGATTGAAATTGAAATCTATACACTGTTACATGTAAAACAGCTAGTGGGAACGTGCTGATAGCACAGGAGCTCAGCTCATGCTCTGAAATGACCAATGCGGTGGGAGGGGGTGGGGGGAGGTTCAAGAGGGAGAGGATATATGTATACATAAAGGTGATTCACTTCAGCTTTGAGAATTGTAGAAACCAAGACAACAGTATAAAGCTACTATACCCCAATTTAAAAAATAAAAGCATGAATGCTCCATATGTACAAAAAGGAAGCAAGGCAAGTAGCCAAAGGAAATAAAGTAGTTGGTAAACAGGCCTAAATACGCTAGTGATTGTCTCCCCATGGTTTGTACAGGCTTGAGAAAGCAAGAATTATATTTGTTTACAACACCAAGAAAGTTAAGCCTAAGTCATGGAAGAAAGAAAAATGAAAAAATAAAGTAGGTGAAAAGCAACTCTCCTAAAAGAGAAAGGATGAGAAGCAGGAGAATGTGTCCATGTGATCAAAGAGAGGATTTTAAGATGCAGAAAGACATCAACAGATCAAACAAGACAAAGAGGCAAGAATACAGATGAGACTCTAATGAAAGACCTGAAGGAAACTGGAAATTTTAGCAATATTTTCACATTTTTAGTTAATCAACACGAAAAGTTTGAAGAAATAAAACCACTTTCTGGAAATCACATGACCACAGGTGGATTCAATAGCATAAAACTTGACCAAAATCTGTCTAGGAAATGAACATTTAGTTTCAACAAATCTTCCAGACCTACTTTCACCAGGAAGTTGTTTCTAACCACAAAGTCATCAATATCCTATATGAAACATAATGTCTTAGATTAAAGGAATAAATGGATGCTCCCTGATGAGCCCTGATCTGTTCTAGGGCTGAGAAAACAGTGAGAAACAGAACACAGCATTGCCTAAGTGTAGTAGAACCAGGCTTATATGGTGGCACCTACAAATGAACCAATCTGCAGGACAGGAACAGAGACACAGTCATAAAGGATGGACTTGTACCTGTAAACAATGAAACTCTGTAAAAGTAAAAAGTAAAATAAAAATTAAAAAGAAAAAGAATGGACTTGCAAGCACAGGCTTTGAGAAGAGGGGGTGGGATAAACTGGGAGATTGAAATTGAAATCTATACACTGTTACATGTAAAACAGCTAGTGGGAACGTGCTGATAGCACAGGAGCTCAGCTCATGCTCTGAAATGACCAATGCGGTGGGAGGGGGTGGGGGGAGGTTCAAGAGGGAGAGGATATATGTATACATAAAGGTGATTCACTTCAGCTTTGAGAATTGTAGAAACCAAGACAACAGTATAAAGCTACTATACCCCAATTTAAAAAATAAAAGCATGAATGCTCCATATGTACAAAAAGGAAGCAAGGCAAGTAGCCAAAGGAAATAAAGTAGTTGGTAAACAGGCCTAAATACGCTAGTGATTGTCTCCCCATGGTTTGTACAGGCTTGAGAAAGCAAGAATTATATTTGTTTACAACACCAAGAAAGTTAAGCCTAAGTCATGGAAGAAAGAAAAATGAAAAAATAAAGTAGGTGAAAAGCAACTCTCCTAAAAGAGAAAGGATGAGAAGCAGGAGAATGTGTCCATGTGATCAAAGAGAGGATTTTAAGATGCAGAAAGACATCAACAGATCAAACAAGACAAAGAGGCAAGAATACAGATGAGACTCTAATGAAAGACCTGAAGGAAACTGGAAATTTTAGCAATATTTTCACATTTTTAGTTAATCAACACGAAAAGTTTGAAGAAATAAAACCACTTTCTGGAAATCACATGACCACAGGTGGATTCAATAGCATAAAACTTGACCAAAATCTGTCTAGGAAATGAACATTTAGTTTCAACAAATCTTCCAGACCTACTTTCACCAGGAAGTTGTTTCTAACCACAAAGTCATCAATATCCTATATGAAACATAATGTCTTAGATTAAAGGAATAAATGGATGCTCCCTGATGAGCCCTGATCTGTTCTAGGGCTGAGAAAACAGTGAGAAACAGAACACAGCATTGCCTAAGTGTAGTAGAACCAGGCTTATATGGTAGGAGATCAACCCTTCAATATGGATGTGATCTCTTTCTCTGCCTAAGGGTGGAAATTAACCCCCCTCAGCTCTGAGGCTGTCTGACTTGAAGAATCACCTTCCACATGGGCTGTATTATCACCCAACTTCTGATGTACCTGCCAAGGGCACTAGGCAGTGCTTGGCAGCTGTATCAGCTCAGCTGCACTCTCAACAGTTGTAGAAGCTTTAAATCTACATGTTAGCTGCTTCCCTGGGCAAACCAAGGAAAAGCCATGCTGAACTGAATATGAGTTACCATTTTTAAACCTAGCCTCACCAGTCTGGCTAAAATCTCCTCCTAATCCATTTCATTGTTAGCACAAAACCATCAGAAAGCCAGTTCTAAGATAATAGCCAATTTTAATGAAGAAGAAGAGTTACAAAATACTAAAAGAGATAAAATATTACAAGCAGTATTTTAGAAATTTAGAAATTCTAGAAATTTTAAACATGAAATATTAAATTGTATACCACTATTCAACAGATGTCTGTTCAGTAATACAGAGAGATATGTTACCCACTCCAGTATTCCAGAATTCCATGCCTTGTCCATGGGGTTGTAAGTGAGACATGACTCAGAAACTTGACTTTGATTTTTTCAGTAATGCAAGAATGACTAACTACTAGAAACTCTATTAATACACAAATGACATTAGGAATGTATCTGTTAACAATCAATAAGATCAAGTAATAAATGTCCAAACTCATACAGACGGCCAAAAAGCACATGAAATGATGCTCAGCCTCACTTATTATTAGAGAAATGCAAATCAAAACTACAATGAGATATCACCTCACACCTGTCAGAATGGCCATCATCAAGAAATCTACAGACAATAAATGCTGGAGAGGGTGCAGAGAAAAGGGAAAACTCTTGCATTGCTGGTGGGAATGTAAATTGGTACAACTGCTATAGAAGACAGTATGGAGATTATTTTTTTTTTTTAAGATTTATTTATTTATTTATTTATTTATTTATTTATTTAGGGCGGGGGTCAGGTTGGGGAGGGAGGGGAGTGGGCGGGCCACTTCTATTGGTCTTTCATTTCTCCATTTTCATCTGTCTTTGTTCTTTGGCTCCTGTGGGCCTCCCATCGCGGTGGTGTCTGTTGCAGAGTGCTGGCTCTGTATTCTTTCTCTGCCTAAGGGTGGAAATTAACCCTCAGCTCTGAGGCTGTCTGACTTGAAGAATCACCTTCCACATGGGCTGTATTATCACCCAATTTGATGTACCTGCCAAGGGCACTAGGCAGTGCTTGGCAGCTGTATCAGCTCAGCTGCACTCTCAACAGTTGTAGAAGCTTTAAATCTACATGTTAGCTGCTTCCCTGGGCAAACCAAGGAAAAGCCATGCTGAACTGAATATGAGTTACCATTTTTAAACCTAGCCTCACCAGTCTGGCTAAAATCTCCTCCTAATCCATTTCATTGTTAGCACAAAACCATCAGAAAGCCAGTTCTAAGATAATAGCCAATTTTAATGAAGAAGAAGAGTTACAAAATACTAAAAGAGATAAAATATTACAAGCAGTATTTTAGAAATTTAGAAATTCTAGAAATTTTAAACATGAAATATTAAATTGTATACCACTATTCAACAGATGTCTGTTCAGTAATACAGAGAGATATGTTACCCACTCCAGTATTCCAGAATTCCATGCCTTGTCCATGGGGTTGTAAGTGAGACATGACTCAGAAACTTGACTTTGATTTTTTCAGTAATGCAAGAATGACTAACTACTAGAAACTCTATTAATACACAAATGACATTAGGAATGTATCTGTTAACAATCAATAAGATCAAGTAATAAATGTCCAAACTCATACAGACGGCCAAAAAGCACATGAAATGATGCTCAGCCTCACTTATTATTAGAGAAATGCAAATCAAAACTACAATGAGATATCACCTCACACCTGTCAGAATGGCCATCATCAAGAAATCTACAGACAATAAATGCTGGAGAGGGTGCAGAGAAAAGGGAAAACTCTTGCATTGCTGGTGGGAATGTAAATTGGTACAACTGCTATAGAAGACAGTATGGAGATTATTTTTTTTTTTTAAGATTTATTTATTTATTTATTTATTTATTTATTTATTTAGGGCGGGGGTCAGGTTGGGGAGGGAGGGGAGTGGGCGGGCCACTTCTATTGGTCCTTCATTTCTCCATTTTCATCTGTCTTTGTTCTTTGGCTCCTGTGGGCCTCCCATCGCGGTGGCGTCTGTTGCAGAGTGCTGGCTCTGGGCGCATGCGCTCCAGAGCTCCGGCTCGGTGATTGGACACATTGGTCCAGCCACTCTGTGGCACGTGGGATCTTCCCAGGCCAGGGATCGAACCGGTGCCCCTTGCACTGCAAGGCGGTGCCCCTACCCACTGGACTACCAGGGGAAGCCCAGTATGGAGATTTCTTAAAAAACTAAAAATGGAAGCACTATAAGACCCAGTAATTCCACTATTAGGCTTATAACCCTGATGAAATCAAAACTGAAAGAAATTCCTGTACCCCAATGTTCACTGCAGCTCTCTATATAATAGCTAAAACATGGAAGCAACCTAGATGTCCATCGACAAATGAATGGATAAACAAACTATGGTACATATATACAAAGGATTACTTCTCAGCTGTAAAAAGAAATGCAGAAGAATCAGCCCTAATAAGGTGAATGGATCTAGAACCTATCACAAAAAGTGAAATCAAAAAGAGAAAGACAAGTACCGTATACTAACACATATATATGGAATCTATTAAGAGGGTAATGGTAACACACGCAGTGAAGCGGTGGAAAACAGACATAGAGAACAGATATATGGACATTGTGGGGTATGAACAGTGAGTGGGAGGCACAGAAGGAGTAACATAGAAACCTATACTATCATATGTGAAAAAGATAGCTATTGTCATTGTCCTGAGGGAATAGGAGATCCTGCAGGCGCGGGGTGTGATGGCCAGGAGGGCTGGGATGGGGAGGACTGGGACTGGGGAGGGTACTAGGGATATGCATATAACTGATCTGGGAACATACATGTCTGTGAACAACAAAACTCTGTAGAATTTTTTTTTAAATAAAATTAATTTAAATAAAATAAAATAAAAAATAAACGTCCAAACTGAATGTGATAAGATTTGCAGCAGATTATACTGACATACACTATAACTGCAGTGCTGGAGAAGATTCCTGAGTCCCTTGGACAAGAAGGAGATCAAACCCGTCAATTCTAAAGGAAATAGACCCTAAACATTCATTGGAAGCACTGGCCACCTGATGCAAAGAGCTGACTCCTTGGAGAAGACCCTGATGCTGGGAAAGATTGAGGGCCGGAGAAGTGGGCAATGGAGGATGAGATGGTTGGATAGCGTCTCTACTCAATGGACATGAGTTTGAGCAAGCTCTGGGAGATAGTGAAGGACACAGAAGCCTGGCATGCTGCAGTTCATGAGGTCCCAGAGAGTTGGACATGACTTGGTGACTGAATAACAACAGTGAAACACTAGGGGAATGCTCAGAAAAATCAAGACAAAAACAGAATGCCTGCTATCATTTTTTAAAACATTAGACAGTCATGCTAGTAAGCTAACATAGAAAGCAACTGAAAATGAAAAGATCTCATTGGTATCTCTTTTATAAATACATGGGTTATATTGTTTTACCTCAATTTTCCAAGAGCAACATTTCTCATGCTTAGGCTAATGGAACCTCTAAAAGCTCAGTGTTTTAGGAATGTTATTCTAATAATCCTCAAAAATAATATAAGTCATTACACAAAAGTGAAATCAAAAAGAGAAAGACAAGTACCGTATACTAACACATATATATGGAATCTATTAAGAGGGTAATGGTAACACACGCAGTGAAGCGGTGGAAAACAGACATAGAGAACAGATATATGGACATTGTGGGGAATGAACAGTGAGTGGGAGGCACAGAAGGAGTAACATAGAAACCTATACTATCATATGTGAAAAAGATAGCTATTGTCATTGTCCTGAGGGAATAGGAGATCCTGCAGGCGCGGGGTGTGATGGCCAGGAGGGCTGGGATGGGGAGGACTGGGACTGGGGAGGGTACTAGGGATATGCATATAACTGATCTGGGAACATACATGTCTGTGAACAACAAAACTCTGTAGAATTTTTTTTTAAATAAAATTAATTTAAATAAAATAAAATAAAAAATAAACGTCCAAACTGAATGTGATAAGATTTGCAGCAGATTATACTGACATACACTATAACTGCAGTGCTGGAGAAGATTCCTGAGTCCCTTGGACAAGAAGGAGATCAAACCCGTCAATTCTAAAGGAAATAGACCCTAAACATTCATTGGAAGCACTGGCCACCTGATGCAAAGAGCTGACTCCTTGGAGAAGACCCTGATGCTGGGAAAGATTGAGGGCCGGAGAAGTGGGCAATGGAGGATGAGATGGTTGGATAGCGTCTCTACTCAATGGACATGAGTTTGAGCAAGCTCTGGGAGATAGTGAAGGACACAGAAGCCTGGCATGCTGCAGTTCATGAGGTCCCAGAGAGTTGGACATGACTTGGTGACTGAATAACAACAGTGAAACACTAGGGGAATGCTCAGAAAAATCAAGACAAAAACAGAATGCCTGCTATCATTTTTTAAAACATTAGACAGTCATGCTAGTAAGCTAACATAGAAAGCAACTGAAAATGAAAAGATCTCATTGGTATCTCTTTTATAAATACATGGGTTATATTGTTTTACCTCAATTTTCCAAGAGCAACATTTCTCATGCTTAGGCTAATGGAACCTCTAAAAGCTCAGTGTTTTAGGAATGTTATTCTAATAATCCTCAAAAATAATATAAGTCATTACACGTTGTTCAAAATACTATTTTCCTTTAAAAATTAGTCCAGGGCTTCTCCTGGTGGTCCAGTGGATAAGGACACCGCCTTGCAGTGCAAGGGGTACCGGTTCAATCCCTGGCCTGGGAAGATCCCACGTGCCACGGAGCGGCTGGACCGATGTGTCCAATCGCCGAGCCGGAGCTCTGGGGCGCATGCGCCCAGAGCCGGCGCTCTGCAACGACAGACGCCACTGCGATGGGAGGCCCACAGGAGCCAAAGAATGAAGATGGATGAAAACAGAGAAACGAAAGACCAATAGAAGTGGCCCGCCCGCTCCCCTCCCTCCCCAACCTGACCCCAGCCCAAAAATAAAATAAATAAATAAATCTTAAAAAAAAAAATTAGTCCACACTTTCAGTCAGTTCAGTTCAGTCAGTCAGTTGTGTCTGATCCTTTGTGACCCGTGGACTGCAGCACACCAGGTTTCCCTGTCCTTCATCATCTCCTGGAGCTTGCTCAAACTCCTGTCCATTGACTCAGTGATGCCATCCAACCACCTCATTCTCTGTGGTCGCCATCTCCTTTCGCCCTCTATATTTCCCAACATTAAGCTCTTCTCCAATGAGTCACCTCTTACTAACACTTAAGAACCACTGCTTTAGAAAATCAATTAAATTGCCATTAACACTAATAAAAGAGTTCAGTAATAAAGACACACAAAGTGAATGTTAAAAAAATCAACAGTACCCTTAAACACCAACAACAAAAAGTTTAAAAAAACATATAAACTGGCATGCTGCAGTTCATGAGGTCCCAGAGAGTTGGACATGACTTGGTGACTGAATAACAACAGTGAAACACTAGGGGAATGCTCAGAAAAATCAAGACAAAAACAGAATGCCTGCTATCATTTTTTAAAACATTAGACAGTCATGCTAGTAAGCTAACATAGAAAGCAACTGAAAATGAAAAGATCTCATTGGTATCTCTTTTATAAATACATGGGTTATATTGTTTTACCTCAATTTTCCAAGAGCAACATTTCTCATGCTTAGGCTAATGGAACCTCTAAAAGCTCAGTGTTTTAGGAATGTTATTCTAATAATCCTCAAAAATAATATAAGTCATTACACGTTGTTCAAAATACTATTTTCCTTTAAAAATTAGTCCAGGGCTTCTCCTGGTGGTCCAGTGGATAAGGACACCGCCTTGCAGTGCAAGGGGTACCGGTTCAATCCCTGGCCTGGGAAGATCCCACGTGCCACGGAGCGGCTGGACCGATGTGTCCAATCGCCGAGCCGGAGCTCTGGGGCGCATGCGCCCAGAGCCGGCGCTCTGCAACGACAGACGCCACTGCGATGGGAGGCCCACAGGAGCCAAAGAATGAAGATGGATGAAAACAGAGAAACGAAAGACCAATAGAAGTGGCCCGCCCGCTCCCCTCCCTCCCCAACCTGACCCCAGCCCAAAAATAAAATAAATAAATAAATCTTAAAAAAAAAAATTAGTCCACACTTTCAGTCAGTTCAGTTCAGTCAGTCAGTTGTGTCTGATCCTTTGTGACCCGTGGACTGCAGCACACCAGGTTTCCCTGTCCTTCATCATCTCCTGGAGCTTGCTCAAACTCCTGTCCATTGACTCAGTGATGCCATCCAACCACCTCATTCTCTGTTGTCCCCGTCTCCTTTCGCCCTCTATATTTCCCAACATTAAGCTCTTCTCCAATGAGTCACCTCTTACTAACACTTAAGAACCACTGCTTTAGAAAATCAATTAAATTGCCATTAACACTAATAAAAGAGTTCAGTAATAAAGACACACAAAGTGAATGTTAAAAAAATCAACAGTACCCTTAAACACCAACAACAAAAAAGTATAAAATATAACTGAAAAAGATAATCACCATATTAGCAGCACAACAAAAGATAACCAGAAATAACATTAACAAGAAATATCCAGGAAAGATGCATTGAGGGTAAAAAGACTATAAAAATTAACCAAAAGACTCAAGAGTACTTGAATAAATGGAAGCAAAGGAATTTGTGATAAAACTAAATAATGTTTAAATGGTAATTATGCTGAAATTTAATTATACGGTTAATTCAATTTCAATTAAAGTCCACAGAAGACTATTGCTGAAATCTGACCATGTTAATTTGGAAGAATTCAACAGTGAGAATAGTCCAAAAAGTTTAGCAACAGAGAAGAAATGAGGATCTGGTACCAAAAAAAAAAAAAAAAACCAAACCTTTAAAAGTTAATTAATTAACTAAACAGGTATCTTTCTATCAGGTTTCTTGTTGCCTTTTCAGTGAATATATGATCTGTGCCTGAGGAAGAGGAGTGATAGAAAAGTATGCAGTATGTACCAAGTGCTTCTGACAAGGAAACTCTTCTGTATAAAACAGTCCCTATGTATATTTCCTCTAAACCACAGCAGATGTCACCTAGACATCTCCAACAAATGAGACAAATGAAGTCTCCTGGACTGTTTCCTAATGTGCTAACCATCAAAACTCTTCCCACTTCAACCACTCACACCATGACTTACACCCAAAATCTTATCATCATCAAAAATTCACTTCTTCAACAATCTCTTCACAAGCCTCTTCCAATAGCTCTTTATGCTTTTTTATATTAAGTACTTTATACTTACATATCTATATACACATTGCTCCACCTCTGTCACAATTCTTCTGCCTCATTGGACACTGCCAATCCATTAATCCACTCTTTACTTTTTCACTGGCCACCATCCTTCTCCCCTGCTTAGATTAGATTCCACGTCTTCTTTTAAAATCATTCCCTTAACCTCAACCCCCTTGGTCATCTGCTCCTCCATATGCTTTGCCCAGGAAAACCCTAAACCTTTGTGAACTAAACTGTTTACTTTTCTCTGCCTTCATACAATAAATCAAGTTTCAAAAAATACATATATAAAAACAGCAAAAACACAAATTCACACAACCAGCTTAATGGAGCATCAAATGGACACATGCCCCTTTAACCATTCCCCTCCCCAACTCTAAGAAAACTAGTTAAATATTCTCACTTTAAGGCTTCCCTGGTGGTGCAGTGGGTAGAGAATCCACCTTGCACTGCAAGTGATCTAGAGTGCATGTGCCCATAGCCAGTGCTCTGCAATGAGAGAGGCCACTGCAATGAGAGGCCCACATGGGCCAAAGAACAAAGATGGATGAAAATAAATAAATGAAAGACCAATAAAAGTGGCCAAAATTATATATATATATACATATATATATATATATGTATATTCTCACTTTACCTCCAGATTCCCATGTCTGTATTCTCTCCAGCTGTCATCTGATGAGTGTACCTCATACTCCTCAAGGAAACCAACAGCCTAGTATAGAAACACTCATCTTTATATGAACAAATCAACACAACAACCACACCCATCTTTTACATATTAAGAAAAAAGGAATGTCCATCCCCCTATCAATGGTTACATTGTCTCCTTACACTATAGATATCATACTACTTGGTCCCTAAATGATCCCCTCTCTCTAACAACACATATTAGTACATGCTCTGATCTCCCTCACTTTAAACATAAACATATAAACAAAACCCAAACAACAAAAACAAAGGCCAGCTTGTCCCCAGATCTGTGCCTCTGCTGCAGGTCCATTTCTCTGTTACCCATCAAAACTTCTCAAAAGAGTTCCCTCCACATATATTCTCCATATTCTCACTTTTCATTCACTCCTCATCCTAATCCTATCTGGCAATCTTTTGCCCCAACTACTCCCATGGAAACTGCTCTTTGTTAAAATCACCAACAAACAACCTCTGGTTGAATCAGATACCTTTCTGATTTAATGTTCTTCACCAGCATTGACAGAATTAATCTCCCCCACCTTGAAAATCCTACCCTAGGCTTCTACCTTCTCACTGAAGGCACCTTCCATCCTACTGAGCACAAAGTATCAGTCTTATCTGCTGGCTCATCCATCCCAATTAAACTTTACACTGTAAATCCTTGGGTTTGGGTCTGAGCCCCTGTCATTCTCTCTTAATGATCTCAACCATTTTTTATAGTTTCCAGCACCACTTTTGTCCTAATAATTCCCACATTTATATCTCCAGGGCAGACTTCTCCTTTGAACTCGGGACTCCTACATCCAGCCTCACACTACGCAGCTCCTTTTGATGTTTCACAGATATCTCAAGTAAAACATGTCCCAGATGGAATTCTTGAATTTCCCTCTCACAAAGTGACACCACTACCCACATAATTACTAAAGTCGGGAACTTTCTGGCTATCCTTCACCCCTTCTCTTTCACTCCACACTATTCAATCCATCCTTGAGTATTGTTCATCTAAATAAATTTCAGTAAATGCATATAAAGTCCATCCACTTTTTTTTCACCTTCACTCCATCCTCATTTGTTCACCATCCTTTCTCCCTGGAGAAGACCTCTCTGGAGGCCAGGTTTCCATAAGACCTCTTCCACTACATTCTTCATAAATCAGTCAGTGGATCATATGAAAATCTAAATCACACATTCTGTCTCTGTTTTCCATTTTTAGCAATGAATCCTTACACTTAGAAACAATTAAAAGTTCCTAATCATGGCCTTCAGGCTCTTTAACATGTGAACTCTGCGACCCCTGAATATCATGGTGTGCCTCTTTCCCACTACTTCTCTAAGCAAAATTCACATTTGCTAGAGCACACCATCTCCTTTCCAAACTTAAGGTCTTGACTTCTAGAATGTATTAAAAATTTGGTCATTTCATTTATTTTCTCATTTCATATCTAGTTAATATCCAGAACATAACTTTCATAAAATTCAGAGGCAGACACTGTCAACCTCTGAACTGCTATATCCCTTGCAATGAATATAGGTTTGTGACCATTATAGAGTCACAGTAACTATTCCTGAAGTTACTGAATGAATGAAAGTATATGCATTGCCACATGCCCCTTTTACCCCAAATAGAGCTACCATATTTTCTTGCATTCACCTTTAGCTGCTCTGAAAATATAATTTCCTCATAGCCATGTCTTATTTCCATCTTTGTGCTGTGTTAGTAGCAACATAAGCAACTCTGTGTGCTTATAACAATTTCTAGAGCTACTTCAGTGCACTGATTCATATGTACTACTCATTCTGGGCCCTGGATTTATCAAAAGTGCATGTTTATGCACTAAAAATGAAAAAGTAGGCATTACAGCAAAACGAAACCTCAGAAAGCATGATCAGTGTGTGCAGCTACGGCAACAAGGAAAAAAACAAACAGAGTAAAATTCAGTTTCCAGTGGTGCTAGTACACAAGGCTGGGGATTTGTGTCAGCAACAACTCCCGGACCTCCCATCTACCTCTCATCAGATGGTCTCAAGCATTATCACCTGCAAGTCTCCAGTCAATCTGGCAAAGGACTGGCTCTCACCAGCAAGAGATGGAAAGACAGGCAGCTGCAGTGAGAAGCCACCGTCCCAGAGCAGGTTTCCATTTCAGGCACCCGGTGCTGAGACTTCCGACTCCTCTGTGTCCAAGCTAAGCTTTGGGAGTAGAGACAATTTGGACTAGCATGTTATTGAGTCTCAATGAATACTGCTCCACATCATTTCAAGGCTCAATAATATCCCTTGAATATGTATTTTCCTAGCTCCTTTTCATTGTCTCCCAAAGACTGTCTTCCCTGCAGTATGGCCCAGTGCCCTGAAAAGGGGTCCACGGACATTAGGACAATATGGATACTTTCAAGGGATCCATGATTCTTATATAATAAAATATATTTTGACAACAATCTTAATCCTTTTATGTAAGTATATTTGGGGTTATTATGATGATCTCCTTATAAACAGTGCAGTCATGCAATTTTTGTGGTCATCTTTGTGCTTTGATTTATAAAGCATTGTGCTAACACATTATACTTTAAGGACTATTAGCAAATGAAAAAAGTGATTCTGACTGATAAAGGATATGTTCAAGGCCAAATGAAATTTATGGAACACTTTCCAAAAGATGATGTAACAAAGAAAGTGGTTCAAATACAGAAAGTGGAGGTAAACAAGTGGTCACACCGCAACTAGTGGTGTACATGTGCCAAATCCAAAGAACTCACACCTTAGAATCTACGCTGCATGCACACTGCCACTGCAGATTTAATTCCATCAAACAATTATCCTTGGTCACGCTGAATCACGGTAATTAAAATTTGAACTTCAGGGCTTCCCTGGTGGTCCAGTGGGTAAGGACACCGCCTTGCACTGCAAGGGGCGCCAGTTCAATCCCTGCCCTGGGAAGATCCCACGTGCCACGGAGCGGCTGGACCGATGTGTCCAATTACCGAGCCGGAGCTCTGCGACGACAGACGCCAGCCACCGCGATAGGCGGCCCACAGGAGCCAAAGAACAAAGACGGATGAAAATAGAGAAATGAAAGACCAATAGAAGTGGCCTGCCCATCCCCCTCCCTCCCCACCCCACCCCCTAAAAAGATAAATAAATAAAATAAATGTTTAAAAAAAAAATTTTTTTGACTTCATTGGCCTGTAGTTTTGTTTATATTTAACTACTAAATTGGTTTGCCTTTGTAGATGTATAAGAGTTATAATTATTAGGAATATATATCTGACTTTATGTTTCTATTTAAGAACTATTAGAATAGACATTTAATCAATGTCAATGTTTGTTGCCCTTTGAAAGTTTATGAATACTGATCTGAACACATTTTATTCAAATACTGACATGTTTTCTTTCGAATCAGATCAATCTCAGCTCTAACGATCACTAACACTGCAGTCTTACAAAGCAACTGACACATTCCCTCTGAACCAGGGTTTCTCCAGAGCAACTGTAAGCTTTACCAAAAGTGGTGTGTGCTGACCATCAGGCCACAGCTGCTGAGAAAGGAAGCTTGCTTTCCACTGACTAGCAGCACTCTAAAAGCAGCCAAAAAGCGGAACTCAACATCTGACTCAGTATTCACACATTAATAGCACGATATTATATTAGTATTAATATTAACTATATTTTTATACCACAGTTAAGTTTGAACTGAGAGTAACTATGGAAGCAAGTAATTAGGCATTATTGTTCCTATCTTGTAGAAGTGGGAAATGAATTTTGAAGTAGTTGATAAATCGGCAGTTTGGGATTAAAATAAACATAGTACTATGAACAAGACATAATTAACAAGGACCTGCTATTTAGCACAGGGAACTATAGTTGATGTTTTATAATGACCTATAACAGAAAAGAAACTAGAAAAGAATATATATACTTATGTGCAACTAAATCACTTTGCTGTATACAGAAAACTAACACAACATGGTAAATAAATTATACCTCAATTAAAAAAACACACAGAGGGGAGCCAAGATGGCGGAGGAATGAGGGGAAGATTTTACCAGCTCCCCAACAGGATCACCAGAACTAATCAAGAAATGAACCACCAACAACAAACCAGCCGCTAGACGACAGAAGAATTCCATAGGTCCGTGAGAGTAGAAGAGTGAATAGCCAGAAATTTCCCGGAGCTACGGTTCTAAGAATCCTCTATCCTAACCCCCACGCCAGACCGCACCTACGGAGAGCGCACCATCAAGTACCCTAAAAGGGGGGCCTAAGTGGAGGCTCGTGGGAGAGAGGGCAGCGATCAGCATGAAAACTCCAAGAATCCGCCCTGATTGCTGGCAGAAATTAAGACACTGTGAAGATAGGATACTGGAGCAGGGCCGGAGGGAACAAGTGCTGCCTAGAGACCTGGGGCCAGGAGGGAGAGCCCAGTGTGAAAATCGCGCCGCTCGGCCGGGCAAAAATCGCGACTTTCTGCTTGGCACCGGCTGAGTTCAAACACTCCTAGTGGGGGACTGGCTGAAGGGGAAGTCGCTCACAGATTGCTGACCAGGGACCGGGCTTGAGCCAGACGGGGAAGCTTGTGCCTGCCTTTGGGACTTGGAGGCATAACCAGCAGCGTGTGTGCGCCAGTGGCGGAGGAGCCCCTGAACCGCCATAGCTATACCCGCAGCGGAGGAAGCCGGGAAAAGGGCAGGTATTGGAGGCTACGGGCGGGTGCAGCGGCAGAGCCAGGACACCCCTGCCCAACACGGGACAGAGCGTGCACCGCGGTCCCCCGCCGGACGGACTGGGATCAGCCCGCCGTCCCAGTCAGTCCCTGACCTCGCAGACCAGTGCCATAAGGGAAAGGCTACATCATCAAGACAACACCATCGAGAGCAAATTAGCTTCCACCAGACAGATGACAGGATAAAAACCAGGGACAGTATTTAGCTTTTTTGTTTATCTGTTGCGGACAGTACTATTTATTTGTTTGATCAGTCAGGTTTCCTTTTTTTTCTTTTTTTCTTTTTTTCTCTTTTGTCTCTTCTTATTAAGTTTCTCTTCCTTTTTTTAATTTTTAAATTTTTTTTGATTTTTAATTATTATTATTTTTTTAATGTTAAGTCTTGAACTTCTCATTTTCTATCCTCTTTCCCACTCCTTCCTCTCTCTATATTCTAAATCTAAAACTTTCTCCTATCTACCACTACCCCCTAGATAAATATTTCCTACCTTTCTGTCTCCCCTATTCTCTTCCAGCTGCACTAAACAATACAACACACTAATCTTGGCTACATAACCCTATAAAATCCTTCCAAGACGAATCTATTCCTTCTCATTACCCATACACTCTCCACCTCCTCACCCCCAACACATGTCTTAGTTAAACATTGCTTTCAATGAAATAGTCCAAGCCAGGACCTTACCCAAGATCTATTTTTCCAGGCACTATTTTAATTAATTCAGAGCTTAATGGGCAAGTACCATCTTTGATCGCGTCATTTGCCAGAAAAATTTCCTATGCTTTGGCACTGTAAGACTGGTTGGATGTGGTTACTGCTGTATATGTATGTATATCTCATGATTATGTTAGAAAACATCTGCATGCTTTTATGACTGTCACCCATCAGGGACACACCTCTTGCTCCTCAGATGCTAGTATTTGAACTAATATCACAGAACACTATGGCAAACCAGACATAGAGCCTACACCCCTGAACTCAAACCAGGTCAACCCATTCCAAGTGGCGGAGGAGCCCCTGAACCGCCATAGCTATACCCGCAGCGGAGGAAGCCGGGAAAAGGGCAGGTATTGGAGGCTACGGGCGGGTGCAGCGGCAGAGCCAGGACACCCCTGCCCAACACGGGACAGAGCGTGCACCGCGGTCCCCCGCCGGACGGACTGGGATCAGCCCGCCGTCCCAGTCAGTCCCTGACCTCGCAGACCAGTGCCATAAGGGAAAGGCTACATCATCAAGACAACACCATCGAGAGCAAATTAGCTTCCACCAGACAGATGACAGGATAAAAACCAGGGACAGTATTTAGCTTTTTTGTTTATCTGTTGCGGACAGTACTATTTATTTGTTTGATCAGTCAGGTTTCCTTTTTTTTCTTTTTTTCTTTTTTTCTCTTTTGTCTCTTCTTATTAAGTTTCTCTTCCTTTTTTTAATTTTTAAATTTTTTTTGATTTTTAATTATTATTATTTTTTTAATGTTAAGTCTTGAACTTCTCATTTTCTATCCTCTTTCCCACTCCTTCCTCTCTCTATATTCTAAATCTAAAACTTTCTCCTATCTACCACTACCCCCTAGATAAATATTTCCTACCTTTCTGTCTCCCCTATTCTCTTCCAGCTGCACTAAACAATACAACACACTAATCTTGGCTACATAACCCTATAAAATCCTTCCAAGACGAATCTATTCCTTCTCATTACCCATACACTCTCCACCTCCTCACCCCCAACACATGTCTTAGTTAAACATTGCTTTCAATGAAATAGTCCAAGCCAGGACCTTACCCAAGATCTATTTTTCCAGGCACTATTTTAATTAATTCAGAGCTTAATGGGCAAGTACCATCTTTGATCGCGTCATTTGCCAGAAAAATTTCCTATGCTTTGGCACTGTAAGACTGGTTGGATGTGGTTACTGCTGTATATGTATGTATATCTCATGATTATGTTAGAAAACATCTGCATGCTTTTATGACTGTCACCCATCAGGGACACACCTCTTGCTCCTCAGATGCTAGTATTTGAACTAATATCACAGAACACTATGGCAAACCAGACATAGAGCCTACACCCCCTGACCAATCATCAAACCAAGGATCCTCGGAGTAGAAGCCCTGATTCCAAGACCCCACACTATCAAAGAACATACAAAACTAGAGATTGTTCACCTGTAAACAAGACCTAACACCACCCAAGACACAAACCATTGAACCCTTCTAGAAGGACTGAAACCCAAAGGAAGGGAGAATTCAATCAAGAAGCCTGGTGGGGAAAAGAACTCCGTACACACAGACACCCACAAAGAAACAAAAACTAACCTAATAATGAAACGACAGAGAAACACTGCTCAAATGAAGGACCAAGCTAGAGAATCACAGCTTCAAATGACAGAGGAGGAGATAGACAAATTATCTGAAAGAGAATTCAGAAAAACTATACTACTGAGGGTGCAAAACACGAAAAACAGAATATTAGAGGAAATTAGTGCATTGAGAAAAGACATGTAAGAAATGAAAAATAAGCAAATAGAGACCACCAACTCAAATGCTGAACTCAAAAATACTATAGAAGGTCTCAACAGTAGAGTATCGGAGGCAGAAGAACAGATAAGTGAGCTGGAAGATAGAGTACTTGAGATAAATGCTGAGGAACAGAACAAAGCCGAAGGAATTAAAAGAACTGAGGATAGCCAGAGAGACCTATGGGACAATATCAAACGCACCAACATTAGAATTATAGGAGTTCCAGAGGAAGAGGAGGGAAAGAAAAGTTAAGAAAAAATTCTTGAAAGAGGTTATAGTGGAAAACTTCCCCAGCATGGGAAAGGAAATAGTCAACCAAGTCAAAGAAGCACAGAGTTTCATACAGGATAAACCCCAGAAGAAACACACCAAGGCACATTCTAATCAAACTAACGCAGACTAAATATGAAGACAGATTACTAAAAGCAGCTGGGAGCAAACAACAAATAACATATAAAGGAAACCCCATACGTCTAACTGCGGATCTCTCAACAGAAACCCTGCAGGCCAGAAGAGAATGGCAGGACACGTTTAAATGGCTAAAAGAGAATAACCTCCAACCAAGAATTCTCTACCCAGCAAGAATCTCATTCAGAATCGATGGAGAAGTCAAAAGCTTCTCAGACAGACAAAAACTAAAAGAATTCTGTACCACAAAACCAGCCCTACAACAGGTGTTAAAGGGCCTGATATAGCCAATAAATACAAGAGTAGAAGTCCTACAAATCAAACCCCAAACTTCTAAGAAGATGACAGTAGGAACATTCATATCAATAATTACTTTGAACGTAAATGGATTAAATGCTCCAACCAAACGACACAGGTTGGCTGAATGGATCAAGAAACATGACCCATATATATGCTGTTTACAAGAGACCCACTTCAGACCTAGAGACACCCATAGACTGAAAGTGAGAGGCTGGAAAAAGATATTCCATGCAAATGGAAATCCAAAGAAAGCTGAGGTAGCAATCCTCATAAATGAAAAACTATACTACTGAGGGTGCAAAACACGAAAAACAGAATATTAGAGGAAATTAGTGCATTGAGAAAAGACATGTAAGAAATGAAAAATAAGCAAATAGAGACCACCAACTCAAATGCTGAACTCAAAAATACTATAGAAGGTCTCAACAGTAGAGTATCGGAGGCAGAAGAACAGATAAGTGAGCTGGAAGATAGAGTACTTGAGATAAATGCTGAGGAACAGAACAAAGCCGAAGGAATTAAAAGAACTGAGGATAGCCAGAGAGACCTATGGGACAATATCAAACGCACCAACATTAGAATTATAGGAGTTCCAGAGGAAGAGGAGGGAAAGAAAGGTTACGAAAAAATTCTTGAAAGAGGTTATAGTGGAAAACTTCCCCAGCATGGGAAAGGAAATAGTCAACCAAGTCAAAGAAGCACAGAGTTTCATACAGGATAAACCCCAGAAGAAACACACCAAGGCACATTCTAATCAAACTAACGCAGACTAAATATGAAGACAGATTACTAAAAGCAGCTGGGAGCAAACAACAAATAACATATAAAGGAAACCCCATACGTCTAACTGCGGATCTCTCAACAGAAACCCTGCAGGCCAGAAGAGAATGGCAGGACACGTTTAAATGGCTAAAAGAGAATAACCTCCAACCAAGAATTCTCTACCCAGCAAGAATCTCATTCAGAATCGATGGAGAAGTCAAAAGCTTCTCAGACAGACAAAAACTAAAAGAATTCTGTACCACAAAACCAGCCCTACAACAGGTGTTAAAGGGCCTGATATAGCCAATAAATACAAGAGTAGAAGTCCTACAAATCAAACCCCAAACTTCTAAGAAGATGACAGTAGGAACATTCATATCAATAATTACTTTGAACGTAAATGGATTAAATGCTCCAACCAAACGACACAGGTTGGCTGAATGGATCAAGAAACATGACCCATATATATGCTGTTTACAAGAGACCCACTTCAGACCTAGAGACACCCATAGACTGAAAGTGAGAGGCTGGAAAAAGATATTCCATGCAAATGGAAATCCAAAGAAAGCTGAGGTAGCAATCCTCATATCAGACAAAATAGATTTTAAAGTAAAGACAATTCTAAGAGACAAGGCAGGTCACTACATCATGATTAAGGGATCCATCCAAGAGGAAGACATAACAGTCATGAATATCTACTCACCCAACACAAGGGCACCTCAATACATAAGACAGATACTTTCAGACTTAAAAGAAGAAATCAATAATAACACAATCATAGTAGGAGACTTTAACACTCCTCTCACACCAATGGATAGATCATCCAAACAGAAAATTACGAAAGAAACACAAGCCTTAAATGCCACACTGGAAAAGATGGACCTCATCGATATCTTTAGGACGTTCCACCCAAAAGCAGAAGAATACACTTTCTTGTCAAGTGCTCACGGAACATTCTCCAGGATAGACTACATGTTGGGCCACAAATCTAACCTCAGTCAATTCAAGAACACTGAAATTATATCAACCATCTTCTCGGACCACAATGCAATGGGACTAGAGATCAACTACAGGAAAAAAATGCTAAAAGTACAAACACATGGCGATTAAACAACATTTACCTAAAAAACCAACTGATAACTGAGGAAATCAAAGGAGAAATTAAAAAATTCCTAGAAGAAAATGACAATGAACATACGACCGTGCAAAACCTATGGGATACCGCAAAAGCAGTTCTAAGAGGGAAATTTATAGAAATACAATCCCACCCCAAGAAACTAGGAAAATATGAAGCAGATGACTTAACCCTCCACTTAAAACAATTAAAAAAAAGCAGAATAAAGACGGTGTTAATCAGATGGCAAAATTCTGATATCAGCCAATAAATACAAGAGTAGAAGTCCTACAAATCAAACCCCAAACTTCTAAGAAGATGACAGTAGGAACATTCATATCAATAATTACTTTGAACGTAAATGGATTAAATGCTCCAACCAAACGACACAGGTTGGCTGAATGGATCAAGAAACATGACCCATATATATGCTGTTTACAAGAGACCCACTTCAGACCTAGAGACACCCATAGACTGAAAGTGAGAGGCTGGAAAAAGATATTCCATGCAAATGGAAATCCAAAGAAAGCTGAGGTAGCAATCCTCATATCAGACAAAATAGATTTTAAAGTAAAGACAATTCTAAGAGACAAGGCAGGTCACTACATCATGATTAAGGGATCCATCCAAGAGGAAGACATAACAGTCATGAATATCTACTCACCCAACACAAGGGCACCTCAATACATAAGACAGATACTTTCAGACTTAAAAGAAGAAATCAATAATAACACAATCATAGTAGGAGACTTTAACACTCCTCTCACACCAATGGATAGATCATCCAAACAGAAAATTACGAAAGAAACACAAGCCTTAAATGCCACACTGGAAAAGATGGACCTCATCGATATCTTTAGGACGTTCCACCCAAAAGCAGAAGAATACACTTTCTTGTCAAGTGCTCACGGAACATTCTCCAGGATAGACTACATGTTGGGCCACAAATCTAACCTCAGTCAATTCAAGAACACTGAAATTATATCAACCATCTTCTCGGACCACAATGCAATGGGACTAGAGATCAACTACAGGAAAAAAATGCTAAAAGTACAAACACATGGCGATTAAACAACATTTACCTAAAAAACCAACTGATAACTGAGGAAATCAAAGGAGAAATTAAAAAATTCCTAGAAGAAAATGACAATGAACATACGACCGTGCAAAACCTATGGGATACCGCAAAAGCAGTTCTAAGAGGGAAATTTATAGAAATACAATCCCACCCCAAGAAACTAGGAAAATATGAAGCAGATGACTTAACCCTCCACTTAAAACAATTGGAGAAAGAAGAACAAAAACATCCCAAAGCCAGCAGAAGACGAGAAATTATAAAGACTAGAGCAGAAATAAATGAGAAAGAAATGAAAGAAAATATAAAAAAGATAAATAAAACAAAAAGCTGATTCTTTGAAAAGGTAAACAAAATTGACAAGCCTCTGGCCAGACTCATCAAGAGAAAGAGAGAGAAGAACCAGCTCAACAAAACCAAAAACGAAAAAGGAGAGATTACAACAGATCATGCAGAAATCCAAAGGATTCTAAGAGACTATTATGAGCAACTCTATGGCAACAAACTGGACAACCTGGAAGAAATGGACAGTTTCTTGGGGAAGATCAATCTCCCAAGACTGAGACAGGAAGAAACAGAAACTTTGAACAACCCAATCAGAAGCTCAGAAATCAAATCTGTGATTAAAAATCTACCCAAAAATAAAAGCCAGGGCCAGATGGTTTCACAGCCGAATTCTACCAAACATTTAAAGAAGACCTAATGCCTGTCCTTCTAAAACTCTTCCAAAAAATTGCACAGGAAGGAACACTTCCAAACACATTCTACGAGGCCACCATCACCCTGATACCCAAACCAGGCAAAGATAACACAAAAAAGGAAAATTACAGACCAATTTCTCTGATGAACTTAGTTGCCAAGATCCTCAACAAAATCCTAGCAAACAGAATTCAACGCCACATCAAAAAACTCATACATCACGATCAAGTCGGGTTCCTCCCAGGCATGCAAGGCTTCTTCAACATCTGCAAATCAATCAATGTGATACACCATATCAACAAACAGAGACAAAAATCACATGATCATCTCAATAGATACAGAAAAAGCCTTCGACAAAGTACAACACCCATTTATGATAAAAACTCTTCAGAAAATGGGCATAGAAGGAACCTATCTCAACATAGTGAAAGCCATATATGAGAAACCCTTAGTGAACACTATCCTCAATGGTGAAAAACAGAAAACATTCCCTCTAAGATCAGGAACAAGACAGGGCTGTCCACTTTCACCACTACTATTCAACATAGTCCTGGAAGTTCTAGCAACGGCAACAAGAGAAGAGAAAGATATCAAAGGAATCCAGATTGGAAAGGAAGAAGTCAAGCTCTCTCTTTTTGCAGACGACATGATATTATACATAGAAAATCCCAAAGACTCTATTACAAAGCTACTAGAACTAATCACCGAATTCAGCAAAGTCGCAGGATACAAAGTCAACACACAGAAATCACTGGCATCCTATACACAAACAATGAAAAATCAGAAAATGAAATCAAAGAGGCAGTCCCCTTCACCATTACAACCAAAAGAATCAAATATCTAGGAATAAACCTACCCAAAGAAACAAAAGAACTGTACACTGAAAATTACAAGACACTCATGAAAGAAATTAAAGAAGACTTAAACAGATGGAGAGATATTCCATGTTCCTGGATCGGAAGAATCAATATTGTGAAAATGACCATACTACCAAATATCATCTACAGATTCCATGTAATACCTATTCAACTTTCATTGACATTTTTCACAGAACTAGACCATACAATAACACAGTTCATATGGAAACACAAAAGACCTCAAAAAGCCAAAGCAATTCTGAGAAAGAAAAACGGAGCTGGAGGGATCAGCCTCCCTAACTTCAGACTCTACTACAAAGCAACAGTCCTCAAGACAGTATGGTACTGGCACAAAAACAGAACTATAAACCAATGGAACAAGATCGAGAACCCAGAGATCAACCCACACACCTATGGGTACCTTATTTTTGATAAAGGAGGAGAAACTATCAAATGGGACAAAGACAGCCTCTTCAACAAGTGGTGCTGGGAGAATTGGACAGTTACATGCAAAAAAATGAAATTGGAACATTCCCTGACAGCATGCACAAAGATCAACTCAAAATGGATTAAAGACCTAAATGTAAGACCAGAAACCATCAAACTCTTAGAGGAGAATATAGGCAAAACACTCAAGGAAATCAATCAAAGCAAGATCTTCTCTGACCCACCAACTAAAATAGCAGAACTGAAAAGAAAAATGAACATGTGGGGCCATGAAAAATTTAAAAAAAAAATTTTGGGCATAGAAGGAACCTATCTCAACATAGTGAAAGCCATATATGAGAAACCCTTAGTGAACACTATCCTCAATGGTGAAAAACAGAAAACATTCCCTCTAAGATCAGGAACAAGACAGGGCTGTCCACTTTCACCACTACTATTCAACATAGTCCTGGAAGTTCTAGCAACGGCAACAAGAGAAGAGAAAGATATCAAAGGAATCCAGATTGGAAAGGAAGAAGTCAAGCTCTCTCTTTTTGCAGACGACATGATATTATACATAGAAAATCCCAAAGACTCTATTACAAAGCTACTAGAACTAATCACCGAATTCAGCAAAGTCGCAGGATACAAAGTCAACACACAGAAATCACTGGCATCCTATACACAAACAATGAAAAATCAGAAAATGAAATCAAAGAGGCAGTCCCCTTCACCATTACAACCAAAAGAATCAAATATCTAGGAATAAACCTACCCAAAGAAACAAAAGAATTGTACACTGAAAATTACAAGACACTCATGAAAGAAATTAAAGAAGACTTAAACAGATGGAGAGATATTCCATGTTCCTGGATCGGAAGAATCAATATTGTGAAAATGACCATACTACCAAATATCATCTACAGATTCCATGTAATACCTATTCAACTTTCATTGACATTTTTCACAGAACTAGACCATACAATAACACAGTTCATATGGAAACACAAAAGACCTCAAAAAGCCAAAGCAATTCTGAGAAAGAAAAACGGAGCTGGAGGGATCAGCCTCCCTAACTTCAGACTCTACTACAAAGCAACAGTCCTCAAGACAGTATGGTACTGGCACAAAAACAGAACTATAAACCAATGGAACAAGATCGAGAACCCAGAGATCAACCCACACACCTATGGGTACCTTATTTTTGATAAAGGAGGAGAAACTATCAAATGGGACAAAGACAGCCTCTTCAACAAGTGGTGCTGGGAGAATTGGACAGTTACATGCAAAAAAATGAAATTGGAACATTCCCTGACAGCATGCACAAAGATCAACTCAAAATGGATTAAAGACCTAAATGTAAGACCAGAAACCATCAAACTCTTAGAGGAGAATATAGGCAAAACACTCAAGGAAATCAATCAAAGCAAGATCTTCTCTGACCCACCAACTAAAATAGCAGAACTGAAAAGAAAAATGAACATGTGGGGCCTCATTGAACTTCAAAGCTTTTGTACAGCAAAAGAAATTACAAAAAAGCTCAACAGACACCCCACAGAGTGGGAGAAAATCATAGAAAATGAAACAACAGACAAAGAATTAATCTCCAAAATCTACAAGCAACTCAGACAACTCAGCACAGGAAAAACGAACCCAGTCAATAAATGGGAAAAAGATCTAAAGAGACGCCTCTCCAAAGAGGACATACAGATGGCCCAAAAGCACATGAAATGATGCTCAACCTCGCTTATTATCAGAGAAATGCAAATTAAAACTACAATCAGATACCACCTCACACCCGTCAGAATGGCCATCATCAGAAAATCTGCAGACAATAAATGCTGGAGAGGGTGCGGATAAAAGGGAACCCTCTCGCATTGCTGGTGGGAATGTCAATTGATACAGCCTCTAGGGAAGACAGTATGGAGATTCCTTTAAAAAGTAAAAATAGAAGCACCCTATGACCCAGCAATCCCACCCTTAGGCTTATATCCTGATGAAATCAAAACTGAAAGAAGCAACTGTACCCCAACATTCATTGCAGCTCTCTATACAATAGCCAGAACTTGGAAGCAACCTAGGTGTCCATCGACGAATGGATACAGAAGCTTTGGTACATATATGCAATGGAATACTACTCAGCTGTTAAAAGAAATGCAGAAGACTCAGTCCTAATGAAGTGGTTGGCTCTAGAACCTATCATAAAAAGTGAAGTAAGTCAAAAAGAGAAAGACAAATACAGTATACTAACACACATATATGGAATCTAGTAGGACAGTCTTGATAACACACGCAGGGAACTCATGGGACAAAGACAGGCTCTTCAGCAAATGGTGCTGGGAAAGTTGGACAACTACATGCAAAAAAATGAAATTGGAACATTCCCTGACAGCATGCACAAAGATCAACTCAAAATGGATTAAAGACCTAAATGTAAGACCAGAAACCATCAAACTCTTAGAGGAGAATATAGGCAAAACACTCAAGGAAATCAATCAAAGCAAGATCTTCTCTGACCCACCAACTAAAATAGCAGAACTGAAAAGAAAAATGAACATGTGGGGCCTCATTGAACTTCAAAGCTTTTGTACAGCAAAAGAAATTACAAAAAAGCTCAACAGACACCCCACAGAGTGGGAGAAAATCATAGAAAATGAAACAACAGACAAAGAATTAATCTCCAAAATCTACAAGCAACTCAGACAACTCAGCACAGGAAAAACGAACCCAGTCAATAAATGGGAAAAAGATCTAAAGAGACGCCTCTCCAAAGAGGACATACAGATGGCCCAAAAGCACATGAAATGATGCTCAACCTCGCTTATTATCAGAGAAATGCAAATTAAAACTACAATCAGATACCACCTCACACCCGTCAGAATGGCCATCATCAGAAAATCTGCAGACAATAAATGCTGGAGAGGGTGCGGATAAAAGGGAACCCTCTCGCATTGCTGGTGGGAATGTCAATTGATACAGCCTCTAGGGAAGACAGTATGGAGATTCCTTTAAAAAGTAAAAATAGAAGCACCCTATGACCCAGCAATCCCACCCTTAGGCTTATATCCTGATGAAATCAAAACTGAAAGAAGCAACTGTACCCCAACATTCATTGCAGCTCTCTATACAATAGCCAGAACTTGGAAGCAACCTAGGTGTCCATCGACGAATGGATACAGAAGCTTTGGTACATATATGCAATGGAATACTACTCAGCTGTTAAAAGAAATGCAGAAGACTCAGTCCTAATGAAGTGGTTGGCTCTAGAACCTATCATAAAAAGTGAAGTAAGTCAAAAAGAGAAAGACAAATACAGTATACTAACACACATATATGGAATCTAGTAGGACAGTCTTGATAACACACGCAGGGAACTCATGGAAAAACAGACAGAGCATAGACATAGGGACATTGTGGGGAAGAAATAGGGAGTGGGAAGCATGGAGGGAGTAACATGGAAACCTATAGTGTTATGTGTGGAAAAGATAGCTAGTGTCATTGTGCTAAGGGAATAGGAGTACTTATAATGGCTTGGGGTGATGGTCTGGAGGGGTGGGATGGGGGGAACTGGGGGGGTGGGTACCATGGATATGCATATGACTGATCTGGGAACATACATGTCTGTGAACAACAAATCTCTGTAAAACTTTTAAAATAAAGAATAAAAACACACACACACACACACAAAGCTGAGAGACTTATTGAGAATGATGCAGTGATACATCATCAATGAGAGTTTTCAGTTTACTCAAGTGCCACTGTTTTCTTCATTCGATTATATCCAAGTTATGATCAGAAAAGGCCTCTAAGTCCTTTCAAACTATGGTTTGTTGACAGATACGTGTAGGGGCCAGCTGGTTCATAAATAATGTATGACAAACAAAGTTGAAAAACAAAAACTGGACAGCTATGGTGGTGAACACTGGTTTTAAAGCAAGGGCACTGATTACAGACCTTAACAACTCCATTCTGGTCTCTCATCATTTTGCTCACAACTGCATCCTTTTAGATTTTAAAGTATTTATGAATTCATGCTGCAAAGAGGTTAAATAATGGCTTAGAAATTATATTAGATCAGAGAAGTTATTGTTTTCTTCTATTAACTCAAGATATGATGAGGGATAAGTGGTTTAAGCTTTCACCATGAAAACACAGGCACACTTGAAATTCCACTGATACTGAGCGAACTACTCACTCTTGTCTTTTTATACAAGACTGACTTTGAGGGCAAAAGAACACCAAGGCAAACGCTATTGTGAGAGAAATCCCAGGGTCCAAGCAGACATAAACATTCCCTATTAAAAGTACAGCAGATATTTCTCAATGCTCATATCAAGCCAGCACTAGCAACAAACCCATGGCTCCAAGAACACAAAGGTAACTGAAGCAGACACACAGGGGCAGGGCAAAGGTTAAAGAGCTACAAAGCTCTGATACACAATGCCACATCTGCACATATGTACTTCATCAATATAATTCAATTCCTTCAAAATGATACAAAGATGAATCAGAAGATATTTACCAACTCAGACAGGTAAGAGCGGAGAAAATAAAATAACCTAATAGTCCACAAATAGTGGACTGTTTATGTTACTTATTTCTGCCCTGATGACAGGATTATTGTTCAGCCATTTCATTCATGTTTACAGAAAATTTTAAGAACATAGAGAAATGCCTCTTAAGCAATGCCTAGAATTTTGAGAAAGATGTAAATATTCACAATGTGACATCAACTGTGTTCAAAAAAAAAAAAAATAGGAATAAAGAGAAAAAAGTTGGAAGGAAATACACCGCTGCACTCATTTTGCATGCTAGCAAAGTAATGCTCAAAATCCTCAGAGCTAGGTTACAAAATTACATGATGCAAGAACTTCAAGATGTACAAACTGGATTTAGAAAAGGCAGAGGAACCAGAGGATCAAATTGCCAACATCCTTTGAATCATAGAAAGACTTCTGCTTCATTGACTATGCAAAAGCCTTTAACTGTATGGATCACAACAAACTGGAAAATTCTGAAAGAGATGGGATTACCAGACCACCTTATTTGCCTCTTGTGAAACCTGTATGCAGGATAAGAAGCAACAGTTAGAACCAGACAGAACAAATTAGAACAGACTGGTCCCAAATTGGGAAAGGAGTACATCAAGGCTGTGTATTGTCACCCTGCTTATTTAATTTATATGCAGAGCATGCAAAATGCCAGTATGGAATAAGCACAAGCTGGAATCAAGATTACTGGGAGAAATATCAATAACCTCATGTATGCAGATGATGCTACTCTTATGGCAGAAAGTGAAGAGGAACTAAACAGCCTCTTGTTAAAGGTGAAAGAGGAGAGTGAAAAAGCTGACTTAAAACTCAACATTCAAAAAACTAAGATCATGGCGTCTGGTCCCATCACTTCATGGCAAATATATGGGGAAACAATGGAAACAGTGACAGACTTATTTTCTTGGGCTCCAGAATCACTGTGGATGGTGACTCCAGCCATGAAATTAACAGATGCCGACTTGGGGCTTCCCTGGTAGCTCAGTGGTGAAGAATTCACCTATCAATGCAGGAGACATGGGTTTGATTCCTGATCTGAGAAAGTCCCACGTGCTGTGGAGCAACTAAGTTCCCTGAAATTTGGAAGTCCCAACTGTAGCAAAGAAAAAAGGTGAATAGAAGTTCCCGGAGAAAATAAAATAACCTAATAGTCCACAAATAGTGGACTGTTTATGTTACTTATTTCTGCCCTGATGACAGGATTATTGTTCAGCCATTTCATTCATGTTTACAGAAAATTTTAAGAACATAGAGAAATGCCTCTTAAGCAATGCCTAGAATTTTGAGAAAGATGTAAATATTCACAATGTGACATCAACTGTGTTCAAAAAAAAAAAAAAATAGGAATAAAGAGAAAAAAGTTGGAAGGAAATACACCGCTGCACTCATTTTGCATGCTAGCAAAGTAATGCTCAAAATCCTCAGAGCTAGGTTACAAAATTACATGATGCAAGAACTTCAAGATGTACAAACTGGATTTAGAAAAGGCAGAGGAACCAGAGGATCAAATTGCCAACATCCTTTGAATCATAGAAAGACTTCTGCTTCATTGACTATGCAAAAGCCTTTAACTGTATGGATCACAACAAACTGGAAAATTCTGAAAGAGATGGGATTACCAGACCACCTTATTTGCCTCTTGTGAAACCTGTATGCAGGATAAGAAGCAACAGTTAGAACCAGACAGAACAAATTAGAACAGACTGGTCCCAAATTGGGAAAGGAGTACATCAAGGCTGTGTATTGTCACCCTGCTTATTTAATTTATATGCAGAGCATGCAAAATGCCAGTATGGAATAAGCACAAGCTGGAATCAAGATTACTGGGAGAAATATCAATAACCTCATGTATGCAGATGATGCTACTCTTATGGCAGAAAGTGAAGAGGAACTAAACAGCCTCTTGTTAAAGGTGAAAGAGGAGAGTGAAAAAGCTGACTTAAAACTCAACATTCAAAAAACTAAGATCATGGCGTCTGGTCCCATCACTTCATGGCAAATATATGGGGAAACAATGGAAACAGTGACAGACTTATTTTCTTGGGCTCCAGAATCACTGTGGATGGTGACTCCAGCCATGAAATTAACAGATGCCGACTTGGGGCTTCCCTGGTAGCTCAGTGGTGAAGAATTCACCTATCAATGCAGGAGACATGGGTTTGATTCCTGATCTGAGAAAGTCCCACGTGCTGTGGAGCAACTAAGTCCATGAGCCACAACTACTGAACCCTATGTGCCCTAGAGCCCGAGTTCCACACCAAGAGAAGTCACCACAACAAAAAGCCTGCTCACCTCAACTGGAGAGTAGCCCCTACTCCCTGTAACTAAAGAAGAGCCTGCAGCAGCAGTGAAAACCCAGAAGAGCTGAAAAAAAAAAAAAAAGAGATGCTTGTTCCTTGGAAGAAAAGCTGTGACATGCCTAGACAGCATATTGAAAAGCAGAGACATCACGTTGCTGCTAAAAGTCCATATAATCAAAGTTATGGTTTTCCAAGTTGTCATATTGGACCATAAAGAATGTCACGTGCTGAAGAATCGATGCCTTTGAACTGTGGTATTGGAGAAGACTCTTGAGAGTCCCTTGGACTGCAAACAGATCAAACCAGACAATCCTAAAGGAAATGAACCCTGAAAATTCATTGGAAAAACTTATGCTGATGCTGATGCTCCAATACTTTGGCTACCTGATGTGAGGAGACAACTCATTGGAAAAGACCCTGATGCCAGGAAAAATAGAAGCCAGGAGAAAAGGACAAGAGGATGAGATGCTTGGATGGCATCAGTGAGTCAATGGACATAAGACTGAGCAAGCTCCAGGAGATGGTGAAGGACAGGGTAATGTGATGTGATGCAGTCCATGAGATCACAGAGTCGGACACAACTGAGCAACTGAATTGAACTGATGTGTCATAATTTTCGGTTGGTGAGATTAGGTGTAAATGCTTTCTGATTTTTATGTTGCATATGTATTTCCTATTATATCTGAAGTAATCATGTTACTTCAGTGTCAGTAAAATATGGTATTACACAGTTTCTACATAACTATTAACATTTCTTGTAACCACCGCAACAGAGCTGAGCCCCTCCAAAGTAGACTGTCCATGGGCCAAATTCATGGCAAATATATGGGAAACAATGGAAACAGTGACAGACTTATTTTCTTGGGCTCCAGAATCACTGTGGATGGTGACTCCAGCCATGAAATTAACAGATGCCGACTTGGGGCTTCCCTGGTAGCTCAGTGGTGAAGAATTCACCTATCAATGCAGGAGACATGGGTTTGATTCCTGATCTGAGAAAGTCCCACGTGCTGTGGAGCAACTAAGTCCATGAGCCACAACTACTGAACCCTATGTGCCCTAGAGCCCGAGTTCCACACCAAGAGAAGTCACCACAACAAAAAGCCTGCTCACCTCAACTGGAGAGTAGCCCCTACTCCCTGTAACTAAAGAAGAGCCTGCAGCAGCAGTGAAAACCCAGAAGAGCTGAAAAAAAAAAAAAAAGAGATGCTTGTTCCTTGGAAGAAAAGCTGTGACATGCCTAGACAGCATATTGAAAAGCAGAGACATCACGTTGCTGCTAAAAGTCCATATAATCAAAGTTATGGTTTTCCAAGTTGTCATATTGGACCATAAAGAATGTCACGTGCTGAAGAATCGATGCCTTTGAACTGTGGTATTGGAGAAGACTCTTGAGAGTCCCTTGGACTGCAAACAGATCAAACCAGACAATCCTAAAGGAAATGAACCCTGAAAATTCATTGGAAAAACTTATGCTGATGCTGATGCTCCAATACTTTGGCTACCTGATGTGAGGAGACAACTCATTGGAAAAGACCCTGATGCCAGGAAAAATAGAAGCCAGGAGAAAAGGACAAGAGGATGAGATGCTTGGATGGCATCAGTGAGTCAATGGACATAAGACTGAGCAAGCTCCAGGAGATGGTGAAGGACAGGGTAATGTGATGTGATGCAGTCCATGAGATCACAGAGTCGGACACAACTGAGCAACTGAATTGAACTGATGTGTCATAATTTTCGGTTGGTGAGATTAGGTGTAAATGCTTTCTGATTTTTATGTTGCATATGTATTTCCTATTATATCTGAAGTAATCATGTTACTTCAGTGTCAGTAAAAATATGGTATTACACAGTTTCTACATAACTATTAACATTTCTTGTAACCACCGCAACAGAGCTGAGCCCCTCCAAAGTAGACTGTCCATCATCTGGAGCAAAGAAAGGAGTCTGTAAATGGAATTAATCACTGCAGATCTCTGCAGGTTCAGAGATGACCTCAGACTACCTTTGGGGATTCTCATCCTCCAATTTCATGTCTTTGAGAGGAGGATGTTCCTTTTTTAGTTCCTGCATGGGAACTCAATAAAATCAAAGATGCTATATTATTGCATCTTTTTGTTTTAGGCAACAAAAATTGATGAAATGATGATGTTGGAAATTTTTAAGAGACCTTGGTATAGCAATGATGATATTGGAGATTTTTAAGAGACCTTGGTATAGATTTTCCCCAGCGTGCTGGATATGCCCTATCTAGAAAATCATCCAGCAGTGGTAATTGTTTCTTCATGGACTTTTCATAAAACTTCTCTAAAGACAAAGCGAGCTTCCCAGGTGGTGCTAGTGGTTAAGAACCCACCTGCCAAATCAAGAGACATAAGAGAACCAAGGTTGATCTATGGGTAGGGAAGATCCCCTGGAGAAGGGCATGGAAACCCACTTCAGTATTCTTGCCTGGAGAATCCCACAAACAGAGGAGCCTAGTGAGCTCAGTCCACAGGGTCACAAAAAGTTGGACATGACCAGAAGGATTTATCACACACATTAAACTCAGAGCCTTCCTTTCACCTCTGACCTGCCATCCCTCTGCCATCAATACTCACCCTAATCCTTCTTACCTCCTCAATCTTTGAACCCTTCCTCATCCTCTGGGTCATTCAAAATGGTTATTTTGAACAAATCTTATTACAGTCCACAAGGAGTTTATTCCAGAGTGAACTCTCTTCATTGTTTTCCTGTAAAAACCACACTGTGTGACACAAGGGTAAACGCTGACCTTAGGGAAGGTAGTGCATGGACTGGGACAGCATGCAAAGAGAGTTTTTTGAGTAGCTGGTAAAGTTTTATTTCCTTATGATCGTTTCAAAGGCATTAGCATTAAAATAATTTATAAAACTAATAACAACAACAAAAACATACTGTGGATAATAAAAGGAACAAACAAGCCATCTAAGGAAAGCAACATATTTAGTGACTTCATGCATTTATGTCTTGACATAAACTCCTCTCCTTTTCATAGACCAGTTACAAACAGCTGCAGAACAGTACTGTTTACATACCACACTTTGAGCTACATTGCTCTACCCTTTCCTACTCACCACTACATTTTATTTCTGTGATATTAATAAATGCATGAAATAAAATGAAAAAGGGTAACAGACCAGGGAGAGTAGTGAGAGACTAAGGTGCTCAGGGGAAAACTGTTAGAAAGTGACAGATGAGTTGGTAAGAAGCAGCCAGTCAAACAAAGGTCTGGTGAAAGAATTTCTAGGTAGAGAAAATAGTCCAAGGGTCCTTGGGTGGAATATGAAAGTTAAGGGAAAATATAATTTAAAAAGATACATGCACCCCAATAGCTACTTCAGCACTATTTACAATAGCCAAGACATGGAAGCAACCTAAATATTCATCAGCAGAGAAATGGATAAGGAAGACACGGTACATATACACAATGGAATATTACTCAGCCATAAAAAAGAACAAAATAATGCTATCTGTACAAATATGGGTGGACCTAGCAATTATCATACTGAGACAAGTCAGAGAAAGACAAATATTATATGATATCACTCATATATGAAATCTAATGTAAAAAGTATATAAATGAAGTTATTCACAAAACAGACTCAGAGATTTTGCAATCAAATGTATGGCTATCAAATAGCAGACATGGGGACAGGCAAGATAAGTTAGGAACTTGGCATTAATACATACATACTATGATATATAAAATAGATAATCAATAAGGATTTACTATATATCACAGGTAACTGTACTCAATATTCTGTAAAAACCTATATGAAAAAAGAATCTGAAAAAGAATGAATATATGTGTATGTATAACTGAATCAATTTCTTGTACACTTGAAACCAATATAAATCAATTATATTCCAAATATTTTTTAAGTAACAATCTGATTGAAATTTACCTTAGGCTAAAGTATCCTAAAGAAAATGCTACAGAAAACAAGTTTCACAGACTAGTAAGTATGCTTCATTCATCAAGTGAATCTGGGAACAACTGAACTAATTAAGTTTAAATTGTTAGAAAAAAATATTCAGCAAACTAGTGGAGTTTGGGAAACTTCACATGCTCCTTGGAGCCTAAGTTGAGGAATAATTTCTAACACCTAATTTTCATAAACGAGGATGCTGAGGTTCAAACCATTTTACAACTTGACCCACATTCAGTGGTGTGCTGGTATGTGTTTAACAATCAGCTCTCTTCCTCCCTCCCACCTCCCAAATACACATACTGTGATGGGCATGCTCTAAGGTGGACTCTGTGGTCCCCATCTTTTGGTGTTCATGCTTTCGTGTATGCTCGTCCCCTTGAATGTAGGCAGAATCTGTGACTTGCAAAGCTGATGAGATGTCACTTCTGTGATTAACTTTGAGAAGACTGTCTTGCTAGTAGATGCTCACTGAAGATTCTCTTTCTCCCTGACTGACTTTTTTCTTTTTTTAAGATTTATTTATTTATTTATTTTGGGCGGGGGTCGGGTTGGGGAGGGAGGGGAGCGGGCGGGCCACTTCTATTGGTCTTTCGTTTCTCTGTTTTCATCCGTCTTTGTTCTTTGGCTCCTGCGAGCCTCCCATCGCGGTGGCGTCTGTTGTCGCAGAGTGCCGGCTCTAGGCGCATGTGCTCCAGAGCTCCGGCTCGCTGATTGGACACATCAGTCCAGCTGCTCCAGCGGCACGTGGGATCTTCCCAGGCCAGGGATGGAACTGGCGCCCTTGCACTGCAAGGCGGTGTCCTTATCCACTGGACCACCAGGGGAAGCCCCTGACTGACTTTTAAAAGTGGTCGAGTGGGAGGCCCATGGGGCAAAGTTCTCAGAGTGGTCTCCAGGAACTGAGAGGAGCCTTTAGCTGATATCCAGAAAGAAGCCAGGATTTTCAGTTTTACAGCAGAAAGGAAATGAGCTCTGGCTACAGTCTGAGGGAGGCCATAAGCAGCTGCCATCCCTGCTGAGACTTCAGATGGAAAAACCTAAGCTGGATTTTAAAGTAACAATCTGATTGAAATTTACCTTAGGCTAAAGTATCCTAAAGAAAATGCTACAGAAAACAAGTTTCACAGACTAGTAAGTATGCTTCATTCATCAAGTGAATCTGGGAACAACTGAACTAATTAAGTTTAAATTGTTAGAAAAAAATATTCAGCAAACTAGTGGAGTTTGGGAAACTTCACATGCTCCTTGGAGCCTAAGTTGAGGAATAATTTCTAACACCTAATTTTCATAAACGAGGATGCTGAGGTTCAAACCATTTTACAACTTGACCCACATTCAGTGGTGTGCTGGTATGTGTTTAACAATCAGCTCTCTTCCTCCCTCCCACCTCCCAAATACACATACTGTGATGGGCATGCTCTAAGGTGGACTCTGTGGTCCCCATCTTTTGGTGTTCATGCTTTCGTGTATGCTCGTCCCCTTGAATGTAGGCAGAATCTGTGACTTGCAAAGCTGATGAGATGTCACTTCTGTGATTAACTTTGAGAAGACTGTCTTGCTAGTAGATGCTCACTGAAGATTCTCTTTCTCCCTGACTGACTTTTTTTTTTTTTAATTTAGATTTATTTATTTATTTATTTTGGGCGGGGGTCGGGTTGGGGAGGGAGGGGAGCGGGCGGGCCACTTCTATTGGTCTTTCGTTTCTCTGTTTTCATCCGTCTTTGTTCTTTGGCTCCTGCGAGCCTCCCATCGCGGTGGCGTCTGTTGTCGCAGAGTGCCGGCTCTAGGCGCATGTGCTCCAGAGCTCCGGCTCGCTGATTGGACACATCAGTCCAGCTGCTCCAGCGGCACGTGGGATCTTCCCAGGCCAGGGATGGAACTGGCGCCCTTGCACTGCAAGGCGGTGTCCTTATCCACTGGACCACCAGGGGAAGCCCCTGACTGACTTTTAAAAGTGGTCGAGTGGGAGGCCCATGGGGCAAAGTTCTCAGAGTGGTCTCCAGGAACTGAGAGGAGCCTTTAGCTGATATCCAGAAAGAAGCCAGGATTTTCAGTTTTACAGCAGAAAGGAAATGAGCTCTGGCTACAGTCTGAGGGAGGCCATAAGCAGCTGCCATCCCTGCTGAGACTTCAGATGGAAAAAAAAAACCTAAGCTGATACCTCAACTGCTATCTTGGGAGACCCTGAGCAGAGAACCCAGCTAACCTGTGCTGGACTCCTGACCCACAGAAACTGTAAGATAAAGTATATATCTATATAGTAGCAATCGATCTATACCTAATATATACCTATATAGGCATGCACTTTTAACATACTCTTATTGTTATAAAGGATATGTAGTACTACAAAAATAAAATACACAACGGTCTATGACAGACTCCACGTAATCAGCTGATTCGCACAGAATACGTCTGTGGATTATCTCTGAATTCCTGAATCCATAGTCAAGGTATGACTGTAAGTGACGAACAAGTAAAAGTTTCAACATGAATGCTACTTCACATTCTTATTGAATGAGTAAGCTGAAACAATAAAAAAATGTATTTAAAAACTTCATCCACTTTACGCTGAGAGACGAACTGAAAAATAAAAGTTTTTTAAATCACAGAAGACTACTTACTCTATTTTTTGTACTATTCACAAGGTTAACAACTGTAAGAAATGAAAAGCTATTGCATTTCCTGTGTATTGTTAACATTTCCTTCATCACTTTGTTTAATTTAACTCAGGAATCAATAAACATTTTCTGTGGAGTGCTAAACAGATATTTTAGGCTTTTAAGGCCATACATGTCTGTATCAGATAGTCTCCTCTGCATATTTTTTAACTTGTTTGTTGCTGTAACCTTATAAAAATGCATGAACATGCCTAGCCCTCTAGCCATGTAAAATCAGTCCTGAGCTGGTTTTGTTCCATGAACCATGGTTTATCAAACCCTGATCTAGGCAATCAACAAAACAATAAATCAAATGCACTCAGATTTGTATTGTTTGCCAATTTCCATGTTGTAAACATTTACAACATGGCCGATTTCAACTTACTGACATGACATCACTAGATTATGGAGCTGGGAAGAAATACACAGTAGCTCACCAGTTTTCTTAGTCTACTCAAGCTGTTGTAACAAAATACATTGACTGGGTGACATGAACAATAGAAACTTATTCTCCCACATTTTTTAGAAGCTGAGAAGTCTAAGACCAAGGTGCTGGCTGATTAGTTTTATGGTGAGAACTCTTCCTGGGTTGCAGGCAGACTCCTTCTCTCCATGATCTCTAATGGCAGAGAGAGAAAGAGAGAGTCCACACAAAACTGAATAAATAAATACAAGTATTATAAATCAGCAGTTTCTGAAATATCTGTCTATGGCAATCAATAGATGGCATTTTATAAAACAATATACCCAGAAAATCTGAGCATATTTCAGAATTTGGGAGAGATGTACCCCAAGAATTTCCATTTTTAACAAATGCTGATGGTGTCTCCCATAAAACTAGGCCAGTATCTGTTGTCAAAAAACATTCAAAAACTCTTTTTATAAATGAAAAATTTACCCCAAGAACATGCCATTCAGCAAGCTCAATATTTCTTATTCCTTTTCTGGCGGTCCTTTTCAATCTTATCCCTATCAGTCTTTGTACGAATATTTTGTTTCAGTCCTATGGACAACATGAACAAAATGCAATCCCACTAGTTTTCTCATAAAAGTTAATAAGACAAAACTGTAAGCATATGTTGTTTCTCCAAACTGTTTCCTTTGCATCTCCCTAAAATTTTTATCTCCTTTATCAAATGTGCTCTTAGGAAATGATTAGATAAGCTTATTCACACTAACACAGAAATGACTAATATGGGGGCAACCTCAATTTCACTCTCTCAAATACTAAATCCCATCTCATCAACAAATCCTATCAATGGCATATCCATTGTTTGTTGCTGTAACCTTATAAAATGCATGAACATGCCTAGCCCTCTAGCCATGTAAAATCAGACTGGTTTTGTTCCATGAACCATGGTTTATCAAACCCTGATCTAGGCAATCAACAAAACAATAAATCAAATGCACTCAGATTTGTATTGTTTGCCAATTTCCATGTTGTAAACATTTACAACATGGCCGATTTCAACTTACTGACATGACATCACTAGATTATGGAGCTGGGAAGAAATACACAGTAGCTCACCAGTTTTCTTAGTCTACTCAAGCTGTTGTAACAAAATACATTGACTGGGTGACATGAACAATAGAAACTTATTCTCCCACATTTTTTAGAAGCTGAGAAGTCTAAGACCAAGGTGCTGGCTGATTAGTTTTATGGTGAGAACTCTTCCTGGGTTGCAGGCAGACTCCTTCTCTCCATGATCTCTAATGGCAGAGAGAAAAAGAGAGAGTCCACACAAAACTGAATAAATAAATACAAGTATTATAAATCAGCAGTTTCTGAAATATCTGTCTATGGCAATCAATAGATGGCATTTTATAAAACAATATACCCAGAAAATCTGAGCATATTTCAGAATTTGGGAGAGATGTACCCCAAGAATTTCCATTTTTAACAAATGCTGATGGTGTCTCCCATAAAACTAGGCCAGTATCTGTTGTCAAAAAACATTCAAAAACTCTTTTTATAAATGAAAAATTTACCCCAAGAACATGCCATTCAGCAAGCTCAATATTTCTTATTCCTTTTCTGGCGGTCCTTTTCAATCTTATCCCTATCAGTCTTTGTACGAATATTTTGTTTCAGTCCTATGGACAACATGAACAAAATGCAATCCCACTAGTTTTCTCATAAAAGTTAATAAGACAAAACTGTAAGCATATGTTGTTTCTCCAAACTGTTTCCTTTGCATCTCCCTAAAATTTTTATCTCCTTTATCAAATGTGCTCTTAGGAAATGATTAGATAAGCTTATTCACACTAACACAGAAATGACTAATATGGGGGCAACCTCAATTTCACTCTCTCAAATACTAAATCCCATCTCATCAACAAATCCTATCAATGGCATATCTATCCAAGAAGTCAAACACTTCTCACCACTTTTTCCACTAGAACTCTAATGAGGCCATCAGCCTCTTGTGCACGACTTTTATAATAGCATCATAGTGGGCTTTCTTGGTTCTCTCTTTCCCTCCCACCACTGTGTTCTCAATACACACCTCAGAATGACATCTGGAAGCTATAAATAAGTATGTCATTCTTTTGCTGGAAACTCTCCACTGACTTCCCATCTCACTCAGAGTGAAGTCCAAAGTCCTTACGTACCATATTCTACAAGGGCCCGCATGATCACCTCCCTGCTCACCTCCCACCCCACCCCTTGTGTTCCATCAACTAGTACACAGCAGCACCTTCCTTGATCAAGCCATGCCAACGAGCACATACACGCTACATCTCCCCATCATTTCTACCTGCTCTACTACATTTCTTTTTCAGAGCACTTGTCACTGGGCACAGTATCGATTATTGTCAGTCTCCTCCAATAGAAAGTAAGCACCACAAAAGAAGCGATTTGTTTTTCTTGGTTTTGTTCACTATAGTTTCCCAGTACCTGCCAGGGTGTCTGGCCTGTGTAGTAGTCATTAAATACTTGTTGAATATAAATGATTGAACAAAAAGGGAGCTTTTGCTACCTTTGGACAGGCATTTCTCCAGCAACTGCCTAATTGTTCGCCACCAACCATGATGGCCACATTTTAGCATACTTGGTATCACTCTCTCAGTCATGACTGGCTTCGTAATTTGTGGAACCCAGTGCAAAATGAAAACATGTTCAGCATTATTCTTAAGAATTTCAAGATGGCAGGAGCAGAGCATTAAACCAAAGGTGAGGTCTTCCTAAAGGTAGTATCCCGTGTGACTATCGGTTGCTCACCATAAAATTTCAATTTGCAATCACTGAACAAAATGCAATCCCAGTTTTCTCATAAAAGTTAATAAGACAAAACTGTAAGCATATGTTGTTTCTCCAAACTGTTTCCTTTGCATCTCCCTAAAATTTTTATCTCCTTTATCAAATGTGCTCTTAGGAAATGATTAGATAAGCTTATTCACACTAACACAGAAATGACTAATATGGGGGCAACCTCAATTTCACTCTCTCAAATACTAAATCCCATCTCATCAACAAATCCTATCAATGGCATATCTATCCAAGAAGTCAAACACTTCTCACCACTTTTTCCACTAGAACTCTAATGAGGCCATCAGCCTCTTGTGCACGACTTTTATAATAGCATCATAGTGGGCTTTCTTGGTTCTCTCTTTCCCTCCCACCACTGTGTTCTCAATACACACCTCAGAATGACATCTGGAAGCTATAAATAAGTATGTCATTCTTTTGCTGGAAACTCTCCACTGACTTCCCATCTCACTCAGAGTGAAGTCCAAAGTCCTTACGTACCATATTCTACAAGGGCCCGCATGATCACCTCCCTGCTCACCTCCCACCCCACCCCTTGTGTTCCATCAACTAGTACACAGCAGCACCTTCCTTGATCAAGCCATGCCAACGAGCACATACACGCTACATCTCCCCATCATTTCTACCTGCTCTACTACATTTCTTTTTCAGAGCACTTGTCACTGGGCACAGTATCGATTATTGTCAGTCTCCTCCAATAGAAAGTAAGCACCACAAAAGAAGCGATTTGTTTTTCTTGGTTTTGTTCACTATAGTTTCCCAGTACCTGCCAGGGTGTCTGGCCTGTGTAGTAGTCATTAAATACTTGTTGAATATAAATGATTGAACAAAAGGTAGCTTTTGCTACCTTTGGACAGGCATTTCTCTCCAGCAACTGCCTAATTGTTCGCCACCAACCATGATGGCCACATTTTAGCATACTTGGTATCACTCTCTCAGTCATGACTGGCTTCGTAATTTGTGGAACCCAGTGCAAAATGAAAACATGTTCAGCATTATTCTTAAGAATTTCAAGATGGCAGGAGCAGAGCATTAAACCAAAGGTGAGGTCTTCCTAAAGGTAGTATCCCGTGTGACTATCGGTTGCTCACCATAAAGCCAGCCTTCTTTCAACTTCCTCTGTCTACACTTGCCCTTCTCCTGGCCCTGTGCACTGGGCTGCCTGAGCCACCTTCCCCTTCTCCCTAACACAGAGGTTCCAGCCTGTTGCTCAGCAAGGTATTTCAAACTCCCTGGGTTAGAGTAGATCCTCTTGTATTTCAACTCTGTAGTACCTCTTTCATAACACCTTTACACTTGTTAGTAATGATAGTAATTTTGGTCTTCTCTGCTAGGCTGGGTAATATAGCTGGCAATGTATTATGTAACTGCATTCCTACCACAGGACCTAGAACCTAGTAGATAAAAATAATTCCTTGTTAGTATGGCTAAAATGAGCAACAACTTGCTAGTTGTGGCATTTTAGATATTAGAAAGTGAGGCTGAAATAGCATTTTGTTCAACAGGTAACTCTCAGGCCACCTTAAAATTGGTTATGGCTGGAAGAGACTAGGACCCAAGCAAACTACCAGGTATTTCTGCCTAAGGCCTAGGAAGGTGTGAACATAGGACAGAGAAGGACATCAAAACTAATACAGCTTGGGCAACCTTGGCAGTGATTCATAACAAGGACAAGAATAAGATGTTAAACTTAGAAAAATGCAAGCCTGAGAAAAAGACATATAAAAATTAACACTATCCCCAAGTTATGTTGAACCTTGGAAAGCCCTGGTGGTGTCTTGATTTAATACCTAGGTGGGAGCCATGCGAGGCAGCCAGGCAGCAGGTGTTCTGTGGCAGCGATGGCGTCATGATTCAGTGAAGAGCATCAAGGGGAAGGGCTGTGCAAAATTACGCAGGTGCCCCAGCCTCTGCCCAGCACACTGGGATACCAAGCATGGGCTGAAGCCCAGTCAAAAATCAATGCTGGACCCCAACCCCCAGGAATTAGAGAAACTCTTTGGCACTTAGAGACGAATTAGAACACTGAGCAAACTGGTGGAAGCTAGGCATTCCATTCCAAAAGATCTAGAAAACATCGTCCAGCCACCAGCTGGTGCACACATGATGGCTCTGGGATTGAATGGGGTTGGGACTACAGACTAAACTCCTCAGGGTGAAAACATGTTCAGCATTATTCTTAAGAATTTCAAGATGGCAGGAGCAGAGCATTAAACCAAAGGTGAGGTCTTCCTAAAGGTAGTATCCCGTGTGACTATCGGTTGCTCACCATAAAGCCAGCCTTCTTTCAACTTCCTCTGTCTACACTTGCCCTTCTCCTGGCCCTGTGCACTGGGCTGCCTGAGCCACCTTCCCCTTCTCCCTAACACAGAGGTTCCAGCCTGTTGCTCAGCAAGGTATTTCAAACTCCCTGGGTTAGAGTAGATCCTCTTGTATTTCAACTCTGTAGTACCTCTTTCATAACACCTTTACACTTGTTAGTAATGATAGTAATTTTGGTCTTCTCTGCTAGGCTGGGTAATATAGCTGGCAATGTATTATGTAACTGCATTCCTACCACAGGACCTAGAACCTAGTAGATAAAAATAATTCCTTGTTAGTATGGCTAAAATGAGCAACAACTTGCTAGTTGTGGCATTTTAGATATTAGAAAGTGAGGCTGAAATAGCATTTTGTTCAACAGGTAACTCTCAGGCCACCTTAAAATTGGTTATGGCTGGAAGAGACTAGGACCCAAGCAAACTACCAGGTATTTCTGCCTAAGGCCTAGGAAGGTGTGAACATAGGACAGAGAAGGACATCAAAACTAATACAGCTTGGGCAACCTTGGCAGTGATTCATAACAAGGACAAGAATAAGATGTTAAACTTAGAAAAATGCAAGCCTGAGAAAAAGACATATAAAAATTAACACTATCCCCAAGTTATGTTGAACCTTGGAAAGCCCTGGTGGTGTCTTGATTTAATACCTAGGTGGGAGCCATGCGAGGCAGCCAGGCAGCAGGTGTTCTGTGGCAGCGATGGCGTCATGATTCAGTGAAGAGCATCAAGGGGAAGGGCTGTGCAAAATTACGCAGGTGCCCCAGCCTCTGCCCAGCACACTGGGATACCAAGCATGGGCTGAAGCCCAGTCAAAAATCAATGCTGGACCCCAACCCCCAGGAATTAGAGAAACTCTTTGGCACTTAGAGACGAATTAGAACACTGAGCAAACTGGTGGAAGCTAGGCATTCCATTCCAAAAGTCTGATGCTAGAACAATTAAGATCAATTCCAGATCCCAGCCACCAGCTGGTGCACACATGATGGCTCTGGGATTGAATGGGGTTGGGACTACAGACTAAACTCCTCAGGGTCCTCATCAATACAAACATGCAGAAGGCAGAGCTAAAGCAAGTGAGCCTTCCAGGATCCCACCCAGGTGAGAAAATTCATCTCATCAAGTAGATTCCAATATTTCAAGTTTCTAGCAGTGCACTTTAACAGACACTTACTTAGCTATCTCAATACTCACTCCCAGTTCCTAACTTGCCTATCTTCTACTAAAGAGTTTCAGAAAGGTAAAACAATCAATTTTCCAACATTCTTTGCAGCCAGGGGTGGCTGAGTGATACAATATGTTCTAGTGAGAAAGAAGAGCTTGGCTCGGTGAGGGCTTTAGGGATAGTCTTTTCCATCCCATTAAAGGCATAAACATAGTTGCCACTTTTGCCTTCTTCCTACTTTGAACAAGAATGTGATGTCTGGAGCATAGATGTCATCTTGCAACCATGAGGCAAGCCTGGGGATTAACACCAAACATGCCAACAATGGAAGGAAGAAAAATACAAGAGTCTAGATCCCTGACAGCATCATTGAGTCAGAATCCCGACATCCTGCGATGTGAGAAAAAAACGTTAAAACACCTTATTACAGCAAAAAGAACACCTATGTAGCCTGCGAGGTTCTTCTGTCCAAGGAATTCTCCAGGCAAGACTACTGGAGTGGGAAGCCAGCCATTCCCTTCTCCAAGGGATGTGTCCAATCCAGCGATCAAACTCAGGTCTCCTGCATTGCAGGCAGACTCTACTATCTGAGCCACCAAGAAAGCCTCAAAACACTCACATGACACCTCAGTTCTGCAGTTGCAGAAATCAATTTATGCAACATTAGAATATTTCTAAGATGATGCACAATGGTTAAGAGACAGGCACTGGAGCCTGAGTTCAAACTGGGCTCACTGCTTAATAGATGTGTGATCTTAAGAGACAAGCCCAGTCAAAAATCAATGCTGGACCCCAACCCCCAGGAATTAGAGAAACTCTTTGGCACTTAGAGACGAATTAGAACACTGAGCAAACTGGTGGAAGCTAGGCATTCCATTCCAAAAGTCTGATGCTAGAACAATTAAGATCAATTCCAGATCCCAGCCACCAGCTGGTGCACACATGATGGCTCTGGGATTGAATGGGGTTGGGACTACAGACTAAACTCCTCAGGGTCCTCATCAATACAAACATGCAGAAGGCAGAGCTAAAGCAAGTGAGCCTTCCAGGATCCCACCCAGGTGAGAAAATTCATCTCATCAAGTAGATTCCAATATTTCAAGTTTCTAGCAGTGCACTTTAACAGACACTTACTTAGCTATCTCAATACTCACTCCCAGTTCCTAACTTGCCTATCTTCTACTAAAGAGTTTCAGAAAGGTAAAACAATCAATTTTCCAACATTCTTTGCAGCCAGGGGTGGCTGAGTGATACAATATGTTCTAGTGAGAAAGAAGAGCTTGGCTCGGTGAGGGCTTTAGGGATAGTCTTTTCCATCCCATTAAAGGCATAAACATAGTTGCCACTTTTGCCTTCTTCCTACTTTGAACAAGAATGTGATGTCTGGAGCATAGATGTCATCTTGCAACCATGAGGCAAGCCTGGGGATTAACACCAAACATGCCAACAATGGAAGGAAGAAAAATACAAGAGTCTAGATCCCTGACAGCATCATTGAGTCAGAATCCCGACATCCTGCGATGTGAGAAAAAAACGTTAAAACACCTTATTACAGCAAAAAGAACACCTATGTAGCCTGCGAGGTTCTTCTGTCCAAGGAATTCTCCAGGCAAGACTACTGGAGTGGGAAGCCAGCCATTCCCTTCTCCAAGGGATGTGTCCAATCCAGCGATCAAACTCAGGTCTCCTGCATTGCAGGCAGACTCTACTATCTGAGCCACCAAGAAAGCCTCAAAACACTCACATGACACCTCAGTTCTGCAGTTGCAGAAATCAATTTATGCAACATTAGAATATTTCTAAGATGATGCACAATGGTTAAGAGACAGGCACTGGAGCCTGAGTTCAAACTGGGCTCACTGCTTAATAGATGCGTGATCTTGAGCAAGTTTCTCAATCCCTCTGCACTTATGTTCTCAATGGAAAATAGGAATTACAACAGAACCTACATTGTAGAGTAGGTGATGGGTTAAAAAGAAAACCTAATAAGCTTTTACGAACAGTACCTAGAATATGCTGTGTTCAATGCACACTGGCAAATACAGTGATATTGCTGAGAGAAAAAAATTAAAAGATTCATGAAAAGAGTCATCACCTCTAGCCCTTTCCAGTTTTTATTAGCCAGAGAGGAGTCCTACCTTCTTTCTAATACAGATTACCCATAACCTTCTCTTTTTGTATTACACAATTGTCTTCTCTGTGTTAGCATCTATTTCATATATGCATTTCAAGATGGAGATGGATGGAACATACACTGATTGCTTAACACCAAGAGCTCTTCAAACCAAGATCATCTTTCCCAAAACAATCAAAAGTATCTACAGATCTTTTGCCTTGCTGATTGAACCTCATTATTATCTTCTAGATTTCTTGTACAGTTGCATTAAGATAATATAACCTTCACACCATGGATCTGTGATTCACAAATCAATAATCCTATAAGCCTTGAGGCAGCCTGGAGAATCAGATGCTGTAGCTTGCTCAAAACCCAGGTTATATTAATCCTGACTATAAAGTTAACAGTATTCAGTTGCCAATACAAAGCATCCTGTTTCATCTATTTTATTCATGAACTTAAAGGCCCATCGCCGACATCCTGCGATGTGAGAAAAAACGTTAAAACACCTTATTACAGCAAAAGAACACCTATGTAGCCTGCGAGGTTCTTCTGTCCAAGGAATTCTCCAGGCAAGACTACTGGAGTGGGAAGCCAGCCATTCCCTTCTCCAAGGGATGTGTCCAATCCAGCGATCAAACTCAGGTCTCCTGCATTGCAGGCAGACTCTACTATCTGAGCCACCAAGAAAGCCTCAAAACACTCACATGACACCTCAGTTCTGCAGTTGCAGAAATCAATTTATGCAACATTAGAATATTTCTAAGATGATGCACAATGGTTAAGAGACAGGCACTGGAGCCTGAGTTCAAACTGGGCTCACTGCTTAATAGATGCGTGATCTTGAGCAAGTTTCTCAATCCCTCTGCACTTATGTTCTCAATGGAAAATAGGAATTACAACAGAACCTACATTGTAGAGTAGGTGATGGGTTAAAAAGAAAACCTAATAAGCTTTTACGAACAGTACCTAGAATATGCTGTGTTCAATGCACACTGGCAAATACAGTGATATTGCTGAGAGAAAAAAATTAAAAGATTCATGAAAAGAGTCATCACCTCTAGCCCTTTCCAGTTTTTATTAGCCAGAGAGGAGTCCTACCTTCTTTCTAATACAGATTACCCATAACCTTCTCTTTTTGTATTACACAATTGTCTTCTCTGTGTTAGCATCTATTTCATATATGCATTTCAAGATGGAGATGGATGGAACATACACTGATTGCTTAACACCAAGAGCTCTTCAAACCAAGATCATCTTTCCCAAAACAATCAAAAGTATCTACAGATCTTTTGCCTTGCTGATTGAACCTCATTATTATCTTCTAGATTTCTTGTACAGTTGCATTAAGATAATATAACCTTCACACCATGGATCTGTGATTCACAAATCAATAATCCTATAAGCCTTGAGGCAGCCTGGAGAATCAGATGCTGTAGCTTGCTCAAAACCCAGGTTATGTTAATCCTGACTATAAAGTTAACAGTATTCAGTTGCCAATACAAAGCATCCTGTTTCATCTATTTTATTCATGAACTTAAAGGCCCATGAAAAAGACCTATTTACATTTCTATGCTGTTACTTAACTACCAACAAACATCATTCCCCACTGCCAGCATGAAAGGCTTCCAGTGTCTGTCCACCAAGAAACTAGTCAGAACTGGAGACACTTCCATTTTCAGCAATAAGAAAGAGTAAATGTCCTGATAAATGCCTACATCATAACAATGAGTAATGTCAGATAAAATATAATAAACCCATTTCATCAAAGAAATATCTGACTTTGCAAGGGCAGAGCAAAATTTGCAGGCAGCAAAAAGAAGAGGGAGCTAAAAACCATAGATACAAGTGACTGATGACCACATAACCATCAGGTTTCACTGTTCAGCAAAGGAGAGTTTAGAGAATGTAAGAATAAGATCGAAAAGTCATTTTCAAACAAAGAAAAACTAACAGGTCCATCACTAATAGTTTTCACTAAGGAAATTTCTCATGGATACCCTATGATAAAGACAAGTAAGCCAGAACAAAACACTGACAGGAAGGAAAGAATAGTGAGCAAAGATCATGTGGATAAACGACATCAACAATAGCTACGCAATGTAATTAGCTTGGGTAGTAACAAAGCAAAACAGAGGGATTCCCTGGTAGCTCAGTGGTAAACAGTTCACCTGCCAATGCAGAAGATGAAGTTCAATCCCTGATCCAGGAAAATCCCACAAGCTGCTGAGCAATTAAACCCATGAGCCACAAATATTGAGCCTATGCTCTAGAGCCTCAGGCAGCAACTACGGAGCCCACGTGCCACAACTACTGAAGCCCGTATGCCATACTGCCCAAGTTTCACAACAAGAGAAGTCACCGCAACAAGAAGCCTGCTTACCTCAACTACAGAGTAGCCCCAACTCCCTGCAACTAGAGAAGAACCTGCAGCAACAATGAAAACCCAGAATAGCCAAAAATAAATGAATAAATGCATTTCTTAAAAAAAAAAAAGGGCTTCCCCTGGTGGTCCAGTGGGTAAGGACACCGCCTTGCAGTGCAAGGGGCGCCAGTTCGAGCCCTGGCCTGGGAAGATCCCACGTGCCGCGGAGCGGCTGGACTGATGTGTCCAATCACGGAGCCGGAGCTCTGGAGCGCATGCGCCCAGAGCCGTCGCTCTGCAGCGACAGACGCCACCGCGATGGGAGGCCCACAGGAGCCAAAGAACAAAGACGGATGAAAATAGAGAAATGAAAGACCAATGGAAGTGGCCCGCCCGCTTCCCTCCCTCCCCAACCCGACCCCTGCCCAAAAATAAATAAATAAATCTTTAAAAAAAAAAAAAAAAAACTAAAATTCTGAATAAAACAACATAAAAGACAGAGATGGTTGAACTTCATGCATTCTGAGTAAAGTCCATTCAGAAGAAGGACAACAATAATAACTTTAAATGTTGTGATGCGAAGTTTGGATGTTAAAACATTAAGGATAACAACCAGAAATAAAGAAATAAAGTGGATGATGTCAAAGGTAGTGAAGTAATAAACACAAACTAGGAATGATAAAAACCTAATTCTGAAGAGTAAGTGGGGGAGGGAAAGGCCAGGTCTGGAGTGGTACAATGCCTCAATAAGTGTTATTTTTCCTAAAATGGATGCTGGTCACATGGGTACCTCTTTTAATTTTGTACCTTTTCATTTGTCTAAAATACATAATAAATGAAAAAATAATATGCCCCACTTGAAAAAAGACCTGCTGTACAAAGAAATATTAATAAAATCCTCACAAGAAAAATGTGCTTTAAAGGTTACGAAATACTGCTATTCTCACTGCCTCATTTGATCTTTACAACAACCAGGAAAGTGAAGAAAGATAAGCTTCTTTTTCTCCATCTTGCAAACAAGGAAGCAAAAATGTCCAGAGCAGTGAATCCCTTTCCTAATGTCACACAGCGAAAAAGTAGTAGAACTTGTCCTCAATCTCATTCTCCTCAACTGTAATTCAGTGTCTCCCCAGGACACAACACTACCTTGCACCTATCAAAAAATTTAAAGACTATTTTATAGAATTAGTGAATTCCATAAAAATTGTGTTTTATATGAAAAAAATTCTGATTATTAAAATAAGAATATACTCAAACTGGATGTAAACAAAATTTATGTATAAGGATGTTCACTGAAGCATTATTTAAAAAGGTGAAAACTGAAAATGACCTAAATATCTCACAATATAGGAGTTCAGAAGATGGTGTATCTGTGCAAGGCTGGACAATCATTATAGATTATTTTCTAAAAGAATATTTATGTCTTAGGAAAATGCTAAAGATATATTATTAAGGGGAAATATGGTATTAAAACTATCATATCCATTTTATTCAATTATAGATATTGATATAAAAGGTGGCAATAATAGTATTTTATGCATATTGAAAGGCTAGAAGTAAATGCACTAAAACATTAACAGTAACTATACCTGCAGTGGAGTGGCTTAAATCATCAATGATTTTTATCTTCATTTGCTAAAATGTACACATATTGCTGCTCTAATCTGAATAAAACAAAATTGACAAGTTTTAGAACTCCCTATTTACAAAAGCACAAGTAACTTTAAATATCATATTCCCTCACGGAGTTAAACACTGAAAAGCTAATATGCTAGGAGAAACCAAAACCCAAAGAAAATAAAACAGACCAAAGATCAAGATAAAACATTTCTGAAATTGAGTTTTATGACATCAGAGTCGGGTTCTCCTTATTACTGGGTTCTAAACAAATAGGTTAACTGGCCTCAAACATATAACTGAAAATCAAACACAGAAGAACCCCAACTCATCAAGTTTCTGGTTTGACAACCCTATTAGCTGAATCTCAGAAAGGCTGCCCCCCCAAAGGGACTTCAGGTAAAACACTTCCTCTCCAACAGTGGTCTGTGCCACTTAAAGGCCAAGTGTTATCTCAAAAAGTGCCAACCACCCAACCACAGAGGTACATTTTATGTTCTAATTGTGAGAAGGCTGTAACCCTAACCAGGACCAATTAGGGACCCTTCCTAACCATCTACAGTTCTTAAACTAGAAATGCAAGGGCAGTAATAATTTTCTTATAGAAGACAGCTCTTCTACTGAGACTTTTTGGCTGACTCCTAAAGAAATATCTAATGTAATTTTAAAGTTCAATTCACAAGCCAACATTCAGTACTATAGGCTGTCACTTTCCCGAGCGTATACCCATCATCTAATATATCATGATGAGCTCTGATCACTCCATTTAGCTCTGTACTGGCAATCCCTCGAGTACCTATTCAGCAGGTCACCAGAGGTCTTGCTGTAGATGGAGAAATTTAAGATCTTCAACTGTGTTTTCAGGTATAATGTCCTGCCATCAAAATAAGAGTAGTTAATGTTTTTTTTCCATTTCTGTTATGTTATAGAAATGGTGAGTGGAGAGGGAAATGAAAGCTGGAAGCTAACATATTAGGTGATTTCTCCCTTTATGTAAATCAAACATCTTTCCCATATCCTTCATTCATGCACTCTCTTATTCCCTTCTTCAATTATAGATATTGATATAAAAGGTGGCAATAATAGTATTTTATGCATATTGAAAGGCTAGAAGTAAATGCACTAAAACATTAACAGTAACTATACCTGCAGTGGAGTGGCTTAAATCATCAATGATTTTTATCTTCATTTGCTAAAATGTACACATATTGCTGCTCTAATCTGAATAAAACAAAATTGACAAGTTTTAGAACTCCCTATTTACAAAAGCACAAGTAACTTTAAATATCATATTCCCTCACGGAGTTAAACACTGAAAAGCTAATATGCTAGGAGAAACCAAAACCCAAAGAAAATAAAACAGACCAAAGATCAAGATAAAACATTTCTGAAATTGAGTTTTATGACATCAGAGTCGGGTTCTCCTTATTACTGGGTTCTAAACAAATAGGTTAACTGGCCTCAAACATATAACTGAAAATCAAACACAGAAGAACCCCAACTCATCAAGTTTCTGGTTTGACAACCCTATTAGCTGAATCTCAGAAAGGCTGCCCCCCAAAAGGCACTTCAGGTAAAACACTTCCTCTCCAACAGTGGTCTGTGCCACTTAAAGGCCAAGTGTTATCTCAAAAAGTGCCAACCACCCAACCACAGAGGTACATTTTATGTTCTAATTGTGAGAAGGCTGTAACCCTAACCAGGACCAATTAGGGACCCTTCCTAACCATCTACAGTTCTTAAACTAGAAATGCAAGGGCAGTAATAATTTTCTTATAGAAGACAGCTCTTCTACTGAGACTTTTTGGCTGACTCCTAAAGAAATATCTAATGTAATTTTAAAGTTCAATTCACAAGCCAACATTCAGTACTATAGGCTGTCACTTTCCCGAGCGTATACCCATCATCTAATATATCATGATGAGCTCTGATCACTCCATTTAGCTCTGTACTGGCAATCCCTCGAGTACCTATTCAGCAGGTCACCAGAGGTCTTGCTGTAGATGGAGAAATTTAAGATCTTCAACTGTGTTTTCAGGTATAATGTCCTGCCATCAAAATAAGAGTAGTTAATGTTTTTTTTCCATTTCTGTTATGTTATAGAAATGGTGAGTGGAGAGGGAAATGAAAGCTGGAAGCTAACATATTAGGTGATTTCTCCCTTTATGTAAATCAAACATCTTTCCCATATCCTTCATTCATGCACTCTCTTATTCCCTTCTTCCTTGCCTATCTTCCTTTGGCATTGCAAGCCTGAACCTAAGATTGATGGTTCAAGAAAAAAATAAGTCTAGAATTCAGAAAACCAGATGAATCTAGTTGAAGTCATTAGAGTGGACTTTTCAGAGACAACCGTGGCAGGTTAAACTCTTGCATGGGCACTCAGATCACAGTTAGGTTTTCCTACTGCCTTTGGGTGGTCAGGGAAATGGTGGTGGTGGTGATGATGATGATGAGGGAGAGGAGGAAAATGTAGAGAAAGACTTGATACAAGCTTGGAAACTCAGCAAAGATTAGCCTCTGAAACAAAATACATTTGTTATACAAACACCAAAGTGATAAAAATACAACTATGTCAAAGGAAAACAGTAAGACCTAATTACGATGTGAAGTATAAACTGAGCTTAATTTTGGCATTTACTGAAGACAAAACCCCTGTCTCTACCAATTCCAATGAATATCAGGAAGGTACAACAAAACAAGCACATCCCTGACATTCAAATAAGACGTTTACAGGGAAGCAAATGGTTCTGTACTTCAGTGCTTGGTTTTTGAAACATTAAGGTTAACACTTAAAAACCTACTCATGATGCGAAAGATGAGAAAGGAGTATTAGCTGGCTCAGGTGATTCTAATTTAACCTGTGCTGCACCAACCTGGGGAGGGAATCTATTTCTATTAGGTTCCAAGAAGTCATAAGAGGTAGAGAGCAGAATGGGTAGTAGAGGCAAAATTTTCAGGGCAATGTGTTACAGATAATAGCTTGAGAGCATTTTAAGAAATAGCAACTGTCCAACTCATTTGTTTTTAAATTAAATCACCAGGAACACACAATTCCTCAATAAACACTGCAGACAACACAAAATATACACCATCTCATGCTCTGGCCAAAGATCGAGTTTCAGCAGGTCACCAGAGGTCTTGCTGTAGATGGAGAAATTTAAGATCTTCAACTGTGTTTTCAGGTATAATGTCCTGCCATCAAAATAAGAGTAGTTAATGTTTTTTTTCCATTTCTGTTATGTTATAGAAATGGTGAGTGGAGAGGGAAATGAAAGCTGGAAGCTAACATATTAGGTGATTTCTCCCTTTATGTAAATCAAACATCTTTCCCATATCCTTCATTCATGCACTCTCTTTTTCCCCTTCTTCCTTGCCTATCTTCCTTTGGCATTGCAAGCCTGAACCTAAGATTGATGGTTCAAGAAAAAAATAAGTCTAGAATTCAGAAAACCAGATGAATCTAGTTGAAGTCATTAGAGTGGACTTTTCAGAGACAACCGTGGCAGGTTAAACTCTTGCATGGGCACTCAGATCACAGTTAGGTTTTCCTACTGCCTTTGGGTGGTCAGGGAAATGGTGGTGGTGGTGATGATGATGATGAGGGAGAGGAGGAAAATGTAGAGAAAGACTTGATACAAGCTTGGAAACTCAGCAAAGATTAGCCTCTGAAACAAAATACATTTGTTATACAAACACCAAAGTGATAAAAATACAACTATGTCAAAGGAAAACAGTAAGACCTAATTACGATGTGAAGTATAAACTGAGCTTAATTTTGGCATTTACTGAAGACAAAACCCCTGTCTCTACCAATTCCAATGAATATCAGGAAGGTACAACAAAACAAGCACATCCCTGACATTCAAATAAGACGTTTACAGGGAAGCAAATGGTTCTGTACTTCAGTGCTTGGTTTTTGAAACATTAAGGTTAACACTTAAAAACCTACTCATGATGCGAAAGATGAGAAAGGAGTATTAGCTGGCTCAGGTGATTCTAATTTAACCTGTGCTGCACCAACCTGGGGAGGGAATCTATTTCTATTAGGTTCCAAGAAGTCATAAGAGGTAGAGAGCAGAATGGGTAGTAGAGGCAAAATTTTCAGGGCAATGTGTTACAGATAATAGCTTGAGAGCATTTTAAGAAATAGCAACTGTCCAACTCATTTGTTTTTAAATTAAATCACCAGGAACACACAATTCCTCAATAAACACTGCAGACAACACAAAATATACACCATCTCATGCTCTGGCCAAAGAGAGAAATGAGAAAATTACAGAGGAAAGTCAAGAAAAATATAAATCAAAGAAGAAAGAAAAAGGAAAAGAGTAAGCAGTAGAGTGTATGGATACAAAAGAGAGGGAAAGAGAGAGGATTGTAGAGAGAAGAAAGAAGACCAGAATAAATCAGATTGGGAGGTAGGCTCAGTCAGTCAGGTATATATATTAATTAAACTGGTTTTGCCAATCCGAGCTGTTAATCATTAGTGGACACTCTCTGTAATCACTGCCCTTTGACATGCTGATTAGGTCTTCAGCACTGAGTCATTCATTTAAAGCCCTTGTGTGCCTCAAAGGTTTTTCTTTTTCAGTTTAGTTTGGTTTCTTTTGGCTCTGAATGGGTCATATTTCCTCTGGCCAAAGTATTCCATAAAATCTGCAGAAGGAAATGGTTCTCTCGGCACCAAGAGCTGCTTAAAGCTGCAGTTCTCAATCCTGGCCACCTGTTAGAATCACAGGGAGAGCCTGAAAAAAAAAAAGAAATTCTGACAGCCCAAATACAATACTGAAGTCCCTATCTTCTCTGAATGAATTAAATCAGAATCTCAAAGGAAGAATTCCCAATGAGAAAATCTTATGTGCTGTGTGAAAAACAAAACATTCTTCTATCCCCTCAAGAATGAAGCAGGACTTCTAGAGTGTATGTACATATACTCTAGATTGTATAATTAGAAAATTATATGTATATATGTGTGTGTGTATATATAGTGTGTGTGTGTGTGTGCTTGTCACTAATTTGTCTCCAACTCTTCGTGACTCCATGGACAGCAGCCTACCAGGCTCCCCTGTTCATGGAATTCTCTAGGCAAGAACACTAGGATGTGGGGCTTCCCTGGTGGTCAAGTGGGTAACGACACCAATGGGGTGCCGGTTCGATCCCTGGTCTGGGAAGATCCCAAGTGCCACGGAGTCGCTGGACCGATGTGTCCAACTACCAAGCAGGAGCTCTGGAGTGCATGCGCTCAGAGCCGGTGCTCTGCAATGAGAGAGGCCACTGCAATACGTGGCCCACACAGGCCAAAGGACAAAGATGGATGAAAATAAATAAATGAAAGACCAATAGAAGTGGCCAGAAGAAAGGAAAAAAAAGGAATACTAGAATGGGTTGCCATTCTCTTCTCCAGGGGATCTTCCCCACCCAGGGATCAAACCCAGGTCTTTTGCACTGCAGGCAGATTCTTTACTGGCTGAAAGGCAAGCTCAGCTCTGCAAGGAATTAATGAGTCTCTAAGAACCAAGTTCAGAGGCATGTGTTTTTCTGCAGACTTGTATCTACCTAATATTTTAACATCTGTGCGAGAAGAGCCAGACCACTGAGGAAGCTAAGCTGAAGTAGGAATTGTGCATTACATAAGCCTGGAAGCACAGTTCACTTCACACCCTCTTGTTCACTGTCAGGCCCACCTCAGCAGGTCAGGGCCTTCTAATGCCTTTTGTCTGCTCATTTTTGTCCAACCCATGAACTGTTTCAGAAGCAGTACTACCGTTGCTTCAAGGGAACCAAACTCCGTCTTACAAACAAAAATCTTTTAGGAACCATAATCAATAGGAATTGTCCTTGAAAATAAGCCCCTGTCTTCTGGTTCCATTGGAAGAATCCCAGAACCCGAGAGGTAGAGTTATTGCTGAAATAACCCAATTCTGAGAGAACCACTGCATTATTTGCACATAATTCATGGGCATCTTTGAGCGTTAACAGTATGGAGGAATAAACAGGCAGGAAGATCAATATCAACTCCAAGCCTAGTGTGAAGATTCAAAACAGAATGTTTGAGCACAGACTTCACGCCGTCATGTACTCCTTTATTCTGCCAGTCTGGAATTTAGTTGTGTTTACTTTGGTTAAGAGTCATGAGTGCTTTGCTCCCTGTTAACAGAAGATGTAGTCTCTACCCTGCAGGAGCTAGAAAACTAAGTAGAAAAAAACAGAAATAGACAGGAAACAGCTAGGTCGGGCTTTCCCAAAGTCATCATGAGAGGTTTTGAGCTTCAATTGGAGATGTCCTATGAGACTGGTCAGCACTCTCAGACATGGTAAATCACTGCTTTGTGGGAACTAAACCAATGGGTACAGCATTTTTTCCTACAAATGTCGTTTAAAATAAATGCTGATCCTAAACCTCTCCCTCATCCACTCCCTTATGCTCCTTTGTGAAAGAAAAATATTACTAGCCTTGATTCTCCTACCTTCTGCCAAAGAACACTTGTTAATTCCTGGCAGGACATTCAGAAAGGATATGGTACAGTCCACCAGAAAGAAATGACTCCACAAGGCTAACAGTGCCTTTGGGTCAAGAAGGGGAAGGACAGAGATGTGGGCTGGGATACAAAAACCAGCTGGATATAATTTGAAGGCATCTTGAGGTAAAGCTGACTGAGGTCTTCACTTAGCTGTCTGACCTTGAGCAGGATATTTAAATCTCTCCAAACTCAGGTTTCTCTCTGTCGAGTATGTTTGAGAAGATTATTTAAATCAAAGGATCACTGTGGATATTTTGCACTTTAATAATGAATACAAAATCCTCAACACAATGCCTGACACAAAATAAATTAACAATCATATTTGCAACCATGAATTTCAGAAGCAGTACTACCGTTGCTTCAAGGGAACCAAACTCTCTTACAAACAAAAATCTTTTAGGAACCATAATCAATAGGAATTGTCCTTGAAAATAAGCCCTGTCTTCTGGTTCCATTGGAAGAATCCCAGAACCCGAGAGGTAGAGTTATTGCTGAAATAACCCAATTCTGAGAGAACCACTGCATTATTTGCACATAATTCATGGGCATCTTTGAGCGTTAACAGTATGGAGGAATAAACAGGCAGGAAGATCAATATCAACTCCAAGCCTAGTGTGAAGATTCAAAACAGAATGTTTGAGCACAGACTTCACGCCGTCATGTACTCCTTTATTCTGCCAGTCTGGAATTTAGTTGTGTTTACTTTGGTTAAGAGTCATGAGTGCTTTGCTCCCTGTTAACAGAAGATGTAGTCTCTACCCTGCAGGAGCTAGAAAACTAAGTAGAAAAAAACAGAAATAGACAGGAAACAGCTAGGTCGGGCTTTCCCAAAGTCATCATGAGAGGTTTTGAGCTTCAATTGGAGATGTCCTATGAGACTGGTCAGCACTCTCAGACATGGTAAATCACTGCTTTGTGGGAACTAAACCAATGGGTACAGCATTTTTTCCTACAAATGTCGTTTAAAATAAATGCTGATCCTAAACCTCTCCCTCATCCACTCCCTTATGCTCCTTTGTGAAAGAAAAATATTACTAGCCTTGATTCTCCTACCTTCTGCCAAAGAACACTTGTTAATTCCTGGCAGGACATTCAGAAAGGATATGGTACAGTCCACCAGAAAGAAATGACTCCACAAGGCTAACAGTGCCTTTGGGTCAAGAAGGGGAAGGACAGAGATGTGGGCTGGGATACAAAAACCAGCTGGATATAATTTGAAGGCATCTTGAGGTAAAGCTGACTGAGGTCTTCACTTAGCTGTCTGACCTTGAGCAGGATATTTAAATCTCTCCAAACTCAGGTTTCTCTCTGTCGAGTATGTTTGAGAAGATTATTTAAATCAAAGGATCACTGTGGATATTTTGCACTTTAATAATGAATACAAAATCCTCAACACAATGCCTGACACAAAATAAATTAACAATTGATTTGCTTGTGCAAGAAATATTTAATGAGTATATAGAAGGTGCCAGACACTGTTCTAGGACTGGAACAAACAATACAACAAACACAATTCCTGCCCTCATGTTGCTTACCATCTCCTATTAAGGGGTGGGGTGTTAGATGGTGCCCATCACTACAGAGACTATGAAGACAGAGACAGAGGACAGGGAGTGAGGGTGGCATGCAAATAGACCTTACTGATTTGACAACACATGAGGAAAAAACCTGAAGAGGCACAGGAATGAGTCATATGAAGCACAGTCATTGCAAAGGCCTAGAGAAAGAAGCCCGTACAGTCTGTTTGCAGACCAGCAATGAGGTCAGCTGAGCAGGAAGAGGCTAATGAGGGGGAAGATTAGGAGGAGATGAGATCCAGGAGGTAAGGCATTGGTGACTAGGCAGGGCTTTGAAGCTTGACTTTTGCATTGAGTGAATTAAGATGCTGCTAAAGAGGTCTGGGACAAGTGACAGGCCACCTGATTTACATTCTACCAAGATCTCATTAGCATTGACATGCAGAAGGGAACAGGGAGATATGTAAGAGCAGACACTCAAAGAGGGGAGTGAAGAGACGACTGCAATTAGAGAGGGGAGAGCTAGAAGTGACGTAGGCCAGATAATGACAAGAAAGATAGTGAGATGTGGTCAGACAGATTGTGGATTTTGAAGATTTAGTTGACAGATTTTGCTACTGTGTTAAATGGGCAATGTTAGAAACAGGCATCAAGGGTGACTCCTGAGATTTTATCCTGGGCAACTGAAATGATAGTCTTTGATGGGAAAAAGCAGGTTGGGGAAGATAGGCTGTAGAGGATATGAGAAGTTGAGTTTGGGATACAAGTTGTACATGCCTTCTGCACACCAAGTCAAGAAATAAAGTAAGCCATAAAATATGTGAATCTAGGATGGAGGAGGCAGGTCTGGATTCAGATGTAGATGTGGGCATTGCTAGTATATATATATATATATGCTATTTAAAACCATGGATGACATCACTAAGGAAGTTAGTAAAGACAGAAAGAGAAGTCCATGAAGAAAGTCCTTATGAACTTTAATGTTCAGAACGCAGGAAGGTGAGGAGAATCCAGCAAAAGAGACTGAGAAGAATTAGCCAAATAGGGACAAACAGGGGATATATAGGTAACCTAAACTTCCCTTACATTAAACTTATTCACGTAATTATGCATGCTCCTATGTATCTATCCATCTAGTATGGCAAAACAGTTCTCCTCAGAATATGAATTTTAGAATGAGACAAACCTGGATTCAAATCCAGATTCTTCTGGTAACCAGGTCTATGATGCTCGGAAGACATTTAACCTTCTTGAGTCTCTGTTTCCTTGACTATAAAGAGAGTAACATAGACTTCAAAGGATTATAAAGAATAAAGGAAACTTTATATAGAAATATTCAAAACCTAAGATAATGGATGTGGTTGCGTCACTTTCATGGCAAATATAAGGGGAAATAATGGAAACAGTGACAGATTTTTATTTTCTTTGGCTCCAAAATCACTGCAGGCATTGACTGCAGCCATGAAATTAAAAGACACTTGCTCCTTGGAAGGAAAGCTGTGAAAAGTCCAGATAGCATAATAAAAGCAGAGACATCACTTTACCAACAAAGGTCCATACAGTCAAAGCTATGGTTTTTTCACTAGACATGCATGGGTGTTAGAGTTGGACCACAAAGAGGACTGAGTGTCAAAGAATTGATGGTTTTGAATTGTGGTGTTGGAGAAGACCCTTGAGAATCTTCTGGAGAGGAAGGGGGTCAAACTAGTCAATCCTAAAGGAAATCAACCCTGAATATTCATTGGAAAAACTGATGTTGAAGCTGAAGTTCCAATCCTTGATCACCTGATGTGAAGAGCAGATTCATTGGAAAAGACCCTGATGCTGTAAAAGGATAAGGGGGCAACAGAGGTTAGATAACATCACTGACTCAATGGGCATGAATTTGAGAAAACTCCGGGGATACTGAAGGACAGGGAATCCTGGCAATCTGCAGTCCATGAGGTCACAAAGAGTTGGACACAACTTAGTGACTGAACAACACAAACTACAACACGCAAATTACTAAAGCTGGAACACTCTCTCACACCATACACAAAAATAAACTCAAAATGACATAAAGATGTAAATGTAGGCTAGGACACTTTAAAACTTCTAGAAGAAAACAAAGGGAAACATTCTCTGACATAAATTGTAGCAACATTTTCTCCCAAAGCAATAGAAATTTTAAAAATATTAAACAAATGGGACTGAAGCTTTCTCAAACTTATGGCCATTGACTTTGGATGGCATCACTGAGTCAATGGACATGAGCTTGAGCAAGCTCCAGGAGATGGTGACAATAGGGAAGCCTGGCATAATCCATGAGGTCTCAAGGAGTTAGACATGACTGAGAGACTGGACTGAAATGAGTCAAGCTTATAAGCTTTTTCACAGTAAAGGAAACCATAAACAAAACAACTACTGATGGACTGGAATAAAATATTCGCAAAAGATGAAACAAGGGCTTCCCTGGTAGTCCCGTGGATAAACAGTCCGCCTTGCAGTGCAAGGGGCACTGGTTTGATCCCTGGCCAGGAAAGATTCTACGTGCCGTGGAGTTGCTGGACTGGTGTGTGCAATTATGAGCCAGAGCTCTGGAGCACATGCGCCCAGAGCCGGTGCTCTGCCAGTAGAAGTCACTTCAATGGGAGGCCCACACAGGCCAAAGAATAAAGATGCATGAATATAAATAAAGGACCAGTTTAAAAAGCAGCTAAAAAATAAAAAAACAAACAATAAAAAGATAATGGAAATTTCAAACACAGTATATAGACCATGGTCCCCAAGACAAGCTCTTTGAAAGTGACCTTTTCCATCTGATTTATCCAGTCTTCTGTAAGTGGGACAAGCATGGCACTCGTTTTTTATGAATGAACGAATGAGAGACTTGTGTGAAGAAACACTTGGAATTTGTAAGAGAGAGAGATCACTGGGAGTTGAACTGGAAAGACAACAGTTCACTAGTGAGACAGGGAAAAAGTTTCAGGTGAATTTGTCCCGTTTAATGAAAAAAAACACAAAAAGGAAAAAAGGCTGGATTATCAAAAACTAGCACTGGGATTACTGAGTAATGCAACCTCAACAATAATCAGTCCATGAGGTCACAAAGAGTTGGACACAACTTAGTGACTGAACAACACAAACTACAACACGCAAATTACTAAAGCTGGAACACTCTCTCACACCATACACAAAAATAAACTCAAAATGACATAAAGATGTAAATGTAGGCTAGGACACTTTAAAACTTCTAGAAGAAAACAAAGGGAAACATTCTCTGACATAAATTGTAGCAACATTTTCTCCCAAAGCAATAGAAATTTTAAAAATATTAAACAAATGGGACTGAAGCTTTCTCAAACTTATGGCCATTGACTTTGGATGGCATCACTGAGTCAATGGACATGAGCTTGAGCAAGCTCCAGGAGATGGTGACAATAGGGAAGCCTGGCATAATCCATGAGGTCTCAAGGAGTTAGACATGACTGAGAGACTGGACTGAAATGAGTCAAGCTTATAAGCTTTTTCACAGTAAAGGAAACCATAAACAAAACAACTACTGATGGACTGGAATAAAATATTCGCAAAAGATGAAACAAGGGCTTCCCTGGTAGTCCCGTGGATAAACAGTCCGCCTTGCAGTGCAAGGGGCACTGGTTTGATCCCTGGCCAGGAAAGATTCTACGTGCCGTGGAGTTGCTGGACTGGTGTGTGCAATTATGAGCCAGAGCTCTGGAGCACATGCGCCCAGAGCCGGTGCTCTGCCAGTAGAAGTCACTTCAATGGGAGGCCCACACAGGCCAAAGAATAAAGATGCATGAATATAAATAAAGGACCAGTTTAAAAAGCAGCTAAAAAATAAAAAAACAAACAATAAAAAGATAATGGAAATTTCAAACACAGTATATAGACCATGGTCCCCAAGACAAGCTCTTTGAAAGTGACCTTTTCCATCTGATTTATCCAGTCTTCTGTAAGTGGGACAAGCATGGCACTCGTTTTTTATGAATGAACGAATGAGAGACTTGTGTGAAGAAACACTTGGAATTTGTAAGAGAGAGAGATCACTGGGAGTTGAACTGGAAAGACAACAGTTCACTAGTGAGACAGGGAAAAAGTTTCAGGTGAATTTGTCCCGTTTAATGAACCAAAATTTACATAAAGCAGGCAAAATGAAAGGGGGAAAAGAAGAGGCTGGATTATCAAAAACTAGCACTGGGATTACTGAGTAAACCTGGCAACCTCCACAAATAATCCTGTTGTCTTAATTTTGTTTTTTTTTCTCCTTTGTCAATCACAGAATGCATCTCTTGTACTCAAAAACTATACAAATAGAAGTGAGCTCTAACTTGTGTCAGACACCCTTGTAAACAATCTATTCAGTTACTCCTCAAAAGAATCCTTTAAGATAGATACTATTATTTCCACTCCATCAAAGAAGAAGCTGGGACAACGCAATGTTAATTAATTCTACTAAACAGCAGAGCCATGACTTGCACTTCCAGTCTGGAATGGACCCCTTCACTATTATAGTTTGTCCTGTAGAGACAAACACCTCCAATATGCATCCACAGATCCGAACACTGACACATGTCACAGAACAGAGAATTTAGTTAAACTAATTTAGTTAAACATTATCAATATCATTCCCAACCTGAGTTGAGTTTTCTAAGTTTTCTAAGTAAAGCCATTTTTTAAAATTTTTTTATTTTTTGGCCACTTCTATCGGTCTTTGATTTATCTATTTTCATCCATCTTTGTTCTTTGGCCTGTGTGGGCCTCCCATCGCTGTAACCTCTCTCACTGCAGAGCGCTGGCTCTGGGCGCATGTGCCCCAGAGCTCCGGCTCGGTAGTTGGACATATCCGTCCAGCTGCTCCACAGCACATGGGATCTTCCCAGGTGAGGGGTCGATCCGGCACCCCTTGCACTGCAAGGCAGTGTCTTTACCCACTGGACCACCAGGGAAGCCCCATATGTAAAGTCATTTTTCTAGGTTGGTATCATAGCTCAAATATTTGTAAATGAATAAGTGAATGAACAAAATATACCTATCCCAACAGTATCCAAATCTGAGTGAAACTGAAAGTGCTTGTTATTACTCTGGAACAAAACATCTCCTGTTCTTTTCCCCTTCTCTCTAAAAGATAAGAAATGCTATCCACCCTTTGTGTTTTGAGAATTTAATACCCATCTTCATTTGCAAGGAGCCTTTTGAAAAACATTTGCACCTGTTTTAGTAGAGCAGCTTCTATGCAATGCTGCATTGCCTTAGAGGAAGGCTTAGTGATTATTAATGTATGTACAAAATGAAAATAAAATAAAATGTGGTATACTAAAACCCATCAAAGCAACTTAGCACAAAGTCACACATGGCTGTCTTTCCCAGAGCGATGAGACAGAACAAAGATTCCATACCAGCCACCTGTGCCAATGCAGAGGTAGGGACGAGAGTGAGCAAGTGTCATACACTGTGTTTATTAACATGCTCCCTAGTACATTATCTCTCAGGTAATGATCCATGGACCTGGCAGAGTGGCTGATTGCTGGCATTCAAAGTCTTAATACACAGAGGAAGTTTTTCTAGGTGGGCAGTATTTTTCCCCATTGGACTGTTCAATCTGCAATCTCATAGTCTTAAGAAATAAACAAGCAGCATTAGATATTTTCTGACTTGAAAAGTGATATGTGTGCATGGTAGAACATCTGGGAAATACAAATAAACACCAAAAAGTGATACATAAGTCAACTGTATTGCCACTCCCCTACCTCTTAGATTCACAGAATTTAAAGATCGAAGTACAAGTAAAACTAGCATAAGCGCCCTGGAGGTATGACAGGGTTGTGTCTGTTTGTGTGTGTGTGTGTGTGTGTGTCCATGCAGGTGTGTGTAAGTGTGTCCTTATGTCTGTACTCAATCATGTACAATTCTTTGTGACCCCATCGACTGTAGCCTGCCACGTTCCTCTGCACGTGAAATTTCCCAGGTAAGAATACTGGACTGGGTTGCCATTTCCTTCTCCAGGGGATCTTTCTGACCCAGGGATCAAATCTGTATCTCTTGTACTGGCAGGTGGAATTCTTACCACTGAGCCACCTGGGAAGCTCTTCTTTTATTGTTCTTGTAACTCTCCAATAAAGTCATTTTGTGAGTCTTTTTCTTTTCAATGAGAAAGAAGATATTAGAGCTAAGTTGCAGTCTTTTTCACAGTGAGAAAATTAATATTTAAAGGACAAAAATGATTTCTCTGGACCACATAGCTGCTTGTCTGAACAGAACTAGAAATGCTAGGTTTCCAGCACCAGGTCTGGCCCTCCCTGTACTCAGCTCTCCAAAGTGGAATCCCACCATCATATATTCATGTTTTTGAGGCTTCATGGCCTTTTGCTTTTCAACAGTGCCCCATAAATTTGTAATATCCTAGAAAGGGAGAAAGAGCTTAAACTTTGGGTCACAAAATTTCATTGAGTATTCTTTCCAGATGCCACCCCTCAAGCAAGCCAGAGGACCCTGACAAATAGCTTTGCACAGCACAGCTCAGCCCAGGATACTTCTCCCCTATCGTGACCTAGAGGAGTCTACCTGACTTCTTTTATGTTTTGACTATAACACCCTCCTGTCTTTTCTTGGAGTTAACATTAATCTTAGTAACAATTTACTGGGTCATGAATATACACCAGGTGCCATACTACATATACATTAGTGTAGCTGATGATCAGGTACCAGCAGCAGGATATGGCACTGGAGGACAGGGACGTGGTCAGGCCATCAGAGAGCAGGAGGCCCTCCTGGATCACTTATTGTTCCAGATCATCAGCTTCCTGTAGTCAGGGATCCCAAGTGAACAGAGCTTCCAACTAGCCTGAACACCCATGCTTTACTTAAATAGTCTTGATTTCACAGTTTATCAACCCAGTTTAGTAGCTGTGCTCCATACCTTCAGCCAATCCCCTGAACTTCAGAGTTTGATTCCCTTTTCTCCAACTAGGAGGATCTGAGTATCTTCCTCAAACCTATAGTGTCTATAAAATTTGTCATTCAAACCTGTATACATTTGAAAGTAAAAGAAGGCACTATTAGTAATTGTGGTGGACAATAGATATAAAAGAGGACTTGCCAACACAAGTCAGTCATATAATCCTCTCTATATAACCACATCAAATAACCTCCTGAACTGCCCAGCATATACTTGACGGTCGTGGCATAATAGATTTCTGTTTTCCTATGCACATGAAAATAGCACAGTGGTTTTTCAATTGGGACAATTTTGCCTCCCATACAATACCTGGTGATGTCTAGAGACATTCTAGTTGTCACATCTGGGAGAGGGAATGCTATTGGCCTCCAGTGGGCTAAGCTGGATATGCTACTAAATACCCTGCAATGCACAGAATAGGACCCTACAAAAAAATGACAGTTATGTCAAAGTGGGGAAAAAAATGCACTTTAAGGGAGGGTAGAGAAGGGGTAGAGAAGGTCTGTTCTCAACAACACAAGTTCACTTGGCTTCTCACAGTTTTATCTGGGTCACTTAAAACACAACATCTCTGAAATCACTCCCCTTAGAATTCAAGAGAAATGGTATATTCTTTTGATAGTTTAATTACTAGAAACAGAGATTTGCAAATGGGCCTATAACCACTCTGAAAACATTTATCATCTCACATCTCAGAGGCAACTCGTCATGTAAGCAAACAAAAGGCCAAGTACAGCATACATAATGCAATCTGCATACATTCAAAGAACAGCAGTGTGCATGCAATCAACACAGATGCTTCTCTAAAGGTATAAAATTGTAATTAGTGATAATAAAGCCTTCATCTGACTTGCCTTCCCTAGGATCTGCTCTGATAATGAAATAAGTTTAATTTTTAAGCCCTGTGTCTAAAATGAAGGGAGCAAACTATTCAGGGAACCAACGTTCTTCTAGGGAGAGTGAGCAATTACCCACAACTGTACAGGGCATAATTAATTGATCACTCACTCATACTTTTGCACTCTAAGATAAACATGAAAGAGATATTAAAGTTTTAAAAAGCTCTCTTCATATTCATACTCCTCTCCCATCCCCATTAGGCCAAACTTCAATGTTTCCTTCAGTCTGTTCAGCTTGGCTCAAGAGACTGGCTGTGAGGCTGGATATGCAAACACATTTATCTCAACTCTTACAGCAAGTGTGGCTCATTAAAATACAGTTACAAGAGTTTGCTCTTCATCCACTGGCTGGAAAGAGTCTGGGGGCCTCTTGAATTTGTGTCACCGACACTCTACTAAGCACTTCTTCTTTTCACCCAGTGGTCCTTCAGGCAACCAGGAACCTAACTGTCCCTCGAGGGAGGAAATCAGGAGAGTATCAGAAAAGTCCTGCCTGCACTTCAGTGAGGTCACTTTCCCACTCTTTGTTACTACTCATTTGTGTCATTTGGGATCAATGAGAAGAGCAGTTGGGCAATCAAGCCCATCTACAAAAATCTCTTTGGGAAGTTGAGGAAGGAACAAAGATGGCAGAGTGGAAGAACGTGCACTCATTTGTTGCTGCAAGAACGCCAGTATTGCAACTAAATGCTGAAAAACCATTGTGAGGAGGAGGTTGAATAGGACCACATAAGAGATATCCCACATCCAAGAGCAAAGGAGAAGCTGCAACAAGACGGCATCAAGTCCAGGGGCTTCAGAGAGGAAATCATCTGCAGACCTAATTCAGGTCTGACTGTCAGAGTGAAAAAATAAAAATAAAACCTCATCCCACACCCTAAAAGAAGCTTACAGAAACCACTGGACCAAACTTACAAAGGCAAAAACCAAAAGCAAGAAAGAATTCAACCTCGAAGCCTTGGAAAAGGAGACCTCAAATGTGTTCAGTTAAAAATAGTAATAATAATAATGATGAAAAGGCAGAGAAACATTGCACAAATAAAGGAACAATCTACAAACACACAAGTCCAGATAAATCAAGAAGAATTAGACAAACTTTCTGAAAGAGAATTCAAAATAAAGATAGCAAAGAGATCGAAAACACTGAAATAGAATATTAGAGAAAATGCATAAATCAACAAACATACTGAACAAAGAAATACAAGAAATTAAAAAACAGCAAAAAGAGACAAACGACAGAACAGAGTATCTGAGGCAGAAGGACAGATAGTGGAGGTGGAGGACAGAATGGTGGAAATAACTGCTGAAAAACAGAATCAAGCTTAAAGAATGAAAAGAGCAGAGGATAATCTCAGAGACCTCTGGGATAATATCAAATACACCTACATTTGAATTATAGGGGTTCCAGAAGAAGAAGGAGAAAAGAAAGGTAGCAAACACATTTATCTCAACTCTTACAGCAAGTGTGGCTCATTAAAATACAGTTACAAGAGTTTGCTCTTCATCCACTGGCTGGAAAGAGTCTGGGGGCCTCTTGAATTTGTGTCACCGACACTCTACTAAGCACTTCTTCTTTTCACCCAGTGGTCCTTCAGGCAACCAGGAACCTAACTGTCCCTCGAGGGAGGAAATCAGGAGAGTATCAGAAAAGTCCTGCCTGCACTTCAGTGAGGTCACTTTCCCACTCTTTGTTACTACTCATTTGTGTCATTTGGGATCAATGAGAAGAGCAGTTGGGCAATCAAGCCCATCTACAAAAATCTCTTTGGGAAGTTGAGGAAGGAACAAAGATGGCAGAGTGGAAGAACGTGCACTCATTTGTTGCTGCAAGAACGCCAGTATTGCAACTAAATGCTGAAAAACCATTGTGAGGAGGAGGTTGAATAGGACCACATAAGAGATATCCCACATCCAAGAGCAAAGGAGAAGCTGCAACAAGACGGCATCAAGTCCAGGGGCTTCAGAGAGGAAATCATCTGCAGACCTAATTCAGGTCTGACTGTCAGAGTGAAAAAATAAAAATAAAACCTCATCCCACACCCTAAAAGAAGCTTACAGAAACCACTGGACCAAACTTACAAAGGCAAAAACCAAAAGCAAGAAAGAATTCAACCTCGAAGCCTTGGAAAAGGAGACCTCAAATGTGTTCAGTTAAAAATAGTAATAATAATAATGATGAAAAGGCAGAGAAACATTGCACAAATAAAGGAACAATCTACAAACACACAAGTCCAGATAAATCAAGAAGAATTAGACAAACTTTCTGAAAGAGAATTCAAAATAAAGATAGCAAAGAGATCGAAAACACTGAAATAGAATATTAGAGAAAATGCATAAATCAACAAACATACTGAACAAAGAAATACAAGAAATTAAAAAACAGCAAAAAGAGACAAACGACAGAACAGAGTATCTGAGGCAGAAGGACAGATAGTGGAGGTGGAGGACAGAATGGTGGAAATAACTGCTGAAAAACAGAATCAAGCTTAAAGAATGAAAAGAGCAGAGGATAATCTCAGAGACCTCTGGGATAATATCAAATACACCTACATTTGAATTATAGGGGTTCCAGAAGAAGAAGGAGAAAAGAAAAGGTATGAGAAAATTTTTGAAGAGGTTAGAGTCGAAAACTTCCCCAACATGGGAAAGGAAAGTCAATCAAGTCCAAGAAGCACAGAGTCTCAAACAGGATACACCCTAGGAGAAACATGCCAGGACCAATACTAATTAAGCTAGCACAAAGTAAACACAAAGAAATAATATTAAAAGCAGCAAGGGAAAAGCACCAAGTGACGTACGTGAAAAATCCCATACATTTAACAGCTAATCTTGCAGCAGAAACTCTGCTGGCCAGAAGGGAATGGAAAAACATACTTAAAGTACTGAAAGAGAAAAATCTACAATCAAGACTACTCTATCATGCAAGGATCTAATTCAAAATTGATGGAGAAATCAAATGTTTTAGAGACAAGTGCAAGTTAAGAGAATTTAGTACCACCAAATCAGCCTTACAACAAATGTTAAAGGGACTTACATAGACAGCAAATACAAAAGAAAAAGATCTAGAAAACAAATCCAAAACATTTAATAAGATGGCAATAGGAGCATTTCTATCAGTAATTACTTTAAGTGTAAATGGATTAAGAGGCCCAATCAAAAGACACAGACTGGCAGAATGGATACAAAAATAAGACCTGTATATTTGCTGTTTACAAGAAACGTACTTCAGACCATAAGACACATATAAACTCAAAATGAGAGAATGAAAAAACATATTCTGTGCAAATGGAAATCAAAAGAAAGCTGGAGTATTCATCCTCTTATCAGACAACCTAGAAGATTGTAACAGACAAAGCAGGACACTACATAATGATCAAGGGATCAACCCAAGAGGAAGATATAATAATTATAACTATCTATGCACTCAACTTAGGAGCACATCAAAATATGAGGCAAACACTTTCAGACATAAAAGAAGAAACTGACAGTAACATAATAATACTAGGAGACTTTAACACCTCTCTTACAGCCTTAAGTGATATATTAGACAAGAAGGATCTCATTGATTTCTTTATGAGTTTCCATCCAAATGCAGAAGAATACACTTTCTTCTCAAGTGCACATGGAACATTCTCCAGGATAGACCACATCCTGAGTCACAAACCAAACCTCAGTAACTTTAAGAAAACTGAAATTATATCAACCATGTTTTCTGACCACAATGCTTTGTGACTAAGTATCAACTACAAGAAAAAAAAATGTAAAACACACAAACACATGGAGATTAAACAATACATTTCTAAATAATAAACAGATCACTGAAAATATCAAAGGAAAAATAAAAGAAAACTCCTAGAAGAAAATGATAGTGAAAACACAACAACTCAAAACCTATGGGATGCAGGAAAATCAGTCCTAAGAGGGCAGTTTATGCCAAGACAATCCTATCTCAAGAAACAATAACAACAATCAAAAAGACAATCAAAATTTACACCTAAAACAATGGAAAAAAGAAGGAAAAAAAAAGACGAAAGCTAGCAGAAAAAGAGAAATCAGAAGTACCAGAGAAAAAATAAATGAAAAAGAAATGAAGATAAAATAATAAATATTAATACAACCAAAAGCTGGTTCTTTGAAAAGATAAACAAAACTGATAAACTATTAGCAAGACTCATCAAGAGAAAAAGGGAGAAGAATCAAATCAACAAAATCAAAAATGAAAAAGGAGAGGTTACAACAGAGAACACAGAAATCCAAAGAATTATAAGGGACTATCACAAACAACTATATGGCAACAAACTGGACAACCTGGAAGAAATGGACAGATTCTGACAGAAGTTCAGTCTTCCAAGACTGAACCAGAAAGAAACTGAAATCATGAACAACCCAATCACAAGCTCAGAAACTGAATCCATGCTCAAAAATCTGCCCCAAAATAAAAGCCCAGGGCCAAATGGCTTCACAGGTGAATTCTACCAAACATTTAAAGAGCTAACACATGTCCTTGTGAAACTTTTTCAAAAAAAATTGCACAAGGAACATTTCCAAACACATTCTACGAGGCCACCATCACCCTGATACCAAAACCAGGCAAAAAAAAAAACAGAAAAAAAGAAAATCATACACCAGTATCACTGACGAACTTAGACACAGAAATCCTCAACAAATACTAGCAAACATAATTCAACAACACATCAAAAAACTCAGACATCATGAGAAAGCAGGGCTTATCCCAGGCATGCAAAGAGTCTTCAATATCTGCAAATCAATCAGTGTGATACACATAAAAACAAATTGAAGCACAAAAATCCCATAATAATCTCAATAGATGCAGAAAAAGCCTTTGACAAAATCCAGCATTCATTCATGATAAAATATAAAAACCCCTCAAAAAATGGGCATAGAAGTAACCTGCCTCAACACAGTGAAAGCCATACATGAGAAGCCAACAGTGCACATTATTCTCAATGGTGAAAAACTGAAAGCATTTCCTCTAAGATCAGGAATAAGACACAGGTGTCCACTTTCACCACTATTATTCAACATAGTCCTGGAAGTTCTAGCAACAGCAATAAGAGAAGAGAAATAAATAAAAGGAATCCAGATGTGAAAAGAAGCGAAACATCCTCTATTTGCAGATGACACACTATACATAGAAAACCCCGAGATATTATTAGAAAACTACTAGAGCTAATCAACAAATTCAGCAAAGTCACAGGATACAAAATCAATACACAGAAATCACTTGCATTCCTACATACAAACAATGAAAAATCAGAAAGAGAAATCAAGGATACAATCCCATTCACCACTGAAACCAAAAAAATAAAATATCTAGGAATTAACCTACCTAAAGAGACAAAAAGAAAAAAACTGTACACAGAAAATTACAAGATAGTAATGAAAGAAAACAAAGATAACATAAACAGATGGAGAGTTATTCTGTGTTCCTGGGTCAAAAGAATCAACATAAAAATGAAAATACAGATCAGTGCAATCCCTATCAAGCTCAGAAAGAATCATGAAAATCTGCCCCAAAATAAAAGCCCAGGGCCAAATGGCTTCACAGGTGAATTCTACCAAACATTTAAAGAGTAACACATGTCCTTGTGAAACTTTTTCAAAAAAAATTGCACAAGGAACATTTCCAAACACATTCTACGAGGCCACCATCACCCTGATACCAAAACCAGGCAAAAAAAAAAACAGAAAAAAAGAAAATCATACACCAGTATCACTGACGAACTTAGACACAGAAATCCTCAACAAATACTAGCAAACATAATTCAACAACACATCAAAAAACTCAGACATCATGAGAAAGCAGGGCTTATCCCAGGCATGCAAAGAGTCTTCAATATCTGCAAATCAATCAGTGTGATACACATAAAAACAAATTGAAGCACAAAAATCCCATAATAATCTCAATAGATGCAGAAAAAGCCTTTGACAAAATCCAGCATTCATTCATGATAAAATATAAAAACCCCTCAAAAAATGGGCATAGAAGTAACCTGCCTCAACACAGTGAAAGCCATACATGAGAAGCCAACAGTGCACATTATTCTCAATGGTGAAAAACTGAAAGCATTTCCTCTAAGATCAGGAATAAGACACAGGTGTCCACTTTCACCACTATTATTCAACATAGTCCTGGAAGTTCTAGCAACAGCAATAAGAGAAGAGAAATAAATAAAAGGAATCCAGATGTGAAAAGAAGCGAAACATCCTCTATTTGCAGATGACACACTATACATAGAAAACCCCGAGATATTATTAGAAAACTACTAGAGCTAATCAACAAATTCAGCAAAGTCACAGGATACAAAATCAATACACAGAAATCACTTGCATTCCTACATACAAACAATGAAAAATCAGAAAGAGAAATCAAGGATACAATCCCATTCACCACTGAAACCAAAAAAATAAAATATCTAGGAATTAACCTACCTAAAGAGACAAAAAGAAAAAAACTGTACACAGAAAATTACAAGATAGTAATGAAAGAAAACAAAGATAACATAAACAGATGGAGAGAGATATTCTGTGTTCCTGGGTCAAAAGAATCAACATAGTGAAAATGATCATGCTACCAAATATCACCTACAGATTCAGTGCAATCCCTATCTAACTACCAATGACATTCTTCACAGAACTAGACCAAAAAATTGCACAGTTCATATGGAAACACAAAAGACCCCAGATAGCCAAAGCAATCCTGAGGAAGAATGGAGGTGGAGGGATCAGCCTCCCTAACTTCAGACTATATTACAAAGCAATAGTCATCAAGACAGTATGGTACTGGCACAAAAACAGAAATGTAGACCAATGGAACAAGATAGAGAACCCAGAGATAAACCCACACACCTACGGGTACCTTATTTTTGACAAAGGAGGCAAAAATATACAATGAGACTGAAACAGCCTCTTCAACAAATGATGCTGGGAAAATTGGACAGTTACATGCAAAAATATGAAGTTGGAACATTCCCTGACACCATATACAAAGATAAACTCAAAATGGATTAAAGACCTAACTGTAAGACCAGAAACCATAAAACTCTTAGCGGAGAATATAGGCAAAACAATCAATGACATCCTTCAAAGCAAGATCTTCTATAACCCACTCTTTAAAATAACAGAACTAAAAACAAAAATGAACATGTGGGACCTCATGAAACTTAAAAGCTTTTGTACAGCAAAAGAAAGTACAAAAAAGGTGAACAGACAACCCACAGAATAGGAGAAAATCATAGCAAAAGAAATGACCAACAAAGAATTAACTTCCAAAACCTACAAGCAACTCAGACAACTGAACACCAAAAAAAAAAAAAGTCCATGATGGGCAACAAAAAAGCAAACAAGCCCCAAAACAACCAACCTAGATGCCCATTAAAAAATGTGAAAAAGATCTAAAGAGGCATCTCTCCAAGGAAGACATACAGATGGCAAAAAACAAACACATGAAAAAATGCTCAATGTCACTTATTATTAGAGTAATGCAAATCAAATCTACAATGAGATATCACCTCACACCAGCCAGAATGTCCATCATCAAAAAATCTATAAATAATAGGGGCCTCCCTGGTGGTCCCTTGGTAAAGAATCTGCCTGCCAGTGTAGGAGACACACACTCGTTCCCTGGTCTCGGAAGATCCCACATGTCATGGAGCAACTAAGCTCATGTGCCACAACTACTGAAGCCCTAGAGTCTGTGCTTGACAACAAGAGAAGTCACTGCTATGAGAGGCCCTCACACTGCAACTAGGCAGTAGCCCCTGCTCGCTGTAACAACAAAGACCCAGTACAGTCAATCAATCAATAAATAAAAATTTGAAAATAACTCAGATAATAATCCTGGAAAAAGCATTTTGCAGGGAAAGATTGGAAGAATGGGGGCAGCCTCCTAACTTCAGACTATATTACAAAGCAATAGTCATCAAGACAGTATGGTACTGGCACAAAAACAGAAATGTAGACCAATGGAACAAGATAGAGAACCCAGAGATAAACCCACACCTACGGGTACCTTATTTTTGACAAAGGAGGCAAAAATATACAATGAGACTGAAACAGCCTCTTCAACAAATGATGCTGGGAAAATTGGACAGTTACATGCAAAAATATGAAGTTGGAACATTCCCTGACACCATATACAAAGATAAACTCAAAATGGATTAAAGACCTAACTGTAAGACCAGAAACCATAAAACTCTTAGCGGAGAATATAGGCAAAACAATCAATGACATCCTTCAAAGCAAGATCTTCTATAACCCACTCTTTAAAATAACAGAACTAAAAACAAAAATGAACATGTGGGACCTCATGAAACTTAAAAGCTTTTGTACAGCAAAAGAAAGTACAAAAAAGGTGAACAGACAACCCACAGAATAGGAGAAAATCATAGCAAAAGAAATGACCAACAAAGAATTAACTTCCAAAACCTACAAGCAACTCAGACAACTGAACACCAAAAAAAAAAAAAGTCCATGATGGGCAACAAAAAAGCAAACAAGCCCCAAAACAACCAACCTAGATGCCCATTAAAAAATGTGAAAAAGATCTAAAGAGGCATCTCGCCAAGGAAGACATACAGATGGCAAAAAACAAACACATGAAAAAATGCTCAATGTCACTTATTATTAGAGTAATGCAAATCAAATCTACAATGAGATATCACCTCACACCAGCCAGAATGTCCATCATCAAAAAATCTATAAATAATAGGGGCCTCCCTGGTGGTCCCTTGGTAAAGAATCTGCCTGCCAGTGTAGGAGACACACACTCGTTCCCTGGTCTCGGAAGATCCCACATGTCATGGAGCAACTAAGCTCATGTGCCACAACTACTGAAGCCCTAGAGTCTGTGCTTGACAACAAGAGAAGTCACTGCTATGAGAGGCCCTCACACTGCAACTAGGCAGTAGCCCCTGCTCGCTGTAACAACAAAGACCCAGTACAGTCAATCAATCAATAAATAAAAATTTGAAAAAAATAATCTACAGATAATAAATCCTGGAGAAGGTGTAGAGATAATGGAACACTCCTGTATTGTTGGTGGGAATGTAAATTGATACCACCACTGCTGAAGACAGTATGGAGATTCCTTAAGAAAACAAGAATAGGGCTTCCCCTCGTGGTCCAGTGGGTAAGGACACCGCCTTGCAGTGCAAGGGGCGCCGGTTCGATCCCTGGCCTGGGAAGATCCCACGTGCCGTGGAGCAGCTGGACCCATGTGTCCAATTACCGAGCTGGAGCTCTGGCGTGCGTGCGCCCAGAGCCGGCGCTCTGCAACAACAGACGCCACCGTGATGGGAGGCCCACAGGAGCCAAAGAACAAAGACGGATGAAAATAGATAAATGAAAGACCAATAGAAGTGGCCCGCCTCCCCCCCCCCCCCCCCCCCCCCCCCCCCAAAAGATGAAAAAAAAAAAAAAAAAGAAAACAAGAATAGAAACACCATATGACCCAGCAATTCCACTATTGGGCTTGTACCCTGATGAACTTAAAATTCAAAGAGATACCTATGCTCCAATGTTCATTGCAGCACTCTATACAACAGCTAGAACATGGAAGCAACCTGGATGCCCACTGATGGACGAATGGAGAAAGAATCTATTGTACATATATACAATGGAATATTTCTCAGCCATAAAAAGAAATGCAGAAAAATCAGTCCTAATGAGGTGGATGAATCTAGAACCTATTATACAAAGTGAAGTAAGTCCAAAAGAACAAATACAGTATACTAACACATATATAAGGAGTCTAGTAAGATGGTATCAATAAGTACACACACAGAACAGTGATGGAGAAACAGACATAGAGGACAGACCTATGGACATTGTGGGGAGGGAATAGTGAGTGAAAAGTTTGGAAAGAGTAACATGGAAACTTACATTACCATATGTAAAAGAGATAACCATTGCAAATGCACTGTGGAACTAAGGGATCTTACATGGGGACTAGGCAACACCAGGAGGGGAGGGATGGGAGGGAGTGGGAAGGGGGCACAGGTGGGAGGGATCTATACAAGATCCCTCAACAAGAGTTGGGATTATATAGAGCTGTAAACAACAAAAGTATGTAAAAGCAAAATAAAGTAAAATATAAAAAAATACAGTTACAAGGGAAACATTCTTTCTCTGTAGAATGAGTACTTGTAGTTTGGGTACCCTTCTGAAGGTATTAAAACTCCAGGAAAGAGAACTTTTATTCCTAAGTTTATCTCTACTCTATCAGCCAGCAGATCCGTACCAGGAGAGGTTTGCTCCTTACTACCACGAGGATGAAAAAGTTCAAACAGCTCCAGAGATCCCTGTTGTTCAGTACAAGGTCCAGCTGCTCTACTGCATGGGCCTCCCCAAATGAGCAGCTATTTGGGGGCTCCCTACAGTATCTGTTCCAAGCGACAAAGGGACAAACGAGCATGTTCAGAGGCCACACAAAGATGTCTTTTGTGACAGTCTATTTACCAAGATAGGAAAGGGGCAAGAGACAAGAAGGAGGGATGTCCTCCTGTCACCTCAGGTCAGGGAGAAAAAGTCAAACTGATCCCAGGCAGGGAGATCAAACAACTGAGATGTGGACAGGGTTCAAGAGATAAACCATCTTGAGTTTAGACAACAAGGAGAAGTTTTCCTTTCTACTTGAAAAATCCTTCTCTGTAACTGCTTTTTTGTCTTTTCAAAACTAAGCTTTGAAAACAAACAAACAAACTTTCTTCCTATATAGCCTCAGATAGAATTAGCTAGTCCCAATTTGGCACTGTTACAGGAGAACATACATAGTTCTATTATATTTATTGGACTAACCTAATAAACTCACTTAAATGTATGTTTGAAAGTGAAACTGTTAGTTGCTCAGGCATGTCAACTCTTTGTGATCCCATGGACTGTAGCCCACCAGGTCCCTTTGTCCATGGGATTCTCCAGGGACGAAAACTGGAGTGGGTAGCCATTCCCTTATCAAAGGGATCTTCCTGAACCAGGGACTAAACCCAAGTCTCGTGCATTGCAGGCAGACTCTTTACCATCTGATCCACCAGTGATGCCCCAATGTATGTTTACCCACCATATCTTGATGCTATATTGGTGCGTACTGGCTCAGGAGTAGAGACAGCTGTGTGCTCAGATATATCCAGGACTTCCCTAGCGGCTCATCAGGAAAGAACCTGCCTGCAATTCAGGAGTCACAGCAAACACAGGTTGGATCCCTGGGTCAAGAAGATCTCCTGGAGGAAAGCATGACAACCCACTCCAGTATTCATGCCTAGAGAATTCCAAGAGCAGAGAAGCCTGGAAGGCTACAATCTATAGTTCACAAACAGTCAGACACAACTGAGCACGCAAGCATGCAGATAGTGGTTATCTCTCAAGCACCTATGAAGAGCCAAGCACCATTCTAGGAGCTTGGTAGCTGGCATATAATCGTATTATTTCCACATATGAATTGGACCACAATTATAAGATGAATACTCATATCTCCATTTTAGAGTCAAGCAAGTTAAGGCACAGAGAGTCGTCTGTGGTCACATGACTAGTAAATGACAGGTCAGGGTTCAAACCAGGCATCCCATCTGTTAAATTCATGTTCCTAACCTTTAAGTGATACTGATGTAAAAGACTATTCCAGAGTGAAAAAGAAGAGTCTAATGTAAGTTCATGTCACAAGCAGGCACTAGGCTCAGATTAACATATGCACACAACTATATATAAAATGGTATAGGTAACTATACTCAATATTTTAATAATAGCCTGTAAGATAAATAATATGAATTATTTAATTTATATATATATATACACACACACACACACACACACACACACATGTATAATTCACTTTGAATAATATTGTGGTACTCCTGAAACTAACAACATTGTAAATCAACTTTAATAAACAAATACAATTTTTTTAAAAAGTCTGGAGCAGAATTCAGGATTTGAGTTCAAGGCTAAACCAAGAAATGGCCTTAGGCTGGCCACTCAGGGGGCTCGTACCACTGGGTTGTCTTCAACCAGATGGATGCTGCTCATCCTAAAAGTTTTAGAACTCTGTTGGTGGTGGTCTTCAGTCACTAAGTCATGCCTGACTGGACTATCAGACACATATCAGTGTTTTTCAACCACAGCACTACTAGAATTGGGAATAGGTGATTTGTTGGTGTGGAGGGCTTGTCCTGTGCACTGGAGGATGTTTAGCAGCGTCCCTGGATTCTGTCCACTAAATGCCAGTAGCATCTCCTAGTTGTGATGACCAACACGGTCTCCAGACATGACCAAGTGCCCCCTGGAAGCAAAATCACTCCCAGCTGAGACCCTCTAAAGTACATGTGGCCCCAAACAGACCAAACATATTCAGGGTATACAGTGACCCTGCTCCTCTTTGTGTCATCAGAGTAAACCAGACCTGGCCTGTAACAATGGGAAACTCGAACTCTTAAAAGCATCTTGGGCCAAGTACACTCTCTCCTGCCACTTAATGCTGAGAGGACAGGAGGTGATGTTGAAGCTGAGCAGTTTCTTGCTGCTTGAAAGTCTATGTTTCCTGTTTAAAAAATCACTCATTTAGAGGACAAGAAGCCCAGCTGACCTCTGAATAACACAACAGTCAGGGACACGAACCCTCCACACAGTTGCAAACCTGTGTGTGAATTAGCATCAGCCCTCCACACACACAGCTCCTTGACACCAGGGGTTCCTCTAGCCACAGTCCTGCATCCACGGATTCAACAACCTTGGGTTGTGTAGCACTGTAATATTCATTTCTGAAAATATTCCATACACAAGTGGACCTGGTTCTCAGTTTGCCCTAGAACTAGAATGCCCTTCATCAGACTAATGTACCCTAGGAGGTAAGAAGAACAATTATAATTACTCCTATCTAAACAGCATGCACAGGAGACACAGAAAGGTTAAATGATTTAGCCAAAGTCAAAAAGCTGACTGGTATTAGAACTAAGACTCAATCCCAGACCTTTTATGTCAAACTTGATTATAGCTCCCTGACACCTCCCAAGGGGAGTATAGCTTTTACAAGACCAATTTAAGCAGAAGAAAAAGTTAAAACTTTCCAACTGCAGTCTGATGACGAAGTCATCTTGAGGTGAGTGGGAGATGTCCAAACATTAGGAATACGTAGGATGAAGCAGCACACAAGAGCTGAATGGGAAGCAGCCTATGCTGATGAGAAACGAATAAGGATTCTGCCATGGATACCATCTCTAACTTGCACTGTTTGGTAAATAATAGATCTAAGCATTCCTGGAAAAACCCACTTGTTAAAAATTCCCAAGGATAGCTGAAGAGTCAGAGGAAATAAAATATTCTCCTGCACCCGCTTGTCAGGAACCAGCAGCACCATACATGTTGGCTTCATCTTTACATCTGCAGCCAAGAAGCTCTCTTCCTACCAGGCAGCTACAGTGAAACAGCCAGTGACGAGGCAAACAGAAAGGAAAGCAGCATCCTCTGAAGATCTGGATATTCTCCTAATCAGGGAGATCAAACCCAAACATCTGACATCTCTGGAGCCACAAGAGCAAGAACAGTTTGTTCCCAGTCACTACAGGTTTAGCAGATCAGTCTTTGCACCCACCGGACAAAACATTCCCCACTGTTCCATATACTCAGACACAGCTTTTACAGGATGACAGAATCAGTAACACCACGGCCACTAACCCCCGTGGCCCCTGAGTATATTCTTTTGGAAGTTGTAAGGCTGAGGTAAATAAGACAATGTTTGATCATTCATTTGTTAAACATAAATAGTTGCTGCTGAGTTGCTAAGTTGTGTTCAACTCTTTTGAGACCTCATAGACTGTAGCCCGCTAGGCTCCTCTGGCCATGGGACTTCTGAAGCAAAAATGCTGAAGTGGATTGTCATTTCTGAAAATATTCCATACACAAGTGGACCTGGTTCTCAGTTTGCCCTAGAACTAGAATGCCCTTCATCAGACTAATGTACCCTAGGAGGTAAGAAGAACAATTATAATTACTCCTATCTAAACAGCATGCACAGGAGACACAGAAAGGTTAAATGATTTAGCCAAAGTCAAAAAGCTGACTGGTATTAGAACTAAGACTCAATCCCAGACCTTTTATGTCAAACTTGATTATAGCTCCCTGACACCTCCCAAGGGGAGTATAGCTTTTACAAGACCAATTTAAGCAGAAGAAAAAGTTAAAACTTTCCAACTGCAGTCTGATGACGAAGTCATCTTGAGGTGAGTGGGAGATGTCCAAACATTAGGAATACGTAGGATGAAGCAGCACACAAGAGCTGAATGGGAAGCAGCCTATGCTGATGAGAAACGAATAAGGATTCTGCCATGGATACCATCTCTAACTTGCACTGTTTGGTAAATAATAGATCTAAGCATTCCTGGAAAAACCCACTTGTTAAAAATTCCCAAGGATAGCTGAAGAGTCAGAGGAAATACACATATTCTCCTGCACCCGCTTGTCAGGAACCAGCAGCACCATACATGTTGGCTTCATCTTTACATCTGCAGCCAAGAAGCTCTCTTCCTACCAGGCAGCTACAGTGAAACAGCCAGTGACGAGGCAAACAGAAAGGAAAGCAGCATCCTCTGAAGATCTGGATATTCTCCTAATCAGGGAGATCAAACCCAAACATCTGACATCTCTGGAGCCACAAGAGCAAGAACAGTTTGTTCCCAGTCACTACAGGTTTAGCAGATCAGTCTTTGCACCCACCGGACAAAACATTCCCCACTGTTCCATATACTCAGACACAGCTTTTACAGGATGACAGAATCAGTAACACCACGGCCACTAACCCCCGTGGCCCCTGAGTATATTCTTTTGGAAGTTGTAAGGCTGAGGTAAATAAGACAATGTTTGATCATTCATTTGTTAAACATAAATAGTTGCTGCTGAGTTGCTAAGTTGTGTTCAACTCTTTTGAGACCTCATAGACTGTAGCCCGCTAGGCTCCTCTGGCCATGGGACTTCTGAAGCAAAAATGCTGAAGTGGATTGTCATTTCCTTCCCCAGGGAATCTTCCTGACCCAGGGCTCAAAACCACATCTCCTGACATCAGCCCTAATACTTGTTCAATCCTAGTCCCTGGGCTCTGGACACCAGGAGGAATAAGAAAAGGTTCCTGATACAAATATCTTAAAAATTAAGGAAGAGACAAACATGCAGATATTTTTGGATACTTTGAGGTAAGCCTGATAGTTCAAAATATAAGAGAACTAAGGAGAAATAAACCACTAATTGTTCCCAGGAGTTCAGAAGACAGAAGACATGATGCCTAAAGAAAGTATTAAAGTTGGAGAAGTTAAGGATCTCCTCAGCAGATGGAGCAGAACGTGTAAAGGCACAGACGTATGAAATATTCAAGTAAGTTAACGGAATCCAACTTTAGAAGGGCTACAACACAGACTGAGAGTGGGTAAGTGATGGATCATAGCCAACTTTACCTTCTGTTTCATGAAACTAGTTTCTGATTTATGTTATAGAAAATTAAGAGTTGCTGCTGCTTAGGAAAAGAGACACATGTTCAAATTTACATTGAGAAATAACAATGCTGCCGGAAATGTACGGCATAGACATATAACGCAATCAGAACAGAAATCAGAGGAGGTTTCCAACAAAGAGGTCCAATAAGAGTGCAGCTCATATTCCAGTAGGGACAGGGAAGACACACAGAAAATAAGTATAAAATATGTTTAAAGAGTTTCAGGTGTGTATAAAATTCATTTAATCCTACACAGTAGTACCATTATTATCTGCATTTAACTCATGAGAATATTGTATCAGTCTAAGTTTGATTAGGAAAACAGAAGCCGCCCTATGGATTCCAGGTATGGGAAGGAGAACTGAAGGGATTCACAAGGTTTGGAAGGACCAGGAGAGTACACACTGAGAAGCAACCACCAGTGATCTCAGACTGCACCAAGTCGGTCACTTCAAAACCACACTTTGAAGCCAATAAAGATCTAAGTAATCTCTGGGACATTTTTACCACTGCTTGGAGCTGCAATAGCAAACAGGTCATTCTTAAGAACTCACTAGAAAATGGCTGTGGCTCCCACATTCACCGAGGTGTCTGTAACTGCTTCTTGAGAACCAAGGCCTCTCCTCTCCTGTCTCCCAACACATGTCCAAGTGCCTGTCACTGGCTGCCACTAACCTAAAATCATATACGAAAGAAAAACCTAACAATTTTTTTTCCTGTGTCTCTGCAATATGATATAAATAGTGCCTGAAGAAAGGGATGGTGGTGGTGGTGGTGGTGGTGCTCAGTCAACATCATGGAATCCAGCATAAAAACTGAGGCATGGGGGCTTCCCTGGTAGTCCGCCTTGCAGTGCAGGGGGCGCTGGTATGATCCCTGGTCTGGGAAGATCCCACATGCTGCAGAGCTATTGGACCGATCTGTCCAACTACCAAGCCGGAGCTCTGGAGCGCATGCGCTCAGAGCCAGTGCTCTGCAGTGAGGGAGGCCACTGCAATGGGAGGCCCACACAGACCAAAGAATGAAGATGGATGAAAAAAAAAACAAATGAAAGACCAAAAGAAGTGGCCAAAAAAAAAAAACCAGAAAGCCCCAAAAAACAAAAAAACTGAGGCATGGAAAGTTTAGGTGACTTTCCTAAGAGCCCCTAAGACTTAAGACCAGAGAGGTTAAGTCATTTGTCAGGGTCACAGAGCTCTTATTAAGTACAGCCAGGATATGGGACTTAGGCAGTTGAATTACAAAGTTTACCCATTTAACTACTAGGCTGGTATGTGAAATGAAGAAAGAAATGAAGAATACTTGAAGGTTTCAGACTGGGTAACAAATTAAATGTTGCTAAATTAAAACTCTTCTAACCTGTTTTTTTGCTACACACCCACAAAAGCTATATGAAACAGGAAAGAAAAGGGAAAATAAAGCTTAAAGGCTATAATCCTCATTTTAATGGAATTCCCAAAAGCTCTTAGTTAAGGGCATCTGGACTTTGAAAACTCAGCATACCTGTGACTTCAGCGGCCTAGAGGAAGTGCCAGAACAAACCAGTATGAAACCCCCTCAATTTTTGCCCTGGGAGCACAGAGCAGAGGTGCCGAGATCAGGTCCTTGAAGGTACTCTTCTCAGAGAATGCTGCCCTAATACAAAATGGCTTTCCAGTGAGAGTTCTGTAAAATATTACTACAACTACTACTAATAAATTCAACAGTCAATATTCCTATCATTCAGATAAATGTGCCTTTTCCATTTCATAGTCTTTTACTCAAAGCTTTCACCTTGATCAAATTTTTAAGGGATATGAATTTTCAATGCCTAAAAGCTCAAATAAAAATGACTCAGATTGTTTCAAAATTTGTGAAAAGCCTACAATAATCATAATAAATAAAGCCAATATTTATACTCAACTGGAATCCTCTTTATTGTTTTATTCATTCATTCAGTGGCTACTCTGTACCCCACACTGTTGCTGGGTCGAAAGCTACAAAGACAAGTCATATTCATAGAGACCAAGGATTAGCCTACTTTCTGTAAAGGGTCAGATAGTGAATATTCTTGGCTTTACAAGTCATATGATATACTATTGCAATTACTGGCTCTGTCGTTGTGTGTAAAGTCTTCACAGACAATGTAAATGGATGGGTAGGCTGCTTCCAATAAAAAATATTCAAAGACAGGTAGCTGGTTAAATCTTGCTTGGAGGCTGTGTGTAATCTGCTAACACTGGTCCAGACCACTAAACCAAGATATGACTCCACAATCAGAAATACCAACATGATCTGAGAACTTGTTAGAAATGACATTTTCAGGCCCCACACAAGTCCAGTGAATCAGAAACTCTGGGGGTGGCCTTAGAACCTTGTGTTTCAGCATGCCCTCCATGGCACTCTGATACACACTAACATTTGAAAACTATTGGTCTAGACCTGCACTTTCCAATATGGCAGCAACAACCAATAGTATAAAGTTTCAGTGCTCACTTGTACTAGTCACATTTAAAGCATTCAATAGCCACATACGGCTGCTGGCTCCCATATTAATGGTGTTTCCTTCATTGCAGAAAGTTCTACCCCGGCCACAGTTCATGGTAGGTACTGAATTCCCAAAAGCTCTTAGTTAAGGGCATCTGGACTTTGAAAACTCAGCATACCTGTGACTTCAGCGGCCTAGAGGAAGTGCCAGAACAAACCAGTATGAAACCCCCTCAATTTTTGCCCTGGGAGCACAGAGCAGAGGTGCCGAGATCAGGTCCTTGAAGGTACTCTTCTCAGAGAATGCTGCCCTAATACAAAATGGCTTTCCAGTGAGAGTTCTGTAAAATATTACTACAACTACTACTAATAAATTCAACAGTCAATATTCCTATCATTCAGATAAATGTGCCTTTTCCATTTCATAGTCTTTTACTCAAAGCTTTCACCTTGATCAAATTTTTAAGGGATATGAATTTTCAATGCCTAAAAGCTCAAATAAAAATGACTCAGATTGTTTCAAAATTTGTGAAAAGCCTACAATAATCATAATAAATAAAGCCAATATTTATACTCAACTGGAATCCTCTTTATTGTTTTATTCATTCATTCAGTGGCTACTCTGTACCCCACACTGTTGCTGGGTCGAAAGCTACAAAGACAAGTCATATTCATAGAGACCAAGGATTAGCCTACTTTCTGTAAAGGGTCAGATAGTGAATATTCTTGGCTTTACAAGTCATATGATATACTATTGCAATTACTGGCTCTGTCGTTGTGTGTAAAGTCTTCACAGACAATGTAAATGGATGGGTAGGCTGCTTCCAATAAAAAATATTCAAAGACAGGTAGCTGGTTAAATCTTGCTTGGAGGCTGTGTGTAATCTGCTAACACTGGTCCAGACCACTAAACCAAGATATGACTCCACAATCAGAAATACCAACATGATCTGAGAACTTGTTAGAAATGACATTTTCAGGCCCCACACAAGTCCAGTGAATCAGAAACTCTGGGGGTGGCCTTAGAACCTTGTGTTTCAGCATGCCCTCCATGGCACTCTGATACACACTAACATTTGAAAACTATTGGTCTAGACCTGCACTTTCCAATATGGCAGCAACAACCAATAGTATAAAGTTTCAGTGCTCACTTGTACTAGTCACATTTAAAGCATTCAATAGCCACATACGGCTGCTGGCTCCCATATTAATGGTGTTTCCTTCATTGCAGAAAGTTCTACTGGACAGTTCTGGGCTCTAGACAGACACAGTGACCAAAAACTGTCAGTGTCATGGTAGGTACAATAATGTACCAAGTACAAGCAGGGCATGAAGTTAGAGATGGTCAGTTCTACAGATGGGGAATAGGGTCACTGAAGATTTAACAATGATGGGGCACTACAGATTTAACATTGAGTGGGAAACTGCAGCAGATAAATGTGAGTTAAAGTGAGACTATTGTTTACAAAAACATCAAGAAGTAAAGAACATAGTTTGCTATAGGGACTGTGATTCCTTCACTATGGCTAGAAAACAAAAGAGTGCCTGTGGGAAAGAATGGAGAAATGAAACTAGAAAGATGGTGGAAAACTTATGCATGGCACACATCTGTGCCTTCCTTAGGGAGCTGGAGGCCTACTGGGTATTCAAAGTATGAGTGACACATGTTTACAAAGACCACCCAAACAAATGCCTTCACACCCTAAGAAAAAGTAAGCAATGTGCTTCTCAGATATCAAGGCTTCTCTAAGTAATTAGTTTCTTCTTAGCTACTGAAAGAAACTGGGTGAGTTCAATCAAAACTGATTCATCATTAAAAAGAAGACACGTAGGGGCTTCCCTGGTGGCTCAGTAAAGAATTCACCTGCTGATACAAAAGACACGGGTTCGATTCCTGGTTTGGGAAGATCCCACATGCTCTTGAGCAACTAAGCCCATGTGCCACAAGTCCTGAGCCTGTGCTCTAGAGTCCATGAGCTGCAAGAAGAGAAACCACTATGATGAGAAGCCCCTGTACAGAATATGCCAAGAGATCATGATCTGAGAACTTGTTAGAAATGACATTTTCAGGCCCCACACAAGTCCAGTGAATCAGAAACTCTGGGGGTGGCCTTAGAACCTTGTGTTTCAGCATGCCCTCCATGGCACTCTGATACACACTAACATTTGAAAACTATTGGTCTAGACCTGCACTTTCCAATATGGCAGCAACAACCAATAGTATAAAGTTTCAGTGCTCACTTGTACTAGTCACATTTAAAGCATTCAATAGCCACATACGGCTGCTGGCTCCCATATTAATGGTGTTTCCTTCATTGCAGAAAGTTCTACTGGACAGTTCTGGGCTCTAGACAGACACAGTGACCAAAACTGTCAGTGTCATGGTAGGTACAATAATGTACCAAGTACAAGCAGGGCATGAAGTTAGAGATGGTCAGTTCTACAGATGGGGAATAGGGTCACTGAAGATTTAACAATGATGGGGCACTACAGATTTAACATTGAGTGGGAAACTGCAGCAGATAAATGTGAGTTAAAGTGAGACTATTGTTTACAAAAACATCAAGAAGTAAAGAACATAGTTTGCTATAGGGACTGTGATTCCTTCACTATGGCTAGAAAACAAAAGAGTGCCTGTGGGAAAGAATGGAGAAATGAAACTAGAAAGATGGTGGAAAACTTATGCATGGCACACATCTGTGCCTTCCTTAGGGAGCTGGAGGCCTACTGGGTATTCAAAGTATGAGTGACACATGTTTACAAAGACCACCCAAACAAATGCCTTCACACCCTAAGAAAAAGTAAGCAATGTGCTTCTCAGATATCAAGGCTTCTCTAAGTAATTAGTTTCTTCTTAGCTACTGAAAGAAACTGGGTGAGTTCAATCAAAACTGATTCATCATTAAAAAGAAGACACGTAGGGGCTTCCCTGGTGGCTCAGTAAAGAATTCACCTGCTGATACAAAAGACACGGGTTCGATTCCTGGTTTGGGAAGATCCCACATGCTCTTGAGCAACTAAGCCCATGTGCCACAAGTCCTGAGCCTGTGCTCTAGAGTCCATGAGCTGCAAGAAGAGAAACCACTATGATGAGAAGCCCCTGTACAGCAATGAGAGAGTAGCCCCAGAACCAGAGAAAAGTTCACCCAACAATGAACACTCAGAACAGTCAAAAAATAAATAAAATTATTTTTTTAAAAAAAGAAGGCATGTAGTTATACTTACCTTGCCCTGAACAGCACAGCCTGTCCAACCACACAATGGAAATGGAAAGGTTTAGTTAACAACATATTCATCATCTAGCATACAACAGTTAGTGGCCGGCAATGCCAATAAGCATCACAATGGAAGAGCCTCTTTCCATCTACGGGACTATGGGTCAAAGTTACCCTCTGTCAATATGGGAAGCCCCAATGGCAAATGCTATGGGATCCTGCAGCTCAGAATTCAGATATAAGAGCTCTAAACAACAAATTCACATAAACCAAGCTGAAAAGGCCATTTATACAGCAGAACAGTTGCCCAGAAACAGTAACAGTGCAAAGAGGTTTCTGAGAAGGAAGAACATACTGTGTTTCTAACAGGATGCGCCTACTTATAAGAGGGTGATGCTATGTTGTACTTAAATGCAATGTTAAAACCTGTACAGAAGAACCATTTAGAGGAAAAGCACAGATGGGATTCTGGGATCAATTCTTGGTAGGAGAGAAAACGTAGGAGTGGGGAGGAATGTGAAAATGGGCCTTATATTCTGTTATGAACCAAAGGTGTTTCAGAGCTGCTGACGGGCCCTCTTCCTTTTAGGGAGCTGGAGGCCTACTGGGTATTCAAAGTATGAGTGACACATGTTTACAAAGACCACCCAAACAAATGCCTTCACACCCTAAGAAAAAGTAAGCAATGTGCTTCTCAGATATCAAGGCTTCTCTAAGTAATTAGTTTCTTCTTAGCTACTGAAAGAAACTGGGTGAGTTCAATCAAAACTGATTCATCATTAAAAAGAAGACACGTAGGGGCTTCCCTGGTGGCTCAGTAAAGAATTCACCTGCTGATACAAAAGACACGGGTTCGATTCCTGGTTTGGGAAGATCCCACATGCTCTTGAGCAACTAAGCCCATGTGCCACAAGTCCTGAGCCTGTGCTCTAGAGTCCATGAGCTGCAAGAAGAGAAACCACTATGATGAGAAGCCCCTGTACAGCAATGAGAGAGTAGCCCCAGAACCAGAGAAAAGTTCACCCAACAATGAACACTCAGAACAGTCAAAAAATAAATAAAATTATTTTTTTAAAAAAAGAAGGCATGTAGTTATACTTACCTTGCCCTGAACAGCACAGCCTGTCCAACCACACAATGGAAATGGAAAGGTTTAGTTAACAACATATTCATCATCTAGCATACAACAGTTAGTGGCCGGCAATGCCAATAAGCATCACAATGGAAGAGCCTCTTTCCATCTACGGGACTATGGGTCAAAGTTACCCTCTGTCAATATGGGAAGCCCCAATGGCAAATGCTATGGGATCCTGCAGCTCAGAATTCAGATATAAGAGCTCTAAACAACAAATTCACATAAACCAAGCTGAAAAGGCCATTTATACAGCAGAACAGTTGCCCAGAAACAGTAACAGTGCAAAGAGGTTTCTGAGAAGGAAGAACATACTGTGTTTCTAACAGGATGCGCCTACTTATAAGAGGGTGATGCTATGTTGTACTTAAATGCAATGTTAAAACCTGTACAGAAGAACCATTTAGAGGAAAAGCACAGATGGGATTCTGGGATCAATTCTTGGTAGGAGAGAAAACGTAGGAGTGGGGAGGAATGTGAAAATGGGCCTTATATTCTGTTATGAACCAAAGGTGTTTCAGAGCTGCTGACATTTTCACAACTGCATTGATTCGGTCACAGGACAGAAAAAAAAAAAAAAAGCCATAGTGCAAAAACAAAAAAAGCACCTAGGTGAGTAACTGGTTATAGAAAATTGTGAAAGGAAGAAAAACATTTGAACTTCAAACGCTAATACATTGTCAGGCCAACACAAGCCAGACAGGCATTTGTCACCAAGGTCACTCCCGAGTAGGAGCTGCCATCACCATAGAAAATGGAGGAGGGGGCTAGTTGGCTAGTTTGAAGAGCAAATCCTGAGGCCACTATGTGTTCAGATCCAGCATTCACAGCAGAAAGCCCACCAGCAAACATGAATCTCTTCCATTTCTTCCTGGCCCTTCAATGACAACTTCACTTCATTCACAGTTGGGTCCATTGTTTTTTATTTATTTATTTTTGGCTATTCTGGGTTTTCACTGCTGCTGCAGGCTCTTCTCTGGTTGCAGGGAGTACGGGCTACTCTCTAGGTGAGGTGAGCAGACTTCTGGTTGCAGTGACTTCTCCTGTGGTGGAACTCAGGCTCTAGTGCACACGGGCTTCAGTAGCTGCAGCACGTGGGCTCAATAGTTGTGACTCTGAGGCTCTAGAGCTCCATAGTTGTGGCTCATGGGCTAAGTAGCTCTGCAGCATGTGGGAACTTCCTAGATCAGAGATCAAACCAATGTCTCCTGGATTAGCAGGCAAACTCTTTACCACTTAGCTACCAGGGAAGCCCTATACATGGGTCCATTCTTTACAATGGCATCCAGCAATAAACAGAATTAATATATTCATCAAACTCCTTGCTGTTAAAACTTAAAGGAAACTGAGCATTAGACATTCAGAAAAAGGAAGAAAAAAATGAAAAAGAAATAAAATCAGTGAATAGAAAGAAAAATGTGGTTGTTACCAAAAGATAACCAGAGTTGCCATAACAAGAAAAAATACAGAAATCAGAAAAAATGGACAAAGTTCAGGACAGTGAACAAGTATGCTACATGATAAGTAAAAGCCAAGAGGCAAAATGGCTGATAAATGCAGTGTAAAGTCCATTAAGGAAAACAAGAGCTAAAATTAAGGCTTTTTTTTTTTTTTCAAAAGTGCTTAAGTGGTTGATAAGAAAACAACCATGTTGGGGAGAGGTGGGCACAATCTTTAAATAATAACTTTATTAACAAGTTCATCAAGTTAGGTAAACTAATTACTTTTCCAGTCCTGACTTCATTTATTTAATCAACATTACTCAGCCTCCAATATAGCACTGTGCCAAGCAAAGGATTCACAATTATATATAAAATATACTCTGTCTTCCAGCATTTCACTTTGTCCCAAGATTAGAGCAATCTGCAAGCAGATAATTACAGAAATGCAAGTGCTCAAACTAGGAGTTATGCATTTGTTGAATTACAGTTTCATCAGCCACATGGATATAAAACTTACCTAGGAAATAAGCCTGTCCAGAGCTTGGTTAGAAAAAGTTCAGACTATGAGGAACGCCAGCATTGTGGGGCTGAGGAAATAATAGTACATTAAACCCATTTCTTCATTAATCTGTTCTAGAGAGGATCTTTTCCACTTGTTCAAACTGAATTTACAGTGTGAACAAGGAGAGAAGATAACAAAATAACATGTACAAACTTGATTTCACTCCAAAATTCCATCTCCAAGGTTAGGAAGACCTGCTTGGACCTGGCCTGACCACTCTGGCAACTGGAAGAATCTAATCACAGATAGACTAGGCAAACTCTTGCTAGCATGTGGGAACTTCCTAGATCAGAGATCAAACCAATGTCTCCTGGATTAGCAGGCAAACTCTTTACCACTTAGCTACCAGGGAAGCCCTATACATGGGTCCATTCTTTACAATGGCATCCAGCAATAAACAGAATTAATATATTCATCAAACTCCTTGCTGTTAAAACTTAAAGGAAACTGAGCATTAGACATTCAGAAAAAGGAAGAAAAAAATGAAAAAGAAATAAAATCAGTGAATAGAAAGAAAAATGTGGTTGTTACCAAAAGATAACCAGAGTTGCCATAACAAGAAAAAATACAGAAATCAGAAAAAATGGACAAAGTTCAGGACAGTGAACAAGTATGCTACATGATAAGTAAAAGCCAAGAGGCAAAATGGCTGATAAATGCAGTGTAAAGTCCATTAAGGAAAACAAGAGCTAAAATTAAGGCTTTTTTTTTTTTTTCAAAAGTGCTTAAGTGGTTGATAAGAAAACAACCATGTTGGGGAGAGGTGGGCACAATCTTTAAATAATAACTTTATTAACAAGTTCATCAAGTTAGGTAAACTAATTACTTTTCCAGTCCTGACTTCATTTATTTAATCAACATTACTCAGCCTCCAATATAGCACTGTGCCAAGCAAAGGATTCACAATTATATATAAAATATACTCTGTCTTCCAGCATTTCACTTTGTCCCAAGATTAGAGCAATCTGCAAGCAGATAATTACAGAAATGCAAGTGCTCAAACTAGGAGTTATGCATTTGTTGAATTACAGTTTCATCAGCCACATGGATATAAAACTTACCTAGGAAATAAGCCTGTCCAGAGCTTGGTTAGAAAAAGTTCAGACTATGAGGAACGCCAGCATTGTGGGGCTGAGGAAATAATAGTACATTAAACCCATTTCTTCATTAATCTGTTCTAGAGAGGATCTTTTCCACTTGTTCAAACTGAATTTACAGTGTGAACAAGGAGAGAAGATAACAAAATAACATGTACAAACTTGATTTCACTCCAAAAATTTCCATCTCCAAGGTTAGGAAGACCTGCTTGGACCTGGCCTGACCACTCTGGCAACTGGAAGAATCTAATCACAGAGTGACAACACAGAAAACTCCTCTCAGAACCCCAGTTCCTGGTCCGTCAAATTCAGCTATAACATCACTGAGTTGACAAAGTTGAATTCAACTGAAAATCCCCTTTCCTAAGAGCCAACTTGCTCCCACTGTTCCAAGACGGGAACAATTAGAGCAACAAAATTAAGTAGTGTTGGATTACAACCCAGAATACAAAATCTATGAGTCTTCCTCCCCAAAACACATACCCTCAGCCTGTGAGTGAGAATAAAAATTAGACAAGTCCCAACTGAGAAGTATTCTATATAACATCTGACAAATACGGAACCAAGCTAGTAACAAGATTTCTGGGAGAAATATTAATAACCTCAGATATTCAAATATCAGTAATGGTAGAAAGTGAAGAGGAACTAAAGAGCCTCTAAATGAAGGTGAAAGAGAAGAGTTAAAAAGCTGGCTTAAAATTCAATATAAAAACAAATAAACAAACAAAAACCAAGATCATGGTAAGTAGTCCCATCATTTTATGCCCAATAGAAGGGCAAAGCTGGAAGCATGGACAGACTTCCTCTTCTTGGGCTCTAAAATCACTGCAGATGATGACTGCAACCATGAAATTAAAAGATGATTACTTTTTGGGAGGAAAAGTATGACAAACCTAGACAGTGCATTAAAAAACAAAGACATCACTTTGTCAACAAATGTCCATATAGTCAAGGCTATGGTCTTTTCAGTAGTCATGTATGCATGTGAGAGCTGGACCATAAAGAAGGCTATATGCAGAAGAATCAATACTTTTGAACTGTGGTGCTGAGGAAGACTCTTGAGAATTCTTTGGACAGCAAGGAGATCAAGCCAGTCAATCCTAAAGAAATTTATCCTCAATACTCATTGGAAGGACTGATGCTGAAGCTGCAGTTCCAATACTTTGGCTGCCTGATCAGAACAGCCGACTCATTAGAAAAGACCATGATGCTGAGAAAGAGTGAAGGCAGAATGAGAAGAGGGAAACAGAGAATGAGAAGGTTGGATGGTATCACCAATTCAATGGACATGAACTTGGGCAAACACCAGGAGATAGTGAAAGACAGGGAGGCCTGGTGTGCTGCAGTCCATGGGGTAGCAAAGAGTCAGAGACAACTTTCCAACCGAACAACAACATACATCAAAAACTTCCAAGGGTATCTAAAACAAGGAAAATATCACTTTAAGAGGAATATAAGGTTTCCCAGGTGGCTCAGTGGTAAAGAACCTGCCTGCCAATGCAGGAGTCACAGGCTCGATCTTTGGCTCAGGAAGACCCTCTGGAGCAGGAAATGGCAACCCACTCAAGTATTCTTGCTTAGAAAATTCATGGACAGAGGACCCTGGTGGTCTAAAGTTCATGGAGCTGCAAAAGAATCAGACAGGACTTAGTGACTAAACAACAACAAAGGAGAGATGATGACTTAATTTAAATGGTGTTCTGTACTATCACAGATAAAGAACACTAGTTAAAAGCAAGGAAGTTTGAATTAATGTATGGGCTTTAACTGATAATAATGTACCAAATTTGGTTCATTCATTGTAACAAATGCATCACAACTAATGTATGATGCTAATAGGGAAACTGAGAACTCCATGCACTCTCTTTGCAATCTCTCAGCCTAAAGCAGTTCTAAAGTCAAAAGTTCATTCAAACTACAAAAGAAAGGAAAAACATTCTTGGCAGATGATGTAGGACCTATTTAATCCTCAAAGCAACCCGATGAGGTGATGGCCATAATTATCCCCATTTTATAAAGAAGAAAATCAAGAGAGTGGTTAAGTAACCTGCTCAATAGCTAGAACAGGGAAGCAACCATGACCTCCATTGACAGATGAATGGATAAAGAAGCTGTGGTGCATATATACAATGGAATATTACTCAGCCATAAAAAAGAATGCATTTGAGTCAGTTCTAATAAGGTGAATGAATCTAGAGCCTATTATACAGAGTGAAGTAAGGTCATCTATGAAACAAGGGAAATTGCTGAAGCTGCAGTTCCATCTTTGGCTGCCTGACCAGCCGACTCATTAGAAAAGACCATGATGGAGAAAGAGTGAAGGCAGAATGAGAAGAGGGAAACAGAGAATGAGAAGGTTGGATGGTATCACCAATTCAATGGACATGAACTTGGGCAAACACCAGGAGATAGTGAAAGACAGGGAGGCCTGGTGTGCTGCAGTCCATGGGGTAGCAAAGAGTCAGAGACAACTTTCCAACCGAACAACAACATACATCAAAAACTTCCAAGGGTATCTAAAACAAGGAAAATATCACTTTAAGAGGAATATAAGGTTTCCCAGGTGGCTCAGTGGTAAAGAACCTGCCTGCCAATGCAGGAGTCACAGGCTCGATCTTTGGCTCAGGAAGACCCTCTGGAGCAGGAAATGGCAACCCACTCAAGTATTCTTGCTTAGAAAATTCATGGACAGAGGACCCTGGTGGTCTAAAGTTCATGGAGCTGCAAAAGAATCAGACAGGACTTAGTGACTAAACAACAACAAAGGAGAGATGATGACTTAATTTAAATGGTGTTCTGTACTATCACAGATAAAGAACACTAGTTAAAAGCAAGGAAGTTTGAATTAATGTATGGGCTTTAACTGATAATAATGTACCAAATTTGGTTCATTCATTGTAACAAATGCATCACAACTAATGTATGATGCTAATAGGGAAACTGAGAACTCCATGCACTCTCTTTGCAATCTCTCAGCCTAAAGCAGTTCTAAAGTCAAAAGTTCATTCAAACTACAAAAGAAAGGAAAAACATTCTTGGCAGATGATGTAGGACCTATTTAATCCTCAAAGCAACCCGATGAGGTGATGGCCATAATTATCCCCATTTTATAAAGAAGAAAATCAAGAGAGTGGTTAAGTAACCTGCTCAATAGCTAGAACAGGGAAGCAACCATGACCTCCATTGACAGATGAATGGATAAAGAAGCTGTGGTGCATATATACAATGGAATATTACTCAGCCATAAAAAAGAATGCATTTGAGTCAGTTCTAATAAGGTGAATGAATCTAGAGCCTATTATACAGAGTGAAGTAAGTCAGAAAAAGAAAGATAAATATCCTATACTAAAATATATATATGAAATCCAGAGAGATGGTACTGATGAATTTATTTGCAGGGCAACAATAGAAAAACAGACATAGAGAACAGACTTATGGACATGGAATGGGGAAGGAAAGAAAAGATGAGATATATGGAAACTTACATTACCACATGTAAAATAGGTAACCAATGGGAATTTGCTGTAAGACTCAGGGAACTCAGACAGGGGCTCTGTAACAACCTAGGAAGGTGGGATGGGAAGAGAGATAAGAGGGAAGTTCAAGAAGAAGGAGACATATGTGTATCTATGGTTGGTTCATGTTGATATTTGGCAGAAGACAACAAACCTCTGTAAAGCAATTAACTTTCAATTTAAAAAAATAAAAAATGTTAAAAAAAAAAAAAGAAACCATGGGGAACAAGTCAACAATCCCAGGGGATGGCCAGGGCTCTGCCTTTATCAGGGCACCAACAGCCTCCTGGTTTGGTCCTCACAGATGCCAGCCAAGGCTCCTATGCAGGATGAGTGTGTGAGTGGGCTTCTCATGCTCCTAACTCAAGACAATTCCTGGATGGGGGAAGAAAAGGCAACCCTGGGAAAAACTGCATGGTCTTCAATAAAAGGCTGGCAGGGAGAACAACTCTGAACACAGCACACAGTCAACATCTGGGACATGCTCAGGGGTTGAAACAGACAGAATAAAAAGGCTGTAAAGCAACCCCAGGATGCTTGCTGTATGAAACAGAGCATTCTGGTTACAGGGCGGTATTTGCCTCACCTTACTATAGCAACACATGGAAAGTACAACATCTACGCGGGGTGGTCTACGTCCTCTGGGCCTGAATATCAATATAAGAGCCAGAGAAGACACAAGACCTAACCCAGAGATGCTCCCATCATGGTGCCAGGAAGCCCCGCCACACAGGCAGAGCTGACACACTGCATGGAAAACTCTCAGGCCCTGGAGTCAGACAGCTGATCAGCTTTTCTAAGCTGCAGGTCTTTTGACTGTGAAGGAGGAGAAACAACTCTTATTTTGCAAAATGGCTGTCAACCAGCTTGCAAGTGTAAGGCCAGCTCAGTAGCAGGCCTCCAAGAGGGGCTCAGAAGATACTAATCTTCTGGCCTTTGAATTATAGTGAAGATTACAGTGGTAGAAAGAACTGTAAACATTGATCTTGAAGACAAACACTGGTTTTATGATTCTTATTGCACGTCCACTACATGCTGGGTGATGGAGATGAGCCCAAAAGAGACAGCTCCTGACCTTAGCTTACCATCCTAGAGGAAAGACACACAGTAGTCAATCAATTACAATCAAGGGTGTTTGCTCAGAACTGATGAAGTATTGAATAGTCTATATATGTGACACACATGAAGATGGGCATCTAAGACTGCCCCCTCCCTGTAACTCCCCCATACAAGAAGTTCTTGCCACCCAGTGGCAGAGCACACTCAGTAGGCAACTCCCAGCTGTCAGCTCTTTCCGGGTCCAACTTAGCTGCAGAGAAATCATGTCCAACTCTTTGAGACCCCATAGACTGTAGCTTGTCAGGCTCCTCTGTCCATTGAATTTTCCAGAAAAGAATACAGGAGCGGGTTGCCATTTTCTCTTCCAGGGAATCTTCCTGACCAAGGGACAGCATCCACATCTCCTGTGTCTCCTACATTGCAGGCAGATTCTTTACCCACTGAGCCATCAGGGATTTATTCCAAATCTTAAATGTATTAGCATTTTGACTTCTCTCTCTGCCCAATCCTGCTTTCTCCCATTTCATAGGTGTTGATACCTAATAATCACAGGTTTCCCAGGTGGTGCTAGTGGTAAAGAATCTGCCTTCTAAGCAGGAGACACAAGAGATACAGATTTGATCCCTGGATTGGGAAGATCCCTCAGAGGAGGAAATGGCAACCTGCTCCAGTATCTTTAGCTGGGAAATCCCAAGGACAGAGGAGCCTGGGGGGTTACAAAAGAGTTGGACACAACTGAGTACAGCACAGAAAACTGACCCCTAATAAACATTTTAGACACACACTCCATCTCAAGCATTTGTTTCCAGAGAATATAGGAAGAGAGTCCCTAGTCCATCTCATGGATGGCAAAGAAACTCTGACAAGACTGGGAAGTGCAAAAAGGCTTCCCTAAAAAGGAAATTTTGTAGTTGGTTTTAGAGTTTGATTAGATCTTAAGGAATCAAAGAAAAGGAAAATAAGGTTGTTTCCTGAGAATTAAACTTGTAAAATCTACATACGAAGGGGTGAGATTAGCCATCTGGGGAAATAAACCTAGTGAATGTCTGTAAATATGTGACTGAGGAATTAAGGAGTATAAGAAACCCCAATCAAGGTGATTTGGGAGTCATTTAAAGTAGCGAGAAATGCAGTGTGATTACAATTCACTAAGCAGAAGGAAGCCTCATCAATGGCATCGTACTGTGTTTCAAGGAAAACTGAACAGAAAGGAGACTGGGCAAAGGTGAAAAAGTACTACAGCATGACATGGCTCAAAGTTGGCCAAGCTAAGACCAACGTGTAGATACTTTTTTCAAGATGTGGGGCAAAAGAGGAGGGGCATATTTCCACCTGCTTCAAATTCTTCAGTATAGGGCTTCCCTGGTGGCTCAATGGTAAAAAAAAAAAAAAAAAATTGCTTGCCAATGCTGGAAACATGGGTTTGATCCCTGGGCAGTGATGATCGCACATGCCAGGAAGCAACTAGGCCTTTGAGCCACAACAATTGAACCTGTGCTCTAGATCCTGGGAGATGTAACTACTGAGCCCACATGCCACAACTACTGAAGCCTGCATGCCCTAGAGCCCATGGCTGGCAACAAGAGAAGCCACCAAAATGAGAAGCCCACTTACCACAACTAGAGAATAACTACCAATCACCATAAGCAGAGAAAGCCCACAGGGCAACAAAGACTCAGCACAGTCAAAAATGAATAAATGAAATTACTAAAAAAAAATTTTCACTATAGAAATAGGTCTAAATCAAGCTCTGTGACATCTCATCATTCAAAAGAGTCCCTTGGGTCAACCCTCACCTTAGCCTGTTGTTAACACAGCCAGTTCTTGGCACTTTACATATATTATATTATTTGCTTCACTTTCTGGATAGCAAGTATTACCACTTTGATTTTTAGGAGGCTTAAACCCAGGTTCTTACATTTTAAGGGACTTGCCTGTAGTCCTGTCAGGTAAGATCATGTGATCTGAACCGTGGTTGGCTGTGCCCTGGGCTTTGGGAATTACAATTGCAAGTTCAGCTCTTTCAGTCCTCAATAGAAGCTTCTTGTTAATCCTAGCTGGAGGGGAAGGGTGCAAAGAAGGAAGGATAGACAAACCAGGGTGCAGAGCAGTTAGCTAGCTGAATCCTCCTTTCCTGTCAGAAACATGCCAAGGAAAAGAACAAAACTGTCTAAATGATAGGACATACACACACCCATAAGAACAAATGGAAACGAAAAATGGACAAAACCTCAAAAGAAACCTCCTCAGGGAAGGATTAATACAGAGTGAGCAGAGACTGTTGTTTTTACATCATAAGTCATGTACCACTATGTGACTGTAAAATATACAAAGGTTGTACTTCGATAAAAATGAAGTTGAAACTGGAGGGAAGGGGACAGGGCACAACTTTTGAGATAAAGAATAATTATTCATAATGAGAATAATCCGAGGACATACATAAACTGATTAGAATCAAATGGGTCCAAGATGGAAGATCAGACAACTCTGACTAGACTCTAATCCTCAGTATATGCTCACTGTAGCACATCAGCAAGCTAAATGTCACATCCAAGGTAGCCATAACAGTTCCAAGGCAGACAATCAAAGACTAAAAGCTAGGCAATGGCCCAATTCCTAGAGATCTCCACCCCTTCCCCCAAAATGGTTGGAATAAACCTCCCACTCATGATAGCCTATGGAATTATCCAGCCCAGTGGGAGGGTGGTTTAGAGGCAAATGGATACATGTATTTGTATGGCCAAGCCCCTTCACTGTTCATCCGAAACTATTACAAAATTGTTAATTGGCTATACCCCCAATAAAAAGGTTTTTGGTGTTAAAAAAAAAAATACACATTTTGATGCCGCACTTACCCTCTGACGAGTGTGGAGTGCATTTCCCTCTGAATAAATCCAGTTCTTACCTATCACTTTGTCTCTCATTGAATTCTTTCTGTGATGAGACATCAAGAACCTGAGCTTCATTAGGTCCTGAAGCTAGGTATGTGACCCCAGGACATGGATTTTGGTTGGGTTCTGGACATACAGTTTAGAGTCCCATGCAAGGTTATGGCTGGGTTTTAGTACAAGTTATGGGTACTGAAGCCATGGGGGTTCAAGTTCAAAGGAAGGTTTTAGCTGGGTTCAAGTCCGAGCCACTTTGGTTAGAGTTCTGTGCAGAGGTCTGGCCACGTTTGGGTCCTGGTCAAGCAGGTTCAAGTCTCAAAGTGGGTTCTGGCTGGGTTCAAGCCCAATCTGAGGTAAACAGTTTCAAAATTAGTATGACATTCAATGCTTTATGAAGGGAATAAACAAATGGAAAGATATGCCCTCAACCTATCTCTCTGAATACTTTACACCTAGGTTAAGCCAGAATAGTAAATAGTCACACTCCCAAAGCACAGGGACAAAACCAGGATGTCAGTAAGGCCTGTTCTGAGGAGAGGAGTCTCTGGTGGTCATTTAAGAACATCCACCTCCTGGATTTCCATGGTGGTCTAGTGGTTAATACACTGCAGCCCAAAGTAGGGGGCACAGGTTCTGACTCTGATTGGGAAGCTATGCTGCATGGCATGACCAAAAAAATAAAGTGACATGAATTATTATATATATAAAAAAAACACCCAACTACCTCCTAACCCAGGAAGTAGGGTATATTATCCAGATGAAGTGACCAGCCTACCAGAGCCAGCTACTACGAAAACCTTTCTCTGAGCACATGCTCATTTAGGAACCCTCTGATCATTTTTCCTCCCCTTCAAGGTAAGAATACCCTGGAATGTCTCAGAAAAATGTCTGACCTGCCTGCCAATATTGTAAATTATTGAATTGATATTCTCTCTATATATATAATCAAGTCCTAGGAGCATGTCAAATATAAGCCTGTCCCTAAGAGATGGAGCTCTTCTCAGCAAACTGGTAAAGTCAGATGTCTGAAATGAGCAGCAAGACTCAGGGAAGCAGTGATTCGCATCACAGAAATCACTACTTTGCATGGGAACTCTGGGTAGCCCTATCATGCAACTTTCTGATGGTGAAACCTTCTGCTCTACTGTAAGCCTCAGGCTTGTCCCAGGAGATATTATGAAGTCAAAGTAAGGCTTAGGGTCTTATTTTACTCTTCTCATCTCAAAGTGAGCACTGGACCACAGGTATGGTCATTTCTTCTTCATGTCATCAGCAGTTTGCACACCATCTAGTAAGTAGAAGACCTTCAATAAATGTCACTTGAATTTATTACTTGAATTTGTTACTCTATGAATGCAGTGATGGTAACTTCCATGAGGCTCCTTAGAAGTTGATGTGAGACAGTTGGGGGCTCATTACCAAGGAGAAGGCTGAATCACATGCACCGGGCTTTCAGGACTTCTGCTGGTGGCAGCTATGAGTCAGAGGTGGTCACTGTTGGGATGCCAGTCACTTGTCATGATTCCAATAGCAGAAGCAAACAATGGTCTGGAACACCCCAAATAAACATAAGTCTGTCTCTTCCCACCAAACGATCTCATTTGCCTTTTACTCGGTAGTTTGAAATGCCTCCATTGATGGGACCATGAAAGCAACAGTATTTTAGGAAGTTCATCTTCCCCTCCACATTAATGACCACTTGCCCTCTCAGGTGCCTAAGGTTAGTGAGTTAGCAGAAGACCTGACGCTGCAAGGCAACAGAAAGTTTTACTGCACCCAGACCCTAGTAGGAACTGGTGCCTGATACATGTGAGGGTCGTCGTGGGTATCCTAACAAGCCAGCTGTTCCTTATAAACTTGCTCATCTCCCCCAACTTTTGTCCATAGATTTTTTTTTCTGATTAATATGTTACCCACATTTCTTTCATTCATTTACTTAATGATTCATTTATTCAGTAATGTTCTTTTCAGCACCTACCACATACTGGGCTCTGTGCATCTAAATATTCCTACAATGCAACTTTTTTCCACAAGACACTCATAGTATACACGTCATAAATCAGAAGGAAATCTAAAATGTTCAGAGATTATTTTTAATTTCCTAGTATTCTTTTATGAAGAATCATGTAGACAAAATACTGGGATATATAAATCAGTCAAGGAATATTTACTGAACCTTTCCACTAAATGATTAGTATCAACCCAACCTCCATGACAAAAAAGCTTTAAGATGAATTTCTTACCTTCAATGCATTTTCAGTGAAGTAGGTTAGACAAACCTGCACATATGAATCAATATGCAAGCAATGGAAGAGGTTTCAAACTGTGTGATCCAATTTCTAATTATTTGAAGATTTGGGGTATAATTACTGTAGCAGTAGGGAGAAGGAAAGTGGGAATAGTTTAGTGAAGCCTGGTGAATCTGACCTCCTCCACTGAGGACCTTGATTCCCGCTCCTGTGGGCATCCATAATCCCTATGATAAAAGAAGAGGTGATTGTCTTCAGTGATTTAATAAAGTCACTTGCAGCTCTGAATTCCTTGATATGTCTCTTCCAAATCACGGAAGGCTTCATGCTGGGGCATGAACTTCATCTGAGCCCCTCTACTGGATGGGCCATGGCCAACCCAATAGATAAACCAATGTTGATATTACTATTCATATTTACATCTGCTGAAGTAAGTCAGAAAAAGAAACACCATAGATCAATGTACATACATGGAGTCTAGAAAAATGGTACAGATGAGGGCTTCCCTGGTGGTCAGATGGTAAAGAATATGCCTGCAATACAGGAGACCCAGGTTCGATTCCTGGGTCAGGAAGATCTCCTGGAGATGGGAATGGCTACCCACACTGGTATTCTTGCCTGGAAACTTCTTTGGATAGAGAAGCCTGGTGGGCTACAGTACATGGGCTCACTGAACAATGAACACAACATGGATTCTAGAAAAATCGAACAAATGAACCTATTTGCAGAGTAAGAATAGAGACACAGAGTAGAGAACAGGCACGTGGACACAGGGGTGGAAGGAGAAGACGGGGTAAGTTGTGAGATGAGGACTGACATATATACACTACCACCTGCAAAACAGGTCACTAGTGGGAAGCTGCTGCGTAGCACACGGAGCTCAGCTTTGTACTCTGTGATGACCTAGAGGGATAGGATGTGAGAGTGGGAGGCTCAAAAGTGAGAGGATATGTGTATACATACAGCAGATTCACAGTACTATAAGGACAAAACCAACACAACATTGCAAAACAACTATACTCCAATTAAAAAATAAATAAAAAATAAAATAAGAAGCATATTTACATCTGTACCTAAATATATGAAATTTTAACTACATTTATGAAGTTACAAATATAATCTTAGATAGCAGACCATATCTTAATGATGAAAAAATGCTTGTTTTTAACTGGATATCTAGAGCCTATGATCATTGTTCTTTAATCTGAGAAATGAAGGATGTGATAGAATCACTCACTGTTAAATCATAATTGCACAGCATTTACAGTTGCAGATGCAGGTGAATCCTCCACTGAGGACCTTGATTCCACTCCTGTGGGCATCCATAATCCCTATGATAAAAGAAGAGGTGATTGTCTTCAGTGATTTAATAAAGTCACTTGCAGCTCTGAATTCCTTGATATGTCTCTTCCAAATCACGGAAGGCTTCATGCTGGGGCATGAACTTCATCTGAGCCCCTCTACTGGATGGGCCATGGCCAACCCAATAGATAAACCAATGTTGATATTACTATTCATATTTACATCTGCTGAAGTAAGTCAGAAAAAGAAACACCATAGATCAATGTACATACATGGAGTCTAGAAAAATGGTACAGATGAGGGCTTCCCTGGTGGTCAGATGGTAAAGAATATGCCTGCAATACAGGAGACCCAGGTTCGATTCCTGGGTCAGGAAGATCTCCTGGAGATGGGAATGGCTACCCACACTGGTATTCTTGCCTGGAAACTTCTTTGGATAGAGAAGCCTGGTGGGCTACAGTACATGGGCTCACTGAACAATGAACACAACATGGATTCTAGAAAAATCGAACAAATGAACCTATTTGCAGAGTAAGAATAGAGACACAGAGTAGAGAACAGGCACGTGGACACAGGGGTGGAAGGAGAAGACGGGGTAAGTTGTGAGATGAGGACTGACATATATACACTACCACCTGCAAAACAGGTCACTAGTGGGAAGCTGCTGCGTAGCACACGGAGCTCAGCTTTGTACTCTGTGATGACCTAGAGGGATAGGATGTGAGAGTGGGAGGCTCAAAAGTGAGAGGATATGTGTATACATACAGCAGATTCACAGTACTATAAGGACAAAACCAACACAACATTGCAAAACAACTATACTCCAATTAAAAAATAAATAAAAAATAAAATAAGAAGCATATTTACATCTGTACCTAAATATATGAAATTTTAACTACATTTATGAAGTTACAAATATAATCTTAGATAGCAGACCATATCTTAATGATGAAAAAATGCTTGTTTTTAACTGGATATCTAGAGCCTATGATCATTGTTCTTTAATCTGAGAAATGAAGGATGTGATAGAATCACTCACTGTTAAATCATAATTGCACAGCATTTACAGTTGCAGATGCAGGTGAACGAGCCTGCATTCCTCCCACACAAAGCTGGCACCAAGACACCAAGAGGATAAAAGCTGGCTGCCTAGTTTCTAACAAAACAGAGAAATCTCTGAGACAGGGAGGAGGAAGTCAGTGAGGAGGGCTGGCGGGGATGGAAACTGCATGCAAAAAGCTCCAAACAAGAGCTGCAGAAGTTACAGCAGAGAGCAGCCCCAGGCGAGCAATAACTTTCACCCCAATCATTTCTGCAGCTTCTCACCCCATGCCTGATATATACACACTGGTTGTGAATGCCCTGATCCTATCAATATGTCACATGTTATTATGTCTTCTGGAGAGAATGTGTCACGAAGAACTGACATTTATAACAAGTTAAAAGTTTCCAGTAATTTCAAGTATGGCTGTCTCCACCCCAACTTTGGAAAACAAAATGTAACCAGACAATAAGAGGATAAGGGAGAGAGGCTGGGTGAGCGAACTGCTTTCTTTCACTTCCCTGGTTATGGGAGAAGATGGAGGATGAGGTCTACAATAGAATCTTGTCTTGTTCAAGAAAAACGGTCTGTGACCTTCTGTTCTAGTCCAAGAATAAAGCATCGTTCACCTCGCATAGATATATGTAGATGTATCACCTGCTATCCCACCCACAGGCAGATATCCATAAAGAGATAGCTCCAGTTTTCCCTTTGCGCTTTGGTTTCCCAGTAATTCAGAGTTAGAAGCAGATAGATCAGCTTTGTACTCTGTGATGACCTAGAGGATAGGATGTGAGAGTGGGAGGCTCAAAAGTGAGAGGATATGTGTATACATACAGCAGATTCACAGTACTATAAGGACAAAACCAACACAACATTGCAAAACAACTATACTCCAATTAAAAAATAAATAAAAAATAAAATAAGAAGCATATTTACATCTGTACCTAAATATATGAAATTTTAACTACATTTATGAAGTTACAAATATAATCTTAGATAGCAGACCATATCTTAATGATGAAAAAATGCTTGTTTTAACTGGATATCTAGAGCCTATGATCATTGTTCTTTAATCTGAGAAATGAAGGATGTGATAGAATCACTCACTGTTAAATCATAATTGCACAGCATTTACAGTTGCAGATGCAGGTGAACGAGCCTGCATTCCTCCCACACAAAGCTGGCACCAAGACACCAAGAGGATAAAAGCTGGCTGCCTAGTTTCTAACAAAACAGAGAAATCTCTGAGACAGGGAGGAGGAAGTCAGTGAGGAGGGCTGGCGGGGATGGAAACTGCATGCAAAAAGCTCCAAACAAGAGCTGCAGAAGTTACAGCAGAGAGCAGCCCCAGGCGAGCAATAACTTTCACCCCAATCATTTCTGCAGCTTCTCACCCCATGCCTGATATATACACACTGGTTGTGAATGCCCTGATCCTATCAATATGTCACATGTTATTATGTCTTCTGGAGAGAATGTGTCACGAAGAACTGACATTTATAACAAGTTAAAAGTTTCCAGTAATTTCAAGTATGGCTGTCTCCACCCCAACTTTGGAAAACAAAATGTAACCAGACAATAAGAGGATAAGGGAGAGAGGCTGGGTGAGCGAACTGCTTTCTTTCACTTCCCTGGTTATGGGAGAAGATGGAGGATGAGGTCTACAATAGAATCTTGTCTTGTTCAAGAAAAACGGTCTGTGACCTTCTGTTCTAGTCCAAGAATAAAGCATCGTTCACCTCGCATAGATATATGTAGATGTATCACCTGCTATCCCACCCACAGGCAGATATCCATAAAGAGATAGCTCCAGTTTTCCCTTTGCGCTTTGGTTTCCCAGTAATTCAGAGTTAGAAGCAGATAGAGGGTTTTGTTTCATTCAGAGGCCAAGGAATTTGCTTTGGCCCATCTTGTCTATATCCCTATGAGGCTGTCAGAGAGAAAGTTCTGTCAGGGTGAGTAACAGAGGAGACATAAAGCCCACACTGGTCAATACCCTAGTGTCAAGCTTTCAGACGAATGGGATGGGGTTGGCAGCTTCAAACCCAAGAGGAGTCTTGGGATCTCCCTTTGCTCCAACCAGCTACTCAAGAGACCTGTCACTGAGAACTTATAAACACCGATGAGAGGAGAGGAAAGAGGACTGAGGACCAGAGAGAGCAGAGACTGTTCTAAGAGCAAGGCCTGAGTCACTCACCACATGGAGAGAAAATGAACAAGAGTGAAGATCAAGTGCAGTGACTCTGCCCACTAGAAAATGGTTCTCAATCATTAATGTACAGTATGATGCAGGCGCACTAACGGTCCCGCTTCTTGAGAAAAAAAGAAAGGAGTCCTTTATATGCTGCATACCCCACCCCAGCATGGAGACTGTCATTCAGAGACCTGAATGAGGGAGCAGGAAGGCCTCTGATTGTCTACACTTGCTGTCACTGAGTCTTAGTAACCCCAAGCAAAGCATTTGATTGTCAAAGTTCTTTGTGGATATCCCTGGTGATACAGTACTTAGGAACTCACCTGCCAATGCAAGGGACACATGTTCGATCCCTGGCCTGGGAAGACCCCAACATAGTGCAAAGCAGATAAGGCCCACAACCAATGAGCCCACATGCTGCAACTAATGAAGCCCAACTAATGAAGTGTCTAGAGCCTGTGCTCTGAAACAAGAGAAGTCACCACAATGAGAAGTCTATCCACTGCAACAAAGTCTAGCTGTCACTCACCAAAAGTAGAGAAAGCCTGAGAGCAGCAACAAAGACCCAGGAGAACCAAAAATAAATACATTTTTTAAAAAAACATCTTTGTGCCCACCAGAAAGGTAACACACAGAACTAGGCTTTATCGCTGTATTTGGTTAGATACTAGACATATTTTTTCTTATTTTTGTTTATTTTTTCCTTGTTCAATCTTCCCCTAAAGTCTAGGAAATTAGAATAATAACATCTATTTTATATATAAACAAACTGTGGCTCACGTTAAGTGAATTTCCTAAAGTTTACCGGCAACTGACACAGGTGGGATTCAAACCCAAATCAGTCAAGTTCAAAGCTGGCTTCATTGCCACCTTGTCACACTAGTGTCACATGATATATTCCTGATGTCCTGAGTAACTATCAACCAAGAATAACCGGCACCTTGGTCTGTTACTGACACAGGTGGGATCTCCCTTGCTCCAACCAGCTACTCAAGAGACCTGTCACTGAGAAATTATAAACACCGATGAGAGGAGAGGAAAGAGGACTGAGGACCAGAGAGAGCAGAGACTGTTCTAAGAGCAAGGCCTGAGTCACTCACCACATGGAGAGAAAATGAACAAGAGTGAAGATCAAGTGCAGTGACTCTGCCCACTAGAAAATGGTTCTCAATCATTAATGTACAGTATGATGCAGGCGCACTAACGGTCCCGCTTCTTGAGAAAAAAAGAAAGGAGTCCTTTATATGCTGCATACCCCACCCCAGCATGGAGACTGTCATTCAGAGACCTGAATGAGGGAGCAGGAAGGCCTCTGATTGTCTACACTTGCTGTCACTGAGTCTTAGTAACCCCAAGCAAAGCATTTGATTGTCAAAGTTCTTTGTGGATATCCCTGGTGATACAGTACTTAGGAACTCACCTGCCAATGCAAGGGACACATGTTCGATCCCTGGCCTGGGAAGACCCCAACATAGTGCAAAGCAGATAAGGCCCACAACCAATGAGCCCACATGCTGCAACTAATGAAGCCCAACTAATGAAGTGTCTAGAGCCTGTGCTCTGAAACAAGAGAAGTCACCACAATGAGAAGTCTATCCACTGCAACAAAGTCTAGCTGTCACTCACCAAAAGTAGAGAAAGCCTGAGAGCAGCAACAAAGACCCAGGAGAACCAAAAATAAATACATTTTTTAAAAAAACATCTTTGTGCCCACCAGAAAGGTAACACACAGAACTAGGCTTTATCGCTGTATTTGGTTAGATACTAGACATATTTTTTCTTATTTTTGTTTATTTTTTCCTTGTTCAATCTTCCCCTAAAGTCTAGGAAATTAGAATAATAACATCTATTTTATATATAAACAAACTGTGGCTCACGTTAAGTGAATTTCCTAAAGTTTACCGGCAACTGACACAGGTGGGATTCAAACCCAAATCAGTCAAGTTCAAAGCTGGCTTCATTGCCACCTTGTCACACTAGTGTCACATGATATATTCCTGATGTCCTGAGTAACTATCAACCAAGAATAAGCCCACCAAGGTGTCACTTGCCACCTTGGTCTGTTTATCTAAAGCATCCATCACTTTGTCTCTGCAAATTAAATCCATTTTAACAGTGGTGATTCAAGCAAGGGTGCCTATACAATATTACACATGAAATGCCACTGTGTGCTACTGAGACATCAGAAAGCTTTTAACCTCATGGCTGCAAAACTGAACTGTTAATGTTGATGCTCATAAACACCATCTTTATCGAGAAGAGAAGAAATTGGAAATACATGCTACTGATTCATAAAGACAAAGGCCAAGAGGCAGCAAAATGCCAGTGATCAGTCAGAGGCACTGGCACACCAAGACATGGGCTCCAAATGCCACCAGAGTGATGACCCATCCACACCCCTTCCACAGCAAAAATCTCTGCCAAGAGTTCAATTCACTGGGATTTCAGTCTGGGACAAAACCCCAACTAAATCTGGTGGAGCACACTTTCTGCTCGCAGTATTAGCTTCTGGATTAAAAAGTAGAGAAAGCTGTAGGGTTATCCAATTTTTAAACATGAGGGAGGGAGAGGCAATTGCCCAGAGTGTTCTGAAAATAACTGTATATGAATTTAAGGTTTAAATGAACCTCACTTTAACTCTTAGTGTGGAAAATCATCATGCAGACATTTTTCATCCACTTCAAGTTGCTTCAGTGGTGTCCAACCCTTTGAAACTCTATGGATTGTAGCCCACAAGGCTCCTCTGTCCATGGAATTTTCCAGGCAAGAATACAGGAGTGGGTTGCCATGCTCTTCTCCAGGGGATCTTCCCAACCCAGGGATCAAACTGGCATCCCCTGCGACTGCACTGCAAGCAGATTCTTTACCACTGAGCTACCAGGGAAGCCCTCACCTACCCTTAAGCAGCAGAAAATACCATAATAATGAAATACAAGCTCATAAGAATAATGTGACTACAGTTATTATTCTGAGTATGAGCCCTCCCTTTCCAGGGATGGAGCTAAGGCAAATATAAGAAACTTGATTTGCTACTCTGATTCCAGTACACAACCTACATAACTTTAGGATGGATGTGGTCTTAACTAAATTTCTGATATAAACTTGTTTTCTCATCTTCTGTTTCCAAAAAACAGGCATGGGAAAAAGTTACCTAGTTGAGATATTTCACCAAGGTAACAGTGGTTTCCTAGGCTGTGGGATTTAGCAAACAGACAACATTTCAAAAAAAAATTTTTTTTTTTGTAATACCGTTTATATAACAAACTATAATCATTTTTGACATTAAAGGTAACATATCAAAGGTGTTAAATGTATGCTACTATCACTTTATTTTCCAAAGAAAACTTAAAACAAAGCCATACAGGATATTCATTTATTTTAAAAATTCAGCATTATAAAAAACTAATTTATTCTTTATTTTTCTCATTTTATCATGGATATGTGTGAAGTATCAAACACGTACCAGTCTATGCCTAGTATTTAAAAATGTCTATGGAGAGGTTAAGGCATGTGGTTTGGAGCCAGCATTCCTGGGTTGGAATCTCAATTTTCTTATTAAATAAAAATGACTCCTCTGATTCTGTGCCTTCCTATAGCAATGGGGATACAAATAACTCTTTCCTGGGGTTGATATTGGAATCAAGTAAGGCAATAAATAAAAATACTTTATAATCAAAACAGTGTACATAATAACATGTATGTGTATTACAATAATAATATGTATTACAATATGTATTATTATGCAAACTTAGCCCAGATCATTCTAATTAATTGGGTTTAATTATCTATTATTTCACTTACTACACTGAAAACCTATTGTGTATCTATGACAGGCTTTAGAGATGTAGCGATGAAAACTGTGGTTCCCTGCAACTCAAATTCACAGCACAGCCAGGGAGAAAGACATCAGTGGACAAGGAAATGTCAGTGTCACGAGTGCCATGACGGTCATCATGAAGTGTGGTGGGGACACAGAGGTGAAGACCGTGCTCAGGTGGAAGTACAGAGCACCAGTGATAGAAGGATGAATAGACAAGGTTTCCAGGCAGAGAAGCTGAAGGGATTCTAAGGCAAAGACAATGCAGAAAGAATACATGGGTCCTTCTGTTCTTTCTCACATTCATCACTCCACAAAAGACCTGGGGAAATTTTCATCTGTGTTTTGTATTTAAATACTTCTTTTCCTTAAAATTTGAGCCTACACAGCTTTTTCCGAAAATTACCCTCCTATAAGCTGCTCAATTCCATTATTGGGATGACTTGCTCAACAAAAAAACCATGTCAGCCATCCAAATCCATAACATGTGGGACTCTGCTTAGGCTTGGGGACAAGGGCTTGGAGGACCCAGTTCCTGCTCTTGAGTCAGGGGATCACAGATGGAAAAAACAACAAGCAGCTATTTAAATGTTCAAAGCGCTCTTTGTGGTCAAAGCAGAAGCTCATATCATTGAAGCTGGGTAAGTCCTAAATGCTGCTCTCTTAACATTTTCAACCCTTATGGATGACAATAATAAGTCACAATTATAATAAGTTATTAAAAAGGAAAACTGACAACAGCTTAAAAATATTTGAGCCTACAGAGTTTAGAAACACTTTCATAATTTAGTTCCTTTAGGATGCACACACATATGCTCAGTCATTTACTCATGTCCAACTCTGCCACCCTATGGACTGTAGCCCACCAGGCTTCTCTGTCCATGGGATTTTCCAGACAAGCACACTAGAGTGGGTTGCCATTACCTAACCCAGGGGATCTTCCTGACTTGGGAGATCAAACCCACATCTCCTCTGTCTCCTGCTCTGGAAGGGAGATTCTTTACCACTGAGCCACCTGACATGGTGGAAAAACTTCTTCCTGCTTCCCTGACACAAGGACCACTGCTCTGTGCACCAACACAAATCAGAATAAAGTGAAGAGTGTGGAGAAACAAGCAGGGTCTCAGACCTTTCGTTCATGGGGCCTTGCGCAAATTACTTTCCTCTCCAAGTTTTGGTCTCCATGTCAATAAAATAAAATCTGGTCTACAGTTGCTCTCGCCAGCCTCAACTTTCCAATATACAAAATTAGTGTGACATAACAGACAATATGTCTTAGTGACCACTGACCGCAGTGCAGGTGTCATATGCAGCCTTTACTGTGCAGGCAGAGAAGCTGAAGGGATTCTAAGGCAAAGACAATGCAGAAAGAATACATGGGTCCTTCTGTTCTTTCTCACATTCATCACTCCACAAAAGACCTGGGGAAATTTTCATCTGTGTTTTGTATTTAAATACTTCTTTTCCTTAAAATTTGAGCCTACACAGCTTTTTCCGAAAATTACCCTCCTATAAGCTGCTCAATTCCATTATTGGGATGACTTGCTCAACAAAAAAACCATGTCAGCCATCCAAATCCATAACATGTGGGACTCTGCTTAGGCTTGGGGACAAGGGCTTGGAGGACCCAGTTCCTGCTCTTGAGTCAGGGGATCACAGATGGAAAAAACAACAAGCAGCTATTTAAATGTTCAAAGCGCTCTTTGTGGTCAAAGCAGAAGCTCATATCATTGAAGCTGGGTAAGTCCTAAATGCTGCTCTCTTAACATTTTCAACCCTTATGGATGACAATAATAAGTCACAATTATAATAAGTTATTAAAAAGGAAAACTGACAACAGCTTAAAAATATTTGAGCCTACAGAGTTTAGAAACACTTTCATAATTTAGTTCCTTTAGGATGCACACACATATGCTCAGTCATTTACTCATGTCCAACTCTGCCACCCTATGGACTGTAGCCCACCAGGCTTCTCTGTCCATGGGATTTTCCAGACAAGCACACTAGAGTGGGTTGCCATTACCTAACCCAGGGGATCTTCCTGACTTGGGAGATCAAACCCACATCTCCTCTGTCTCCTGCTCTGGAAGGGAGATTCTTTACCACTGAGCCACCTGACATGGTGGAAAAACTTCTTCCTGCTTCCCTGACACAAGGACCACTGCTCTGTGCACCAACACAAATCAGAATAAAGTGAAGAGTGTGGAGAAACAAGCAGGGTCTCAGACCTTTCGTTCATGGGGCCTTGCGCAAATTACTTTCCCTCTCCAAGTTTTGGTCTCCATGTCAATAAAATAAAATCTGGTCTACAGTTGCTCTCGCCAGCCTCAACTTTCCAATATACAAAATTAGTGCGACATAACAGACAATATGTCTTAGTGACCACTGCACCGCTGATGTGCTTTAGGCTTGTCCTCATTATGCAGCCTTATATCATAACTCAAGGTAGTAGCTGGCCTACTGGACATATCTCTACTCTGTCAAAGAACCAGGGATCTGTCAGTAAAGCTTAAAGAAAATAGGAAAATGTAAAGACCTTGATCCTCCTGAAGTCAAGAAGCAAGTCTAAATGACTTTAATCCAAAATTTACTCTAGCACAGAGCCTGAAACATAGAGGATGCTTTGCAAACATTTATATAATTAATTATCAATTAGTTAAGGAGTAAGAATAGAAAGCATTTAAGAGTACAGAAATTATCAACTCCTTTAGTGAATGAAATACTAATTTAATATATATTCTATTAGTGGTTAAAAATTACAATCATGCTTTTAAAGAGTCAGTGCTGTGCCTCAGGGGTAGAGGAAGTGGCAGGCATTAGAAGGAACTCATAGCATTCAAGATGACTCCTAGGATGGTCAAAGATGGCAGAAGAGAATCCACTGTAAGTGGTAGTGGCAGGAGATAGCACGTGACAGCTGTAGGGAAACAGGATTAGAAGAGTTTAAGGTCCGTGTGCCTCACTAAGGTGACAGCAGAGGAGGAAAGCTTCCTACTGGCTGAGAAGCTGCAGGACTGGGCAGGTCTCTGGCAAATAGCCCCTGGGAAGTAACACCTTCTGCTGGACTGAAGGTCACCCTTTTTGGATGGAAGAGGAGACAGGGATATTGAGGGGAATATGGAAGCAAGGTTTGGTTCAAATCCAGGAAGGTTTTACAGGCTAAGAATGTTTCAGACAAAGTATACCTACCTCTTCCTCTGAAGTACCTTTACGTACAAAGATTAAAGCTTTATAACAGAATGCAACAGACGGTCCAAACAAGCAGGAAGACTTCCCAGTCCATCTATTCCTCAACCCTCAGCACCTCCTGTTCACTGCTATGGTTACCAAAAACAGAAGAATCAGAACACCCAAACATCTGTATAATATTGGCTTTTGTTAATCAATGTGGCTAACTGTTATAGAATGCCCTTGAAACAGCCTCTTATTCTAGGGACCTTCATATTCTAAAGCCTTTATGACCCTAATACGTATCTAGATCCTCCTCAAAAATGTTAAGTTGGAGAGATGCTTGCATAGTCAGGCAACACATGGAGAAGCCGTTTGCCATTCCCGGTAGCCGAGGACATGTGCTGCTTGGATCTCTCTTCATAAAGACCTTGCTGCTTGGTTGTGAAAAGCACAGTTAGCTGACAGTGCCAATGGCGTCCACCTGCCTCCACCCGAGCTGAGGCCACATCCTGCCTGGACTGCCCACAGTGAATAACAGTCCTGCCGAAGGATTAAGGCCAGGCCATCTGTACCTCACGTGGGACTCCTCTAACAGTCATTCTTTTGGGGGAGTTTCCCACAGATGGGTAAGGAATTCGTCACATCTGCATGTGGCCTGGGGCTTTCCCTGCCCAAAGTTACTTTATTTCCACTTCATTTTTAATAAGTGCCATCTTCCTCAATAAATCATTTGCCCTTCTAAATCTCCCAAAATGCACACATTCTCCAAAAGTATCCTTGAAACTCTTTTCATCAGGCTGAGTGAAAAAGACAGACTGCTTTCCCTTTCCCAATGGTGGGAAGAGTCATTTGTATGAGAAAAATGCTCTCTCCAATATTCCATTCCCCTCTTCTATCTCTGACCTTCTCCACAGGATGAAGTCAGTGGTGAAGAGTTCTGAGGTACCTCTTTGTAAGTTCTACTGAAGTGGTCTAGCACCTCACTTTGGACTGAGAAAGTTGTCACCTACTCTTCTGTGTTATGCCTCTGAGCTATCATCCACAGGACTGCAAGAATCCAATTTTAACACCCTGCCATATAGAAAGCATTTAAATCCAGAAACCAGGGTTACCAAATGCCTCAACTTCAGCTGTAGCTTACAAAAAAAAGGCGATATACTGCCCTACATAAACCCTTGTCAAATGGACTCCATCAGTATGAATTGGAGGCATTACAGTCTTTTCTCCCATGGAGTCTCAGAAAGATTTCTCATAAGGAGTCTACCCATAATTCAAAAAAATAAATAAATAAGAAGAAAATGTTACTAAAAGCTGTCTTTGTAACCCCTAAGTGTTCTTTTGCTTTTTTAAAAGGATATTTGTCCATAATTGCTAGGAGAAAGGATGTTAAGAATCTAACACCATCATTTTAGATTCTGGCTAAAGATTTAACCAACATATCTAAGGTTCTAATCCTGGGCCCCCAAAGGCTTGTTTAGGATGACTGGATCATTCAAGAAGGTGCTCTTAGGTAGTTACACTCCAGCATTTCACAATGCTCTCGAATCTCAACCACAGCTCAGTGATATTGGAAGCTGGAGTCAAAGTCAAACAACAACTATGAATATCAGCTGATTAGAACAGTCCTGCCGAAGGATTAAGGCCAGGCCATCTGTACCTCACGTGGGACTCCTCTAACAGTCATTCTTTTGGGGGAGTTTCCCACAGATGGGTAAGGAATTCGTCACATCTGCATGTGGCCTGGGGCTTTCCCTGCCCAAAGTTACTTTATTTCCACTTCATTTTTAATAAGTGCCATCTTCCTCAATAAATCATTTGCCCTTCTAAATCTCCCAAAATGCACACATTCTCCAAAAGTATCCTTGAAACTCTTTTCATCAGGCTGAGTGAAAAAGACAGACTGCTTTCCCTTTCCCAATGGTGGGAAGAGTCATTTGTATGAGAAAAATGCTCTCTCCAATATTCCATTCCCCTCTTCTATCTCTGACCTTCTCCACAGGATGAAGTCAGTGGTGAAGAGTTCTGAGGTACCTCTTTGTAAGTTCTACTGAAGTGGTCTAGCACCTCACTTTGGACTGAGAAAGTTGTCACCTACTCTTCTGTGTTATGCCTCTGAGCTATCATCCACAGGACTGCAAGAATCCAATTTTAACACCCTGCCATATAGAAAGCATTTAAATCCAGAAACCAGGGTTACCAAATGCCTCAACTTCAGCTGTAGCTTACAAAAAAAAGGCGATATACTGCCCTACATAAACCCTTGTCAAATGGACTCCATCAGTATGAATTGGAGGCATTACAGTCTTTTCTCCCATGGAGTCTCAGAAAGATTTCTCATAAGGAGTCTACCCATAATTCAAAAAAATAATAAATAAGAAGAAAATGTTACTAAAAGCTGTCTTTGTAACCCCTAAGTGTTCTTTTGCTTTTTTAAAAGGATATTTGTCCATAATTGCTAGGAGAAAGGATGTTAAGAATCTAACACCATCATTTTAGATTCTGGCTAAAGATTTAACCAACATATCTAAGGTTCTAATCCTGGGCCCCCAAAGGCTTGTTTAGGATGACTGGATCATTCAAGAAGGTGCTCTTAGGTAGTTACACTCCAGCATTTCACAATGCTCTCGAATCTCAACCACAGCTCAGTGATATTGGAAGCTGGAGTCAAAGTCAAACAACAACTATGAATATCAGCTGATTAGAACAGTTTCCCAAGGCCAAATATGCATCTTTCACCTTGATTTAGTCACTGCCAGTACCCTTGTCCAACCCCACTCATCGGCCCCTTCTAGAGGGTGACATACATCATTCACCAACCCTCTAAATGCCCCTACCCAAACCATTCAACGTCTTCAAATGACCTTTCAGGTAATCAAATATAATTAGCACACACACTCTGGAGTAAGTGGCAGATTAGAAACTGCAACTTTGATAGCATAAAGAACAAAAGAATCCACCTAGTGTGAAGCTGAGGTATTTGCAGTTAAGACAGCTCAAAATTCAAAAGAAAAGCTCATGGCCTTTAAAGTTGAGGGGAAAGTTCAAATAACAGAAGTTGAGACTTTTTACTGGGTGGCGGGGGTCAATATTTTCTATCACCACGGTTTTTTTTAAAGAAAACAAAAATCAGGGTCCATAGGAAGAATATTAGTAAGCATGTGACTCTGAAAATCACCTATTTAAAGTTTCATCATTATCGATGGACTCGTAGTATTAGTACCTATTTACCCACTCGGGGAAGGGGTATTAATTTTGGAGGGTAGATTCAATGGATGCTCTTCAACTTTTCCTAAAAGCTTTGCACTCCTGCCTTGGAAATGTAAGTGTAAAACCAAAGAAATTCAAGCTGGAACATGAATTTTTAGGATGAAAAGTCTAAAGAACCAGTTGATTATTTTGGATCATCTGTGTTATCATTACAAAAAAAAACAACAACCAGTCATACACCCAAGAGAGTACTGCCCAGAACCAAAGAACAAGCTTGCACACGGATGTGGACAGACTAGCCCAGGACGACACAATAGCATCACACTAAATCTGAGGGAGGCCCAACTATTAGCAAAGACTCACCTGTGATGGGGAAGGAAGCAAAGCAAAGATATAAAGAGCAAAGCAGCAAAGAGAAGTGAAATGAAAGTCCCTCAGTTGTATCTAACTCCTTGAGACCTATGGACAAGCCATGGAATGCTCCAGGCAATAATACTGGAGAGGGTAGCCTTTCCCTTCTCCACAGGGTCTTTCCAATCTAGGGATCAAACTCACATCTCCTGCATTGCAGGTGGATTCTTTACTGTCTGAGCCACCAGGAAAGTCCAAGAATACTGGATTGAGTAGCCTATCCCTTCTCCAAGTTATCTTCCTGACCCAGGAATAAAACCGAGTCTCCTGCATTGCAGGCAGATTCTTTACCAGCTGAGCTAGAAGGGAAGACACAGTGCCATAAAATTTTTATGTACACTACTCTGCCATAAGAGTGCTGTGCCAGCGTTACAGGCAAGGTGCCCTAACCCTGGCACTGGAAATCAATCATGAACCTAGAGCAGAGGCATGGCATACAGTACAGAATATTACAAACCACTACATACTCTGAACTTGGAAGCCATGAGTCTTTTGACAAGTCTGAGTTTAGCTTAATGATAACAGGAATCTCATTTAATGTAATCTGTGAAATTACATTTGTTGCTCTTCAGCTGATAGGTGTCATCCTATTCTATTTCTATTGAAGATAAGTTCCTATTGGAAAGGTATATTTCCTTTTAATAAAAGCTGAGTTTATAGAAAGAAGAGCTCCATATAAAAGTAGCCTTTATAAATAGGCAAGACATGTAATTTTCACCATCCTTGACATTGTACAGATTTAATTTAATCCAATCTTCCCTTATACAGAGGCAAACACAAATGGCAATTTTCAGAGTCTACAGTGCTCACACTATTACACAATGGAATCGCCCAAATGGCAATTTTCAAGCGTACTCATTAGACTGCCAAGTTAATAATGCTGACTGGCAGGAAGATGAAAGACAGTCGAAGTGTCCTGCTGGTCAACATTATTGACCAAGCAAGGCTGGTAAATTAGCTGCTGCTTCGGCTCAATAGCCTACGAGATGTGTTTTGTGTCAAGGTGCTTATACATCTAGGTTAGAAGATTAATTTTGGTAATAACAGGACTAGAGTTACCTAAAGATGGTGGAAGGCAATGTGTGAGGTGCTTGATGAAAATTGTCACCACCATCATTGGGGAAAAACATTGTAAACTGAGAGTCTAAAAATATCTCCTTACAAAAGAAACTTCAGAAGCAGTAATGGCAATAAAATGAGCTGTGATTAAAAGAGAAACAAACAACTTCCGTTATCTAAATTAAATCCCTGAAATGGGCTTCAGTGAGAATCAATCTATCAAAAGAGAATAAATCTATCATAAGTACTAGAAACAAGGCATCTTTCTCTTTTTTTTTTTTTCTATCCATCTAAATGGCCATTTAGAAACAGTCCATGGAAATTATACATGCGCACACACACATATATTTATGTATATATAAACACACACATACATATACATACATATATATACACATGTATATATATATATGGCAACAAAGAAACTGCTTGTCATAATTTTTAAAACCATTCTAAACTATTAAAGGACAGAAAATAAAAAGAATACAGAAATACCATAACAATGAATACAATAGTTTGTATTTTGCTTCTCGCTTTCTGGCTTTATCCATAGATAAGCAATTCATTTTGAAAAAACCTTCTATTGTGTTAAATTTACAAAGAAGTTGCAAAGATAATATCATAATCCAGTCCCCCCTAATGTTAGCATCTTACATTACCACGGTGCATTTGTCAAAACTAGGAGATCAACATTGGTACATTTCTTTAAGTAAACTCCAGACTTGTAAATTCACTGGTTCTGCACTAATCACTTATTTTCTGTTCCAGGCTCCATCAAGGGTAACATGCTCCTTTAGGATTACTCTTTTTCAGGCTGGTTTGGGAAAACAATGATCCTAAGTCCAGAGTCTACATTCAAAATGGAATCGCCCAAATGGCAATTTTCAAGCGTACTCATTAGACTGCCAAGTTAATAATGCTGACTGGCAGGAAGATGAAAGACAGTCGAAGTGTCCTGCTGGTCAACATTATTGACCAAGCAAGGCTGGTAAATTAGCTGCTGCTTCGGCTCAATAGCCTACGAGATGTGTTTTGTGTCAAGGTGCTTATACATCTAGGTTAGAAGATTAATTTTGGTAATAACAGGACTAGAGTTACCTAAAGATGGTGGAAGGCAATGTGTGAGGTGCTTGATGAAAATTGTCACCACCATCATTGGGGAAAAACATTGTAAACTGAGAGTCTAAAAATATCTCCTTACAAAAGAAACTTCAGAAGCAGTAATGGCAATAAAATGAGCTGTGATTAAAAGAGAAACAAACAACTTCCGTTATCTAAATTAAATCCCTGAAATGGGCTTCAGTGAGAATCAATCTATCAAAAGAGAATAAATCTATCATAAGTACTAGAAACAAGGCATCTTTCTCTTTTTTTTTTTTTCTATCCATCTAAATGGCCATTTAGAAACAGTCCATGGAAATTATACATGCGCACACACACATATATTTATGTATATATAAACACACACATACATATACATACATATATATACACATGTATATATATATATGGCAACAAAGAAACTGCTTGTCATAATTTTTAAAACCATTCTAAACTATTAAAGGACAGAAAATAAAAAGAATACAGAAATACCATAACAATGAATACAATAGTTTGTATTTTGCTTCTCGCTTTCTGGCTTTATCCATAGATAAGCAATTCATTTTGAAAAAACCTTCTATTGTGTTAAATTTACAAAGAAGTTGCAAAGATAATATCATAATCCAGTCCCCCCTAATGTTAGCATCTTACATTACCACGGTGCATTTGTCAAAACTAGGAGATCAACATTGGTACATTTCTTTAAGTAAACTCCAGACTTGTAAATTCACTGGTTCTGCACTAATCACTTATTTTCTGTTCCAGGCTCCATCAAGGGTAACATGCTCCTTTTAGGATTACTCTCTTTTTCAGGCTGGTCTGGGGAGACAGACTCCAAATCTGATCCTAAGTCTCAGGGTTGTAAAGCACAAGGAACGCTTGATCCTCATGTCTCATCCTTTAGCTCCTGATACTGATGCTGTCATGTCCCATCCCATGACTGACTTGGCATTAAGAAGTTTGAAATTTTAAAGACAAAGTATTCACCACTTTTCATTATTTTATTGAATTATAACTGAGAAAAATAGTGCTGGGATCATTTGGTCATACATTGCATTTATTGGTAAACAAATTTTGTGAAATATTTCTTATATTATTCCTCCTGATAATCTAGTGGTGGTGGCGGTTTCTTCTCCCCTAAGCATTCCTCATCATTAAGGATAAAGGGTTTTTTTGTTTGTTTGTTTGTTTGTTTGTTTTGCCAAGGCAAGGTGGAAGGTATGCCCTCTAGATAAGGAAAAAGGACAATACGGGGCTTCCCTGGTGGTCCAGTGGGTAAGGACACCGCCTTGCAGTGCAAGGTGCGCCGGTTCAATCCCTGGCCTGGGAAGATCCCATGTGCCGCAGAGCAGCTGGACCGATGTGTCCAGTCACTGAGCTGGAGTTCTGGAGCACATGCGCTCAGAGTCGGCACTCAGCGAAAACAGAGGCCACCATGATGGGAGGCCCACAGGAGCCAAAGAACAAAGACGGATGAAAAAAGACAAATGAAAGACCAATAGAAGTGGCCCACCCCCCCCCCCTCCATCCCCAACCCGCCCCCAAAAAAATAAATAAATAAATATTTTTTTTAAAAAAAGGACAATACGATACAGGGGAAATTCCTTCCTACAGTGAGGACGTTGAAGACTTTCCAACAAGTGCAGCATGGAGATAGGGGAGATTCACAGAAGACAGATGCAGAACGAAGGTGTTAAGACCCAACATTCTTAGCTCTTTAGCTTTATGGGGGCAGAAGCATCATGAAGGTAAAAACCCTGGATAGAGCAGAGGAGGGCATAAGAATAAAGAATCCATTAGTGAAATTGCCATTTGGAAATCTGGAAGGACCTCCATGAGGATGCCACCATGACAACAGAGGGATGCTGCAATTGAACAGAAATGATGGCATAGCATGTTTATACAGCCAGAGGATCACTGGTTCATTCCTAGGACCCGAGGTACGGGCAGGAAGGTTTCCAGAGTTTTCTGGTCCCCACGATGAGAAGATTCCTGAGCATGCCAGCTAGAGAGGTCACCAGAGAGGGGTCAATAAGACAGAACATGGGAGCTGCAGCCAGGTCTCAGAGAATCAGCAGCCCCAGGGACAGCAGAGGTGGGAACCATAGTCATCAAGATTGAAAGGCTCCCTGGGAGCATTCAGCATGCATGCAAACCCCCATAGGGCACAGAAGAACAGAGACCACCGCCCAAAGACTGGGTAAGGTGAATTAGATCTCACTCAAGGGCAGACACAGCAAAGCAGCGTGGAATAATAATGCTCAGACCAGACACCCCACCCCAAGGGAAGTCTCCATAAGCTGTGAGTAAGTGTGACACTTCAAATGGACTGAGCACTTAGGCTCTCCTAAATAAGACTGAGTGGGATCAAATACAAATTTTAAACTAAAAGAGACCAAAGGACCACTAATTTGACACTTCCCCAATTCTTTACTGAGAATTAATGCCAAGGAATTCGATTAGGCTAAACAACATGAATCATTATACACAGAACTGAAGGGTATTGATTAACAAGTGGGGAAAAAGGCTAACAGAATTTTGACAAGAGAACACACTGGTCATAGCAAACACCCTCTTCCAACAACACAGAGATGACTCTACACATGGACAGCACCAGATGGCCAATACTGAAATCAAATTGATTACATTCTTTGCAGCTAAAGATGGGGAACTTCTATATAGTCAGCAAAAACAAGACTCAGAACAGATTGTGCCCAGATCATGAACCCCTTATTGAATAACTCAGACTTAAATTGAAGAATGTAGGGAAAACTACTAGGCCATTCTGGTATGACACAAATAAAACCTCTTACAATTATACAGTGGAAGAGACAAATAGATTCCAGGGATTAGATCTAACAGAGTGCCTGAAGAACTATGGATGGCTGTCCATAATACTGTAGAGGAGGCAGTGATAAAAATCATCCCCAAGGAAAATAAATGCAAAAAGGCAAAATGGTTCCAGAGAATAGCAAGAAGAGATAAGAAAACCTTCTTAAGTGAAAAATGCAAAGAAAAGAAGACAACAGAATGGGAAAGTCTAGACATCTCTACAAGAAACACCAAGAAAACATTTCATGCAAAGATAGACAAAGGTCAGAAATGGTATTGACCTAAAAGAAGCAGAAGATATTAAGAAGAGGTGGAAAGGAGGCGCAGAAGAACTATACAAAAAAGATCATAATGAGCTGGATGACCATGATGATGTGATCACTCACCTAGAGCCAGAGATTTTACAGTGCAAAGTCAAGTGGGCCCTGGAAGCATTACTGTAAACAACACTAGTGGAGGTGATGGAAATAGTCACAAAAACCAGACACCCCCACACCCAAAGACTGGGTAAGGTGAATTAGATCTCACTCAAGGGCAGACACAGCAAAGCAGCGTGGAATAATAATGCTCAGACCAGACACCCCACCCCAAGGGAAGTCTCCATAAGCTGTGAGTAAGTGTGACACTTCAAATGGACTGAGCACTTAGGCTCTCCTAAATAAGACTGAGTGGGATCAAATACAAATTTTAAACTAAAAGAGACCAAAGGACCACTAATTTGACACTTCCCCAATTCTTTACTGAGAATTAATGCCAAGGAATTCGATTAGGCTAAACAACATGAATCATTATACACAGAACTGAAGGGTATTGATTAACAAGTGGGGAAAAAGGCTAACAGAATTTTGACAAGAGAACACACTGGTCATAGCAAACACCCTCTTCCAACAACACAAGAGATGACTCTACACATGGACAGCACCAGATGGCCAATACTGAAATCAAATTGATTACATTCTTTGCAGCTAAAGATGGGGAACTTCTATATAGTCAGCAAAAACAAGACTCAGAACAGATTGTGCCCAGATCATGAACCCCTTATTGAATAACTCAGACTTAAATTGAAGAATGTAGGGAAAACTACTAGGCCATTCTGGTATGACACAAATAAAACCTCTTACAATTATACAGTGGAAGAGACAAATAGATTCCAGGGATTAGATCTAACAGAGTGCCTGAAGAACTATGGATGGCTGTCCATAATACTGTAGAGGAGGCAGTGATAAAAATCATCCCCAAGGAAAATAAATGCAAAAAGGCAAAATGGTTCCAGAGAATAGCAAGAAGAGATAAGAAAACCTTCTTAAGTGAAAAATGCAAAGAAAAGAAGACAACAGAATGGGAAAGTCTAGACATCTCTACAAGAAACACCAAGAAAACATTTCATGCAAAGATAGACAAAGGTCAGAAATGGTATTGACCTAAAAGAAGCAGAAGATATTAAGAAGAGGTGGAAAGGAGGCGCAGAAGAACTATACAAAAAAGATCATAATGAGCTGGATGACCATGATGATGTGATCACTCACCTAGAGCCAGAGATTTTACAGTGCAAAGTCAAGTGGGCCCTGGAAGCATTACTGTAAACAACACTAGTGGAGGTGATGGAATTCCAGCTGAGTTATTTCAAATATTAAAAGATGATGCTGTTTAAGTGCTGCATTCAATATGCCAAATAATTTGGAAAACTCAGCAGTGGCCTTGAGACTAGAAAAAGTCAGTTTTCATTCCAATTCCGAAGAAGGGCAATACCAAAGAATGTTCAAACTACCTCACCATTGAATTCATTTCACATAGTAGCAAAGTAATGCTCAAAATCCTCCAAGCTAGACTTCAATAGAACGTGAACCAAGAACTTCCAGATGTACAAGTTGGATGTAGAAAAGAGAGAGGAACCAGAGATCAAATTGCCAACATCTGTTGGATCACTGAAAGAGCAAGAGAATTCCAGAAAAACATCTACGTCTGTTTCATTAACTATGCTAAAGCCTTTGACTGTGGAAAATTCTGAAAGAGATGGGAATGCCAGACCGCCTTACCTGCCTCCTGTGAAATTTGTATGCAGGACAAAAAGCTACAGTTATAACTGGACATGGAACAATGGACTGGTTCCAAATTGGGAAAAGAGTATGTCACTCTGCTTATATAATTTATATGCAGAGTATATCACGCAAAATGCTAGTCTGAATGAAGCACAAGCTGGAATCAAGTTTGCCAAGAGAAATATCGATAACCTCAGGTTTGCAGATGACACCACTTTTATTGCAGAAAGTGAAGAGGAACTAAAGAGCCTCTTGATGAGGTGAAAGAGGAAAAAGCTGGCCAAAAACTCAGCATTCAGAAAATGAAGATCATGGTATCTGGTCCATTATTTTATGGCAAGTAGATGGGGAAACAATGGAAACAGTGACAGACTTTATTTCCTTGGTCTCCAAAATCACTGCAGACGGTGACTGCAACCATGAAATTAAAAGATGCTTTATCCTTGTAAGAAAAGCTGTGACAAAGCTAGAGAGCATATTAAAAGCAGAGCCATCACTTTGCTGACGAATGTCCATATAGTCAAAGCTATGCTTTTCCCAGTAGTCATGTATGCATGTGACCAAGAAGAGGTGACTGGATGACCATGATGATGTGATCACTCACCTAGAGCCAGAGATTTTACAGTGCAAAGTCAAGTGGGCCCTGGAAGCATTACTGTAAACAACACTAGTGGAGGTGATGGAATTCCAGCTGAGTTATTTCAAATATTAAAAGATGATGCTGTTTAAGTGCTGCATTCAATATGCCAAATAATTTGGAAAACTCAGCAGTGGCCTTGAGACTAGAAAAAGTCAGTTTTCATTCCAATTCCGAAGAAGGGCAATACCAAAGAATGTTCAAACTACCTCACCATTGAATTCATTTCACATAGTAGCAAAGTAATGCTCAAAATCCTCCAAGCTAGACTTCAATAGAACGTGAACCAAGAACTTCCAGATGTACAAGTTGGATGTAGAAAAGAGAGAGGAACCAGAGATCAAATTGCCAACATCTGTTGGATCACTGAAAGAGCAAGAGAATTCCAGAAAAACATCTACGTCTGTTTCATTAACTATGCTAAAGCCTTTGACTGTGGAAAATTCTGAAAGAGATGGGAATGCCAGACCGCCTTACCTGCCTCCTGTGAAATTTGTATGCAGGACAAAAAGCTACAGTTATAACTGGACATGGAACAATGGACTGGTTCCAAATTGGGAAAAGAGTATGTCACTCTGCTTATATAATTTATATGCAGAGTATATCACGCAAAATGCTAGTCTGAATGAAGCACAAGCTGGAATCAAGTTTGCCAAGAGAAATATCGATAACCTCAGGTTTGCAGATGACACCACTTTTATTGCAGAAAGTGAAGAGGAACTAAAGAGCCTCTTGATGAGGTGAAAGAGGAAAAAGCTGGCCAAAAACTCAGCATTCAGAAAATGAAGATCATGGTATCTGGTCCATTATTTTATGGCAAGTAGATGGGGAAACAATGGAAACAGTGACAGACTTTATTTCCTTGGTCTCCAAAATCACTGCAGACGGTGACTGCAACCATGAAATTAAAAGATGCTTTATCCTTGTAAGAAAAGCTGTGACAAAGCTAGATAGCATATTAAAAAGCAGAGCCATCACTTTGCTGACGAATGTCCATATAGTCAAAGCTATGCTTTTCCCAGTAGTCATGTATGCATGTGACAGTTGAACCTTAAAGAAGTCTGAGTGCCGAAGAACTGATGATTTTGAACTGTGGTGCTGGAGAAGGCTCTTTAGAGTCTGTTGGACTGCAAGGAGATCACACCAGTCAATCCTAAAGGAAATCAATCCTGAATATTCATTGGAAGGAATGATGAAGTTCCACTACTTTGGCCACCTGATGCAGAGCTGACTCATTGGAAAAAAACCCTGATGTTGGAAAAAATAAAAGGCAGAAGGAAAAGGGGATGTCAGAGGATGAGATGGTTGGATGGCACCACTGTCAGTGGCCATGAGTTTGAGCAGGCACCAGGAGATGGTCAAAAACAGGGAAGCTTGGCATGCTGCAGTCCATGGTGATGAGGTGGCAAAGAGTTGGACATGACTAAGTGACTGAATTGAACTGATTTCTGACTACCAATGTATCTGTTATCTGAGTATTAAAATATTATGGAAATTACTTAGCCATCAAAAGGAATGAAATTGGGTTATTTGTAGAGATATGGACTGACCTAGAGTCTCTCATACAAAGTGAGGTCAGAAAGATAAAAATAAGTACTGTATGTTAACACATATACATGGAATCTAGAAAAGTGGTATGAATGAACCTATTGGCAGGGCAGGAATAGAGACAAAAGATATAGAGAACAAATATGTGGACATGGGGTGAGACGGGAGTATTGAATGAATTGGGAGTATAGCAATGACACATATACACTATCATGTGTAAAACAGATAGCTATTGGGAATCTACTGCACAGTGCAGGGAGCTCAGCTCAGTGCTCAGTGATGACCTAGATGGTAGCAGGGGGAGGCAGGATGGAGGTCCAAGAGGGAGGAAATATAAATATATCTGATTCACCGTGCAGTATAGCACAAACCAACAGAGCATCATAAGACAATTATACCCCAATTTTTAAAAATTAATTAACCTTTGTAAAATAAGCATAATATATTTCTCTTCTATCCAAATCCTGTTCTTCAGCTCCCACCCTTTTCATGAAACCTCCATCTAGTTCAGCACCCTATGGCCTACCATTTCTCTGAATTCCTTCTCCACTTAAATGTGGTAGCATTCCAGATAGTTTGATTAGCTCCAAGGAAGTGATTTACAGAAAACAGAAAAACTGTCTTACTCTTTTTTCAATGCCCCACATGTCCATCATGAACCAAGGCAGCTCATAAACATGTGCTAATTGACATACTGATTAACACTGTGTAATGGAAAGCAATGAAAGCTGTATGAAGGGATACAAAGGGAAGAAAGGAGATAAGAAATGGAGCCACTCAGCTCTGCTGGGATGTGGAAAGTGAAACTGTTTATGCAAGCACGTTTTTTTCTTTAGCTCCCTCTGACTCTTAGTTATCCACAGTTATCAAAATTAATAACTATTAATTACAGAAAAAGAACATGTCAAGTTAATAACTCTAGATAAATTATGCTCATTTCAACCTAATGTGATCAATTTTCTTTGCAGTAATTAAGAGTGGGAAAAAAAAATAACTTAGCCATCAAAAGGAATGAAATTGGGTTATTTGTAGAGATATGGACTGACCTAGAGTCTCTCATACAAAGTGAGGTCAGAAAGATAAAAATAAGTACTGTATGTTAACACATATACATGGAATCTAGAAAAGTGGTATGAATGAACCTATTGGCAGGGCAGGAATAGAGACAAAAGATATAGAGAACAAATATGTGGACATGGGGTGAGACGGGAGTATTGAATGAATTGGGAGTATAGCAATGACACATATACACTATCATGTGTAAAACAGATAGCTATTGGGAATCTACTGCACAGTGCAGGGAGCTCAGCTCAGTGCTCAGTGATGACCTAGATGGTAGCAGGGGGAGGCAGGATGGAGGTCCAAGAGGGAGGAAATATAAATATATCTGATTCACCGTGCAGTATAGCACAAACCAACAGAGCATCATAAGACAATTATACCCCAATTTTTAAAAATTAATTAACCTTTGTAAAATAAGCATAATATATTTCTCTTCTATCCAAATCCTGTTCTTCAGCTCCCACCCTTTTCATGAAACCTCCATCTAGTTCAGCACCCTATGGCCTACCATTTCTCTGAATTCCTTCTCCACTTAAATGTGGTAGCATTCCAGATAGTTTGATTAGCTCCAAGGAAGTGATTTACAGAAAACAGAAAAACTGTCTTACTCTTTTTTCAATGCCCCACATGTCCATCATGAACCAAGGCAGCTCATAAACATGTGCTAATTGACATACTGATTAACACTGTGTAATGGAAAGCAATGAAAGCTGTATGAAGGGATACAAAGGGAAGAAAGGAGATAAGAAATGGAGCCACTCAGCTCTGCTGGGATGTGGAAAGTGAAACTGTTTATGCAAGCACGTTTTTTTCTTTAGCTCCCTCTGACTCTTAGTTATCCACAGTTATCAAAATTAATAACTATTAATTACAGAAAAAGAACATGTCAAGTTAATAACTCTAGATAAATTATGCTCATTTCAACCTAATGTGATCAATTTTCTTTGCAGTAATTAAGAGTGGGAAAAAAAAAATAATAATAGCCTCAAGTCCATGGGAGACTTGCCTCCTTTGTGGCACTTGCAATTCTAAAATAAAATAATGTTATGTAAGGGAGGAGAAAGAAGAGAGAAAAAAATTTCCACCAGGCTATCACTCCCGTTGTGATTCTAAGATTTGGAGAAAAGTGTGATGGGAATTCGGAAACGGCTAAAATCCATACCTAATGTAGTTGTTAAAATAAGATCTGATTGTCTCAAGATTATATTTATTAGAAGCAATCATTATTTATGGCACTGTATTGCAACACCCTTCAAAGCACAGTTACCTTATTAAAATTAAAATTCATTTTTTCATGAACTTCAATGGTATATTGCACCAAAGTACATAGAATAACTCCAGGGAACAATGAATAGTTCTAGTTTAACTCTTATAAGGCCTGACATTTGTAATATAAAATTTAAACTAATTCACTTGTAAGCATAATGGCAGGTTTGGAAAATGTGGACAATCTACCTACCACAAGCATGAGCATAAATTTTTTTTACCATTTTGAGGAAATGTATAGTTTATACGTTCCTCATAAGTTTCCATGGCTTGGTTTTAGGTTTCCAGTGTAAAAAAAAAATTGTTTATTATTAATGCCATTGTTGTTTTCTCATTTTTAATTTGTGAGTGATTAGAAATCAGAGCTTTTGGCTGACTGATTTTCTGTACTTTTAACCACAGTGAACAATATATTGGATCATAAAAATAGTCATGCTGTTGCGAGCCTGTACAGGCACTGATGCACTGTAAATATTTCTGTTACATTTCATCTAGGTTTCATCACATTTCCTTTATTGAAGCATTTGGCAGCTCAGGGAATCTTCATGTTTTTTCATGACAATGCTCAGTGCTTACTTTCAAAATTGGCCTGCTGAGCTCATATCATGATTATTTTTCATAATGTGCTGTACACAGGGGAAATGAGTGTGTATGTCTCCAAATCCAGCATCCAAATCTGAAACGCCAATGACTCAATAGGTACAAAATATAACACCCCCAATCTGTACATGCTACAAAAAGTAAAAGCATATTCCTTAAAATTTGCTTTAATTAACCAGGAAATTATTTGTAAGCTAGATAGGAATTATACAATGATCCAAGCTTATCTTTACATTATTGCCTTTGAAGATATGGAAAAATATAGGAATCACATTTATTTCGTTATCACATTTCATCAAGGCTATAGAAATGGTGATCTTAAAAGAAAAACTCTAAAGAAAAACCCCTCTGGTTTTCTCTACTCACAAAATATTTCTGATGCCAGAATACTATTCCCACATCAGCCAACTCTCTAAACACCAACTGAGTGAGCTACAATTCAATTCGGATACGATCCACCCAGAGTTAGTGTCAGGTCCTGCAAATTAAAGGCTCAGTTCCACAAGACTGCCCCAGTTGCAGACACCCATTGCAAATCTAGGTCATCATACTTCTGACTGCTCCCCATGAGCCCTGCCTCAAATTCTGTTATTTGCTAGAACAGCCCATGGAGCTCAGGAAAGCACTTTACTTACTATCACCAATTTATTACAAGGGCTATTGTATAGGATGCAAATGAACAGTCTGATGACTGATACATACAATGAAGTCTGGAAGGGTTCTGAGAATAGGAGCTTCTGACCCCACGGAGTGTGGAGTGTCCTACTCTCCATGCACAAGGATATATTCCTGTTCACCAATCCAGACAGTCTCCGAACCCCTTAGGTTGGGGTTTTATGGGAACTTCAACCTCCAGTCCCTCTACCCTTCCTAGAGGTCGAGGATGGGTCTAACTTTCCAATCACAGAATTAGTTCCCCTGGCAACCAGTCCCCACCCCAGCTACCAGTCATCTATTAGCATAAAAAGACCAGTATCACTTCAGATGTTTCCAAGGGTTCTACAAACTTTCTGCCAACAGTGCCAGGAAAGAGGATGGGTACAGAGACAAATATATTCCTTATTTCACAATGAAAAAGCACATTTAAATATATTCATTAAGATTCTGTTTGCTGGCCAAGCTAATGGACACTAGCCAAAAGCAGTCCATTGCTGCCATGTGTGAGAAGTGACAGCAACCTCTCTGCTTTCTTCAAGAAAGCCTCACCAACAGACCTACCTACCACAGTCCAGTGTCATTGAGTATTTTCACTTGGCGAGCAAACATGCTCAGTGCACCAAAGCTAGGCTAGCACCTTCCCTGGAAAAACACACACAGTCCACCACAGGGAATAATGGGTCACTTATCAGTCATGCCATCATGATTACCACAACTGGAATTGTAATGAGTAGAACATATAAGCAGAAACTGAGTAGACAGAATATAAACTCTGTCTGGGAGATTCAAAGAAAGCTTCACAGAAGTAACAACTCAGTGTGACCAGGAGTATTATTTAAGAGTGTTCCAGGTACACAAGCAACAGGGGAGGGCATTCTACCCAGAGAGAAACTCACTTCACTAAAATCTGTAAGCAACACAGTGATGAGCACCATCAACTCAAAGTTTCCAGAAGTGCTCCAAAATGACACTTCAGGCCGGGGGAAGAGCATTCATCATGATCCAGTAGCAAGAGCCCAGACTTGGGTCAAAAGGCAGGCGTTCTACTCTAGGTTGTTACCAATCACTCTTCACCTGACCTGACCCACACCAACCAAGAGAGGCCATCAACTTGCAAAGAACAGAAACTGCAACTAACACCAAGGTTCTCAACCTCTTTCAGTCTCCTTTCCTAATCAATAAGATGTGCAGGTTGAGTCAAATAGTTTCCAAAGACTGAAATTTATGGAAAGTATTGTAAACTGCAGGCCCTAGCCTCCACAACCCCACACAGCCGTGAAATATGTAAAGAATTCAATTTAAAGGCAAAGTCAGAAATTAAAATCATAGACTAAGCAAGAATGCCAGAAACCTGGTCTTATTTTCCAGGCTCGTGTGCAATAATGGAGATCACACTGAAATAGAAACAGCCTCCTGCCCAGCCTCCTCAGCTGCAAAACCATGCTTCCAGTCTACCCCAGGAACTGGTCTTTCTCACCTATTCAGCAGCCTGCAACTCTGAATTAATGACCTTGTATGTAAATATCTTTGTCTTCATAAAAATGTTATTGGGGGCTTCCCTGGTGGTCCAGTGGGTAAAGAATCCACCTTGCAATGCAAGGGACACCAGTATGATCCCTGGCCTGGGAAGATCCCACGTGCCGTGGAACAGCTGGACCAGTGTGACCAATTACAAGGCAGCACTCTGGAGTGCATGTGCCCAGAGCTGGTGCTCTGCAATGAGAGAGACCACTGCGATGGGAGGCTCACACAGGTCAAAGAATAAAGATGGATGAAAATAAATAAATAAATAAATAAACCAATAGACGAAGCCAAAATTAAAAAAAAAAAAAAGATAAGGACAAATACAGTATACTAACACATATATATGGAATCTAGTAAGATGTTACCAATAAATGCACCTGCAGAGCAGTGATGGAGAAACAGACAGAGGGAACAGACCTATGGACACTAGACAGAGGGAAGATTGGACGCGAGGTATGGAAACAGCAACAAGGAAACCTACACTATTGTATATAATAGAGACAACCACTGTGATTAAGCTGTAAGACTAAAGGAACCTACACGGAGACTTAAGCATCAACCTCGGTGGGGTGGGAAGGGGGAAAAGGGAGGGAGTGCTCAGGGGAGAGGGGTCAGGGATATACCTATGACTGTTTGGGGATTATGTATACCTGTAAACAAGAGAACTCTGTAAAAATACATAACAATAACTTCGCTGTAGACCTGAAGCTAATGCAAAATTGCAAAACAAATATACTCCAAGTAAAATAAATAAATAAATAAACGATGACTTAGAGGCAAAAAAAAATGTTATTGGGCTAAATACAAATATTTTCAGCCTATGTTTCCCTGAACCCTACACAGGCTTTGAAGGAACAAAGACAGGAGAGAGGCAGCTCTGCCCTTTTTACACAATACTTGTCACCTTGGGAATGTGATTCTCCTCAAGTACAATACTTCTGGGGGAACAGAGATTAAGAGATGAGTTTAATTTCCTTCTGCCAAATTAACTTCCTCAGCTGCTGTGAGCAATGTGCATAATGATAAGCCTGGAGAATGGGATGCTGGCGTGGACTAGCAGGCATCATTCCCAGAGCAGGTACTGGTTCAAGGGCAGGCATTACTCAAGGCCAGCAACTGGCCATTCATGTCCCCCCTGGAGGTCAGCGTCAACAGGCATTTATGGAAACCTGTGCCAGTTTATGCAAAAAATCAACCCAAGTGAGGTGCCAGGGTGCTGGTCTGACCTGGCATGCCTCCCTTGCACTCTTTTCACTGTTCTGGAGGGGAAAGAGCTAAGAGTTTTGGAATCAGACCAGTTTCCAGTTTTGGAATCAGTTTTGGATTTTTAACTCCAGCCCAGGCTCTAGTCTGGAGAAGGAAATAGTAACCCACTCCAGTATTCCTGCCTGGGAAATCCCATGGACAAAGAAGACTGGCGGGCTGCGGTCCATGGGATCACAAGAGTCAGATATGACTTAGCAATTAAATAACAAACAACAGGCTCTCGCCAGACTGGAGACATGTGACTTACACCTCTCAGGGCCTCAATGTACACCTCTTTAAAACAGGAATATGGCCACCTACCACACAAAGTCATGGGAAAGGAGGGTATGTGTATGAAGTTTAGAAATTCATGACTTTCCCTTGTTGGAACTATACCTTAGAAATCTCAGTAGCAGTTAGACAGTAGAATTCTGCACTAAGCCCAGCCCACTGATCAAAAGGAATGAAGACAATATATCACAACAAAACCTTTGGTGGCCAGAAATGTTGGTATCAAAGATGGAAGAGACAAGGGAAGGACATTCTTGAGACATGTGCCACTCCACTCCTCCTTGCCTTTAGATAATCTGCTCGCCAGGAGCTGAAACACATCTGACAAAGCTGGACCTTCTGGGAAAACACCAGAGTTGGTTATCAGGATTTGGGGCTGGTCAGGAAAATAGAGAGCTAAGAAATCCAGGATGAAGAAGTATCTGAAGATAGGAGAGACACAGGCAATGGCCTGAGAAGCCACTGGGGTCAAAGCACAGAGAAGTGAGTGCCATCACATGCTGATCAAGACTTCTTCTGACGGTCAGACTTGATCTCAAACCCAAGGACAAAAGAAAGTGACATACCAAATTCTAATGCAAGCTAAAACAACTGCGGGGGTCCCAGGTGGTGCTAGTGCTAAAGAACCCACGTGCCAATGCAGGAGATGTAAGAGACATGGGTTCAGTCCCTGGATTGGGCAGATCCCCTGGAGGAGGGCATGGCTGCCCACTCTAGTATTCTTGCCTAAAGAATCCCGTAGACAGAGGAACCTGGCAGGCTGCAGTCCAAAACATTACAGAGTCAGCATGACTGAAGCAACTTAGCACACATACCCAGAAAACAATTGAGTGCCTAACACCTTAGGCAGGCTCTGCTGTTCAAATCATTTCAAATCCACTCTCATCCCTTGTCTATACCATAAGAGGTTTAAAGAGCTGGGAGACAAGATAATGTGCCATGAGTCATTAGTTTAGGAGGAATGTCTTGGTCACTGAAGGATAGGGGTTCAAGGGATTAGGGTTACCAGCCAGAAGGATAAACTGAAATACTATTTAGCCAAATGTATATCTGCTTATGCAACAAATTTATTGATCTTTGTGTCCGAACAGAGGAAAAGAGTGTTGGAAAGATGTAGCGGCCCAAAAGGGAAGTTTGCAGAGGAATGGCCTGCACCCTAGTATTAGCAAAATATATTTTGGGCATGACTTTCCCTTGTTGGAACTATACCTTAGAAATCTCAGTAGCAGTTAGACAGTAGAATTCTGCACTAAGCCCAGCCCACTGATCAAAAGGAATGAAGACAATATATCACAACAAAACCTTTGGTGGCCAGAAATGTTGGTATCAAAGATGGAAGAGACAAGGGAAGGACATTCTTGAGACATGTGCCACTCCACTCCTCCTTGCCTTTAGATAATCTGCTCGCCAGGAGCTGAAACACATCTGACAAAGCTGGACCTTCTGGGAAAACACCAGAGTTGGTTATCAGGATTTGGGGCTGGTCAGGAAAATAGAGAGCTAAGAAATCCAGGATGAAGAAGTATCTGAAGATAGGAGAGACACAGGCAATGGCCTGAGAAGCCACTGGGGTCAAAGCACAGAGAAGTGAGTGCCATCACATGCTGATCAAGACTTCTTCTGACGGTCAGACTTGATCTCAAACCCAAGGACAAAAGAAAGTGACATACCAAATTCTAATGCAAGCTAAAACAACTGCGGGCGTCCCAGGTGGTGCTAGTGCTAAAGAACCCACCTGCCAATGCAGGAGATGTAAGAGACGCTGGTTCGATCCCTGGGTCAGGAAGATCCCCTGGAGGAGGGCATGGCTGCCCACTCTAGTATTCTTGCCTAAAGAATCCCGTAGACAGAGGAACCTGGCAGGCTGCAGTCCAAAACATTACAGAGTCAGCATGACTGAAGCAACTTAGCACACATACCCAGAAAACAATTGAGTGCCTAACACCTTAGGCAGGCTCTGCTGTTCAAATCATTTCAAATCCACTCTCATCCCTTGTCTATACCATAAGAGGTTTAAAGAGCTGGGAGACAAGATAATGTGCCATGAGTCATTAGTTTAGGAGGAATGTCTTGGTCACTGAAGGATAGGGGTTCAAGGGATTAGGGTTACCAGCCAGAAGGATAAACTGAAATACTATTTAGCCAAATGTATATCTGCTTATGCAACAAATTTATTGATCTTTGTGTCCGAACAGAGGAAAAAGAGTGTTGGAAAGATGTAGCGGCCCAAAAGGGAAGTTTGCAGAGGAATGGCCTGCACCCCTAGTATTAGCATGTCAAAAATGTGTGTTTCTGGAGGATTCCAAGATGGTGGAGGAATAAGACAAGGATATTGGCAGCTCCCCGAACAAATTCATCAAAACTCATCAAGATATGGAACAACCCCTACAAATCCAGCCCTAGGTGACAAGAGAACACCCCAGGTCTCCAGCAGGCAAGCCAGGCTCCATGGAATGAGGTAGGAAAAGGACAGAGGCATACAGAGGGAAAAGAAAAGACAGAGGAGTCCAGGAGAGAAGCCTGCTTCCCAAAGGAGGGAGGGAGCCGAGAAGCAGGAAGAAACTCCCTGCCCTGGGAAGCCCCTTCACAGGTGGGACCAAGGGGAGTGCAGAATCTTGGGGAGCCAGATAAGAAAACTGAAATTCTCAGCCCATAAGCGCCCCACCCCACAGACTAAGAGTGAATTGCTTAAGCTCTCTCCACATCCCCCACACCTCTGCCTCCTACAGAGGCTGGGAGGGAGGGCCTGGGGAAAGGACAGTGCGGCTGAAGAAACAAAACTTGACAGTGGGGCAGCTCACAGGGCAAATGTGCACAAACTGGACAGCAGCAGTGCAGAGGGCCACCTGGAATTCTGAGAGCAGCCTGGGGAAGATCGCCTGCATGCCCACAAGCCCTGACTCTGGGTGTCTCCTGAGGGCCCCCTGCGTAGGCATGGGGCCACAAAAGCAGAAGCACAAGGTAAGGCATAAGTCCTCTAGAAGGATGTTGCCAATAGCCAGATTCAAGTACTGACGAGCAGGAATGAGAAGACAGACTCTGGGGTGGGAGGGCACAAAGAAAACGTTGTGTGCACCAGAATCCTAGAGAAAGGAGCAGTGACCGCACAGGAGACTGAGCCCTGCACACATGGCACAACTAGGGTCCCCGAGATCCAAGTCACTGCTCCTCCTTCATGCTCAATCCTTACGGGGGCGCCACAGTTCCAGCTATCCAGCTATCCTGAATAGCCAGTTCTGCAAGGGTCTTGCCTTGCAAGTTGAAAATCTGATTCTGCCAGGGCCCTGTGACTTAAGCAGCTGTACCATCCCACACCTGGCCTTCAGTAGGGCCAACCCAAAGCCACTAGGGCAGCCTCAGGAGCAGACCCTGTTGGAGGGCACACACGCAGCTGTAAAAAGGAACACATTTAAGTCTATTCTAATGAGGTGTATGAACCTAGAGCCTATTACAGAGTGAAGTAAGTCAGAAAGAGAAAGACAAATATCTACATTAATGCACATATATGGAATCTAGAAAGATGGCATCGATGATCATATGTGCAGGGCAGCAAAAGAGACACAGACATAAAGAACAGACTTTTGGACTCAGTGGGAGGAGAGGGTGGGGTGATTTGAGAGAGTAGCACTGAAACATACACATTACCATAGGTAATATACAGTGTCAGTGGGAGCTTGAAGTATGATTCAGGGAACCCAAAGCCGGTGCTCCGGGATGATCCGGGCAGGGGTGGAGGGGGATGCAGGTGGGAGGGGACACATGCATGTCTATGGACAATTCATGTTGACATACAGCAAAAACCATCAAAATATTGTGAAGTAATTATCCTCCAATTAAAATAAACACTTTTTTTTAATTCTGCATCATGATACTGGATATATTTGAGGCCTAAACAGAAGATCAATGTCAAGAAAATAAGGCAGTAGAACAGAGAGGATGATAAGAGCAAGGTAGAGAAACCAAAACAATGGAAAAAGTTTCAATGCCCTGGCCTGGTTTGTATTGATCATTCCTTTTGTAAATGAGTGTGTGAATAGGCTTGATTTTGCAGCACTGAGTTGGGAAGATGCCTCATCCAGGGGGCAGGATCGTCTAAGCTTATCAGCTACAACCAAATCACTGGGATGAGAGTTCATGGTCAGAGAGCCCCAGGCTCCTTCATCCCACAGGGACTCAGGACTGGAAACCTGGAAATTACAAACAAAAGAAAAACAATAAATAAGAAGCATTTTGTGTCACAGACCTGGATTTATACTCAGTTCTGAGACAAGCTGGCTCAAAGAACGCAGGTCAGTGGTTCAACTCTGATGTACTTCACCACCAGAAGGGTGGAGAAACTGAGGCTCAGAGTGCTGCAGTCCTTTGCCTGAGGCTAAACAGTTAGCTAGTAGGGGAGGCAGCTCAAGAGCTCAGACCTGCCTGACTCCAAAGCTTCGTGTGGCAGGAAGTTGAGAAAACTAACAACCCTCCCTGAGGTGTTCTGACAACCTTACAAAGAAAAGCTTTGGAAAAAATATAAGTATTATAAGCACAAGATGTTGCCACTATTATCTATAAGCAGATGATAACAGGGCTAAGGGGATTATTATTTACCATGATAGATCACTCAACTCTGATTCAGATGATTAACATCAAGTCTGTTCAGAGGAGGGAATTTTAAGTTAGAAGTGGAGTCCAATCCTATATGATAAAACAGTAGGAATAGCAAAGGGAATTCGTGAAGTTAAGAAAAAAATATTTCATTAAACAACAAGAGATTCCAACTACCAAATGGCAAAGTGAAGACACCATACCATATTTACATTTTCTCCTGCATGACAGAGGCACAGTTCAACTCAGGAGGCTGAGCTGTGGCTGGTAACCAGGATTTGTGAGCACAAATTCCAATCTTCTATGTGCCTTAGTTTTCTCTTTTATTAAGTGGATAACAACAAATCAGAATCAAGAAGTTATTTCCACAAAATATACTGTGCCCTAAAGAAGGCAAGAATACTATTGTAGTATCAAAATATATGTGTAGAGAAACCAAAACAATGGAAAAGTTTCAATGCCCTGGCCTGGTTTGTATTGATCATTCCTTTTGTAAATGAGTGTGTGAATAGGCTTGATTTTGCAGCACTGAGTTGGGAAGATGCCTCATCCAGGGGGCAGGATCGTCTAAGCTTATCAGCTACAACCAAATCACTGGGATGAGAGTTCATGGTCAGAGAGCCCCAGGCTCCTTCATCCCACAGGGACTCAGGACTGGAAACCTGGAAATTACAAACAAAAGAAAAACAATAAATAAGAAGCATTTTGTGTCACAGACCTGGATTTATACTCAGTTCTGAGACAAGCTGGCTCAAAGAACGCAGGTCAGTGGTTCAACTCTGATGTACTTCACCACCAGAAGGGTGGAGAAACTGAGGCTCAGAGTGCTGCAGTCCTTTGCCTGAGGCTAAACAGTTAGCTAGTAGGGGAGGCAGCTCAAGAGCTCAGACCTGCCTGACTCCAAAGCTTCGTGTGGCAGGAAGTTGAGAAAACTAACAACCCTCCCTGAGGTGTTCTGACAACCTTACAAAGAAAAGCTTTGGAAAAAATATAAGTATTATAAGCACAAGATGTTGCCACTATTATCTATAAGCAGATGATAACAGGGCTAAGGGGATTATTATTTACCATGATAGATCACTCAACTCTGATTCAGATGATTAACATCAAGTCTGTTCAGAGGAGGGAATTTTAAGTTAGAAGTGGAGTCCAATCCTATATGATAAAACAGTAGGAATAGCAAAGGGAATTCGTGAAGTTAAGAAAAAAATATTTCATTAAACAACAAGAGATTCCAACTACCAAATGGCAAAGTGAAGACACCATACCATATTTACATTTTCTCCTGCATGACAGAGGCACAGTTCAACTCAGGAGGCTGAGCTGTGGCTGGTAACCAGGATTTGTGAGCACAAATTCCAATCTTCTATGTGCCTTAGTTTTCTCTTTTATTAAGTGGATAACAACAAATCAGAATCAAGAAGTTATTTCCACAAAATATACTGTGCCCTAAAGAAGGCAAGAATACTATTGTAGTATCAAAATATATGTGTGAAGCATTGTTCCAAACCCTTTACATACATTCACTGATTTTATACTTAGAGTAATGGCATGATGTAAAAGCTAGCATTGTTCCCATTATCCAGATAAGTTAAAATGAGGCACAAGAAGTGAAGCATCTTGCCTAATATCTACAGCTACTAAGTGGTAGAGGAGGGATTTAAACTTCGGAGGTAAAAACTGAGGTCAAATGAGAATAATAAAGCACGATCTATCTAGACCAAAACCTAGTTTAGAATGGCTTCAGCCATTTTCATTAGAATTATGCAATGTTTCAGCCCCGTGGGGTTTCTCTCTTATCTATTAAAAAAGCCATTTTGGTTATTGCCTACCATATGCCCAGAGTTTGTACTGGGCAAATACTGCATTATACGTTCAGTACTTTTATTCTGGATTAATTCTCTCAAAGATTTAACTTTACAATCTAGTTAAATAATGAATATTTTTATAATTTTTGAAGCTGATTTGCATAGAAAAATGTAATATGGTATGCCATGTAAAAATGTAAATGGTATGTCAGTAAAGGTAACAAAATTGAGGGGAAAATAGAAGAGTCACCTGGCCACCTTTATTCTCTGGTGCTCTTAGAGGAGGACACTTTCCTTTACTGTAGGGTAGGGCATATGTGATGTCTACAGCTATTTGTTTTTTTTTTTTTTTAAGATTTATTTATTTTTGGCCACACCATGCTTCCTGGGAACTTCCCTGATCAGGGATCCAACCGGCACCTGTTACAGTGGAAGCAGAGAATCTTAACCACTAGACCACCTGAGAAGTTAAGAAAAAAATATTTCATTAAACAACAAGAGATTCCAACTACCAAATGGCAAAGTGAAGACACCATACCATATTTACATTTTCTCCTGCATGACAGAGGCACAGTTCAACTCAGGAGGCTGAGCTGTGGCTGGTAACCAGGATTTGTGAGCACAAATTCCAATCTTCTATGTGCCTTAGTTTTCTTTTTATTAAGTGGATAACAACAAATCAGAATCAAGAAGTTATTTCCACAAAATATACTGTGCCCTAAAGAAGGCAAGAATACTATTGTAGTATCAAAATATATGTGTGAAGCATTGTTCCAAACCCTTTACATACATTCACTGATTTTATACTTAGAGTAATGGCATGATGTAAAAGCTAGCATTGTTCCCATTATCCAGATAAGTTAAAATGAGGCACAAGAAGTGAAGCATCTTGCCTAATATCTACAGCTACTAAGTGGTAGAGGAGGGATTTAAACTTCGGAGGTAAAAACTGAGGTCAAATGAGAATAATAAAGCACGATCTATCTAGACCAAAACCTAGTTTAGAATGGCTTCAGCCATTTTCATTAGAATTATGCAATGTTTCAGCCCCGTGGGGTTTCTCTCTTATCTATTAAAAAAGCCATTTTGGTTATTGCCTACCATATGCCCAGAGTTTGTACTGGGCAAATACTGCATTATACGTTCAGTACTTTTATTCTGGATTAATTCTCTCAAAGATTTAACTTTACAATCTAGTTAAATAATGAATATTTTTATAATTTTTGAAGCTGATTTGCATAGAAAAATGTAATATGGTATGCCATGTAAAAATGTAAATGGTATGTCAGTAAAGGTAACAAAATTGAGGGGAAAATAGAAGAGTCACCTGGCCACCTTTATTCTCTGGTGCTCTTAGAGGAGGACACTTTCCTTTACTGTAGGGTAGGGCATATGTGATGTCTACAGCTATTTGTTTTATTTATTTTTATAATATTCATTTATTTTTGGCCACACCATGCTTCCTGGGGAACTTCCCTGATCAGGGATCCAACCGGCACCTGTTACAGTGGAAGCAGAGAATCTTAACCACTAGACCACCTGAGAAGTCTAGTCATTTGTTTCATTGCTATGAGAATGAGAAAGCTAAAAAGTTACCCACCCACAGAACAGTGGTTCTCAGATCATAGTTTTGCCAACTGGAATGAGGCCGGATGTTCCATTATCTAGGAACATGTTTGTAAGTAATAAGGGCTCCTCTTCTGCTCAGTAAAAGATGTGGAGCCCAATTTTACTAATGATATAAGGCTTATCACCAACAAATGAAGATATACAATTTCCTTTTCATATTTCTACTCTACCTATGATTTCACTGTCTAGTAAGATTTTAAGTTTATTTCTACAATTTTAGTACTCTTTTATATTCTTGTAAGCCACCTCAAACTTTGTTACTTGTGGAACAAAGCAGGGTATACATAATGTAGTGTTAGTCACTCAGTCCTGTCCTTCTCTTTGCTACCCTATGGACTGTAGCCCTCCAGACTCCTTTGTTCATGGAATTCTCCAGCCAACAACACTGGGGTAGGTATCCATTCCCTTCTCCATGGGATCTTCCTGATCCAGGAACTGAACCCAGGTCTTCCCTCCTTACATGTGGATTCCTTACCATCTGAGCCACCAGGGAAGATCTAATGAAGACTAACCTTATTTTACTGCATCATCCTCCTAATGGCACATCCATTCTTGTTCACAGGTACTCAGGGTAACTAGTTTGATTACTCTGGTGAGCTGACCAGGTCAAATGGATGTAAAAGCTCTTTTAATTTTTTTTTTTTTTTTTCAGCAAATAACTAACCTAATCAAGCCAGTTCCTTGAGGGAATCAACAGAACTGGGAGGGAGCCATTAACTGGGTGAATACACATGGATTTTTTTTTAACTATTGAAATCAGGTTTGCAATCAAAGAGGATCCAAGCAGAGAGGCCATTTGGGGATTCAAAAAATTGAATCATTGAGTCTTAGAAACCAAAGCAAGGTAATGCACCTTCAAACCTAAGCAAATTACTCCCATCCTCCTGCGAATGACCCATTACCATAAATGTTGGCTAGTAAGGTGCCATGTGATTCTGCACAGACCATAAAAGGACACAGGATGGTGATGACTCAGCACTAATGAACTGAACAGCAGTCAGTAGGAGTCACACAGGTGCTCAGCCCAGGTGAAAAAGAGATGACTGTTAAGATCAGAAAAATGTGAAGAGAAGAGCATCTCGATGTTTGTAAAAACATAATCTATCATACTCTAAGAGAAGAAGAAAGGGAATGAATATTTTCTCACTTTCTACCATGCATCAGGCCACCTACTGGGTGCATTACTGTTATGTCAGCTGATTCTCACCTAGGTAGTAGAACTATCAGCACAAACTGAAGGTGGGGCAAATGAGAACCCAGAGAATCCAAGTCATTCACTCAAGTCAGGTAACAAGTCAGAAGCAAAGCCAGGATATAAATCCAGATTGTATGGCATCAGAGGTCATATATTTTCCCAAAAATAAGAGTCAATTTTTTTCTCAGCTAGTATGTCCAACACTTTATATTAGGATATTAGGTGCTAAGGATAATAATGTTCAAAAGGAAAATGACTAAGGAATTAAAAAAGGGGGATGGAGATCTATATGGTCCTAAGAGAGTGGATATTCAGCCAACAACACTGGGGTAGGTATCCATTCCCTTCTCCATGGGATCTTCCTGATCCAGGAACTGAACCCAGGTCTTCCCTCCTTACATGTGGATTCCTTACCATCTGAGCCACCAGGGAAGATCTAATGAAGACTAACCTTATTTTACTGCATCATCCTCCTAATGGCACATCCATTCTTGTTCACAGGTACTCAGGGTAACTAGTTTGATTACTCTGGTGAGCTGACCAGGTCAAATGGATGTAAAAGCTCTTTTAATTTTTTTTTTTTTTTTCAGCAAATAACTAACCTAATCAAGCCAGTTCCTTGAGGGAATCAACAGAACTGGGAGGGAGCCATTAACTGGGTGAATACACATGGATTTTTTTTTTAACTATTGAAATCAGGTTTGAAATCAAAGAGGATCCAAGCAGAGAGGCCATTTGGGGATTCAAAAAATTGAATCATTGAGTCTTAGAAACCAAAGCAAGGTAATGCACCTTCAAACCTAAGCAAATTACTCCCATCCTCCTGCGAATGACCCATTACCATAAATGTTGGCTAGTAAGGTGCCATGTGATTCTGCACAGACCATAAAAGGACACAGGATGGTGATGACTCAGCACTAATGAACTGAACAGCAGTCAGTAGGAGTCACACAGGTGCTCAGCCCAGGTGAAAAAGAGATGACTGTTAAGATCAGAAAAATGTGAAGAGAAGAGCATCTCGATGTTTGTAAAAACATAATCTATCATACTCTAAGAGAAGAAGAAAGGGAATGAATATTTTCTCACTTTCTACCATGCATCAGGCCACCTACTGGGTGCATTACTGTTATGTCAGCTGATTCTCACCTAGGTAGTAGAACTATCAGCACAAACTGAAGGTGGGGCAAATGAGAACCCAGAGAATCCAAGTCATTCACTCAAGTCAGGTAACAAGTCAGAAGCAAAGCCAGGATATAAATCCAGATTGTATGGCATCAGAGGTCATATATTTTCCCAAAAATAAGAGTCAATTTTTTTCTCAGCTAGTATGTCCAACACTTTATATTAGGATATTAGGTGCTAAGGATAATAATGTTCAAAAGGAAAATGACTGGAATGATCAAGAAATTATACAAACCTAAAATTAGCATTGTGAGGGTAGATAAAAGGAGATCTATATGGTCCTAAGAGAGTGGATATTGAAAATTTGCCCAGGCGAAAGTCTCTGAGAAGTTGGGAACTGATCTGAGATCTATGGAAAAGGTGGGAATGATTAAGGAGAAGTTACAAGGAATGAGGAGAGGATGCTACAGAAAAAAGGACCAACAAATGTTTGTTGAGAAACAGTTCATGTGAAGGGAGAGAAAGATGGAGCACAATGCAAAGTGTGACCAGAAGGAGAACCTTAAGGTCCCTGTGGCCTGTGGCCTCTCTTAAAGCAGTGGGAATCCATGCACTAGGGCCAGGGGCATGGCATGATAACTTTTTCATTTTGATAAGATGACTCTGCACTGCAAGCAAAATCCATCAGAAAGAGCCAGAAAGAATGGAAATCAGGAGGTCATTAGCACAATGGAGATGAGAGACAAGGAAAACTAAGACTAAAGGAAGGCCAGGAGATGGGGATGGAAATGGATGGAGTGATAAGATAAAACTCAAGCAAACCTGGAGATGGATTTAACATGGGGTGAAGCAGAGGAAAGCATTAAGGATGTCTCATAAATCTGTGACTTGTGTAACCGGATGGCTGGCACCATCACTCACAGAGATGGGAAACACTGGGAGAACAGCAGGTGTTCCAAAGGGACATAAGACATCTGTTTTGGCCACACTGCATTTGAGGTGCCTTTGAGACATCTAAGTAGAGCTGTAGAGTATGCAATCAGACATGCAAGCATGGAGCTTAGATAAGCAGTCTCAGCTAGCGGTCCAGTACAAAGGTGTGAGTCACTTGTCCATCAGAACTAAACGAAGCACTGCTATAGATGGGGTGAGGGAATACAGGGAACAGGGAGTGAGCAGAGACAATGCCTTGAAAGAAGTCTTGAGGAGCTCCATCATTTAACAGCTGGGAAATAGGAGTGATCCCCCAGGGAGCAAGAATTCCAGAATATTGTGCCACAGTAGAGCACGTGCTTTACGAAGGTGCAGATCAGGTGGGAGCTCAACAGCTTGGAGTGCTACTGTGAGTAGTAATACACTCCATAAAGGATCAGGACAAGCAGCTCCATAACTTGCCACAGTCACAAAGGTGAATAAGAGCCAAACCAAAAGCCAAGACCAAACTCTCTGCTGTCTAAGTATATTCTCTTCTTACTACTGCTGTTATGCTAACAAGAGTGAAAATAAAATATTCCATCTTATTTCCTCCATAACATCATGCAGAGTGTCATTCCACTACTCAACAGGTAAGACAAATAAAACACACAGAGACTGGATCCCAGAGCCAGAGAGTAGCAACTGGGGATTTAAATCTGGTTTTCTTAAATCTCAAGTCAGGACTTTTCTGGATAATCATCAAACTTATCACCATTTTTACAGTAACCTCATCTACAAATGTGAAAGACATCACAGGAGAGGATGACGACTGTCTTCTCCCACCATGATCTCTCCTCTCACTTCTTCTGATATGACATCTTGACTAACCTTTAAGGAACTCTCTCTCCTCTATACTCAGGCCACATTACACTGAGTGGATAGGAGCTTGGCTGTCACTTTTCAAGCATGGGACTGTGTCCCAGAACTGCCTAATCAGTATGTTATAGCTTATGAGTGAATCATGAGTGGTTCAAGCCCCAGCACTGGACCTAAACCTATTAAACATTAGACTCAGTCCTATGACTCTTGCCAAAGTGACTGGGATTAACTAAAACTAGGAACAATGCTGAAGCTGATGGTTACAGCAGAATAGATCTGCCTGTGAATAAAACCAACCAAAGCCAGAAATAAAGAGACAGAAAGAGTCCTGGTGAAATTACTTGAGCATTGAATTCACCCTTGCCTGAAGGCAATGTTCGGTTATTTTTCGACCCATAAATTCTCTCTGCTTAAGTTACTTTGGATTTGGATTTCTTCTATTTGCATATCAAAGAAATTTAATCATATACTGAACATACTTATACACTATTACTGGATTCTTATTTCCTTGGGATTTCAGGGGGAAATTTTCTGGCTAGAAACTCTGACTCTAACAGAAATCTACATTCACTCAGACTATTAAGGGAAACCAGAGGTGAGAGAAACTGGAAGAGGACCAAGGCAGATGTTTTCAGCTTAACTGAGTTTGCCGAAGGTCTGATGATGTTTACCAACTATTGACAAAATGCAGACAACAAGACTAACGTGGCATTGCTCTGTTCAGAAGAAGAGGGATGCTGCCTAGGCACTGGGCTTTGCTTTGTTTTTTTTATATTTTTAAAGTAGAGGTATAACTGAAATACACTACTATTTCGATTACAGACATAACAACATAATAGTCTGATATTTATGTGTATTTTAAAATAATACCACAGTAAGTCTAGCAACATTCATCACCATACAGAGTTAACAGTTTATTTGCTGATGAGAACTTTTAATATTACTCTTTTGACAACTTTAAATTATACAATATAAATATTAACTGTAGTCACCACGCTGAGCATATAATTCATGTTCCAGGTATAGTAAGTACTCAACTACATTTCATCATCACATTGTGCCCTTTCTCCAGCCTATTATCTGGGGTGCCCATGTTCCTTTGATGAACCCTGAGATACCCACAGGTGAGAATTCATGGTTCCTACTAAAATTATTTTCTTAACTCTTACACATTCCTCTAAAATCACTTCTAAAATGACAAAATTAAGAATCTGCTCGGGCTTCTTCTCTAGTGGTCCGGTGGGTAGTCTGCTTTACAGTGCAAGGGGTGCTGGTTCTATCCCTGGCCTGGGAAGATCCCACATGCCACAGAGTGGCTGGACCGGTGTGTTGAATTATGAGCCAGTACTCTGGAGTGCATGCACCCAGAGCCAGTGCTCTGCAACAAGAGAGGCCACTGCAATGGGAGGTCCACACATGCCAAAAGAACAAAGATGGATGAAAAATACATAAATGAAAGACCAATAGAAGTGGCCTACCTTCCCTCTCCCTCCCCAACCCACCCCCCCTGCAAAAAAAAAAGAAAAAAGAAAAAAAGAAAGTGGACAAAATTAAAAAAAAAAAAAAGAATTTGTTACATAAAGGTGTCAAAATACATATGCTTTTCTTTCTGGCTGACACCTTTTTTCCTCCCTATTTACCTGGTAAAACATTACTCAACCCTTAATACTCAGTTTCAACTATCTTATATGACACAGAATAGTAGTTTCCATACACGGCTACTACAGATTTTGCTGGGATAACAATCTCGTATCTCAATAGCTTAAAAACAAAGGTTAATTGAATTCATATTACATGTCCGGTGTAGGTTGGAAAAGGCAGATATAGATCACTGTAACATTCAGGAACCTAGGCTGACAAAATAACCCTTATCTAGAGTTACTGTTGCTAATGGGAAGGATTTGGGAGTTTCTTACCTAGAAATTAAATACTCTGACTTGGAAGCAACACACAGAACTTCTGCTTAAAATTCCTTGGCTAAACCACATGCCCCACAGCATGCTTAGTACCTGGAATAGGGTAGAACCTGAAAATACTTAGTGAAAAGCTCTATAGCTATACGTTAGATTCTCAAGGTCTGGGAATGGCTGAGTTATCCTATAGTCAAACTATGGAGTACAGCACAAGGAATGCAAAAGGAATGAAAGCAAGAGAGTGCATGCCAGAGCAAGAAATTTAAGGATAAATTGGTAAGTCATCTTTCTAAAGTTATAAACTAGTCCAAGAAATGATAAGAACTTTATAAGATCTCTATATACTTACTTTATAATTTTATTTTCAGTAATAATGATTTATCTATGTGAGGGATACACCACAAACCTCTCAGTGGTTAGGGTCTCAAAAGATTCCACTTAGGGAACTTCCCTGGTAGTCCAGTGGTTAGGACTTCACCCTTCCAGTGCAGGGGTTGCAGGTTTAACCTTTGGTCAGGGAGATAAGATCCCACATGCTTTAGAGTCAAGACACGAAAACTATACAACAAAAGTAATGCTGTAACAAATCCAATCAAAGACTTTTAAAATGGTCTACACTAAAAAAAAATACTGCTTGGCGTCTGGGTCCCTGAAAACTAAGTCTTCATGGGACTTCCTACGAGATTCTTCTGCTCAGTAGTATTCAGTAATCCCAGGAATAAATGAGTGGCTCTGTGTAAACTGACCTACGCATCTATCCTAGCAACAATTTTTCTGAAATTTTTATCTTCATCTTTAAAAGTGAAGAATTTAAAATCTACTGTACAGTGTACTGTGACCATTAGATAGGATGGCCTGTGTAAAAGTGCCCAACATCTAATGTGGGAGAGGGAGTCACAAAACATTGATCCTTTCCTTTCTTGTAGTTAGAGTGTCCACAGAATACTGGAGAAGAAGTGTTCAGTAAATCCAGAGAAAGAAAGGGAGGAAATGAGGTCAGTTGTCCAAAAGAGGAGCCTGGTAGGCTACAGTTCATGGGACCACAAAAAATCAGACACGACCGAGAGACTAACACTTTGAAACCTCAGTTATTCAAGTACACCTTTTTTTAATTAGATACTTAGTTTACAATATTGTGATGGTTTTGTCATACATGGACATGAACCATCATTAATATGCCCTCTCCCTCTTGAACCCACCCCCTTCCCTCTAGGTTGTCACAGACAACTGGCTTTGGGTTCCCCAAAGCAAACAAAACAACTAACAAAGAATTAATCTCCAAAATATACAAGCAACTCCAGCAGCTCAATGCTAAGAAAACAAACAACCCAATCAAAAAATGGGCAGAAGACTCAAACAGACATTTCTCTAAAGAAGACATACAGACAGATCACCCTTACATCTTTCAAGTAAACTAGTCAAATGATAAGAACTTTATAAGATCTCTATATACTTACTTTATAATTTTATTTTCAGTAATAATGATTTATCTATGTGAGGGATACACCACAAACCTCTCAGTGGTTAGGGTCTCAAAAGATTCCACTTAGGGAACTTCCTGGTAGTCCAGTGGTTAGGACTTCACCCTTCCAGTGCAGGGGTTGCAGGTTTAACCTTTGGTCAGGGAGATAAGATCCCACATGCTTTAGAGTCAAGACACGAAAACTATACAACAAAAGTAATGCTGTAACAAATCCAATCAAAGACTTTTAAAATGGTCTACACTAAAAAAAAATACTGCTTGGCGTCTGGGTCCCTGAAAACTAAGTCTTCATGGGACTTCCTACGAGATTCTTCTGCTCAGTAGTATTCAGTAATCCCAGGAATAAATGAGTGGCTCTGTGTAAACTGACCTACGCATCTATCCTAGCAACAATTTTTCTGAAATTTTTATCTTCATCTTTAAAAGTGAAGAATTTAAAATCTACTGTACAGTGTACTGTGACCATTAGATAGGATGGCCTGTGTAAAAGTGCCCAACATCTAATGTGGGAGAGGGAGTCACAAAACATTGATCCTTTCCTTTCTTGTAGTTAGAGTGTCCACAGAATACTGGAGAAGAAGTGTTCAGTAAATCCAGAGAAAGAAAGGGAGGAAATGAGGTCAGTTGTCCAAAAGAGGAGCCTGGTAGGCTACAGTTCATGGGACCACAAAAAATCAGACACGACCGAGAGACTAACACTTTGAAACCTCAGTTATTCAAGTACACCTTTTTTTAATTAGATACTTAGTTTACAATATTGTGATGGTTTTGTCATACATGGACATGAACCATCATTAATATGCCCTCTCCCTCTTGAACCCACCCCCTTCCCTCTAGGTTGTCACAGACAACTGGCTTTGGGTTCCCCAAAGCAAACAAAACAACTAACAAAGAATTAATCTCCAAAATATACAAGCAACTCCAGCAGCTCAATGCTAAGAAAACAAACAACCCAATCAAAAAATGGGCAGAAGACTCAAACAGACATTTCTCTAAAGAAGACATACAGACAGTTAATGAACACATGAAAAATGCTCAACATCACTTATTATTAGAGAAATGGAAATAAAAACTACAATGAGGTATTAATTCACACTGGTCACGATGGCCATCGTCAAAAAGTTTATAAAGAATAAATGCTGGATAGGATGTGGATAAAAGGGAATCCTCTTTACACTATTGGTGAGAATGTACATTGATACAGCCACTATGGAGAACAGTATGGAGATTCCTTAAGAAACAAGAAATAAAGCTATCATACAACTCATCAACCCCAGAACAGGGCAATACTCTGAGGAAATTAGAATTGAAAAAGACACATGTACCCTAATGTTCACCACAGCATGATTTGCAATAGGTAGGACACAGAAGCAACCCTAATGTCCATCAACAAATGAATGGATAAGGAATTTGTGGTACATATACACAATAGAACACTGCTTAAATAAATCTATTTCAAATCATCAAATACCATGGTGGCCCAGCAGTGAAGAAACCATGTGCAGTAAGGAGACCCAGGTTTGATCCCTGGGTGGGGAAGATCCCCTGGAGAAAGGGATGGCTTCTGTAACTACAAGCACCAATTACACTGCCAAGACTGAACACTAAGGGCATTTGCCATCTGCCTCAGTAGAGACTCAACCCTGTGCTATAGCAACTGCTGACCTTCAATATCCCCTAAGGCAGTTCAGTGTAGAGTGAGGCACTCTGTGCTCCAGGAATCTGGTGGGACAGGTCTTTAGATAGGTAGTTTTTTTTTTTAATTTTTATTTATTTATTTATTTATTTTTGGCTATTCTGGCTATATCACTGCTGCCACAGGCCCTTCTCTAGTTGCAGGGAGTAGGGGGTACTCTGTAGTTCAGGTGAGTAGGCTTCTTGCTGAGGTGACTTCTCTTGTTGTAGAACTCGGGCTCTAGGGTACACGGGCTTCAATAGTTGCAGCACATGGGCTCAATATTTGTGGTTCCAAGGCTCTAGAGCACAGGTTCAATTGTGACTCATAGGCTTCAGTGCTCCACAGAATGTGGGATCTTCCTGGATCAGGAACTGAACCCATGTTTCCTGCATTGGCAGGTGAACTCTTCACCACTGAGCTACCAGGGAAGCCCACAGATGTTTTTAGGAATAGATTTTATGATTTCAATCTGTGTATCTCCTCATACCTAGAAAAGCACTAAATTTCTTCATGGTGGCATCTGATCCTCATGACTAACAGAAAACCTTTTGCTAAATGAGTGTTTACTGGTATTAATGGTATTGAACACCCCCTTCTTTAAAACCTTATATATTGACCCTTCCCCCACTGCCTCTTTGAAATAGTCTCTCAGAGCTATCTGAAATGCTGCCTTCTGGGCTGCAGTCCTCATTTTTCCCCAAATGAAACTTAACTCACAACTCTCAAGTTTCACATTTTTAGAGTTAACACTTCCCAGTATTCTTGTCTGGAGAATTCCATGCATAGAAGAGACAGGTGAGCTACAATCCAAGAGGCTACAAAGGGTCAGAGCAACTGAGCAACTAACACTAACCAGTATGCCATGAACGGTATTAGGTGCTGGAGATGCAACAATTAAAAGGAAATCCTCTTTGCTTTTAAGAAGATCCCATTCTTCCTTTGCTGGGTGCTACTTTGCAGAGAAAAAAAATCCAAACTATAAAAAACTAGGGCATAAAAGCCACCTTCACAGTTGTGTCCCCATGTACACACAACTGGAGACAATAAGCCTCAACCTGGCCATACACACCTAGCAGGATGATGAAGAAGAGATGAGAACTGGTGCCCCAGGATGGCTGGTGCCTTGTGAGTGACCTCAGTTACCAAGCAGAAATCAACAAAAAGCACAGCCTCATGCACTCCAAGGCCAGAAAAGGGATTCAAGGATTGAAATATTTTTCAACAACAAAGGGGCACACAAGGGTTCCCGGATTTCCTCAGATAATCAAAAATTCTAAGTTTTCAAACTCATTAATGAGTTAAGCTATGTTTTCTACTTTACCAAATTTAAATTAATCTGCTTGAATTAAGCAGATTATTTCAATTAAAGGCACTATTTCATTCCTTTGACAATACGGTAAACTATGCCACTGACAACACCAGTAGGCCCAGTGGTATGATTCTTCAAATCGTATGTGTGTATATATATATACATACATACATATATATATACATGTATATATACATATACATATATATGTATATAGTTATATAGGATAACTAAGATGGAAGAAGCTTCATTGCCTTACAGGGTAACCTCAAGTGTGCCACTTGGTTTTTCTAAGCCTTAGTTCTCATTTTTAAAATGAGAACATCAATAGTTATATATATACACACATATATATATATTTTACAGTATACACACATACATTCTGTCTCTCTCATATCTTCCAGTCAGAAAGAATTGCCATTTTCAACCTCTTACAGCTTTAGTAGACCAAGTTTCCTTTTATGGTAACATGGTTTGTTTTCTTTTTCTAAAAGAAAGCCGTGGATTTATGATGTTTGGCCCCATACTAAATGAGCTGAAGGAGTTAAAAATAAAAATTTTAACAAATATGCACATATTTAGATTTGCATAGAAGAGACAGGTGAGCTACAATCCAAGAGGCTACAAAGGGTCAGAGCAACTGAGCAACTAACACTAACCAGTATGCCATGAACGGTATTAGGTGCTGGAGATGCAACAATTAAAAGGAAATCCTCTTTGCTTTTAAGAAGATCCCATTCTTCCTTTGCTGGGTGCTACTTTGCAGAGAAAAAAAATCCAAACTATAAAAAACTAGGGCATAAAAGCCACCTTCACAGTTGTGTCCCCATGTACACACAACTGGAGACAATAAGCCTCAACCTGGCCATACACACCTAGCAGGATGATGAAGAAGAGATGAGAACTGGTGCCCCAGGATGGCTGGTGCCTTGTGAGTGACCTCAGTTACCAAGCAGAAATCAACAAAAAGCACAGCCTCATGCACTCCAAGGCCAGAAAAGGGATTCAAGGATTGAAATATTTTTCAACAACAAAGGGGCACACAAGGGTTCCCGGGATTTCCCCTCAGATAATCAAAAATTCTAAGTTTTCAAACTCATTAATGAGTTAAGCTATGTTTTCTACTTTACCAAATTTAAATTAATCTGCTTGAATTAAGCAGATTATTTCAATTAAAGGCACTATTTCATTCCTTTGACAATACGGTAAACTATGCCACTGACAACACCAGTAGGCCCAGTGGTATGATTCTTCAAATCGTATGTGTGTATATATATATACATACATACATATATATATACATGTATATATACATATACATATATATGTATATAGTTATATAGGATAACTAAGATGGAAGAAGCTTCATTGCCTTACAGGGTAACCTCAAGTGTGCCACTTGGTTTTTCTAAGCCTTAGTTCTCATTTTTAAAATGAGAACATCAATAGTTATATATATACACACATATATATATATTTTACAGTATACACACATACATTCTGTCTCTCTCATATCTTCCAGTCAGAAAGAATTGCCATTTTCAACCTCTTACAGCTTTAGTAGACCAAGTTTCCTTTTATGGTAACATGGTTTGTTTTCTTTTTCTAAAAGAAAGCCGTGGATTTATGATGTTTGGCCCCATACTAAATGAGCTGAAGGGAGATTTATAAATAAAATAAACAGAAAGATTTACAGTTCCTTTCTCAGAGTAGCTAAAAATTATGGAAAAACACATTGACCTTTTTTAAGAGAAGAACTTGGTTCAGTCGACCAGAAACTAAGTGCACTTAAAGGGCTTCCAATTAATCCGTTAATTTAAATCCTTTGTCTTTATCCAGTAAATATTCTGGGGGCCTGATGAATTCCATTCATTCCTTTTGGAGTGTAACTACCTGTGGCCAATATAAATAGCATGTCATATTACACTAAGCACAGAGCATCTATAATGTTGGCAATAATTAGAAAATGAGGAAATTGGCAGATTAGAAAGAAAAGGGAAACAGAACAGACAGCTAAAGGGAAGAGCTGACTTTGTAGGATAACTTAGAAAAGAAGCAGGCAAGGGGAAGGATTCCTGGGTCTTAGAGGAGGAAGATGGAGGAAGGCAGTGAGAGAGGGAAGGTGGCAGGTGCTGGTCATCTAGGTACTTCTGTGACGTTCTCCACTGGGGAGGGGCTGAGAAAGGGCTCTAGGAAATTTAGAAGGGCGTTTCCTCAGCTGTGTGGTCTAGAATTTCGAAACAAAAATTGCCCAAACTGGTTCGTATCTTAGGTATCCAGATTATGTTTCTGGGACCCACTACATGAAGAGAAAGTAAAAACAGATAAATTACTTCATTAAGTTTCTCTGACTGCTTTCTTCTATTTTATTTGTTTTTTTCTATTTGTATCAAGACAAAAAGACAGTCTGGGATTAGGACTGAGGGCATACTCTTTATTAACAGCATAACTTCGTCACTTATCCTCTCTGAGCCATGGTTTTATGGAAATAAAAGGAATACTTACGTAGTAGAGTTGTGAGGATTAAAGGAAATAATGCACCTAAGAGCCTAAGTACACGGTCATTGAATAGATGCTGAGGACATGGTAATTGGCAGCAGCGGCAACAGCAGTATCATTACTGTTTATCATGGGGACCAATTCAATCTAATTCTGTAGTTTAGTAGACTTTTTGGTTTGTTTTCTTTTCTAAAAGAAAGCCGTGGATTTATGATGTTTGGCCCCATACTAAATGAGCTGAAGGGAGATTTATAAATAAAATAAACAGAAAGATTTACAGTTCCTTTCTCAGAGTAGCTAAAAATTATGGAAAAACACATTGACCTTTTTTAAGAGAAGAACTTGGTTCAGTCGACCAGAAACTAAGTGCACTTAAAGGGCTTCCAATTAATCCGTTAATTTAAATCCTTTGTCTTTATCCAGTAAATATTCTGGGGGCCTGATGAATTCCATTCATTCCTTTTGGAGTGTAACTACCTGTGGCCAATATAAATAGCATGTCATATTACACTAAGCACAGAGCATCTATAATGTTGGCAATAATTAGAAAATGAGGAAATTGGCAGATTAGAAAGAAAAGGGAAACAGAACAGACAGCTAAAGGGAAGAGCTGACTTTGTAGGATAACTTAGAAAAGAAGCAGGCAAGGGGAAGGATTCCTGGGTCTTAGAGGAGGAAGATGGAGGAAGGCAGTGAGAGAGGGAAGGTGGCAGGTGCTGGTCATCTAGGTACTTCTGTGACGTTCTCCACTGGGGAGGGGCTGAGAAAGGGCTCTAGGAAATTTAGAAGGGCGTTTCCTCAGCTGTGTGGTCTAGAATTTCGAAACAAAAATTGCCCAAACTGGTTCGTATCTTAGGTATCCAGATTATGTTTCTGGGACCCACTACATGAAGAGAAAGTAAAAACAGATAAATTACTTCATTAAGTTTCTCTGACTGCTTTCTTCTATTTTATTTGTTTTTTTCTATTTGTATCAAGACAAAAAGACAGTCTGGGATTAGGACTGAGGGCATACTCTTTATTAACAGCATAACTTCGTCACTTATCCTCTCTGAGCCATGGTTTTATGGAAATAAAAGGAATACTTACGTAGTAGAGTTGTGAGGATTAAAGGAAATAATGCACCTAAGAGCCTAAGTACACGGTCATTGAATAGATGCTGAGGACATGGTAATTGGCAGCAGCGGCAACAGCAGCATCATTACTTGTTTATCATGGGGACCAATTCAATCTAATTCTGTAGTTTCATATGAAACAGTGGCTTAGGTATAAAAAGATACAGGCTTAATTATAACATCTGAGCCTCAATTCCCTCTTGCAGTGATAACAACTAGGACAGTAGAAGCTAAGCGATCTAACTTTGTTACCTAACAGAGAAACGTCAAGCAAACCACTTGATTTTTCCAAGCCTCAGTGCCTTATTTGTAAAATGACAATATCAATAGTTTTATTAGGGTACAATATGAAAAAGATGAAAAATCATGTATTCAACATATAATTGTATGAAATATATTAGTAAATATCAGCAGTAGTGATTACTATGATCCATTCATTCAGTGATGTACTCACCCACTATAACAAATTAGCCTCTGCATGTTAGGTAAGGCTTGATGTTAGAAACTCAGCAGTGAAGGAAGCAGACAAAAATTCCTGACCCGTTGGAGCCTACTCTTCAAGCTAATACTATAAGCATTCAATAAATAATCCCAGCATATTTTAAGAGATGATGGGATTTGATAGAAGATGAAGGAACTAAAATACATCAAAGCACTTCATAAACGACCATGCACTGTACAGATATGTGTTACCCTATTTATCCTACTTATACACAGGCTTGATGGTCGCATATTCAGCAGTATCAAACACAAACTTTACCAAATGAGGGAAAACAAGCGGATGAACCATTTTTTTTTTTAAATGCATTTCTTTTTGAGGGGCGGGAGGTCAGGTTGGGGAGGGAGGGGGACAGGCGGGCCACTTCTATTGGTCTTCCATTTCTCTATTTTCATCCGTCTTTGTTCTTTGGCTCCTGTAGGCCTCCCATCGCGGTGGCCTCTGTCGTCACAGAGCACCGGCTCTGGGCGCACGCGCGCCAGAGCTCCGGCTTGGTAATTGGACACATCAGTCCAGCCCCTCCGCGGCACGTGGGATCTTCCCAGGCCAGGGATCCAATCGGCGCCCCTTGCACTGCAAGGCAGTGTCCTTACCCACTGGACCACTAGGGGAAGTCCCGGATGAACCATTTTTAAATTTTTATTTAGAAAAATGAGATTTGTAATGCACAGGTCAGTGAAATTACTAATGAGAAAAATCAGATTTTTTAGGAGTTCACATCAAAGACTTACACTTTTACAACTTACTAAAGTCCTGACAGAAAATCTTGATATTTGTAATACAGATACCCAGAGATTTCTGGGGATCCCCAGATCTGTAAACATTAGCAGACCCTATAATTTATGTAGTGAAATACATTAAGGAACATTTTCCAAAATGTGTTCCTCAAAGCCTTACTTTCATGGAATAGAAGATTTCATGCATTAAGATGATTTCACGTACTAGTAAGTTCAACATGTGTTAAGTTAAATGCAGTTTCTAAGAGTTATTTTAAAGTCATTGAATGCAATTTTGATTTCTGGTATGCAATATGTTCTAATATATTTGAATACATAATCATTTTGCCTCACTTCTCAGGACCAGTGGGATGAACTCTGTGAATGCAACAGTTAATACAGCTGCAACCCTAGGATGATCCCTCCAGACCTTGACCAAGAGGGGCTCAACACTCAGTGACCTGTCAACAAACACATAGCTGAGTGGGGATACAGAAACAAAAGGCCTATCACTGAGGTCCAGTTAAATTCCAGTGTGCCTTGGCCAACGTCTATATGTCATGGACATTCACTGTCTAGACTAATAATATATTATTATGTTTAAAAGTGGGGGAAAAAAAACCACAACCTAAACACTGTGTGCATGCACATACAGGTGTTTGTGTGTGTGTGTGTGTGTCTGTGTGTGCAGTGTTCAGGTTGGGTTTTCCACTTTAAAATATAATATTCATATCATATAAAATATAATATTCATTAACGAAAGAGTTTATTTTGGGAGCTCTACTGGAACTAATCACACAACAGGCGGTGAATTTCAACTATATCTTCAGAGACATCCAGTTCTTGCTACTGGACTGGGGAAGAAGAAAGGTAATGCACAAAAACACATCTAAAAACCCACAAAGGAAGCCCCTGATTCTGATCACCTATGGGAACAGTAGTGAATAATAGTGGGTAATCATTTACTGCAAATGAATTGCAACTCATCAAAATGGAGTTAGAAAAAAAAAAAAAACAAAACACTTCGTGGAAGTATACTGAGATACTGGTAAAGTACAAAGTACTAAAAACACTTGTCTTTTTTTAAACATAAGCATTTCAAATTACACATTAATTAGAGTAATGTTGACTACCTACTCCCCAGACTAATAAATATGAGGTTTTAAAACTTAGATGAGAAAGAAATCACCCAGTCTCCTACACATTTGCAAAAGAGTAGTCCAGGAAGGGAGAGCCAACAAAAGATCCCTGAGCGTCACAAGAAAGGCTATTTATCACAGCTTGTCTGCAACTGAGAAAGGATGTTTGTTTACCCTGCCCACTGCAAAATGCTCTAGTGGTATGCCAGAAATATAAATATGACCTCTGAGTAAGAAATTTGCCATTGACTAGAACTGGAGAAAACAGACTTGGCCAGAAGTATCCTGACAAAGGAAAAAAAGAAAAGTATTAACAGGAATCAACTGAAGTTATTTTTCCTCTGGATCACTCCATCGGGCTACGTGTTACTTTTTATGTCAGAAGTACCCAAGATTAAATCCTGGCTCTGTCATTTACTACAAGCAGTGATGTATGGTATTGGGTTTCATTATTAACTAAGTGGAGACAGTTTGGATTAAAGATAACAAATACAAAGACACATGTTAAGTGTTTCTGGACAAAGGAACACTATCAAACACTTGAAAGGGTCCCATTTCCTACCACCAATGGTTCATTTATTCAATAAATAACTGAGCTGGGCTTCCCTGGTGGCTCAAACAACTAAGATTCTACCTGCAATTAAGGAAACCGGGGTTTGATCCCTGAGTGGGGACGACCACTTGGAGAAGGAAGTGGCAATCCACTCCAGTGTTCTTGCCTAGGAAATCCCATGGACAGAGGAGCCTGGCAGGCTATAGTCCATGGAGTCGCAAAGAGTGGGATACGACTGAATGACTAACGCTTTCAGTTTCTTTCTTAACTGAGTGGCCGTTCTGAATCAAGCACTGTCCTTAGTGCTAGGTATACAGCAGTCAACAAAACAAGCAACAAACCCAGCCCCTGAGAACCTTATATTCTGAATACTCATTTTCCTTCTTCCTTCACAATCATAAACAAACAGACGTGTTACATTGTCAGTCAAATGTAAAGCCTGAGTTTGCACAATGCCAGAGGCCTGGACAGGTAACCTCTAATCTACTACACCAAATTTCTATAGTTGGACTCAGAAAAGTTCCCTTTAGAGTTTTGAGTAGCCAGGGATCCACATCAAATGGCAAAGCTTAGCATTTCAGCAGCAGCAAGAAAGCGATAAATACGCAGAAGCGCATGGGAAGAAGTCCCTGAATCTCTGCAGCAGCTCCTTATAAGCTGTTAGCTAGCACTGGGTTTTCTGCAGATCTTTTCAATACTATAAAAGGAAAAGCTTTTGTAAAAATGTGCAAGCTACAATCAGAACACATGTCAAGGTCGCTTTTTCCACTTTAAAACTGGTGAAGAAATTAACAAAACATCTCTCTGAGATGCCAAACACCTTAAAGCAAAGAAACCATAAAGCACTAGCATTTACTCATAGGGAATCACGCCTCCATGTATTCATCGGTTCATTCATAAATATTCCCTGCTTATTTACTATGTTCCAGCCCTAGGCTAGATCCTGGGAATGCAAAGATGAAAAATACACAGCCCTGAACTTTAACTAGCTCTTTACTTAGAAAATATGTTAAGGAAGTATAAGATCCTTCGTGACAATCACTCTAATAAAAGTCTGAACAAAATACTATTAGATCCCATATGAGGAAGCTGCAAACTCAGCCATCAGAGTTTGCTGTGGTATGGATGAAGCAGCCAGAGAATTGATTCTAATTTCACTTCTCAGATAATATCCAATCTACCCCTCACATCGAATCCATCAACCAATCCTGCCAATTTCACCTCCTGCCCTTCTGTCCACCTCCACGTTCACCACGACATCTTGCCTAGATGAGTCCAACAGACTGACAACTGGAGTGTTATAGTCTGTCCTTCACTGTAGTCAGAATGATTTTTCAAAATACAGATCAGACCTCTTCACATCTGTTTTAAACCCTTCAACCACTCTCCACTGTTGTTAGTGCAACTTTGGAACTTTACAGGCTGCAAGGCCTCCTAAGGCTGCCTCCCTCTGAACTCATGACTCCCATGCTCCAACCCTGGGCTCCAAACAAAGTGTGCCTTTGCTCTCTTGTGTCTCAAGATCTTTGGTGATGTTGTTCCTCACTCTTGCATTTGTGGGGGGTGGGGTTTTTACTTACTCTTTATAGCAGTATAATTGCTTTACAATGTTGTGTGGTTCTCTGCTTTACAATGAAGTATATATTCCTGCCCTCTTAGACCTCCCTCTGAAATTGAGTCCTTTGTAGAGAGGTGAATAGGCCTAGAGTCTGTCATATAGAATGAGGTCAGAAAGACAAAAATAAAAAATTTTTCACATATTATTGCATATATGTGGCAACCAGAAGAATGGTACTTATGAACCTATTTCCAGGTGAGGGATAGAGACGAGGCTGTAGAGAGTGGACGTGTGGGTACAGAGGGGGAAGAGGAGGTGGGATGAACTGGGAGACTAGGACTGATGTATACACAACTAACTCTTGCACTGACCTTGTTACACTCCCTCAAGCTTCCCTAACTGCATCTTACCCAATGTCTCTCCATGCATGCCCCATAACAGCCATACTTACCCATCAAACATTGCTCATTGCTCCCAGTCAGCCCCAACCTTTCAAAATCCCTCTCTTCTGGCATCTTTCCTGCTCATTTCAGGAACTAGCTCTCCTCTTCCTTATTACTCACTGACACAAATTCTGAGCCATAAATTGCAAGAGTGAATCATGTCTAATTGGGCATCTGTCATACTCAACATAGTATTTAACCAAAATCCAGTTTTGTACTAGATCCTACCTTATATATTTTTGCTCCCTTGAGTTGCAATAGCAATTCCTAAGAGAGACTAATAAAGTAGAAATTGGCACACTGATTTTACAACGGGGAGTAGAGAATGAAGTGCCCAGTTTCAGTTCACAAAATAATAGTAAAGCAAGGATTTCTAACTCACATAGTTGCCTCAGGTGAATAGTGAAATTGCTAGTTGCCCAGGCATGGTCAACTCTTTGCAATCCCATGGACTGGGGCTTGCCAGGCTCTTCTGTTTATGGAATTCTTCAGGAGAAAGTAGTAGGGTGGCATGCCATTCCCTCCTCCAGGGGATCTTCCTGACCAAGGGATCAAACCTGGGTCTCTTGCACTGAAAATCTAGATCAAGTATTTTTACCATATTCATGCTATTTTTCCCTAATTATTTTGAGTATACAATTCACATTTTCCAAGGCAAGCTTCACCAAGAAACAGAAGATACAGGAGGCATTATACCAGCCACAATACCAAGGGCACAACAAAAACTCACTGATTTGAATTCTTCTCAAATCTGTCTAGATGTTAGGCATAATGGAGATGGCCAAAAGGCTTTTAATTTCTTTAAAACCAAAAACTTTGGATCTACTAAATTCCAATTCTCATTAATAGTTCTAAAATATGGATGTGATCCTGGAAAGTCGGCAAGGACTTTTTTTCCCTTCCTCTTTTCCTTCTTTTGCTACATAAGAATGCTAAGAACTGTATATAACATAATATATGCATAATGCCTTTCAAGGAGACACTCTGAAGTCTTAGTATACTGCACAGTGAGTCAAAGGACAAAGTACATCATTGGAAAATAATCTAAGGCCATCCTTGCAGGCTTGGCCCCTGGGTAACATCGGGCCCTTCTGATATATTCTCCAAAGTGCAGAGCAAGGAAGATTCACCTGAGAAAATGCCAGACACTGGAGTACTCAGCTCTCAGAAGGCAGTCATGTTCAAGAATCAGATGGACCGTGTCTTTAAGGATTTGGGGCATCTTTGTTTCACAAATTCTGAGCCAGAAATTGCAAGAGTGAATCATGTCTAATTGGGCATCTGTCATACTCAACATAGTATTTAACCAAAATCCAGTTTTGTACTAGATCCTACCTTATATATTTTTGCTCCCTTGAGTTGCAATAGCAATTCCTAAGAGAGACTAATAAAGTAGAAATTGGCACACTGATTTTACAACGGGGAGTAGAGAATGAAGTGCCCAGTTTCAGTTCACAAAATAATAGTAAAGCAAGGATTTCTAACTCACATAGTTGCCTCAGGTGAATAGTGAAATTGCTAGTTGCCCAGGCATGGTCAACTCTTTGCAATCCCATGGACTGGGGCTTGCCAGGCTCTTCTGTTTATGGAATTCTTCAGGAGAAAGTAGTAGGGTGGCATGCCATTCCCTCCTCCAGGGGATCTTCCTGACCAAGGGATCAAACCTGGGTCTCTTGCACTGAAAATCTAGATCAAGTATTTTTACCATATTCATGCTATTTTTCCCTAATTATTTTGAGTATACAATTCACATTTTCCAAGGCAAGCTTCACCAAGAAACAGAAGATACAGGAGGCATTATACCAGCCACAATACCAAGGGCACAACAAAAACTCACTGATTTGAATTCTTCTCAAATCTGTCTAGATGTTAGGCATAATGGAGATGGCCAAAAGGCTTTTAATTTCTTTAAAACCAAAAACTTTGGATCTACTAAATTCCAATTCTCATTAATAGTTCTAAAATATGGATGTGATCCTGGAAAGTCGGCAAGGACTTTTTTTCCCTTCCTCTTTTTTCTCTTCTTTTTGCTACATAAGAATGCTAAGAACTGTATATAACATAATATATGCATAATGCCTTTCAAGGAGACACTCTGAAGTCTTAGTATACTGCACAGTGAGTCAAAGGACAAAGTACATCATTGGAAAATAATCTAAGGCCATCCTTGCAGGCTTGGCCCCTGGGTAACATCGGGCCCTTCTGATATATTCTCCAAAGTGCAGAGCAAGGAAGATTCACCTGAGAAAATGCCAGACACTGGAGTACTCAGCTCTCAGAAGGCAGTCATGTTCAAGAATCAGATGGACCGTGTCTTTAAGGATTTGGGGACGACATCATACAAGGCCAGACAAGCTTAGCTCTTTGATATTAATGATGCCTTATTAGCTCCATGGTACTTTATTACCTCAGTACCTACTGTAGCCAAGTCTGAGAATCCACGAAGATATGAACTATGGAAGCAGTGTTGCCTAATCTGGCTCTCTGCCCTTAGCATCTCCCCAGCCCACGCTGCCTCCAAGCAGCCATGAGATTGACTTTCCTAACATTACCAATTTGATGATGTCCTCCCCACCTCAGATCCTCCACTAAATTCTCTGTGGCCTACAGCAGTGATCTCTTTTTGATCACACATCCTTATTGATAGTAATTTAGGGGCACCTCCAGTATGAAAATATTTATGCAAAAAATACATGCACTATTAATACTACTAACACATGATATACATTGCCTTCATTCAGTCATGTCTGACTCTTTTTGACCCCACGAACTACAGCCTGTAAGACTCCTTTGTTCATGGGATTGTCCTGACAAGAATACTAGAGTGAGTTGCCATTTCCTCTTCCAAGGGATCTCCCCGATCCAGAGATCAAACCTACATTGCAGATGGATTCTTTACCTCTGAGACACCAGTCATGATAAACTTTATGAAACACCGAAATAGAAATTTAAAGGATGAGATAAAAACATACTTGAGGGCTTCCCTGGTGGTCCAGTGGGTAGGGACACTGCCTTGCAGTGCAAGGGGTGCCGGTTTGATCCCTGGTGTGGAAAGATCCCACGTGCCCCAGAGTGGCTGGACCGGTGTGTCCAACTATGAGCCAGCACTCTGGAGTGCATGTGCCCAGAGTCGGTGCTCTGCACAGAGAGAGGCCACTGCATTGGGAGGTCCACACAGGCAAAGAATAAAGATGGATGAAAATAAATTAAAAAACCAATAAAATCGGTCAAAATTAAAAATATATATATATATATATGTATATACTTGAAGTTCTAATATTTTTTCCACACTCCAATGGATCTGATTTTTTTATCTGCTGTTATGCCTGCATCTTACATGTGTGTACGCTGACTTAGAGGATAAAACTGAAACTCCTTAGTATGCCTGCAATGCTTTTCACCAGCCAACCACCAGCTGTATCATTCTCGTACAGATTTATACATAAGAGGAGATTTACTATAGGTATTGGCTCAATGCCTCGTGAAGGCCTTGAACATATGTAATATATTATGTTATGGGGGTTTACACATCCTACAACCTGCCATCTATAAGTCGGAGAACCAGGAAATTTGGGTGGCATAATTCAGTCCAAGTCCAAAGACATGCATCCCAGAAGCCTCTTGTTGTAATTCCGGAAGTCTGAAGGCCTGAAAGCTTACACCTAGAAGCTCGACTGTCCTAGGTCAAAAAGGGAAAGAAGGTATTCATGCCCACGCTGCCTCCAAGCAGCCATGAGATTGACTTTCCTAACATTACCAATTTGATGATGTCCTCCCCACCTCAGATCCTCCACTAAATTCTCTGTGGCCTACAGCAGTGATCTCTTTTTGATCACACATCCTTATTGATAGTAATTTAGGGGCACCTCCAGTATGAAAATATTTATGCAAAAAATACATGCACTATTAATACTACTAACACATGATATACATTGCCTTCATTCAGTCATGTCTGACTCTTTTTGACCCCACGAACTACAGCCTGTAAGACTCCTTTGTTCATGGGATTGTCCTGACAAGAATACTAGAGTGAGTTGCCATTTCCTCTTCCAAGGGATCTCCCCGATCCAGAGATCAAACCTACATTGCAGATGGATTCTTTACCTCTGAGACACCAGTCATGATAAACTTTATGAAACACCGAAATAGAAATTTAAAGGATGAGATAAAAACATACTTGAGGGCTTCCCTGGTGGTCCAGTGGGTAGGGACACTGCCTTGCAGTGCAAGGGGCGCCGCTTCGATCCCAGGCCCGGAAAGATCCCACATGCCACAGAGAGGCTGGACTGATGTGTCCAACTATGAGCCAGCACTCTGGAGTGCATGTGCCCAGAGCTAGTGCTCTGCTACAGGAGAGGCCACTGCAATGGGAGGCCCACACAGGCCAAAGAATAAAGATGGATGAAAATAAATTAAAAAACCAATAAAATCGGTCAAAATTAAAAATATATATATATATATATGTATATACTTGAAGTTCTAATATTTTTTCCACACTCCAATGGATCTGATTTTTTTATCTGCTGTTATGCCTGCATCTTACATGTGTGTACGCTGACTTAGAGGATAAAACTGAAACTCCTTAGTATGCCTGCAATGCTTTTCACCAGCCAACCACCAGCTGTATCATTCTCGTACAGATTTATACATAAGAGGAGATTTACTATAGGTATTGGCTCAATGCCTCGTGAAGGCCTTGAACATATGTAATATATTATGTTATGGGGGTTTACACATCCTACAACCTGCCATCTATAAGTCGGAGAACCAGGAAATTTGGGTGGCATAATTCAGTCCAAGTCCAAAGACATGCATCCCAGAAGCCTCTTGTTGTAATTCCGGAAGTCTGAAGGCCTGAAAGCTTACACCTAGAAGCTCGACTGTCCTAGGTCAAAAAGGGAAAGAAGGTATTCATCCTTCCTTCGCTCTTTTGTTCTACCCAGGATCTCAGCAAATTAGATGGCTGCTGCCCATTATTGGTAAGGAGAATCAAATGTCAATCTCTTCCAGAAAGACCCCCATAAACACACTCAGAAATAATGTCATATCAGCTATCTGGTCTTCCTTGAGCACAGCCGAACTGACACATAAAATTAACCATCACAGTTAGATACACAATTTTTGTATATGTGTTTGAGTACTGATGTTGTTATTTAGTCAATAAGTAGTATCCAACTCTTTGTGACCCCATAGACTGTTGCCTGCCAGGCTCCTTTGTTCATGGAATTATCCAGGCAAGAATAGTGGAGTGGGTTGCCATGCCCTCCTCCAGGGGATCTTCCCAACCCAGGGATCAAACCTACTTCTCTTGGCTCTCCTGTATTGGCAGAGGGATTCTTTACCATGGCACTCCTGGGAAGCCCGTGTGTGAATGTATCTCAACCATAAACACCTAAGTTCTAGTCCAAGCACTGAGAAAGATGAAAATATCTGTTTTTATTATAATTATATAATTATAACTTAATTAACAAGTTACAACACAAAGCTATATGGCTCTAGTGTTTACAAAATACTTTCACATTCAACATCTTATTTAACCTGCACAAGGAACCAATATTATTTAAGTCATATTTGTAAGTCCTCTTGGACCATGAGAAAATCAAACACAAAAGAACTGGGTGACTTTCCAAGATCACCTAGCTGGCAAGTGGCAAAGCCAGGACCATTCAAGATCTCTTTATCCTTAGTTCATGTTCTTTCACTCTATCAATGCCCTAGGAGTTATCAAAATAAATGAGATCAGGGAAAATGCTAGATAGCAGAAATGTCTGAGGATAGCTAACTACCAAGGCAAACTTCAAAGCACTGACAACCTGCTTAGTTCCCCTGAGCTCCATATATATATATATATATATATATACATACATATATATATATATATATATAGCTGTTCTATTTGAAATTTTAACAGTTCGGGGATTTTCTTAATTAATAAGCATCCTCTTTAAGAATGCATTTACCTCTGGGAGCATTAGATGGCAATCAATTATTTACAAATATGCGCAAGCTTGTTCTATGAATTTCTTTTATCCTAGTGGAAACCTCAGAACTGCAGCACATGAGAAGCTGAGCATTTTGTTTGGAAGCAGAGGAGATGCTGACACTGGGACATGAGGTGCACCACGGGGGAGGGACTGCAGGTGAGGTGATGCTGAGGAAGCCACGGGGAAGACTGGAGATGATGCAACAAGAAAGCAGAAGCGAGATCGCCAAGTCCTGTCTTGTCTCCAAGTGAGCAAGTTCACATACAATCAATAGAAGCCAGAGACTCATTCTGGGGGATTCAGGAAATAAACAAAGAGCAAGAGGCACAAAATTAATAGGGGAGATTATTTTTTACGACTCAGTAACTTTGGCAAACTTGGAAAAGTACTGACCAAAATATACTCTCTTTCTCCCCAGGCACACACCTGGACATTTACCACCCTCTCCTGCATCCCCACCAGTGATTTAGTGTGAGACAAGCAGAATGTGGCCAGCACTGGACAATAAAAATCTCCCAGTCGTCACCTTCTATCCCTTCCCCACTATCATGGCAACCTTGGAGGCCATGTTGCATGTGGCAGAACCAAAGAGGGAAAGAGTCTGGGTCCTGGGCTCCCCTGGTGGTCCAGTGGGTAAGGACACCGCCTTGCAGTGCAAGGGGCACCGGTTCGATCCCTGGCCTGGGAAGAACCCATGTGCCACAGAGCGGCTGGACTGATGTGTCCAGCTACTGAGCTGGAGCTCTGGAGCGCATGCGCCCAGAACCGGTGCTCTGCGACAACAGATGCCACCGCGATGGGAGGCCCACACGGGCCAAAGAACAAAGATGGATGAAACTAGACAAGTGAAAGACCAGTGGAAGTGGCCCGCCCACCCCTCTCCCTCCCCATCCCCGCCAAAATAAATAATAAATAAATAAATGTTTAAAAAAAAAAGAGTCTGGGTCCTTGAATCACAGTTTTAAGCAAAACCAACTGCCAACTGGGACCATCCCTTTCAAAGCCTACACAAACAGAAACAAAACCTTCTATTTTGCTGAATTCCAGAGAATGATTTTTTTCTATAAGCAACTGACAAAAAAACAGTTTTTTAAATGATTCTCTTCTTAACAAAATCAAGGGAAAGCTACAAGGCTTCCCAGGATGTACGAATGGTAAAGACCCCACCTGCCAATGCAGGAGACGGAAGAGATGTGGGTTCAATCACTGGGTCAGGAAGATCCCCTACAAGAGTATTCTTGCCTGGAGTCTCCAGAGAGGCACCTGGTAGGCTGTAGTCCATAGGCTCGCAAAGAGTCAGACATGACTGAAGCGACTTAACACACCGGCACAATTTCTCTTGCCATGTGACAAAGAAATCTGTATCAAAATAGTAGCAACAGAGAAATAAACATAGAGAATCGACTCATGGCCATTGGGGGAGGGAGGAGTGGATGAGAAGTATGGAAAAAGTAACATGGAAACCTACACTACCATATGTAAAAGAGACAACCATTGTGAACATGCTGTATGATTAAGGGAACTTATATGGGGGCTATCCAACAACCTGCAGGGGTGGGATGGGGAGGGACTGGGAGGAGGGCTCAGGTGGGAGGGGTCAAGGGTATACCTATGACTTATTTGGATTTATGTATAGCTGTAAACAAAACTCTGTAAAAGCAAAATTTTATATATATACATATATATATATATATATATATGTATGTATATATATAAATGGCAGTGTAGTTTCTGTGAAATGAAGGGAGCAGACAGCACTGAACCACTACATGGACGAGGTATTAACAGAAAAAAGAACAGAATCAGCCCCCAAAATACAGATTTTGTACTCTAAACAGTAGCCTGTGATTGACACTAACAAGACAAATCTGAAAAGAAAGCAGCATCAAATATAGAAAAGCATGAATCAGTGAGACACTTTCATTCATTCCCACATTTATTAAAGAAACAGTTTGGTCTATCTATCACATCTGGGGCACTTTCCTAGTGCTGGAGATACACTGAATAAAATGAAATCCCGCTTTTCTGCAACTTTTGCCCCAAAGGGAAAAGTCAATTTATAAACCTTTAAACAGGAAAACACAAACAAGAAAACAATTTTAGATAATAAGTGTTATAAGGAAAATAAAATAAGATGAAAATGGTATCTGAGGGTAATAATAGTAGCTGAGGGTAGTAATAGAGAAAAAGTATAAAAAAGTAATATAAGTAATATAAAAAGTAATAAAAGTAGCTGAGGGCAATAATAGAGTTAATTTGGTCATGGTCGTTAGCAGAGACCTTTCTAAAGAGTGGCATTTGAGCTACAATGTAAACAATTAGTCGAAAGTGGACTTCCAATGATCTAGGTGAAGGACATCCCAGGGTGAAGAAAGAACTATTGCGCAAGCCTACTGGAGGAATACAAGGAATCAGAGCATGGTGAGAAGAGAGAGGGCACAGGACAGAGTGATAAGAACTGACACAAAGAGGTATGCAGGGCCGTGCTTTATGTAGGACCAAGCCTGGACATCATTCTACGATGCACAGAAGCTATCGGACGATTTTAAACAGCAGAATGGCATAATATGCCTTACATTTTTAAGAGCTCACTCTGATTGGTGCCTGAAGCATAGACTATGGACAGGGCAAGAGTGGACACCATTGCAATCATCAGCATGAGATAAAGGAAGCTCAGACTAATGTTGAAGCAAGACAAGGGTTAATTTGCGATTCATTTTGCAAGTAAAATTACCAAGACTTCCCAATGCAGTTGATGTTGGAAGAGAGGGCAGCATGGAATTGACGATGACTTCTCCATCTAGTGACCTCAGCAACAGGGTGGGTGGAAGTGTCATTAACCAAGATTGGGAGAAAAGTACATGGCCCTCTGTCCCCAGGACCCTGGAACTCAGGAGAGCTCTGTAGTACAATATTTTAGTGATGAGTAACAGCTTCTGTATGTTAGACTAGAAACTTAACACTAAGAATATTTTTATCATAAAAAAAATAACTGAAAACTCCAAGTATCCTATAAATGATATTTTAAAACATGGTAAAAGAAAGCAGCATCAAATATAGAAAAGCATGAATCAGTGAGACACTTTCATTCATTCCCACATTTATTAAAGAAACAGTTTGGTCTATCTATCACATCTGGGGCACTTTCCTAGTGCTGGAGATACACTGAATAAAATGAAATCCCGCTTTTCTGCAACTTTTGCCCCAAAGGGAAAAGTCAATTTATAAACCTTTAAACAGGAAAACACAAACAAGAAAACAATTTTAGATAATAAGTGTTATAAGGAAAATAAAATAAGATGAAAATGGTATCTGAGGGTAATAATAGTAGCTGAGGGTAGTAATAGAGAAAAAGTATAAAAAAGTAATATAAGTAATATAAAAAGTAATAAAAGTAGCTGAGGGCAATAATAGAGTTAATTTGGTCATGGTCGTTAGCAGAGACCTTTCTAAAGAGTGGCATTTGAGCTACAATGTAAACAATTAGTCGAAAGTGGACTTCCAATGATCTAGGTGAAGGACATCCCAGGGTGAAGAAAGAACTATTGCGCAAGCCTACTGGAGGAATACAAGGAATCAGAGCATGGTGAGAAGAGAGAGGGCACAGGACAGAGTGATAAGAACTGACACAAAGAGGTATGCAGGGCCGTGCTTTATGTAGGACCAAGCCTGGACATCATTCTACGATGCACAGAAGCTATCGGACGATTTTAAACAGCAGAATGGCATAATATGCCTTACATTTTTAAGAGCTCACTCTGATTGGTGCCTGAAGCATAGACTATGGACAGGGCAAGAGTGGACACCATTGCAATCATCAGCATGAGATAAAGGAAGCTCAGACTAATGTTGAAGCAAGACAAGGGTTAATTTGCGATTCATTTTGCAAGTAAAATTACCAAGACTTCCCAATGCAGTTGATGTTGGAAGAGAGGGCAGCATGGAATTGACGATGACTTCTCCATCTAGTGACCTCAGCAACAGGGTGGGTGGAAGTGTCATTAACCAAGATTGGGAGAAAAGTACATGGCCCTCTGTCCCCAGGACCCTGGAACTCAGGAGAGCTCTGTAGTACAATATTTTAGTGATGAGTAACAGCTTCTGTATGTTAGACTAGAAACTTAACACTAAGAATATTTTTATCATAAAAAAAATAACTGAAAACTCCAAGTATCCTATAAATGATATTTTAAAACATGGTAAAAATGAAAACAAAACAACCAAAAAAAGTGCTGCTTTAACCTCCAGTTCTGACCAGTGCCCCAGCTGGTTTGACTAGGTCCCTTTTCTAAACAACATGCTTAAAAATTAATCTCTTGTTTCACCCAAGAGTTGGGCATTTTGTTTCTTTAGTTAAAAAAAAAAAAAACAATCATGGCAATGTGGGGGTGGGAATTTTAAGAAGAGGCAACAGTTTAAGTTGGTGGGAGAGCAGCAGTAGATGCTTTTCTAAAGCGGCCTTGGGAATAAAGAAGCAAAAGTGAAGAAAAGCCAGGCCCAGGAAGAAAGCCCATCTCTATTTGTGCTGGGAGGAAAGTGACACATGGGTCATCACAAGCAATACAATGGCCAGAGATCTCTGTGTCTCGGGAAAGCTGGCGGTGGAGTGTGGGATATCACTGACAGATATCTGGATACCAGAGGATCTCTACACTAGTCATACAGGCTACATAGGAAGGGGAAAAGCAATGCCCTGAGGTGTTCTATACTCAAGCATTCTGAACCCATGGAAATAAATGCAAGCAGGAGCTTAGAGTTCAGATTTTATTCACATAAATAATCCAATTAGGAGACTGAAGGCCAAATGTGAGCATAAACTGGGCTGGCTACATGGCCTACTTCAAAATAAGCATAAACTGGGCTACATGGCCTACTTCAAAATAAGAGTTACCTGATTAATCCTTGGAGAATAAGCAGCATAACTAAGGATACACACCATTTCTCATGCACACTCTTCATCAGGAACTGGCAGGGGCTTGTTTCTGTGACAGTGTACTCAGACTAGCCTCTGTATCCAAAAGCTATCTACCCCAAGGTCTTCTGCATTTTCTTTTGAACTCTGACCCTCTTGCCACTTGCCAGCCTCTTAGCACTTTAGCTCAGACTAATGTTGAAGCAAGACAAGGGTTAATTTGCGATTCATTTTGCAAGTAAAATTACCAACCCCATGTTGATGTTGGAAGAGGGCAGCATGGAATTGACGATGACTTCTCCATCTAGTGACCTCAGCAACAGGGTGGGTGGAAGTGTCATTAACCAAGATTGGGAGAAAAGTACATGGCCCTCTGTCCCCAGGACCCTGGAACTCAGGAGAGCTCTGTAGTACAATATTTTAGTGATGAGTAACAGCTTCTGTATGTTAGACTAGAAACTTAACACTAAGAATATTTTTATCATAAAAAAAATAACTGAAAACTCCAAGTATCCTATAAATGATATTTTAAAACATGGTAAAAATGAAAACAAAACAACCAAAAAAAGTGCTGCTTTAACCTCCAGTTCTGACCAGTGCCCCAGCTGGTTTGACTAGGTCCCTTTTCTAAACAACATGCTTAAAAATTAATCTCTTGTTTCACCCAAGAGTTGGGCATTTTGTTTCTTTAGTTAAAAAAAAAAAAAACAATCATGGCAATGTGGGGGTGGGAATTTTAAGAAGAGGCAACAGTTTAAGTTGGTGGGAGAGCAGCAGTAGATGCTTTTCTAAAGCGGCCTTGGGAATAAAGAAGCAAAAGTGAAGAAAAGCCAGGCCCAGGAAGAAAGCCCATCTCTATTTGTGCTGGGAGGAAAGTGACACATGGGTCATCACAAGCAATACAATGGCCAGAGATCTCTGTGTCTCGGGAAAGCTGGCGGTGGAGTGTGGGATATCACTGACAGATATCTGGATACCAGAGGATCTCTACACTAGTCATACAGGCTACATAGGAAGGGGAAAAGCAATGCCCTGAGGTGTTCTATACTCAAGCATTCTGAACCCATGGAAATAAATGCAAGCAGGAGCTTAGAGTTCAGATTTTATTCACATAAATAATCCAATTAGGAGACTGAAGGCCAAATGTGAGCATAAACTGGGCTGGCTACATGGCCTACTTCAAAATAAGCATAAACTGGGCTACATGGCCTACTTCAAAATAAGAGTTACCTGATTAATCCTTGGAGAATAAGCAGCATAACTAAGGATACACACCATTTCTCATGCACACTCTTCATCAGGAACTGGCAGGGGCTTGTTTCTGTGACAGTGTACTCAGACTAGCCTCTGTATCCAAAAGCTATCTACCCCAAGGTCTTCTGCATTTTCTTTTGAACTCTGACCCTCTTGCCACTTGCCAGCCTCTTAGCACTTTACAGGTTAGACCCTGGGTCCTCACTGGCAGTCATGTGAAAGACATTATAAATCACCTCACTAATCAGTCACTGTGTCTCAGACATTTCAGCAGGTTTGTTACAGGAAATTATTAAATCCAAACCAATAAAAGGCATTTTGTTCCATGACATGCCACCTTTGAACTCAGCTCCACTCATGCTTTTACAAGGAAGGAATGACTTCATCATTATCACCACACTGGGTGCCTCACTGCTAACAATATGCTCCTGGCAGGACTGATATAGCCTAGTCCCTCCAAGAACACTCTCCTCTGCTACCTTCCAATTCTCCCAAAAGATGTAGACTTCAGAAGCCTGCATTCTCAAAGTACTGGCCCCGATGAGCACACACTCTTCCAAGAAAGATTCTCATAAACATGGGTACAGGTTGAGGACACTAACTGTTGTGATCCACTAAGTCACCAGTAAATACCAGACAATTCACTATATTTTTTACCTGCATTGTCTCATTATCATCTTAACTGGCAAATCCAATTTTCCACATTGGAATTGGCCATAACAAAGTAGTAATCTACAACTTGTGGTCTATAAAATATCTGTTACCTGGCAGCAGCAGGGCAGACTATTAATGATCCACACGATTTGTACTTTTTATAGTAACCCTCAAAGCTTACACTATATAAAAAATGCTTTCAGTCATGAACACTGAGTTAAAGGTATCCTTCTGAAATCACAAGATCTGGGTCAACTAATTCAGGCAGGTATACCATCAGGTTTAGGCTAAGTTACACAGAAACAACAGATAATTGCACCCTCCAAAATATCAGTAATTTATACAATCATTTCTCACTCTTGCCACATGTCCATCGCCTATCAGTTGTCACTAGTTCCATGTCATCTTCATGCTGGGACCAGGAAGGAGAGGCCCTGCTCAGGAACACTGCCAGTTGATGAGAAAGAGGTGAGACCCTGTAACAGCTCTTAGAGCTTCTACTCTGAAATGGTACACATCTCACATACATTTAGATTTCATTAGGTCAAGGAGACAGAAAATATTTTGAACAAGACCACCTTGGAACAGGGGGAAGGGGAGATAGGGGGCAGCTTAAGTCAAGGCATAAGCTCTGGAGGAGAAGTGAGCTAAATATTATCTTTACGTCATTTCTCCAAGGCTTTGTATTCATGCTTACAAAATGGAGTTCATCTGGCTAACAGTACCATTTTCCTCAAAGATTTCCTGGAAGGTTCAAACAGGACAATGCATATAAAAGAAGTTTGAAAAACTCAGACCACTCTGTAAGTATGAGGTATTTTTAATGCTAATTGTAATAATTTCTATGCCCAGCAGATTGAATGATGTATATGCATCACATTGTTCTTTATTCTTCAACATAACCTTTTTTATTATTATTATTATAGAAAGGAAAAGCTTAAGACTCTGTGTAGGTTTAAAATTCGAGAAGATCATGAAAGCGTGCTATATTTTCCACATATGTTACCTCTAATTGAAGCTAATGTATCAGAAACTATTTAAGACCACCCATGGAAAATGTCATCACAAAGGTAAAAATGCCTCAGTAGATCAGACCTGCATTGTCTCATTATCATCTTAACTGGCAAATCCAATTTTCCACATTGGAATTGGCCATAACAAAGTAGTAATCTACAACTTGTGGTCTATAAAATATCTGTTACCTGGCAGCAGCAGGGCAGACTATTAATGATCCACACGATTTGTACTTTTTATAGTAACCCTCAAAGCTTACACTATATAAAAAATGCTTTCAGTCATGAACACTGAGTTAAAGGTATCCTTCTGAAATCACAAGATCTGGGTCAACTAATTCAGGCAGGTATACCATCAGGTTTAGGCTAAGTTACACAGAAACAACAGATAATTGCACCCTCCAAAATATCAGTAATTTATACAATCATTTCTCACTCTTGCCACATGTCCATCGCCTATCAGTTGTCACTAGTTCCATGTCATCTTCATGCTGGGACCAGGAAGGAGAGGCCCTGCTCAGGAACACTGCCAGTTGATGAGAAAGAGGTGAGACCCTGTAACAGCTCTTAGAGCTTCTACTCTGAAATGGTACACATCTCACATACATTTAGATTTCATTAGGTCAAGGAGACAGAAAATATTTTGAACAAGACCACCTTGGAACAGGGGGAAGGGGAGATAGGGGGCAGCTTAAGTCAAGGCATAAGCTCTGGAGGAGAAGTGAGCTAAATATTATCTTTACGTCATTTCTCCAAGGCTTTGTATTCATGCTTACAAAATGGAGTTCATCTGGCTAACAGTACCATTTTCCTCAAAGATTTCCTGGAAGGTTCAAACAGGACAATGCATATAAAAGAAGTTTGAAAAACTCAGACCACTCTGTAAGTATGAGGTATTTTTAATGCTAATTGTAATAATTTCTATGCCCAGCAGATTGAATGATGTATATGCATCACATTGTTCTTTATTCTTCAACATAACCTTTTTTATTATTATTATTATAGAAAGGAAAAGCTTAAGACTCTGTGTAGGTTTAAAATTCGAGAAGATCATGAAAGCGTGCTATATTTTCCACATATGTTACCTCTAATTGAAGCTAATGTATCAGAAACTATTTAAGACCACCCATGGAAAATGTCATCACAAAGGTAAAAATGCCTCAGTAGATCAGATTCACAGAACACCAAAATTCAACTACAGCAATTTTCAAAATGGGGAATGTTCCTGCTGGAGTCAGACGAGGCAGAATGAAATGACCTCCCGTGAATTGTATCATAGCTGACAACAGCTCTTATTATCTTCTATTGATTGGCCAGGAGTTCCAAAATCTTCTCTATGGCACTTTCTAGGGCAATCTCTGCAGAGCAGGAGAAGCCCTTAATAAATTGTCTCTCTCCTACTACCCTAGGAAGTTAAGAAAATTGAAAGTCTTTTGTGCTTCTTTTTCCACTGAAAGCCTGAATAAGCTCTTCAAGATAGCCTGGACAACGTGTGCAATATTTTGTTTTAATTTGTAAACCAGTCTTGTTCATTGTGCCTTGTACAATATGGGTCATTTTCACTCCATTTACTCAGAGTGAAAAATAACGTGCCTGAAGCAGTTCATAACTATCTACTCCTCTCTAGGCTACACTGAAACAATGAACTCAGCCTAAGAGTCTCTGGCACCCAGCTGGCTGGGTGGTGGGCATCCCATAGGATAATTCTGAGGACATAAGCTGGGTAAGAGGCCATAAACTAAAATCTACCTTAACAGAATATAGTATCCATGGCATTCTACCCACTCAAAACTACCTATGCTCTCCTCCTATGGCTACAACCATATTTAAATCAGGAAAATGGCAAAAATCATTTAGTCTCAGAGAAAGTAAACCCTTATTCCAAATCCAGGAGTTGAACACAATTAGCACAAGCCTTTGTGCACTGTGACAGTCATCTCATTGGTACAGGGGTGGATAGGAGGTAACCCAGGTCTAAAAAACAAGACAGCAGAAGTCTGCATGGGGAGAGAGCCAAGGGAGGTTAGAAGGGACCTTTTAGTAGGACCTTCTTTAAACATGAAAAGATAGCACCATACACAGAGAAGTTTTTAACTCTGGGTAGACCAGGATTCAAATTAGTTTGAGGTTCCATCTATCATTTTTATAACTGTTGAGTCTATCTCACATATAGCAGAGGTAAAAGCAAAATTTTCAGACCATTACCTGGCATGTGTGATTCTTTCATGCTGAATGGAGAGGAATATGTTCACATTTTTATTTTTAAGATTAGGTTAATCTTCTGACAAAAATACAGAAAAGCATAAGGTGCAATTAAAAATACGAAATAGCATAAGGTACAAGAAAATTAATGTTAGCATGAGTATTGAAATTAATAGTCCTCATCCTCAAAAGTGACAGGTAAGTATTGATACATTGGTATTAATAGATAGATGAAAAGTTACATAACTAAAGGGACAAGTTCATTCTCCCAAGTGTCATGTCTCCCAAATCAAGTTACAGGTAAGCAAAAGAAAATGGTAACTGTAAAAAAAAGTGTGTGTGTTGGAGGAGGGGGACTATTGAGAACAAAAGCAGTAATGAAGAAAATCTTCCACAGTAAATGAAAAACAATGGCTTCCTAACAGCTTTTGAACACTAACAACAATTAGACACAGTTTCTTAACTGATGAGGTCTTTAGCAAGCCAAAATGATAAGCAGAGATCCACAACATGAAATAGCAGAATAAAAAGGCATTTATCATTATTGTCATCAACTGTCTTCGCCTTGACAATACCTGACCTACTTGAGAACCAAGTCAAGTAGGAGTAGAGTGACCAAGACTTGGCAGCATTTATTCCAGTTGAGACAACCATACTCCTGATTGACAGATCACTAATGTTCAATATATCATTAACAAAGGTGACAGGAGTATGTGGGTCCAGAGAGAAAAGAGCCTAGCCTTCAGTTTGCCTATAACTTCTCTAAACCAATGGGAGGAGCCAGTGAGCACGGGAGAAATGGATGGGCTCAGATTTCAGGGCACTTTACATGCAAGTCCCGGTCAAATCTAATTCCTGACCCGCTGGTATATTAAAGGAGCATGAGTATGCAGTACTTGCCATCAGGGTACTGAGCACATAAAGAGGGGTTCACATAAGACAGAGAAGTCGTTCAGCTCTGTAAAGCACAAAAAGGGTCACTAATGCTTGAGGCCACCAGTCTACTATAATGACATCAGTCCATGTGCCCATGTTATGAATCCATCTGTCACTGGGGCTTTTAGTACAGTTTGGGAATTATTAGTAGCAACACATGACCTTGGCAGAGGAAGACAATGGCAACTGAGTAGAAGCTAGTATCAAAGCATCCATTCAAAAAGAGGATCCACCACGTAACATTTAACATTCAAGATGACAATCTCCCTAAATAAGACAACATAAAATTAAGTATTTAGAGATTTGCTAATGATTCTTAAATACAGTGACAGAAGAATATGGAATTTGATGTGATTCTATTGCTTTTGTTGCTTTGCTGTGTTTCAAAACTACCTTCAAAATGTTTTACATGCTACTAAGCAGCCTGGGTAAGTCAGGAGTACCCTAGGCAGTTGACATAGTTTCTTATAAGACCCCACAGGACCAGAACCAAGTGAAGGCTTTTAGTCTTCAACCCTATCTACCAGGAGTACATTTCTCACAGGCTGATGTTTTAAATAGCTCACTTACCTTCACAGTAGGCAGAGTCTCAAAAACCCTAATCTTTTTCCAGGAGTCTTCACACAGATGTTAAATAGACACAGTTTCTTAACTGATGAGGTCTATAGCAAGCCAAAATGATAAGCAGAGATCCACAACATGAAATAGCAGAATAAAAAGGCATTTATCATTATTGTCATCAACTGTCTTCGCCTTGACAATACCTGACCTACTTGAGAACCAAGTCAAGTAGGAGTAGAGTGACCAAGACTTGGCAGCATTTATTCCAGTTGAGACAACCATACTCCTGATTGACAGATCACTAATGTTCAATATATCATTAACAAAGGTGACAGGAGTATGTGGGTCCAGAGAGAAAAGAGCCTAGCCTTCAGTTTGCCTATAACTTCTCTAAACCAATGGGAGGAGCCAGTGAGCACTGGAGAAATGGATGGGCTCATATTTCAGGGCACTTTACATGCAAGTCCCGGGTCAAATCTAATTCCTGACCCGCTGGTATATTAAAGGAGCATGAGTATGCAGTACTTGCCATCAGGGTACTGAGCACATAAAGAGGGGTTCACATAAGACAGAGAAGTCGTTCAGCTCTGTAAAGCACAAAAAGGGTCACTAATGCTTGAGGCCACCAGTCTACTATAATGACATCAGTCCATGTGCCCATGTTATGAATCCATCTGTCACTGGGGCTTTTAGTACAGTTTGGGAATTATTAGTAGCAACACATGACCTTGGCAGAGGAAGACAATGGCAACTGAGTAGAAGCTAGTATCAAAGCATCCATTCAAAAAGAGGATCCACCACGTAACATTTAACATTCAAGATGACAATCTCCCTAAATAAGACAACATAAAATTAAGTATTTAGAGATTTGCTAATGATTCTTAAATACAGTGACAGAAGAATATGGAATTTGATGTGATTCTATTGCTTTTGTTGCTTTGCTGTGTTTCAAAACTACCTTCAAAATGTTTTACATGCTACTAAGCAGCCTGGGTAAGTCAGGAGTACCCTAGGCAGTTGACATAGTTTCTTATAAGACCCCACAGGACCAGAACCAAGTGAAGGCTTTTAGTCTTCAACCCTATCTACCAGGAGTACATTTCTCACAGGCTGATGTTTTAAATAGCTCACTTACCTTCACAGTAGGCAGAGTCTCCCTGGATAGAGATGTAACCATTTTTGCACTCACAAGTAGCTTTGGTATTCCAGTTTTTGCACTCTGAGTTTTCACCACATTTAGGTCCTTCAGCACAAAAGTTATGACCTAGAAGAAGCAAATGAAATTGTACATCAGGAAAGAGGAGAACAAAAGAATTCTAAATAATAAAGCATGAGACATTGTTATTATATGTCAACATACATGAGAACATGTCTTGGCAATATGCAAAGATAAACTGGCAAGGGGGCAGAAGGGTAGAAGAGGAGGAATAAAAAACTTTGGACCATCTTGTGCCTGAGAATTTTTTCCTCTAATACACAAACTTGCTAAAATTTTTCCTTCTTAAAAGCTTTTATCCATGTTAATCCTGAATCTTCTTTCCGATACCTTCTTAAATGACCAGGTTTTTTAAAATTGTTTTATTACAAAATTTATGATACTGGGAAATATATAAAATGAATATATATGAATATATAAAATTAAATGAATACAAAAAAATATTACTGTTAGTTGCTCAGTCATCTCTGACTCTTTGCAACTTCCATGGACTGTAGCCTGCCAGGCTCCTTTGTCTATGGAATTCTCCAGGCAAGAATACTGAGTGGGTCATCATTCCCTTCTCCAGGGGATCTTCCTGACCCAGGGATTGAACCCCAGGTCAAACATATATTATCAGTACCTTTTATTAACCCTTCCCAAAGAATCCCCTCTCAGTCATCGGAGACAACTGTCCTGACTGTGGTGTTAATCACTCCCTTACATATCTCTAATGCTTTACCACATAGCTATATATTTCTAATTAATAGATTATTTCGTTTTTCCCATTTTGAACTTCACATGTGAAATAATACCGTACCATATCCTCTGTAGCATATATTTTTGTCTTTTTTTCTGTTCACCATGTTAATGTCTATGGCTATCATTCATTTCTCAGTGGTGCATATTGTACTGTGACTATTGCACAATGTATTCATTATACTATGCAATGACATGTAAGTTATTTGCAGGTTTTGAATTACTAGTAATGCTGCAAGACACATTCTTGAATATTTTTGCTGAGGCATACATTTATAACCACATGTTTACATTTCTTTGCCCAAAGTATTCCGTGAATCTTAGACATTCCCTCAGGGAGGGTTCTTTTCCTTTTAATATATCCTTTACAAGTTTCTTTAGTGATGAAAAAAATTTCATTATAGGCAGAGTCTCCCTGGATAGAGATGTAACCATTTTTGCACTCACAAGTAGCTTTGGTATTCCAGTTTTTGCACTCTGAGTTTTCACCACATTTAGGTCCTTCAGCACAAAAGTTATGACCTAGAAGAAGCAAATGAAATTGTACATCAGGAAAGAGGAGAACAAAAGAATTCTAAATAATAAAGCATGAGACATTGTTATTATATGTCAACATACATGAGAACATGTCTTGGCAATATGCAAAGATAAACTGGCAAGGGGGCAGAAGGGTAGAAGAGGAGGAATAAAAAACTTTGGACCATCTTGTGCCTGAGAATTTTTTCCTCTAATACACAAACTTGCTAAAATTTTTCCTTCTTAAAAGCTTTTATCCATGTTAATCCTGAATCTTCTTTCCGATACCTTCTTAAATGACCAGGTTTTTTAAAATTGTTTTATTACAAAATTTATGATACTGGGAAATATATAAAATGAATATATATGAATATATAAAATTAAATGAATACAAAAAAATATTACTGTTAGTTGCTCAGTCATCTCTGACTCTTTGCAACTTCCATGGACTGTAGCCTGCCAGGCTCCTTTGTCTATGGAATTCTCCAGGCAAGAATACTGAGTGGGTCATCATTCCCTTCTCCAGGGGATCTTCCTGACCCAGGGATTGAACCCCAGGTCAAACATATATTATCAGTACCTTTTATTAACCCTTCCCAAAGAATCCCCTCTCAGTCATCGGAGACAACTGTCCTGACTGTGGTGTTAATCACTCCCTTACATATCTCTAATGCTTTACCACATAGCTATATATTTCTAATTAATAGATTATTTCGTTTTTCCCATTTTGAACTTCACATGTGAAATAATACCGTACCATATCCTCTGTAGCATATATTTTTGTCTTTTTTTCTGTTCACCATGTTAATGTCTATGGCTATCATTCATTTCTCAGTGGTGCATATTGTACTGTGACTATTGCACAATGTATTCATTATACTATGCAATGACATGTAAGTTATTTGCAGGTTTTGAATTACTAGTAATGCTGCAAGACACATTCTTGAATATTTTTGCTGAGGCATACATTTATAACCACATGTTTACATTTCTTTGCCCAAAGTATTCCGTGAATCTTAGACATTCCCTCAGGGAGAGTTCTTTTTCCTTTTAATATATCCTTTACAAGTTTCTTTAGTGATGATACATTAATACCAACTATGCTCAATTTCAATTTATCTAAATATGTCTTCTGACCACCTTCCTACTTGAAAAACAGATTTACTGAGTATAGAGTTATTTTGTCTCAATATTTTGAAGATACTCCACTGTCTCTGGCTTCTGTTATCACTGTTGAGAAGTCCGTTGTTAGCCTAACAGTCATTTTGTAGTATATGACAAACCTTTTCTCTGTAACTTTTAAGATCTATTTCATTTGGTTAGTTAGTTGATGAGTTTTGTTTTGTTGTTTCATACTCATTAACTTTAAGGTATTTAGGTGCGAATTTATTTTTATTTGTTCTTCCTGGGATTGCTCAGGATTCTTAAATGTACAGATTTATTCAATCTTCTATCAATTTGAAAAATTTTCAGGTATTTTCAAACATTCTCCACCATTACCTCCACTCTCTCTTTCTAGAATTATAAGTAGATCATTATGAGCCCTTTTTCTTAAGCTCTTCTCCATGTTATTTAATTTTTTTTTAAAGATTTATTTATTTTATTCTTTATTTTTGGGCGGGGGTCGGGTTGGGGAGGGAGGGGAGCGAGCGGGCCACTTCTATTGGTCTTTTCATTTCTCTATTTTCATCCGTTTTTGTTCTTTGGCTCATGTGGGCCTCCCATCGCGGTGGCGTCTGTCGTTGCCGAGCACCGGCTCTGGGCGCATGCGCTCCAGAGCTCCAGCTCGGTAATTGGACACATCGGTCTAACCGCTCCGCGGCATGTGAGATCTTCCCAGCCAGGCCAGGGATCAAACTGGCGCCCCTTGCACTGCAAGGCGGTGTCCTTACCCACTGGACCACCAGGGGAAGCCCTCCATGTTACTTCTACTTGCTTCAATATTCCCATCTTTTTTTATACACTCAATTCTGTTTAACTTCCAGATGTATCTTGTGATTTATTGATTCTCTCAAGTAGCCTCATGTTCTATTTCAGCCATCCACGTCACTTTCATTTTATTTATATTTTTATTGTCTAGAATTCAATTCCTTTTTAAATCTCCTTGGTCAAATTTGTGATCTCTCATTCTTTCCTCTTTTGATTTCCCTTTTTAAAGACTAAATATTAGGGCTTCCCTGGTGGTCCAGTGGGTAAAGAGTTCGCCTTGCAATGCAAGGGGCACCGGTTCAATCCCTAGCCCAGGAAAATCCCACGTGCCGCGGAACGGCTGGACTGGTGTGTCCAAGTGCCAAGCCGGAGTTCTGGAGCGCATGAGCCCAGATCTGGTGCTCTGTAGCAAGAGAGGCTGCAGGGATGGGAGGCCCAAACAGACTGGAGAACAAGACGAATGGGAATGAATAAATGAAAGACCAATAGAAGTGGCCAGGAAAAAAAAATCAATAAAAGAGGCCAAAAAAAAAAAAAAGTTAGAAAAAAGTCATAAACCTTAAAAAAAAATTAGATGTATATTTTACACATATAACTCCAATATCTTCAGCCTTCTGATTTTAGTAAAATAAAATCAGAATCTGATTTTAGAGCCTATTTCACCTAGTAACCTACATGAGGATTATTTTCTTGTGTTTTGAGTGATTCTTTTATGATTCTTTGTGAGCTCACATTTTGTAGGATGTAATCTGTGGGAATTACTTGAGGTTTGGGCTTTAAAACTGTATTTCTTCAGAGAGGATCTGTGTTTGCTTTTGTCAGGTGCCTGAGGGAACTATCAACCCACTATCACTTTAAACTACATTTTGCTTTAGGGCATAAGGACTGAGCCACACAGGTAGAATAAATTTAGATCTTAAGCTTTTAGGAATGCAACTTTTCTCTGCCATACTCCCTATCTGGAGTCAAGACTGACAGGCAAGTCCCTCTTGTAGAGTAGAGTTTTCCTAGTCACCCACTGAGGATTTATCCTTCAAGGTTCTTGGTTTACGCATCTCACACCAGCCTCAGGCTTTTCCTCCTATCTACTTAAAGAGTATATATATTACAAACCAGATTCTACCACCAGGGATTAGAAACTGCCGGAAAAAACCCCACACCAGCCTCAGCTTTTTCACTCAATTCTGTTTAACTTCCAGATGTATCTTGTGTTTAGTTCTATTTCAGCCATCCACGTCACTTTCATTTTATTTATATTTTTATTGTCTAGAATTCAATTCCTTTTTAAATCTCCTTGGTCAAATTTGTGATCTCTCATTCTTTCCTCTTTTGATTTCCCTTTTTAAAGACTAAATATTAGGGCTTCCCTGGTGGTCCAGTGGGTAAAGAGTTCGCCTTGCAATGCAAGGGGCACCGGTTCAATCCCTAGCCCAGGAAAATCCCACGTGCCGCGGAACGGCTGGACTGGTGTGTCCAAGTGCCAAGCCGGAGTTCTGGAGCGCATGAGCCCAGATCTGGTGCTCTGTAGCAAGAGAGGCTGCAGGGATGGGAGGCCCAAACAGACTGGAGAACAAGACGAATGGGAATGAATAAATGAAAGACCAATAGAAGTGGCCAGGAAAAAAAAATCAATAAAAGAGGCCAAAAAAAAAAAAAAGTTAGAAAAAAGTCATAAACCTTAAAAAAAAATTAGATGTATATTTTACACATATAACTCCAATATCTTCAGCCTTCTGATTTTAGTAAAATAAAATCAGAATCTGATTTTAGAGCCTATTTCACCTAGTAACCTACATGAGGATTATTTTCTTGTGTTTTGAGTGATTCTTTTATGATTCTTTGTGAGCTCACATTTTGTAGGATGTAATCTGTGGGAATTACTTGAGGTTTGGGCTTTAAAACTGTATTTCTTCAGAGAGGATCTGTGTTTGCTTTTGTCAGGTGCCTGAGGGAACTATCAACCCACTATCACTTTAAACTACATTTTGCTTTAGGGCATAAGGACTGAGCCACACAGGTAGAATAAATTTAGATCTTAAGCTTTTAGGAATGCAACTTTTCTCTGCCATACTCCCTATCTGGAGTCAAGACTGACAGGCAAGTCCCTCTTGTAGAGTAGAGTTTTCCTAGTCACCCACTGAGGATTTATCCTTCAAGGTTCTTGGTTTACGCATCTCACACCAGCCTCAGGCTTTTCCTCCTATCTACTTAAAGAGTATATATATTACAAACCAGATTCTACCACCAGGGATTAGAAACTGACCTCTGGGAAAATGCCAACTCCAGGGTGTTTACTTATCTCAATGGAATCACCCTTTTTCAACTTTTCTGGTCTCTGCTTTTTTCCCCTACCTTTATTACCAGTTCTACCTATCTCCCAACCCTCAAAAAATGTTATATATTATGCAGCATTTTTAGCTTATGCCATCCACAGGAATTGTGAAGTTCAATATAGTAAGGTATATAAAGGTGCTTTCCCATTTTATACTCATACATTTTAGTAAATAATAATTACACTGCTATATCACATACTGCAGTCTCATAGAAAATGATCTTGGAGAGGAAGTCTCATTTATAATTCAGTGTCTTTACTAATAAACACAATAAATCACTTTGCCCATCTAGGTACATATACCAAGAAAGGACAACATCAGTGATTTTCAGACTATTTTCTTAGAGTCTTGGGCACAACTAGAGGTCGGTTAGGTCACAAGTCCCCCACCCATGATATAAACAGAACAGTTTTGTGTTTATCTTGTTGACACAGTGATTATGTGAACAACATTTTCTGGTTTAAAAAATAGAGAAAGCACTGAACTATATAAATTCCATTTGGTGATAACATTCCAGAATGTTTTTCCTTTGAAACAGAATTTTAAACCAACATGCTTAGGCCAAACTGAGTATAGAAGACAGTCACTCTTACTAAATAATAATATTCATGCTCCTATATCTTGCATTACACTAGATGTTTTCAATGGGGATAATAATATATCTTATTAATCTGTGTGGGAAAAGCTAAATAGACTAATTCATATAAAGTACTTATAGCAATTCTGATACACGCTAGGAGGTTACTAAATGTTAACCACTGTGATGAGAATGATAATGACTGTGATAATGACACTGTTGACAATGATAACTAAAGTTTAAGATAACTTGATAACACTGTTATCCTCAATTTCAAGATAAAAGGGAAGCACAAACTCATTAATATTGAGCGAATAAGTAGAAGTGCCAATTGAGTCTGATGAACTCCAAGGTCCATATACTTCTTTATTTTTCACATGACAAATCTAGCAAAAAAAAAAAAAAAGAAAGAAAAAGAAAGAAGTGAAAGATGCAGACACTCCTCATGCCCTTAGAAAGTGGATCCACAGGCTGAGAGAAGCGTAATATCACATCCAGCCTCACTATCTGTCCTATTAATTGGTGACTACTTCAATCAAAATCAGAGGAAACACTTCACTTGGAAATGTGAAACGTCTGTCAGCCACGAATACTTCTACAAAGACTTAAAAAGCTTACAATAACCATTAAAGTAGTTGATGTTTTTGTTAGCAAAAGGACAATTTTTAGGTGTCATAGCTTTCTTTGCCAGACGAAATGCTTGGACTTCCCTCCCCACATCATAGATGATCAATAATTCAGTTGTCACATTTTCTTTTATCATAAAGCTTGACTCAATGTCATATGAGTATCCTTTCTTACAAGACTTTTTTCTTTCTAGGACAGGCCACTGTTCTTTCCACATGCATTTGACAGGCTTGCACAAAGCCCTCAAACGCTGTGGCTTTTCCAGCGGATATCTCTCTATCCAGCTTGCGCCATGTCAATTCACAATGCAGAGAGTTGGCTCGGTTGTATTTCAAGGACAATGAAGGGCCCATGAGACAGATCATCCTTATGAACAATTCCAATTTTTTTGGACCTCACCATTGTTACAAAAACATGTTTTTGTTTTTTGTTTGTTTGTTTTTTAATTAATGAAAGTCTTAATTCAAGCAGTATTTATTCAGTACCTGCTTGCCTTGATCTCTAGTCTCATTGCATTGTGGTCCGAGAAGATGGTTGATATAATTTCAGTTTTCTTGAATTGACTGAGGTTAGATTTGTGGCCCAACATGTGGTCTATCCTGGAGAATGTTCTGTGAGCACTTGACAAGAAAGTGTATTCTTCTGCTTTTGGGTGGAACGTCCTAAAGATATCGATGAGGTCCATCTTTTCCAGTGTGGCATTTAAGGCTTGTGTTTCTTTCGTAATTTTCTGTTTGGATGATCTATCCATTGGTGTGAGAGGAGTGTTAAAGTCTCCTACTATGATTGTGTTATTACTGATTTCTTCTTTTAAGTCTGAAAGTATCTGTCTTATGTATTGAGGTGCCCCTGTGTTGGGTGCGTACATATTCATGCCTGTTATGTCTTCCTCTTGGATGGATCCCTTAATCATGATGTAGTGACCTGCCTTGTCCCTTAGAATCGTCTTTACTTTAAAATCTATTTTGTCTGATATGAGGATTGCTACCCCAGCTTTCTTTTGATTTCCATTTGCATGGAATATCTTTTTCCAGCCTCTCACTTTCAGTCTATGGGTGTCTCTAGGTCTGAAGTGGGTCTCTTGTAAATAGCATATATATGGGTCATGTTTCTTGATCCATTCAGCCAACCTGTGTCGTTTGGTTGGAGCATTTAATCCATTTACGTTCAAAGTAATTATTGATACAAATGTTCCTACTGTCATCTTCTTAGAAGTCTGGGGTTTGATTTGTAGGACTTCTTCTACTTTTGTATTTATTGGCTATATCAGGCCCTTTAACACCTGTTGTAGGGCTGGTTTTGTGGTATAGAATTCTTTTAGTTTTTGTCTGTCTGAGAAGCTTTTGACTTCTCCATCGATTCTGAATGAGATTCTTGCTGGGTAGAGAATTCTTGGTTGGAGGTTATTCTCCTTTAGCCGTTTAAATGTGTCCTGCCATTCTCTTCTGGCCTGCAGGGTTTCTGTTGAGAGATCTGCAGTTAGACGTATGGGGTTTCCTTTATATGTTATTTGTTGTTTGCTCCCAGCTGCTTTTAGTAATCTGTCTTCATGTTTAGTCTGCGTTAGTTTGATTACAATGTGCCTTGGTGTATTTCTTCTGGGGTTTATCCTGTATGGAACTCTTTGTGCTTCTTGGACTTGGTTGACTATTTCCTTTCCCATGCTGGGGAAGTTTTCCACTATAACCTCTTTCAAGAATTTTTTCGTAACCTTTCTTTCCCTCCTCTTCCTCTGGAACTCCTATAGTTCTAATGTTGGTGCATTTGATATTGTCCCATAGATCCCTGAGGCTATCCTCAGTTCTTTTAATTCCTTCGGCTTTGTTCTGTTCCTCAGCATTTATCTCAAGTACTCTATCTTCCAGCTCACTTATCCGTTCTTCTGCCTCCGATCTATCCATTGGTGTGAGAGGAGTGTTAAAGTCTCCTACTATGATTGTGTTATTACTGATTTCTTCTTTTAAGTCTGAAAGTATCTGTCTTATGTATTGAGGTGCCCCTGTGTTGGGTGCGTACATATTCATGCCTGTTATGTCTTCCTCTTGGATGGATCCCTTAATCATGATGTAGTGACCTGCCTTGTCCCTTAGAATCGTCTTTACTTTAAAATCTATTTTGTCTGATATGAGGATTGCTACCCCAGCTTTCTTTTGATTTCCATTTGCATGGAATATCTTTTTCCAGCCTCTCACTTTCAGTCTATGGGTGTCTCTAGGTCTGAAGTGGGTCTCTTGTAAATAGCATATATATGGGTCATGTTTCTTGATCCATTCAGCCAACCTGTGTCGTTTGGTTGGAGCATTTAATCCATTTACGTTCAAAGTAATTATTGATACAAATGTTCCTACTGTCATCTTCTTAGAAGTCTGGGGTTTGATTTGTAGGACTTCTTCTACTTTTGTATTTATTGGCTATATCAGGCCCTTTAACACCTGTTGTAGGGCTGGTTTTGTGGTATAGAATTCTTTTAGTTTTTGTCTGTCTGAGAAGCTTTTGACTTCTCCATCGATTCTGAATGAGATTCTTGCTGGGTAGAGAATTCTTGGTTGGAGGTTATTCTCCTTTAGCCGTTTAAATGTGTCCTGCCATTCTCTTCTGGCCTGCAGGGTTTCTGTTGAGAGATCTGCAGTTAGACGTATGGGGTTTCCTTTATATGTTATTTGTTGTTTGCTCCCAGCTGCTTTTAGTAATCTGTCTTCATGTTTAGTCTGCGTTAGTTTGATTACAATGTGCCTTGGTGTATTTCTTCTGGGGTTTATCCTGTATGGAACTCTTTGTGCTTCTTGGACTTGGTTGACTATTTCCTTTCCCATGCTGGGGAAGTTTTCCACTATAACCTCTTTCAAGAATTTTTTCGTAACCTTTCTTTCCCTCCTCTTCCTCTGGAACTCCTATAGTTCTAATGTTGGTGCATTTGATATTGTCCCATAGATCCCTGAGGCTATCCTCAGTTCTTTTAATTCCTTCGGCTTTGTTCTGTTCCTCAGCATTTATCTCAAGTACTCTATCTTCCAGCTCACTTATCCGTTCTTCTGCCTCCGATACTCTACTTTTGAGGCCTTCTATAGTATTTTTGAGCTCAGCAATTGAGTTGGTGGTCTCTGTTTGCTTATTTTTCATTTCCTGCATGTCTTTTCTCAATGCACTAATTTCCTCTAATATTCTGTTTTCGGTGTTTTGCATCCTCATTAGTATAGTTTTTCCGATTCTCTTTCAGATAATTTGTCTATCTCCTCCTCTGTCATTTGAAGCTGTGATTCGCTAGCTTGGTCCTTCATTTGAGCAGTGTTTCTCTGTCGTTTCATTATTAGGTTAGTTTTTGTTTCTTTGTGGGTGTCTGTGTGTATGGAGTTCTTTTCCCCACCAGGCTTCTTGGTTGAATTCTCCCTTCCTTTGGGTTTCTGTCCTTCTAGAAGGGTTCAATGGTTTGTGTCTTGGGTGGTGTTAGGTCTTGTTTACAGGTGAACAATCTCTAGTGTTGTATGTTCTTTGATAGTGTGGGGTCTTGGAATCAGGGCTTCTACTCCGAGGATCCTTGGTTTGATGATTGGTCAGGGGGTGTAGGCTCTATGCCTGGTTTGCTATGGTGTTCCGTGATATTAGTTCAAATACTAGCATCTGAGGAGCAAGAGGTGTGTCCCTAATGGGTGACAGTCATAAAATCATGCAGATGTTTTCTAACACAGTCATGAGATATACATACATACACAGCAAGAACCACATCTAACCAGTCTTACAGTGACAAAGCATAGGAAATTTTTCTGGCAGATGACGCGATCAAAGATGGTACTTGCCCATTAAGCTCTGAATTAATTAAAATAGCGCCTGGAAAAATAGATCTTGGGTAAGGTCCTGGCTTGGACTATTTCATTGAAAGCAATTTTTAACTAAGACATGTGTTGGAGGTGAGGAGGTGGAGAGTGTATGGGTAATGAGAAGGAATAGATTCGACTTGGAAGGATTTTATAGGGTTATGTAGCCAAGATTAGTGTGTTATATTGTTTAGTGCAGCTGGAAGAGAATAGTGGAGACAGGAAGGTAGGAAATATTTATCTAGAGGATAGTGGTAGATAGGAGAAAGTTTTAGATTTAGAACATAGAGGGAAGAAGCAGTGGGAAAGAGGGAAGAAAATTAGAAGTGTCCAGGAATTAAAATTAAAGAAAAAAATTAATAATTAAAAATTAAAAAAAATTAAAAAAAGAAATTAAAAAGGGAAGAGAAACTTAAGAAGAGACAAAAGGAAAAAAAAAAAAACCCAAACCTGACCAATCAAATGAATAAACAGAACCATCTGCAACAGATAAACCAAAAAGCTAAATACTGTCCCTGGTTTTTATCCTCTCATCTGTCTGGTGGAAGCCAATTTGCTCTCGATGGTGTTGTCTTGATGATGTAGCCTTTCCCTTATGGCATCAGTCTGCAAGCTCAGGTGCTGGCCGGATCGGCGGGCTGATCCCAGTCCGTCGGGCGGGGGGGCCACTGCGCGCGCGCAATCCCGTGTAGGGCGGAGGCGCCCTGGCTCTGCCGCGCACCCGCCGGTAGCCTCCAATACCTGCTCTTCTCCCGGCTTCCTCTGCTGCGGGTGTAGCTATGGGGGTGCACGGGCTCCTCCGTCACTGGCGCGCACGCACTGCCAGTTACACCTCCAAGTCCCAAAGGCAGGCACAAGCTTCCCCGTCTGGCTTGAGCCAGGTCCCTGGTCAGCAATCTGTGCGCAACTTCCCCTTCAGCCAGTCCCACACTAGGAGTGTTTGAACTCACCCGGTGCCAGGTGGAAAGTCACGATTTTCGCCCGGCTGAGCGGAGCGATTTTCACACTGGCGCTCCCTCCCGGCTCCAGGTCTCTAGGCAGCACTCCAGTTGCGTTCTGTCCGGCCCTGCTCCAGTATCCTATCTTCGCAGTGTCTTAATTTCTACCGTTAATCCGGCGGATTCTTGGAGTTTTGATGCTGATTGCTACCTCTCTCCCCCGAGGCTATGCTTAGGCCGCCTTTTAGGGCACTTGCTGGCGCGCTCTCCATTGGTGCGGTCTGGCGTGGGGATTAGGATAGAGGATTCTTAGAACCATAGCTCGGGGAAATTTCCGGCTGTTCACTCTTCTACTCTCGCGGACCTATGGAATTCTTCTGTCGTCTAGCGGCTGGTTTGTTGGTGGTGGTTCTTTTCTTGATTAGTTCTGGTGATTCTGTTGGGGAGCTGGTGAAATCTTCCCCTCATTCCTCTTCCATCTTGGCTCTACCCCCCTCAATATATTTTGAAAATGCTAATTTCTAATCATTTCTTTCAACCAATAGCTCCCACAAAAGGACAAATGTCCATGTAGAAGGATGGTTTATAGATGGGTAGAAAAATGGACAGATAAAAATCTAAGTGGTTAAATTAATGACTGAATAAAGATAAGGATGGATCTAATGCCCTTCCTTAAGGAACTAGAAAGTTAAAGTGACTGGTTTGCTGGTCACCATTTTTCCTTAAATATTTTTACTGAAGTATAATTTACATACCATAAAATTTATGTATTATAAAGACAAACTTTGATGATTTCTAGTGAATTTGCACAGTTGTACAGCAGTCACCACGATTCAGTCTTTGAACACTTTCATCACTCAGCTGGTCATCTTCATTCTTCAAAATCACCCCAGCATAGCTGGCTGCCAAGTCATAAATCCTCAATCAACTCTCCACATTTCAAAATCCTTTAAATATTTTGTCTTTTTTTTCTGAGTGTCTGAAGAGCATGGCATTTAAGCTACAGCTCCTTTCCTTCTAGATATCTACCTTCCATTGCCTGGAATCATTTTCTCAAGTCCTCTTGCTAGGTCTAGGTACATTTTTTTTTTCCAGCAGCTAGTTATCACACAGATTGATACATGAAACTCCTCAATGTCACCTTCTTTCTTAAATCAATGTATCTCCCACTCCCAGAACTAGAAATTATGACCAGATTATAGAATACACACACACATGTGCACACACATACTCAATATTCATGTTATTTTACTTGAATATTTTTAATAAGTGATTATAGAGTATCTGGAACTATCATCCCATAATCAGAAGCACACAAAGTGACATCATCTAAATCTCTCTCCCGAGGCTATGCTTAGGGGATTTAGGTGCGGTCTGGCGTGGGGATTAGGATAGAGGATTCTTAGAACCATAGCTCGGGGAAATTTCCGGCTGTTCACTCTTCTACTCTCGGACCTATGGAATTCTTCTGTCGTCTAGCGGCTGGTTTGTTGGTGGTGGTTCTTTTCTTGATTAGTTCTGGTGATTCTGTTGGGGAGCTGGTGAAATCTTCCCCTCATTCCTCTTCCATCTTGGCTCTACCCCCCTCAATATATTTTGAAAATGCTAATTTCTAATCATTTCTTTCAACCAATAGCTCCCACAAAAGGACAAATGTCCATGTAGAAGGATGGTTTATAGATGGGTAGAAAAATGGACAGATAAAAATCTAAGTGGTTAAATTAATGACTGAATAAAGATAAGGATGGATCTAATGCCCTTCCTTAAGGAACTAGAAAGTTAAAGTGACTGGTTTGCTGGTCACCATTTTTCCTTAAATATTTTTACTGAAGTATAATTTACATACCATAAAATTTATGTATTATAAAGACAAACTTTGATGATTTCTAGTGAATTTGCACAGTTGTACAGCAGTCACCACGATTCAGTCTTTGAACACTTTCATCACTCAGCTGGTCATCTTCATTCTTCAAAATCACCCCAGCATAGCTGGCTGCCAAGTCATAAATCCTCAATCAACTCTCCACATTTCAAAATCCTTTAAATATTTTGTCTTTTTTTTCTGAGTGTCTGAAGAGCATGGCATTTAAGCTACAGCTCCTTTCCTTCTAGATATCTACCTTCCATTGCCTGGAATCATTTTCTCAAGTCCTCTTGCTAGGTCTAGGTACATTTTTTTTTTCCAGCAGCTAGTTATCACACAGATTGATACATGAAACTCCTCAATGTCACCTTCTTTCTTAAATCAATGTATCTCCCACTCCCAGAACTAGAAATTATGACCAGATTATAGAATACACACACACATGTGCACACACATACTCAATATTCATGTTATTTTACTTGAATATTTTTAATAAGTGATTATAGAGTATCTGGAACTATCATCCCATAATCAGAAGCACACAAAGTGACATCATCTAAATAGCAGTGGTTCAAAGACAGAGAGTACTTAAGCTGCTATTCATTGACTTCTTCCAGTGTGCCAGGCACAAGACTCAACATGTTATATGCTTTGGCTAGGTAAGTGAAATCTTCACAGCAGCCTTAAAGATTATTATTACCCTCACTTTACCTATTAGGAAAATGTGGTTGGGACTATCTTATCCAAAGTAACAGAGTCAGGAAGTGGTAGAGTTATGATTCCACTTAATTTCTTCTCAAGACCACTAAGAAAATTATTATTCTATAATTTAAATTAAATTCTATTATTTGGGACAAAGATAACTAGTAATGATTATTCTCCAACAATGTTTGTAGATCTCTGCCCCTGATAAAATCAGTAAAATTTTAAAAGATGCCCATTTAGGACCCAATGGTAGGCTCTGCCAATCTATTCTTAAGAAAAATTGAGACTTGGCCAATGTTTGTGTCGAGTCTCATCTGGCCTCTGCTTTAGGACATCCACCCTCCTCTAGAATCCCTCTACAAACATAGTGAATAACACTGTATTGCATATCTCATTTTAAATAGTTTGTGCAATTACAGCCAACACAGTCCACTTGACATTGCATTTGGATGGCCTCAGATTCATCTCAGGGCTCACCCAGCTGAAAGTGAACTTAAAGCCAATATCCACACTCTCCAAGTTTTCCATTTCAATCTGCAGCACCTTTATCCACTTAAACCACCTTTGGTTTGTTTGTTTGTTTGTTTATTTGGGTGTTTTAGGAGTCATCGTTGTCCTCTCTCCTCAAATACTGTCCCTTTCCATATTGTATTCATTTTATTTCATGAATATCTCTGGAATCTATCTCTTTTTCCTCCACTTATTATGAGCAATAAGAAAAACTCATCCTACTCCAAACTATTATCTCTCAAAAGGAAAGCACCTCATTCGCCTTCTTGTTTCCCTTTTTGCTTGTCTCTAATTCATTTTCAAAAAGGATTTGTTTGTGGGGAAAATAGATTGGCTAAGGGAAAACAGATTGGTTTACTTGAATATTTTTAATAAGTGATTATAGAGTATCTGGAACTATCATCCCATAATCAGAAGCACACAAAGTGACATCATCTAAATAGCAGTGGTTCAAAGACAGAGAGTACTTAAGCTGCTATTCATTGACTTCTTCCAGTGTGCCAGGCACAAGACTCAACATGTTATATGCTTTGGCTAGGTAAGTGAAATCTTCACAGCAGCCTTAAAGATTATTATTACCCTCACTTTACCTATTAGGAAAATGTGGTTGGGACTATCTTATCCAAAGTAACAGAGTCAGGAAGTGGTAGAGTTATGATTCCACTTAATTTCTTCTCAAGACCACTAAGAAAATTATTATTCTATAATTTAAATTAAATTCTATTATTTGGGACAAAGATAACTAGTAATGATTATTCTCCAACAATGTTTGTAGATCTCTGCCCCTGATAAAATCAGTAAAATTTTAAAAGATGCCCATTTAGGACCCAATGGTAGGCTCTGCCAATCTATTCTTAAGAAAAATTGAGACTTGGCCAATGTTTGTGTCGAGTCTCATCTGGCCTCTGCTTTAGGACATCCACCCTCCTCTAGAATCCCTCTACAAACATAGTGAATAACACTGTATTGCATATCTCATTTTAAATAGTTTGTGCAATTACAGCCAACACAGTCCACTTGACATTGCATTTGGATGGCCTCAGATTCATCTCAGGGCTCACCCAGCTGAAAGTGAACTTAAAGCCAATATCCACACTCTCCAAGTTTTCCATTTCAATCTGCAGCACCTTTATCCACTTAAACCACCTTTGGTTTGTTTGTTTGTTTATTTGGGTGTTTTAGGAGTCATCGTTGTCCTCTCTCCTCAAATACTGTCCCTTTCCATATTGTATTCATTTTATTTCATGAATATCTCTGGAATCTATCTCTTTTTCCTCCACTTATTATGAGCAATAAGAAAAACTCATCCTACTCCAAACTATTATCTCTCAAAAGGAAAGCACCTCATTCGCCTTCTTGTTTCCCTTTTTGCTTGTCTCTAATTCATTTTCAAAAAGGATTTGTTTGTGGGGAAAATAGATTGGCTAAGGGAAAACAGATTGGTAACTTGACATAGATTGAGTCAAGTCATTATCCTCTTTAAAAGTCTTCTCATGAGGGCTTCCCATTTTCCCAAGAAAAATGCAAAATCCTTAACTCTGTTTTAAAACAACCAATAAGATTCTCCTTTTCCTCCATCCTTCCTTCCCAAGTGTTTCAGACTTCCTTTCAACTCCTCTATCACTCCAATTTCTTTCCTGACTCAGAGTCTTTGCAAGCTTGTTCCACCAATTCAGAACATTATGACCCTGCAAGAATCATTTCTACTCAGTTGTCAAGTCCCAGCTTAACTATAATCTATTCAGAGAAACTGTTCATGTCCCTCCAGTCTAAAGAAAATCCTATCACTCTCTCCTACTCTCTCCTTGTTTATAGTAGGTATTATAGCCACAATTATTAATTACATGCTAATTTCTGTGTTTATTTGTTGAATTTCTCTCTCCACACAAGACGCTCACTTCTTCAAAGGACAGGACCCTGAAAATTTGTTTCCCTTGCACCTAAGGCAATATCCAACACATTATAAACACTCAAAAAATATCTGTAGATTCAATGATCCTCTATGTTCCAAAACTAGAATTAAAAGAGTGCTTTAAAAATGAATAAACCAAGGCTCAAAGACATTAGTTGCCTCCTTTGTGGTTTCACAGCTAGTAGGCAATGTATAAAAGAGAGATATAAATCCAAATAAGACTCTAATATCCAGTCACTCTCTCCACCACTCTACACGACCTCCCAGGCCATGATTTCAGTCATTACAGGACATTCAAGGAATGCTGACCCTGGCCTGAAGAGACCAGTACTCAGCATTTTCTAGTCCATGACATGCCTTGAATTTTTCCAAAGGAACAAACTGTGTTTCTTTCTCCAGAATGCAGTCCATTATTTCTCTGCTGCCTTAAAGTCAAAAGAGAAATAACACCACACAACGGAACAGCATCTGTAGATGACATACCAAGATGAGCAAGACCCACTTGGAGCTTATTTACACTCTTGAGTGGTGGAAATGAGCAGATGCTCAAGGAAGACACACAATATGCTGAAATGGAATCCCAGGTTTTACTCCAAACACCTCCTTAATTTTAATTCCTGGCAGAGATGCCATTCATTGTTTGAAAAATATTAAGCCCGATGACATGTGTCCAGCCACTGTCCTAGCCAATGGAGATAAAACAAAAATGCGATGAACAGTATTACACATACCCTCATTGATAGAGACTCCAGTAGGGATGATTATTGTTAAGTATTAGGTTATAGGAGATGTTGTAATGGAGGGGAACAAGGAGCTTCTAAAATGTATCACGGAGAGATACACAATGAGATTAAAGGCATGACTGAAGTTGGCTGGACAAGCCATAGGATTTCCAAATACAGGGAGTAACATGTGCCCATGACATGCTCAAAGAAATTAAAAAAAAAAAAATGTTGGGTTCATATTTTCTCCTTTCATTTGGGGCGGTCTAAATTGTGGACTCCCCTTTATGTCCCTGAATCTAGAATTCTATTGCCTATGAAAGACCAATAACACTTGTAAAGCTATTTGGTTTCTTTAAATTCATTGGCTTAATCTGCACATAACAATCCCTGCCCATCATAATGAAGCCCCCACATTGCCACTCTCCAATGCCACTCTGTACTCTTTCTAATCAGAGCAAACCATCCACCCTTTCTGCTTCATCTCTGGTTTCTAGGACCACCATTGGATAAGCATCTGTATGGTTTACTACTGTGCCTTCTTCCCTAGTAAAGAATGAATAGATCACTACCCTTGAGCAGGATTTAGTTTCTCTAAGTGTGATTTGAAATACAGCATCACTGCTTCTCCTCAATTGCCTGCCCCTAACACATCACCTAGAAGGCAAACAGGTTACCTTTGAAATGACAATCTGAAAAAGCAGCCCATATTTCCCTAATCTAACTCAAATCCAGCAAACTTAGAAAACTCAGCAGTGGCCTCAGGACTAGAAAAGAAAAGGTCAGTTTTCATTCCAGTCCCAAAAAAGGGCAATGTCAAAGAATTTTCAAAATACCACACCATTGCACTCATTTCACATGCTAGCAAAGTAATGCTCAAAATCCTCCAAGCTAGGCTTCAACAGTATATGAACTGAAAACTTCCAGATGTACAAGCTGGATTTAGCAAAGGCATAGGAACCAGAGATCAAATTGCCAACATTCATTGGATCATAGAAAGAGCAAAAGAATTACAGAAAACATCTACTTCTGCTTCATTAGCTACATTAAAGCTTTTGACTGTGTGGATCACAAAAACTGTGGAAAATTCTGAAAGAGATGGGAATACCAAACCATCTTTCCTGCCTCCTGTGAAACCTGTGTAAAAACTTTTTGGACATGAGCTTCAATGAGTACATTGAGAGACTAGGGTATTAGGTTATAGGAGATGTTGTAATGGAGGGGAACAAGGAGCTTCTAAAATGTATCACGGAGAGATACACAATGAGATTAAAGGCATGACTGAAGTTGGCTGGACAAGCCATAGGATTTCCAAATACAGGGAGTAACATGTGCCCATGACATGCTCAAAGAAATTAAAAAAAAAAAAATGTTGGGTTCATATTTTCTCCTTTCATTTGGGGCGGTCTAAATTGTGGACTCCCCTTTATGTCCCTGAATCTAGAATTCTATTGCCTATGAAAGACCAATAACACTTGTAAAGCTATTTGGTTTCTTTAAATTCATTGGCTTAATCTGCACATAACAATCCCTGCCCATCATAATGAACCCCCCACATTGCCACTCTCCAATGCCACTCTGTACTCTTTCTAATCAGAGCAAACCATCCACCCTTTCTGCTTCATCTCTGGTTTCTAGGACCACCATTGGATAAGCATCTGTATGGTTTACTACTGTGCCTTCTTCCCTAGTAAAGAATGAATAGATCACTACCCTTGAGCAGGATTTAGTTTCTCTAAGTGTGATTTGAAATACAGCATCACTGCTTCTCCTCAATTGCCTGCCCCTAACACATCACCTAGAAGGCAAACAGGTTACCTTTGAAATGACAATCTGAAAAAGCAGCCCATATTTCCCTAATCTAACTCAAATCCAGCAAACTTAGAAAACTCAGCAGTGGCCTCAGGACTAGAAAAGAAAAGGTCAGTTTTCATTCCAGTCCCAAAAAAGGGCAATGTCAAAGAATTTTCAAAATACCACACCATTGCACTCATTTCACATGCTAGCAAAGTAATGCTCAAAATCCTCCAAGCTAGGCTTCAACAGTATATGAACTGAAAACTTCCAGATGTACAAGCTGGATTTAGCAAAGGCATAGGAACCAGAGATCAAATTGCCAACATTCATTGGATCATAGAAAGAGCAAAAGAATTACAGAAAAACATCTACTTCTGCTTCATTAGCTACATTAAAGCTTTTGACTGTGTGGATCACAAAAAACTGTGGAAAATTCTGAAAGAGATGGGAATACCAAACCATCTTTCCTGCCTCCTGTGAAACCTGTGTGCAGGACAAGAAGCTAAAGTTATAACTGGACATGGAACAACAGACTGGCTCCAAACTGGGAAAGGAGTACATCAAGGCTGTATATTGTCACCCTGTTTATTTAACTTATATGCTGAATACATAATGCAAAATGCTGGTCTGGATGAAGTACAAGTTGGAATCAAGATTAGTGGGAGAAATATTAACAACCTTAGGTATACAGATGACAGTACCCTTATGGCAGAAAGTGAAGAGGAACTAAAGAGCCTCTTGCTGAAGGTGAAAGAGGAGAGTGAAAAAGCTGACCTAAAACTCAATATTCAAAAAAGATCATGGCATCCTGTCTCATCACTTCATGGCAAACAGAAGGGAAAACAATGGAAACAGTGGCAGACTTTATTTTCTTGGTCTCCAAAATCACTACGGATGGTGACTGTAGTCATGAAATTAAAAGATGCTTGCTCCTTGGAAGAAAAGCTATGACAAACCTAGACAGTATTCAAAAGCAGAGACATCACTTTGCCAACTAAAGTCTGTATAGTCAAAGTCATAGTTTTCCCTATAGTCATGTATGTGAAAGGGTTTAATAGGTAGATTAATAGGGAGATTTGATAAGGAGGCCAGTGGGCCCAAGGAGGAGGAGGTGAAGGACAAAAGAAGGAAGACAAGTATTTTTCTAACCTGAAATGTTTGTTATGATAAGATAAACCCAAAACTAAGTTTATTGCTTTATGTTGATGCTGTGGACCTAGAAAGGCCTTAACACCAGAATGTCTCACCTAGCCCAGAGACTATCCCTGGCTAATCTGGGTGTGGGACTGGAATGCCTTTACAACCTTAAGCTATTGTTTTAACAACCGACTGGAAAATACAAATTGTCATGCTTAGTAATGCTTAAAATCCTCCAAGCTAGGCTTCAACAGTACATGAACTAAGATGTACAAGCTGGATTTTAAAAAGGCAGAGGAACCAGAGCTCAAACTGCCAATGTTCATTGGATCATAGAAAGAGTAAAAGAATTACAGAAAACATCTACTTCTGCTTCATTAGCTACATTAAAGCTTTTGACTGTGTGGATCACAAAAAACTGTGGAAAATTCTGAAAGAGATGGGAATACCAAACCATCTTTCCTGCCTCCTGTGAAACCTGTGTGCAGGACAAGAAGCTAAAGTTATAACTGGACATGGAACAACAGACTGGCTCCAAACTGGGAAAGGAGTACATCAAGGCTGTATATTGTCACCCTGTTTATTTAACTTATATGCTGAATACATAATGCAAAATGCTGGTCTGGATGAAGTACAAGTTGGAATCAAGATTAGTGGGAGAAATATTAACAACCTTAGGTATACAGATGACAGTACCCTTATGGCAGAAAGTGAAGAGGAACTAAAGAGCCTCTTGCTGAAGGTGAAAGAGGAGAGTGAAAAAGCTGACCTAAAACTCAATATTCAAAAAAGATCATGGCATCCTGTCTCATCACTTCATGGCAAACAGAAGGGAAAACAATGGAAACAGTGGCAGACTTTATTTTCTTGGTCTCCAAAATCACTACGGATGGTGACTGTAGTCATGAAATTAAAAGATGCTTGCTCCTTGGAAGAAAAGCTATGACAAACCTAGACAGTATTCAAAAGCAGAGACATCACTTTGCCAACTAAAGTCTGTATAGTCAAAGTCATAGTTTTCCCTATAGTCATGTATGTGAAAGGGTTTAATAGGTAGATTAATAGGGAGATTTGATAAGGAGGCCAGTGGGCCCAAGGAGGAGGAGGTGAAGGACAAAAGAAGGAAGACAAGTATTTTTCTAACCTGAAATGTTTGTTATGATAAGATAAACCCAAAACTAAGTTTATTGCTTTATGTTGATGCTGTGGACCTAGAAAGGCCTTAACACCAGAATGTCTCACCTAGCCCAGAGACTATCCCCTGGCTAATCTGGGTGTGGGACTGGAATGCCTTTACAACCTTAAGCTATTGTTTTAACAACCGACTGGAAAATACAAATTGTCATGCTTAGACTAGCAAGGGGGGTACTCTTCTGTCTCCCTTCCAGTGCCTGTCCTGGAAGCTTTTCCCTATCCTTTCTTACTTCAATAAACTTTTCACTGCATGAAAGTCTGAGTGACTATCTCCGAGTCTTTTTGATCTCAATGTGAACTCTTCTCCATTGGAGATCAAGAATCCGACACCATTCACGGCAATTTACCGTCATCTATCACCTATCATATGGATGTGAGAGCTGGACCATAAAAAAGGCTGAGTGACAAAAAGCTGATGCCTTTGAACTGTGGTGTTGGAGAAGACTCTTGAGAGGCCCTTGGACTGCAAGGAGATCAAATCAGTCAACCCTAAAGGAAGTCAACCCTAAATATTCATTGGAATGAATGGTGCTGAAGCTCCAATTCTTTGGCCACCTGATGCAAAGAAATAACTCACTGGAAAAGAACTTGATGTCTGGAAAAATAAAATGCAGCAGGAGAAGGGGAAGACAGAAAATGAGATGATTGGATGGCATCACTGAGTTTTGAGCAAGCTCTGGGAAATGCTGAAGGATAGGGAAGCCTGGCATACTGCAGTGCAGGGAGTCGCAAAGAGTCATACAGGACTGAGTGACTGAACTCAAATCCTAGAAAGCAAATACCCCTCACTATTGCTGCTTGCCCAACCTTGAAAGTAACAAGGAGCAAAGGTAAACTGAGTACAATATATTCCATGGTCCTAGTTGATATGGACAACAGCTTCAGCCATGGACTGGTCCTAGAGGAGGGCTAAGGCCCAAACATTCTTTATGGGAACCAGACACCCTAAGGTACTCCACAACCAACATACATACCACAGAAGCCTGGACCCTGAAAGGGTGAGGACACTGCTTTAGCTTCAGTGAACAGAAGGTTATGACATCAGGATAGGCCTGCTAGAGACAGGGCTCTCTGGAATCTTGTAGGGTCTTACAAAACAAATGGTTTTTCTACACAGTCAACACTTAAGGGTCTTCCAGTTCAAGCCAGCTTAGCCTTAATTTCAAGTCTCTCTCTGTGGCACTGTGCCTACTTCTCCAGTCCCCCTGGGCCTGGATCCACTGCAGCACTTTTAAGAGCACAGAATTCATGGGCTCCCCGAGACTCTTTCCTCCAAATGCCCTGTGTTCCTATCCTCAATAATTGAAAATATAACCCTGGCCTACCATTGCCCACAGTGGCCTGTGGCTGCAGGCATTTTGCTATCAATATGCAGAGGACCTGGCCTATCTACAACCGCCTGCTCCTCTATTTAGGCACTAGCTTATCTTCTCATTAAGTGCCTCTTTTCCAAGTCTCTTTTTATCTCAAATACACTCAAATCCTCTAAAATCCATTTCGATTACAAATTTACCTAAGATCATGACCAAGACTAGAAACAAGAAAATCATGAGGCAGCAAGACTCTTTGGGGAGATTTAATTGAAGGGCATAAAATCTTAAATAACACAAATAATCTCAACTAATTTCAGCCCAAGCCAGAAGACAAGGCAAATGAGCATGAATTAAAATTTCAGATAAACACATTGGGAGCAGATGTCAAAAAGAATTTTTTCTTCAACACTGAAAATCTTCAACATGCAGCAAAATCCTCCAAAGTCATTGGCAACATTCAAGATACAATTATGAAGAGAATAAAACACTGAAGAGTGTGTCAAGAATTCAGGGGTGGGGCAAATCACCGGTGTGTTTTCCTGGAGCGATTCTGAAAATACATGGTCAAGTTGGCTTTTTTTTTTCCTCCTTTAACTGAGAGCACCAGCAATTCATGAGCAATCTTTTTCTACTGGGGCTACAATCATGCTTTTAGTACTTCTTCTCTGCAGAAGCATAGATGTGGTCCTGGTACCTGCTCTTTCTCCACCCTGTGGCCTTACACTTAGGTAGATAGGCACTTGCTAATATCATTACCACAAGGTAATGAGGAGGGTAAACTAATTTCATGCTGTTACCATAAACCATCCTGAGGCATCAGGGAGAACTATAGCAGCGATTGGGGCTGTTCTGAATGGTGTTGCTGGGGACTAAGACCTTGGACTTCAGTAATTGCAAGGCGACCTCTCCCTGCCAACATCCATCGCCTTGATTCTTCTGCATCTTTTTCGTCTTCCCTACTTGTCCTGCAGTTTTGTCCCTAAAAGCCTCCAGGCTACACTAGAAACCCTCTAGATTTAACCATCTGTCAGCTGATAACCTTTAGTTTTCTTTAAAGGGGAGAAAAAATTACTCACAGAACTGGTCACAACCAGTAAACCAGTAAACCAGTTTTAAAAGGTTTACAGAGGTAAGGTGTCTGAGCACAGAGTCCAGATATCAGTCCAGCTGATATAATGAATAAAGTAAATCAGTCAAATCCTGTTATTCTTCACTGCAAGGCCTCTAATTCCCCAAAGAGAAGTTTATCTCAATCTCAAAATCCATTTCGATTACAAATTTACCTAAGATCATGACCAAGACTAGAAACAAGAAAATCATGAGGCAGCAAGACTCTTTGGGGAGATTTAATTGAAGGGCATAAAATCTTAAATAACACAAATAATCTCAACTAATTTCAGCCCAAGCCAGAAGACAAGGCAAATGAGCATGAATTAAAATTTCAGATAAACACATTGGGAGCAGATGTCAAAAAGAATTTTTTCTTCAACACTGAAAATCTTCAACATGCAGCAAAATCCTCCAAAGTCATTGGCAACATTCAAGATACAATTATGAAGAGAATAAAACACTGAAGAGTGTGTCAAGAATTCAGGGGTGGGGCAAATCACCGGTGTGTTTTCCTGGAGCGATTCTGAAAATACATGGTCAAGTTGGCTTTTTTTTTTTTTTTCCTCCTTTAACTGAGAGCACCAGCAATTCATGAGCAATCTTTTTCTACTGGGGCTACAATCATGCTTTTAGTACTTCTTCTCTGCAGAAGCATAGATGTGGTCCTGGTACCTGCTCTTTCTCCACCCTGTGGCCTTACACTTAGGTAGATAGGCACTTGCTAATATCATTACCACAAGGTAATGAGGAGGGTAAACTAATTTCATGCTGTTACCATAAACCATCCTGAGGCATCAGGGAGAACTATAGCAGCGATTGGGGCTGTTCTGAATGGTGTTGCTGGGGACTAAGACCTTGGACTTCAGTAATTGCAAGGCGACCTCTCCCTGCCAACATCCATCGCCTTGATTCTTCTGCATCTTTTTCGTCTTCCCTACTTGTCCTGCAGTTTTGTCCCTAAAAGCCTCCAGGCTACACTAGAAACCCTCTAGATTTAACCATCTGTCAGCTGATAACCTTTAGTTTTCTTTAAAGGGGAGAAAAAATTACTCACAGAACTGGTCACAACCAGTAAACCAGTAAACCAGTTTTAAAAGGTTTACAGAGGTAAGGTGTCTGAGCACAGAGTCCAGATATCAGTCCAGCTGATATAATGAATAAAGTAAATCAGTCAAATCCTGTTATTCTTCACTGCAAGGCCTCTAATTCCCCCAAAGAGAAAAACTCAGTATGAGACTACAGTGTCCTTGAATAGAAGTAGGGGATGGTGAGAGCCATATCACCATATTACCATATAAAAAAGTAGATGTTACTTAACCAAAAAAAAGCTTCTTAATCAAGCCAAGTTACGTCTTGAGGAAACAAGTTATAACTCCACAGATTGAATCTTAACACTATTCCACAGATGAAACAGAGCCTTCAGCTTGTGTTAACTGCAAACTGGCACTTGCCATGGGCAACTGCCATCTACCTCTACAGGAACAAAACCAAGTGCTGCAGCAGCTGCTGACCTTCAACATTCCACTGAAAGGAGTTCAGGGTGGAGAGCAGAAGAGAGGCACTCCATGTCCTGGTAAAAACTGGCAGAACAGGTCTCCAGAGAGTTAGATATGTTCAGGAACCAATTTTATGAGCCCAAATATTATATCTCCTCATATGCAGAAAATGCTAAAATCCTTCATGGTGACAAACGTTTCCCATGATTTGCAAAAAGCTACAAGAAACTACCAGAAAGCTTCTGTAAAAATATGTGCTGGATTGCACATACTCCTCCTTCACCAAAATTACATACATACTGACCTATCCTCCTGCCTCTTTGGAGCAATTTCTCAGAGCTGTCTGAGGTGTTGTCTCCTGGGCTGCAGTCCTCATTTTGCCCCCAATAAAACTTAAATCAGAACTCTCATGTTGTGCATTTTTTCAAGGACTATTCTATATGGTAGGAACATACCTTCATCCTTCTCCTTTGTCCTACATTTAAATAAATGATTCATAAGATATGATCATTAAAACAAGCATTTTATTTTTTAAGTTGGAGAGTTTTATGGTTTTGATTTAATCAGCCAACGGGGCTCAAAAAGCCAAAAGCACCATCTATGCTTTCTCAAATTTCAGTCTAAGCATAACAAACTAATATGAGAACATACATATTTGTAAACAATAAAACTCTGTAAAAGTTAAAAGTAAAATAAAAGTTTTTAAAAATAAATAAATAAATAAACCTTGGAAAACTTCAAATCCCGAAGCAAGCATGAGAAAGGTTTTGATTCCAACTTCTGAGCAATGTTCCTGAGGGGTGATTTCCCTCAGACTAATGACCTGACATTCCCAGTAAGACACAGAGGTGATAAATATGCTAATCGAAGGTCTTTCGGTGCAGGTTTTGAAGGAGGCTACAACCACTTAATCTGGAATCAATAACGTCAGGATGGCAGAAATCATACAGCTGAAATCACACCACACCACACCACACCACACCACACCTGAAATACACATTTCTGATCAGCAGAGTACCGGCTGTCTGCTCTCTTGCTGCCTGCCAATCAGAAGACTCAATCTACAAAGCAAATGGTAGAACCCTTTCATATGTAGGATAGAAATGACTTTTCATTACTTTCCATTTTTTGAGAGGGGCAAGGAGAAGAGGGGAGGAGAACTGTATAGGACCCCTTAGAAAATGCCCACTAGCCTTTCCTCATCTTGTCAATCAAAACTGTCCAAAACAGACCCCAGACATAAAACATGAACACAGAGTAACAGGTAAAAGGCAAAAAGAAGTCAAAGGGGGCAAATATTTTCCACAATACTGTGAGAGATCCTTAGGCTACTTCTAAGGATGCCCTTGGGAAGTAAACTGAAATTAAGGGACAGAATAAAATTCATGGAGAGCATAAGTCAAGACAGTTGATATTTGAGCTCATCTGGATAGGTTTTCTGCTCATCATATTAATTTTACATTTTATGAAAAATAACACCCCACTACCCATACAAATATCCTTTTCCATTTCTGATTGTCTTATGAACAGAGCAAACCCCAGTGTGTGTCAACCAGACTGAATGTTCTGTGCTCCTCTCTTGTACGGGTGAACAGGAAAGGGGGTAATGACAATAAATAGTGATGAAAAGGGCTTCAGTCAAAAATAATGCTTCCTTCATTCCAGGGTCTGAATTCTGAGTTAGGCATAAACAGGTGACTCCTAAGAGAATCCATATACCCAAGTGGTTCCACTCAGCCCACTCCCCAGGAACAAGGCCTCCCCAACATATCTTTCCTGAAGACGTACTCTGGTTCTGTGAAAACAGAGACTTGTTATGGGATACAAGTAACTCCCTCACTTGCAGACACAGACACCGCCAAAACACACTATCAGCTGCCAAATAAAAGAGCTGATAGTATCCTGGCTGAGAAGTAAGCAGATGGTAGAAAAGAAAATCCTCAATTGTACAGACTGGCCCTGGCTATGGTCTCATCTACGAAGCCCTACTCCTGCCTCCAGTTCTCCCTCAAAGCTGAGTCAGCTTTGGTTAAAAACAAAACACCAGGTCGCTAGCAACGGGAGCCTTAAGTGAGTCAACTTTTCAATGAGATGTCACATTTCTCAGTATCTTCATTGGTTTAAATAAAAAAGTGTCTGCTTTCCTGAGAAATGTGAGCAGAAGCCGTGGCACCTGATCTATTGAAAATTCTTTCAGAGCAATGAAAATCTCCTTGAACTTCTGTGGGATAATCAATGAGTCTGATCTAATGAAACCATAAATCAGAAAAGGATTTACATAGACTGAGTCCCACTTGGCACCTCAACAAATAGCAAGTGATGGATTTTGCATTAAATTGTAAGACCTATCTAACAACCCTATCAGTCACCAATAAATGCATCCTCTGAAATCTCCAGTCAATCTTTAGTCTTTCTAAAGCATCGCAGCTGCAAATACACATGTAGCCATGAAAGCAGATAAATCAGGAGAGATCCTCTGAATGGCACACCATGAATTATAATAGCCGTTCATGGCTGTATGTGTATTATGCTCTCCTGGGAATTTTGGAGAGCATAAGTCAAGACAGTTGATATTTGAGCTCATCTGGATAGGTTTTCTGCTCATCATATTAATTTTACATTTTATGAAAAATAACACCCCACTACCCATACAAATATCCTTTTCCATTTCTGATTGTCTTATGAACAGAGCAAACCCCAGTGTGTGTCAACCAGACTGAATGTTCTGTGCTCCTCTCTTGTACGGGTGAACAGGAAAGGGGGTAATGACAATAAATAGTGATGAAAAGGGCTTCAGTCAAAAATAATGCTTCCTTCATTCCAGGGTCTGAATTCTGAGTTAGGCATAAACAGGTGACTCCTAAGAGAATCCATATACCCAAGTGGTTCCACTCAGCCCACTCCCCAGGAACAAGGCCTCCCCAACATATCTTTCCTGAAGACGTACTCTGGTTCTGTGAAAACAGAGACTTGTTATGGGATACAAGTAACTCCCTCACTTGCAGACACAGACACCGCCAAAAACACACTATCAGCTGCCAAATAAAAGAGCTGATAGTATCCTGGCTGAGAAGTAAGCAGATGGTAGAAAAGAAAATCCTCAATTGTACAGACTGGCCCTGGCTATGGTCTCATCTACGAAGCCCTACTCCTGCCTCCAGTTCTCCCTCAAAGCTGAGTCAGCTTTGGTTAAAAAAAAAAAAAAACACCAGGTCGCTAGCAACGGGAGCCTTAAGTGAGTCAACTTTTCAATGAGATGTCACATTTCTCAGTATCTTCATTGGTTTAAATAAAAAAGTGTCTGCTTTCCTGAGAAATGTGAGCAGAAGCCGTGGCACCTGATCTATTGAAAATTCTTTCAGAGCAATGAAAATCTCCTTGAACTTCTGTGGGATAATCAATGAGTCTGATCTAATGAAACCATAAATCAGAAAAGGATTTACATAGACTGAGTCCCACTTGGCACCTCAACAAATAGCAAGTGATGGATTTTGCATTAAATTGTAAGACCTATCTAACAACCCTATCAGTCACCAATAAATGCATCCCTCTGAAATCTCCAGTCAATCTTTAGTCTTTCTAAAGCATCGCAGCTGCAAATACACATGTAGCCATGAAAGCAGATAAATCAGGAGAGATCCTCTGAATGGCACACCATGAATTATAATAGCCGTTCATGGCTGTATGTGTATTATGCTCTCCTGGGAATTTTACCAAAACATAGCTCTGTTATGACTAACCACAAAGAGAAATCTGAGCCTTAGCTCAAAATGCACCATGAACAAACAGATACTTTTAAATATCAGAAGGTACTAAAGAAAGGGTCAGCAAATTATGAGCTGCCACCTGTTTCTCAAAATTTTATTGAAACATAGTCACTAATTCATTTATTTACCTATTACCTGTGATTCCCCAGCGGCTCAACAGTAAAGAATCTGTCTGCAATACAGAAGACACAGGTTTGATCCCTGGGTTGGGAAGATTCCCTGGAGGAAGGCATGGCAGTACACTCCGGTATTCTTGCCTGGAGATCCACGGGCAGAGGAACCTGGTGGGCTGCAGTCCATGGGGTCGCAAAGCATCAGATAGGAATGCAGTGACTGAGCACACACATTGCCTGTGCTGCTTTGGCAATATGACAGAAGATCTGAGTGGTGCAATGGAGACCTTCGGACCCCACCATAGCCTAGAATAGTTACTCTGTGGCCCTTTACAGAAAATATCTGCCAGTACTTATGCTAGAGAAAAGACAGGAAAAAGTAAAATATAATATAAACCTGAGATAAACTGCTATACTCCTACCTATGTTCTTACCTTTAGAAGCTTCCAAGGTAGACCAAAAAGGGCGCAACTCATTAGATATGTGAGAATGTGGAGAAGACTTAGTGGTGGGTAGAAGTTCAAAATAAAAGCTATTAGTTTAACTGGATTTGTCTGGAAGATTTTGAAGACATTTTAGATGCCACTAATCTATTTAATTCCGTCTAGGCGAGAAGTTTCAGAGAGGAAGTGATATTTGATCCAGAGGATTTGGAGAAATAAGAATAAATTTGGAAAAGAGAGGATTCCAGGAAGAAGAAGCAAAATAATTTCTGCTCAAGAATTAATTAGCAGGTAAGTGTTACTTACTTGAGGCTTTTTTCCTTACAGAAAGTAAAAAAGTTGCATATAAATCTATAAGTAGATATCTCAGGTGGTAAAGAATCCGCCTGCAACTTGGGAGACCTGGGTTTGATCCCTGGGTTGGGAAGATCCTCTGGAGGACAGGGCAACCCACTCCAGTATGTTTGCCTGGAGAATCCCCATAGACAGAGGAGCCTGGAGAGTTATAATCCACAGGGTCACAAAGAGTCAGGTACAACTAAGGTACTAAGCACAGAACAAGGATACAGTATATATGATCCTCTGGCAGAAAGGGGAACTGGCCAGTGGGAAAAGCTTAAAAGAATGCTTCCCAAACCCTCTCACGAGGGAAAATGTAGTAATAATGGCAACAGTTATTAATATTATAATAATCATTTTTACAGAAAATATTACCATTATTATAGGAACCATTATTTATTGAATATTATGTGCCAGTCCTAATGCTAAGTACTTATACATTCTCCTGTTTAATCCCTACAGCAGTCCTATGAAGAACACAGATTATATCCTCCTTTTACCACTGATAAGACTATAACCGAGGGCAGTAAAGAGGATAAATACATTTCGGAGTAGCAGAGTTTTGGTCACATGGTATTATCATAGCACTATTCATTAAACCTTGTCCCCAGCCCACCCCCGCCCAGAGCCCATCAGCAAGCCCTCTCACCTCTGCAGACCCTGCAGCACTGGTTCTCTGGGAGAATGTGATCCTTTTCAGAGCAGTTCAAAGGCGGGCATGCTTCTGTGATTTTTACTAAAACTCCACCCTGCAAGCAAAATAATCAGAAAACAAACACATGTTCATATTTTGAGTCTATGATCCAAAATTGTAATGCTCATTGTTAAAAGCCTGCAGTGATAACAGTCTACAATAATTAACAGTACTCGTTGGAATCCGACAATAATGCAAAGTCACAAATTAACTTGTGAAGACTCCTGAGAGAAAAGGACAATTTCCCTTTTTACATCAAAAGAGCCTCAATTTCAACAATGAGTTTTTTTTTTCCTTTGTTGTTTTAACAAAACGGTTGTTGAGTATCTCCTGTGTAGCAGAATGTCACTGGCAGTGTGAGCTGGCAAATTTTTAACAACTGACTGTTACATGGGGGAACCCTAAAGTTAGCATTGGCTGACTTCTCTGCTGTGAACACCTCAACACTGTGAACTACAAACATAACATCACTGACCATGAAGTTGGGAACTTATGCAGAGTGAGCTCTCATGAGCTCTTATAAGATGCTTCCAGCATTGCATGGGATCACAAGCACTGTGAACCCAAAGATAACAAGATGTCTTCCTTCTCCTTGATGAACTCATAGTTTGAAGGGAGGAAGGAAAAAACCCTTAAACTAGAAACCATAATATAATACAGTTGGTCAAAAAAAATTTCTCTAATTAAGTTATGATAAGGCATCATTTAATCAATACAAAAGGAAATCAACCATGAATATTCACTGGGAAAGACTGTTGCCGAAGTTGAAACTCCAATACTTTGGCCACCTGATATAAAGATCTGACTCACTGGAAAAGACCCTGATGCTGGGAAAGGTTGAAGGCAAAAGGAGAAGGGGTGGCAGAGGATGAGATGGTTGGATAGCATCATTGACTCAATGAATGTGACTTTGGGCAAATTCTGGAAGACAGTGGAGGACAGAGGAGCTGGGCATGCTAAATAAAGTCCATGGGGTCTCAAAGAGTCGGATATGACTGAGCGACTGAACAACAACAAATGTATCATAGGAGGATAGTTAATCCTGCCTAAATGGGGAGAAATTATGAAGATGATGCCACATTTAAAGGAACTAAATAATGGAATAAGAAAGAAAACACTTTCCTGACAGAGGAAACAGACAAGAACCAAAGTATACAGGTACATGAAAACAGCTTTTCCTGAAAAAGACATATTTTGAGTCTATGATCCAAAATTGTAATGCTCATTGTTAAAAGCCTGCAGTGATAACAGTCTACAATAATTAACAGTACTCGTTGGAATCCGACAATAATGCAAAGTCACAAATTAACTTGTGAAGACTCCTGAGAGAAAAGGACAATTTCCCTTTTTACATCAAAAGAGCCTCAATTTCAACAATGAGTTTTTTTTCCTTTGTTGTTTTAACAAAACGGTTGTTGAGTATCTCCTGTGTAGCAGAATGTCACTGGCAGTGTGAGCTGGCAAATTTTTAACAACTGACTGTTACATGGGGGAACCCTAAAGTTAGCATTGGCTGACTTCTCTGCTGTGAACACCTCAACACTGTGAACTACAAACATAACATCACTGACCATGAAGTTGGGAACTTATGCAGAGTGAGCTCTCATGAGCTCTTATAAGATGCTTCCAGCATTGCATGGGATCACAAGCACTGTGAACCCAAAGATAACAAGATGTCTTCCTTCTCCTTGATGAACTCATAGTTTGAAGGGAGGAAGGAAAAAACCCTTAAACTAGAAACCATAATATAATACAGTTGGTCAAAAAAAAAAAATTTCTCTAATTAAGTTATGATAAGGCATCATTTAATCAATACAAAAGGAAATCAACCATGAATATTCACTGGGAAAGACTGTTGCCGAAGTTGAAACTCCAATACTTTGGCCACCTGATATAAAGATCTGACTCACTGGAAAAGACCCTGATGCTGGGAAAGGTTGAAGGCAAAAGGAGAAGGGGTGGCAGAGGATGAGATGGTTGGATAGCATCATTGACTCAATGAATGTGACTTTGGGCAAATTCTGGAAGACAGTGGAGGACAGAGGAGCTGGGCATGCTAAATAAAGTCCATGGGGTCTCAAAGAGTCGGATATGACTGAGCGACTGAACAACAACAAATGTATCATAGGAGGATAGTTAATCCTGCCTAAATGGGGAGAAATTATGAAGATGATGCCACATTTAAAGGAACTAAATAATGGAATAAGAAAGAAAACACTTTCCTGACAGAGGAAACAGACAAGAACCAAAGTATACAGGTACTGATGAACTGAAAGTGGGTCAGTGAGAGGAGCTAGATTTTCCCTAGAAATAAATAAAATCACTTACACACAAATTTTAAATATTTGGCAGATGCATCTTTATGACCCAGTTTCAACAAAGGTCCTCTTTGCTGACATGACTAGCATCTGTATTCAGTTTCACTTTAAATATTTAAAATGAGTTCAATAATTACTATAAAAGGGCATTTGAGAGTCTCATTTTATCTAGAATGTTTTTTTCCCTCTCATTTGTAAGAGCTTGATTATGTCAACCAAGAAGCAAGCTCAAGAAGGGTGGGTCTCATTTAAGGCCAAAGGTAACTCTCAACACAGATGGGAGAATAAGATGGAGCTGAGCCAACAGGAAGGATATGAGAAGATTCTGAATTTTCTATCTCAAAAAACAGGCTATTCAGTAGCCTCAGAATTCCCTGATTTGGCACAAACACCCATTATATCAGCACATCCATTCTTAAACATGAACATAAACATAACTTTAAATGTCAAATATAAATTTAACTTTCAACTACTCATCATATGGATTACTGGTAGCATGATTTCCTCTCCTTTCTCATAAATTTCAGCCCAGGCAGTCCAGCCTCGAGCATTCCTTATGGTGTCTTTTGTTTTCTTTTGCTCTTCATCTCTTAATCTGTTCCAAAGTATCTAGATTTCATATTTTTCTCCTATCTTTAAACTGGTCTTAAGATTCTGAGAACAGATCCTGCTATTCACCTATGGTCCCCATTTCAGCTCTATGTTGTTCTCACCCCATAACCCAGGCCTCAAGAGCTAGCACCAGTCTAAGGGCAGTATGCCTATCAGTGGCACCTCAGCTTCTTTAACAAGGAATCAAACCAGTTGTTACAAACCAATGGATGTTAATAAACTTACTATCAGCGGCACAATCTGAATGCAGGGTAAAATACAATCCTTAATTACTTAACATTGTTGCTTCTATTTCTTTCTTTCAATGTTAGTATATTTATTCATTCCCTACTGCCTCTCTCCTGGATGGCTCAGTGGGAAAGAACAAGCCTGTCAATGAAGAAGACACAGGTTTCATCCCTGAGTCAGGAAGATCCCTGGAGGAGGAGACGGCAATTCACCCCAGTTATTCTTTCCTGGGAAATCCCATGGACAGAGGAGCCTGGTGGGCTACAGTCCACAGTGTCGCAAAGAGTCACACATGACTTGTTTGTGCCTCCTCGCACAAACAAAAATGGCAAACTCTGCTGGATCCCTTCCATCAGTTCATTGTGTCCTTCCCTCACCTTGGCTCAACCCTCAGAGAGGCCCTTAGAGCACAGGAGCCGCTTTGCAGGGATACAGAAGTTACCTCCAAGTTGTACATCACATAAAGCTAGTGACTGGAGGTTCTTTAAAAATCAAGAAGGGTGGGTCTCATTTAAGGCCAAAGGTAACTCTCAACACAGATGGGAGAATAAGATGGAGCTGAGCCAACAGGAAGGATATGAGAAGATTCTGAATTTTCTATCTCAAAAAACAGGCTATTCAGTAGCCTCAGAATTCCCTGATTTGGCACAAACACCCATTATATCAGCACATCCATTCTTAAACATGAACATAAACATAACTTTAAATGTCAAATATAAATTTAACTTTCAACTACTCATCATATGGATTACTGGTAGCATGATTTCCTCTCCTTTCTCATAAATTTCAGCCCAGGCAGTCCAGCCTCGAGCATTCCTTATGGTGTCTTTTGTTTTCTTTTGCTCTTCATCTCTTAATCTGTTCCAAAGTATCTAGATTTCATATTTTTCTCCTATCTTTAAACTGGTCTTAAGATTCTGAGAACAGATCCTGCTATTCACCTATGGTCCCCATTTCAGCTCTATGTTGTTCTCACCCCATAACCCAGGCCTCAAGAGCTAGCACCAGTCTAAGGGCAGTATGCCTATCAGTGGCACCTCAGCTTCTTTAACAAGGAATCAAACCAGTTGTTACAAACCAATGGATGTTAATAAACTTACTATCAGCGGCACAATCTGAATGCAGGGTAAAATACAATCCTTAATTACTTAACATTGTTGCTTCTATTTCTTTCTTTCAATGTTAGTATATTTATTCATTCCCTACTGCCTCTCTCCTGGATGGCTCAGTGGGAAAGAACAAGCCTGTCAATGAAGAAGACACAGGTTTCATCCCTGAGTCAGGAAGATCCCTGGAGGAGGAGACGGCAATTCACCCCAGTTATTCTTTCCTGGGAAATCCCATGGACAGAGGAGCCTGGTGGGCTACAGTCCACAGTGTCGCAAAGAGTCACACATGACTTGTTTGTGCCTCCTCGCACAAACAAAAATGGCAAACTCTGCTGGATCCCTTCCATCAGTTCATTGTGTCCTTCCCTCACCTTGGCTCAACCCTCAGAGAGGCCCTTAGAGCACAGGAGCCGCTTTGCAGGGATACAGAAGTTACCTACAAGTTGTACATCCCCAGCCCCCATGGCATAAAGCTAGTGACTGAGAGGCATGGAGGTTCTTTACTTCAAAGGGAGACAATAGCTGGGGTACCATTTACACTCCAGAACCCTAGCAGAATCAGGGTGACTCTGACCTTTCACCTAAAATTGCACCTTTGCTGAGCTTCCTGCCTGCACCAGCATGCATCCCCCACACCCTTACTGCTTTCTCTCTGGAGCACTGCCTTAATAAATCACTTGTACTTAATCCTGAGCTCAGGGTCTGCTTCTGGGAGAATCTAAACTAAGATAGTGAGATAAATTTCACTCTTGCTGTGGAAAAAAAAAAAAATCTAACTTATTGGAGATTATCTCTAGGTGGTGAGATTCTGGAGTGATCCTCTTTTACTGCCTTCTACTTCCTTCCTTCCACTAAATTCCAAATTTTATATTGTGAGTATGTATTTTCTTTTACTTAAAAAAGCAATATTAAAACTTCTACAAGAAAGCTTTGTAAAAATAATCACTCATGAAAGGATCTTTTATATCGATAAAAGGTTGCTTTGACTGCTGATTAAATCAGTCAACAATTGCAATCAACCTTTAACATATTTAATGAGTAACATCATAATTCCAAATGTTCAGAGACAAACCCCTTTGCATGATTTGAATATAATACACGCTGTGACTCTAGTAACCTAAGTGTCACCAAATTTACTTAGTCCAGCCACATAATTTGGCACAAACCTTTAATTTTATTCTCAAACTCTAATAAGTATCTGACGATTAACATCTTCAAATCCTCCTCATTGTAGTAGGTTTTTAATGACCTTTGGAACTCAGTACTGGTGGGAAGATACATTCATCCATTCTTTCTCATTTAGAGTGACTGTCACCATGTCACTGATTCAATAAAAACACTTTCAAGTTCTTTATTAATCACTATATTTCAACTTGAATTTCTAATTACATATAAAACTCTCATCTTTAAGTAAAAACTGGGAACCCAGACGGAGCCTGGTGGGCTAGCCACAGTGTCGCAAAGAGTCAAATGTTTGTGCCTCCTCGCACAAACAAATGGCAAACTCTGCTGGATCCCTTCCATCAGTTCATTGTGTCCTTCCCTCACCTTGGCTCAACCCTCAGAGAGGCCCTTAGAGCACAGGAGCCGCTTTGCAGGGATACAGAAGTTACCTACAAGTTGTACATCCCCAGCCCCCATGGCATAAAGCTAGTGACTGAGAGGCATGGAGGTTCTTTACTTCAAAGGGAGACAATAGCTGGGGTACCATTTACACTCCAGAACCCTAGCAGAATCAGGGTGACTCTGACCTTTCACCTAAAATTGCACCTTTGCTGAGCTTCCTGCCTGCACCAGCATGCATCCCCCACACCCTTACTGCTTTCTCTCTGGAGCACTGCCTTAATAAATCACTTGTACTTAATCCTGAGCTCAGGGTCTGCTTCTGGGAGAATCTAAACTAAGATAGTGAGATAAATTTCACTCTTGCTGTGGAAAAAAAAAAAAATCTAACTTATTGGAGATTATCTCTAGGTGGTGAGATTCTGGAGTGATCCTCTTTTACTGCCTTCTACTTCCTTCCTTCCACTAAATTCCAAATTTTATATTGTGAGTATGTATTTTCTTTTACTTAAAAAAGCAATATTAAAACTTCTACAAGAAAGCTTTGTAAAAATAATCACTCATGAAAGGATCTTTTATATCGATAAAAGGTTGCTTTGACTGCTGATTAAATCAGTCAACAATTGCAATCAACCTTTAACATATTTAATGAGTAACATCATAATTCCAAATGTTCAGAGACAAACCCCTTTGCATGATTTGAATATAATACACGCTGTGACTCTAGTAACCTAAGTGTCACCAAATTTACTTAGTCCAGCCACATAATTTGGCACAAACCTTTAATTTTATTCTCAAACTCTAATAAGTATCTGACGATTAACATCTTCAAATCCTCCTCATTGTAGTAGGTTTTTAATGACCTTTGGAACTCAGTACTGGTGGGAAGATACATTCATCCATTCTTTCTCATTTAGAGTGACTGTCACCATGTCACTGATTCAATAAAAACACTTTCAAGTTCTTTATTAATCACTATATTTCAACTTGAATTTCTAATTACATATAAAACTCTCATCTTTAAGTAAAAACAAAGAAAAATCCCTGTTACTAGCCTAAAAAGTGTTTCAGGGCAGCAATACAGCACACAATTGACTGAGATTGCTAGCAGAGTTTATTCATCTTGATTTAAAAAACAAGAATGAAAAAAAAAAGTATGTTATCTTCTGAAATCACTTGGTGAAAATCTTTAAAATAAAGCTTAGTTTCTTCTCTAACTGGTAGTATTGAAACTTTGAGATGATCTCAGGAAAACAAAATGCATGGATCTCCAGGCAGACTTTTGTCAACTGGTGATGTGCATCTGAGCCACAGAACACAAAAAATTATTTGCTCAATCCTCTCAAGGACAGCACTGACACAGTACCATTTTTGATGTCTAAGAAAGAAGTTAATTCGTCACATACAACAGGTACCTTAGGGCATGAGGGCTTAAATCTTGCACAAGGCTGTCTGAGAGAGCCCAGAGCCCCACTCATCCTACACCCATCACCCTCTCTCCCTGCTGACAGCATCCATTAAATGTGTCCCAAAGTTCTTCTCTGGCGTTTTATAAACGCTACCCTTTATCAAGGGAATCAGTGAGCCATAGCCTGACCAATCTGGTAGTCTTAGTTAGACTGAACGATCATTCAATCTTTCTGAATCTACCTTTTTACAATCCAAAAATGAGAATTACTTCTAAGTAAATCTAACACCATCAGGACTAGCAGTAGAGAAGCTAAGAGAAGAGCCTGTAGTTTCAGACCACACAGGTTCAGAACCCAGCGGGTTCCCTTACTAGCGATGTGACTTTGCTCACATGTGCCTCAATTTCCTCACCTGCAAAAGGGGCAAGACAATGCTACACACCCCACAGGGTTGGCAGTTAATAAAGTTTCACATTTTTAAATAGCATTTAGAAAACACTAAGTACCAAGAAATGTTAAATGTTGTTGTCAGTAACGCTTCTCTGTGCATAATTATTTAATAGATAACTATAGAAAGGCAATAAAAAGAGAAATTTATGGCTTTTTTGATAGAGGCTGAAACTGCTAACATGTACACACACCACATATGCAAGGAGAATAACTTGACTGTCCCAACTTCTTCCTAAGTTTTAAATACATAACAAAACAAAAAAAAAAACAGTAAAAGATGAACTGGAGCAGGGTGAGTACCTTATAACATGCCAATAACAATAGTTAAGTACATATTGTGTAAACTGGCATTTACATACACTTGCATCTCTACTAGAGGTCTCCATTTGTGTCTGCTCTGAGCATCTATGATGGCAACAAAGACAGTGTCACCACTGTGACCCCTGCCAATATGTGAGGGGTGCTACTTCTGCCCAATAGGGGAGTGGCTGTCAGTTCTGAATGACAGATACAGGCTGGATACTGGGATCACCAGTAGAGTGGGCGAAATTGCTCCAGTCATCCCAACTTCTCTTAAGAGGGAAGCAAAAAGTAAGGGTTTTAGAATCCAAATCATCTTCCCTCCACTCAAGATGAAACAATTCACAGAGAATGTGACACTCATCTTCTGTTTAGGAAAGGCACGTCACGGTCACGCGAATAAGAAGAGTTCATATGTGTTGAGGGCATACTTTGCACCAACCAATCTCTTCATATGCTTTATCTCATGTAATGTACCCAACACCCCATGTGGTAATGTCCCTGCCACAGGTCGGAGAGCCCCCCCACGGCTGACAATCTGGTAGTCTTAGTTAGACTGAACGATCATTCAATCTTTCTGAATCTACCTTTTTACAATCCAAAAATGAGAATTACTTCTAAGTAAATCTAACACCATCAGGACTAGCAGTAGAGAAGCTAAGAGAAGAGCCTGTAGTTTCAGACCACACAGGTTCAGAACCCAGCGGGTTCCCTTACTAGCGATGTGACTTTGCTCACATGTGCCTCAATTTCCTCACCTGCAAAAGGGGCAAGACAATGCTACACACCCACAGGGTTGGCAGTTAATAAAGTTTCACATTTTTAAATAGCATTTAGAAAACACTAAGTACCAAGAAATGTTAAATGTTGTTGTCAGTAACGCTTCTCTGTGCATAATTATTTAATAGATAACTATAGAAAGGCAATAAAAAGAGAAATTTATGGCTTTTTTGATAGAGGCTGAAACTGCTAACATGTACACACACCACATATGCAAGGAGAATAACTTGACTGTCCCAACTTCTTCCTAAGTTTTAAATACATAACAAAACAAAAAAAAAAACAGTAAAAGATGAACTGGAGCAGGGTGAGTACCTTATAACATGCCAATAACAATAGTTAAGTACATATTGTGTAAACTGGCATTTACATACACTTGCATCTCTACTAGAGGTCTCCATTTGTGTCTGCTCTGAGCATCTATGATGGCAACAAAGACAGTGTCACCACTGTGACCCCTGCCAATATGTGAGGGGTGCTACTTCTGCCCAATAGGGGAGTGGCTGTCAGTTCTGAATGACAGATACAGGCTGGATACTGGGATCACCAGTAGAGTGGGCGAAATTGCTCCAGTCATCCCAACTTCTCTTAAGAGGGAAGCAAAAAGTAAGGGTTTTAGAATCCAAATCATCTTCCCTCCACTCAAGATGAAACAATTCACAGAGAATGTGACACTCATCTTCTGTTTAGGAAAGGCACGTACGGTCACGCGGAATAAGAAGAGTTCATATGTGTTGAGGGCATACTTTGCACCAACCAATCTCTTCATATGCTTTATCTCATGTAATGTACCCAACACCCCATGTGGTAATGTCCCTGCCACAGGTCGGAGAGCAACCATCACTCCCAAATCTGGAAGCTTCTGTGGCTGATTGAGACAGCACAGAGCCCTCCTTGTTACACCATCCTTGCCTCTGCTGCAGACGATGGAGCCTCCACACACAAAACCCACTGTCACAGAAGGACCGCACCCACATACCCACCAGATTCCCTCAGCCCACGGAATCTCTGCCATTTCCAGGGGCAGCCAAGATATAGGGAAGTTCAAGAGAGTCTAGTCAGTGAGAAGCAGGACACAGGAAAGAGCCTTCCCTCTCTGGAAGCTCCTCATAAACAACTAGATGCAAGCTCCATGAGAGCTTGCATGGGTCTTCAAATGACTCCTTCTCCTCAACCTTTCAAGTACACTCCTTTCTTTTTGCAGAGAAGAGGCAAAAAAGCAAATTAAATGACATAGGCATCAGAGCTTGGGAAACTGGCTTATTCTGGGACTTGTGGTTCTAGCCAGCCTGCCTGGAGATGCACCCCCACATCAGCTGTGCTTCACTGTGGGGCTGCCGCTGCTCTGGAAGACACCGCCTTCTGTCTGCTCTCCCTGTCTTCCTTCTTTCCTTCCGTCTCTCACTCCTTTGTTCTAGAACCTCACCCTGATTAACTGCCTGACTAGCTCCCACCTTCATCTAGCACTTGGCTCAATTAGGACCTCCTCAGAACTCTTCCAAGACTATCCCTACCCACCTCAAAGCTCTCTGTCCCTCCAACCTGCTCTGTATTTTTATAGAATTGACATCATACTTGACCTTTAAATGATGCAAGGGTTAGGGGAACTGACTCTCCACAAAGCCTAAAATTGGCACAGAATTTATAGTCAACCCTCTGCATAGAATTTATAGTCAACCCTCTGCATCTATGTATCCATGGTTCTGCATTCAGGAATTCAATCAAGCTTAGATAGTGTAGCATCATAGTATTTGCTACTGGGAGAAAAAAGTCCATGTGTAAGTGGACCTGCACAGTTCAAACATGTGTTGTTCAATACTCAGCTCTACCTTGTTTATTTATGTGCTTATACCTTACTGCCTGTCTTCCCACCACACTGCAAATTCTCTAAAGACAAGCACTTTGTTTTGTTCACTGTTGTTCACCCAGACTCTAATAGCATGCTGGTAAGTAGCACTTGCTCAATGCATGTTTGTTGAATGATTTACTGAATGAGACCTATGGTTCTACAAACCTAACTCTGAGAAATGCATGGGAGGGGGAAGGCAGGAGACAGAGTCATTTTCTAACACTATATCAGACATTTAGAAGTAGAGGTGGCACTACCCACAACTCACAGCACAGTCTACTTGCCCCAGTGCCCAACCAAAATCTTTCTCCAGGGAAAACTGACAAGCTTTGTGATTCAGGGTAGCTGTTAGCCCCCTTTCCATTCTCACCTCCTTCTCGGATGGTCTTTCCCAAGGCTACCTCATCCACGGCTGACCACAAGCTGGCCACAGTGACAGTGGCTGGGAACTCCCTGTCCTGGACCCCAGGCCACCAAAGGGTCATTCCCTGCCAGGCCAATCCCGGCTTATTCTGTGACTTGTGGTTCTAGCCAGCCTGCCTGGAGATGCACCCCCACATCAGCTGTGCTTCACTGTGGGGCTGCCGCTGCTCTGGAAGACACCGCCTTCTGTCTGCTCTCCCTGTCTTCCTTCTTTCCTTCCGTCTCTCACTCCTTTGTTCTAGAACCTCACCCTGATTAACTGCCTGACTAGCTCCCACCTTCATCTAGCACTTGGCTCAATTAGGACCTCCTCAGAACTCTTCCAAGACTATCCCTACCCACCTCAAAGCTCTCTGTCCCTCCAACCTGCTCTGTATTTTTATAGAATTGACATCATACTTGACCTTTAAATGATGCAAGGGTTAGGGGAACTGACTCTCCACAAAGCCTAAAATTGGCACAGAATTTATAGTCAACCCTCTGCATAGAATTTATAGTCAACCCTCTGCATCTATGTATCCATGGTTCTGCATTCAGGAATTCAATCAAGCTTAGATAGTGTAGCATCATAGTATTTGCTACTGGGAGAAAAAAGTCCATGTGTAAGTGGACCTGCACAGTTCAAACATGTGTTGTTCAATACTCAGCTCTACCTTGTTTATTTATGTGCTTATACCTTACTGCCTGTCTTCCCACCACACTGCAAATTCTCTAAAGACAAGCACTTTGTTTTGTTCACTGTTGTTCACCCAGACTCTAATAGCATGCTGGTAAGTAGCACTTGCTCAATGCATGTTTGTTGAATGATTTACTGAATGAGACCTATGGTTCTACAAACCTAACTCTGAGAAATGCATGGGAGGGGGAAGGCAGGAGACAGAGTCATTTTCTAACACTATATCAGACATTTAGAAGTAGAGGTGGCACTACCCACAACTCACAGCACAGTCTACTTGCCCCAGTGCCCAACCAAAATCTTTCTCCAGGGAAAACTGACAAGCTTTGTGATTCAGGGTAGCTGTTAGCCCCCTTTCCATTCTCACCTCCTTCTCGGATGGTCTTTCCCAAGGCTACCTCATCCACGGCTGACCACAAGCTGGCCACAGTGACAGTGGCTGGGAACTCCCTGTCCTGGACCCCAGGCCACCAAAGGGTCATTCCCTGCCTTAGGCCACTATGCTCCATTTCAAAACCCTACATAAGGCCCACATCTCCTTCCCCACCAGTAATGGGGATCGTGAGATTGAAACTTACTCTGCATTCCCGACAGCTCTTGGTCAAAATCCGCTGGCCTTCTGCAAGGACTTTTCCGCCATAGATACATTTTGCTATAATAAAAACAGAAAACAGGTCAGTCACATTCTATGCAACAAAATTACCTCTGAGGTGCTGTCCAACTCCAGCAGATTCCAGAGAACATAAACACTCTGATTCTAACCAAAACAAACCTCTCTGCATGTTTAGAGTAAGACATGGAAATAATGTGAGGCTAACTGCCGAATCTCTCATCAGACTCTCATCTTGCTTATGTTTGCTATGAGTCCTTCACACTATGATTATACAACTATTTCCACGTTGCAGTTTCTGAAGGACTTGAGAATGAATGGCTGTGGTCAGTGTTAAAACAAGAAAGAAGCAGTTGTCATCACCATGCAGTACAACAGCAGTAACTTTGATTCAGCTACTCTGGTCATAAAATGAATGACTAGTTGAAAAGGGACTCACATACAGGCCACTTATCAGGACCTCAGTCATAACGCAAAAGGACACATTTTCCCCCTTTGTGAGAATACACAGCACAGGTCTTCAGCTTATCTGTTCCCAAGAAGCTCAGAAAACTAAGAAATACAAGCCAGTACAGTGCTGAATCAATGCACTAGAGAGACTGCCTTTGGAAAGGCAAGCTTAACAGCTAATAGGGAGGGAAGAGAAACAGGTCTTGGAAAAAAGTTAAAGAGAAGCATAAATGCTGAACCACATTTAAGTGAGTGCAGAATAGGTTTAATTTGATATGACTCTACTGTGTCTCTGCCAAATTCTCCAGTCACATCAAGAGTAACAGGCAAGCAAAGAGCCTACTCACTCCCTTTCCTGCACAAATGAGGATCCCTCCAGCCCTAGTCCTCAAGAGGAGGAAAAGTAAACAGATGATTCCCAAGGCTACCTCATCCACGGCTGACCACAAGCTGGCCACAGTGACAGTGGCTGGGAACTCCCTGTCCTGGACCCCAGGCCACCAAAGGGTCATTCCCTGCCTTAGGCCACTATGCTCCATTTCAAAACCCTACATAAGGCCCACATCTCCTTCCCCACCAGTAATGGGGATCGTGAGATTGAAACTTACTCTGCATTCCCGACAGCTCTTGGTCAAAATCCGCTGGCCTTCTGCAAGGACTTTTCCGCCATAGATACATTTTGCTATAATAAAAACAGAAAACAGGTCAGTCACATTCTATGCAACAAAATTACCTCTGAGGTGCTGTCCAACTCCAGCAGATTCCAGAGAACATAAACACTCTGATTCTAACCAAAACAAACCTCTCTGCATGTTTAGAGTAAGACATGGAAATAATGTGAGGCTAACTGCCGAATCTCTCATCAGACTCTCATCTTGCTTATGTTTGCTATGAGTCCTTCACACTATGATTATACAACTATTTCCACGTTGCAGTTTCTGAAGGACTTGAGAATGAATGGCTGTGGTCAGTGTTAAAACAAGAAAGAAGCAGTTGTCATCACCATGCAGTACAACAGCAGTAACTTTGATTCAGCTACTCTGGTCATAAAATGAATGACTAGTTGAAAAGGGACTCACATACAGGCCACTTATCAGGACCTCAGTCATAACGCAAAAGGACACATTTTCCCCCTTTGTGAGAATACACAGCACAGGTCTTCAGCTTATCTGTTCCCAAGAAGCTCAGAAAACTAAGAAATACAAGCCAGTACAGTGCTGAATCAATGCACTAGAGAGACTGCCTTTGGAAAGGCAAGCTTAACAGCTAATAGGGAGGGAAGAGAAACAGGTCTTGGAAAAAAGTTAAAGAGAAGCATAAATGCTGAACCACATTTAAGTGAGTGCAGAATAGGTTTAATTTGATATGACTCTACTGTGTCTCTGCCAAATTCTCCAGTCACATCAAGAGTAACAGGCAAGCAAAGAGCCTACTCACTCCCTTTCCTGCACAAATGAGGATCCCTCCAGCCCTAGTCCTCAAGAGGAGGAAAAGTAAAGACAAGTACTCTAAGAGATCTCCACCACTAACTTACTGTTTTTATCAATACCACCTCTTCTCTCATAGCATCCATATCTATATTTGTTTAAAACAGGCACATTCAATTTGTTAGACTGTTAGTTCTACCATTTCGGACTGATGCAATGTCCCAGGATGTAGGGACCTTAGCAAACAACTCAGCCAGCTCCCTCTTTTTGCCCACAAGAAGAGGAAAGCTCAGAAACACTGGCTTACTAAACATCATGATCCCACAGTAGATACTCTCGTAGGCAACGTGGATCTCCCTCCACAACCAAAGGTCCTATTCCTGAAACTGTCAGGATAGGTGATGACCAAAAGCTCTCAGCCGAACAGTGACCATGGTCTTGGCCTTGTGTGAAGCCAAGCGCCCCTCTCAGGGCAGTCCACATCCAATGGGTAGCTGATGAAGGTACGGCATGTCCTGGCCCCTGCCCCAACTCAGGATAACTCCTAAGGTCTTCCAGCTCCAGAACTTCTTGAGGAATGAGTGAGGTATTTGTAGTAACTGCAGTGCAGTTCAATGTCGCTTTCTGCCCCTTTCTACTTCTTTCACTATCTCACTTTCATCCTAGAACGGATCTGAACTTCTTAATAAAGTGCAAGCAAATCTCCATTTCAGAATCTGTTTCCTCTGAGAAGCTGCCCCGCAGCAGCACATCCCTGACTAATCTGTGCTCCCTCGTAGCTACATTCAGCGAATGGTGCCAGTATCCACCTCAGCCCTACCACCTACACCTGCTTCCTGGGGTCCTGGAACTTCTCCCTCTTCTTACCTTGATGTCAAGTCAGTATTCAAATCCCAACAATGTCTTCTCAGGTTCCTCAGGTCAACTGGCTTCTCTCCATTCCCATCACCGCCCCGAGCTGTTATCTTCACTCACACCACCCCTCCTCTTTGGTCTACTAGAAAACTTCCAAACTCCTTTCCCATGTTCTAGTCTAATCTTTCCCAGTCCTCTGCCGTACAACAGCCAGACACAGCTTAAGTGCAAACAGGAGGCTCTTCTTTAAAACCATTATGAGTCAGTCATATCCTCAGAATTTAATTCAAATTCCTGAAGTCAGCACACAAGACCATTCTTGTAGCACCTACTTATCATCCCTCTGGTTTCCCTCTCCCTCTGAAACTCCCAAACATTCACACCTCCACTCAGACTCCAGACATGCTTTCTTCTGTTTCAGAATTTGCACGCATTGCTTTCTTCTCCAAACACTCAGTCTCATTTACCTGTTGCTGGTGAATTTCCATCCTTATACTCAACAATTTCACCTAGTCCTGACTTTCCCCTAAGAATATTTTCTTTAACTTGAACACTGGAGAAATGCCTTCACTCTGTGCTTCTGTGGTATCCTGGACATCACTCTAACAGAGTAAATATCACATTTTATGTCTATTGCCCCAATGAGAATAAGAATTATGTCTATAAATAGTTTTATCTCAGGGCATCCCTGGTGGTCCAGTGGGTAGGGACACCGCTTTGCAATGCAAGAAGCACCGGTTCAATCCATGGCCTGGGAAGATCTCACGTGCCGTGGAGCGGCTGGACCGATGTGTCCAACTACTGAGCCACAGCTCTGGAGTGCATATGCCCGGAGCCAGTGCTCTGCAGCAAGAGAGGGCACTGTGACGGGAGGCCCACACAGGGCAAAGAACAAAGATGGATGAAAATTAATAAATGAAAGACCAACAGAAGTGTCCTCCCCCCAGAAAAATCAAATTTTTTAATAATAATTTTATCTCTAGTCCTAAGCTCCATGCATCTATGGGCTTACTGTTAGTAATAACATTTTTTAAAATAATGAGCCTCCTAGGTTCAAAAAATATAGATTAGCTGATTCCAAGTATCCCTGATCATCTTTTTTTTTTCTTTATTCTTTATTCTAAAGGTTTTACAGAGTTTTGTTGTTCACAGACATGTATGTTCCCAGATCAGTCATATGCATATCCATGGTTCCCACCCCCCCTAGTTCCCCCCATACCACCCCTCCAGACCATCACCCCAAGCCATTATAAGCACTCCTATTCCCTTAGCACAATGACACTAGCTATCTTTTCCACACATGACAGTATAGGTTTCCATGTTACTCCCTCCATGCCTCCCCCTCCCTATTTCTTCCCCACAATGTCCCTATGTCTATGTTCTGTCTGTTTTTCCATGAGTTCCCTGCGTGTGTTATCAAGACCATCCTACTAGATTCCATATATGTGTGTTAGTATACTATATTTGTCTTTCTCTTTTTGACGTACTTCACTTTTTATGATAGGTTCTAGAGCCAGCAACTTCATTAGGACTGAGTCTTCTGCATTTCTTTCAACAGCTGAGTAGTATTCAATTGTATATACGGACCAGTGCTTCTGGATCCATTTATTCGTCGATGGACATCTAGGTTGCTTCCAAGTTCTGGCTATTGTATAGAGAGCTGCAATGAACATTGGGGTGCAGGTGCTTCTTTCAGTTTTGATTTCATCAGGATATAAGCCTAAGAGTGGGACTGCTGAGTCATAGGTGCTTCTATTCTTAGTTTTTTAAGAAATCTCCATATTGTCTTCCATAGAGGCTGTATCAATTGACATTCCCACCAGCAATGCAAGAGGGTTCCCTTTTCTCCGCACCCTCTCCAGAATTTATTGTCTTCAGATTTTTTGATGATGACCATTCTGACGGGTGTGAGGTAGTATCTCAATGTAGTTTTAATTTGCATTTCTCTAATAATAAGCGAGATTGAGCAAAAGACCTCGAATAGCCAAAGCAATTCTGAGAAAGAAAAATGGAGCTGGAGGAATCAGCCTCCCTAACTTCAGACTCTACTACAAAGCAACAGTCATCAAGACAGTATGGTACTGGCACAAAAACAGAACTATAAACCAATGGAACAAGATCGAGAACCCAAAGATAAACCCATGCACATATGGGTACCTTATTTTTGACAAAGGAGGAGAAACTATAAAATGGGACAAAGACAGCCTCTTCAACAAGTGGTGCTGGGAGAATTGGACAGCTACATGCAAAAAAAATGAAGTTGGAACATTCCCTGACACCATACACTAAGATCAACTCAAAATGGATTCAAGACCTAAATGTAAGACCAGAAACCATCAAACTCTTAGAGGAGAATATAGGCAAAACCCTCAAGGACATCAATCAAAGCAAGATCTTCTCTGACCCACCTACTAAAATAGTGGAACTGAAAAGAAAAGTCAACACGTGGGACCTCATGAAACTTCAAAGCTTTTGTACAGCAAAAGAAATCACCAAAAAGTTGAACAGACACCCCACAGAGTGGGAGAAAATCATACCAAATGAAACAACAGACAAAGAATTAATCTCCAAAATCTACAAGCAACTCAGACAATTCAGCACAGGGAAAACGAACAAACCAATTAAAAACTGGGAAAAAGATCTAAAGAGATGCCGCTCCAAAGAGGACATACAGATGGCTCAAAAGCACATGAAACGATGCTCAACCTCGCTTATTATTAGAGAAATGCAAATTAAAACTACAATGAGATACTTTTTCAAAGAACCAGCTTTTTTGTTTTATTTATCCAAACTATAGTCATTTTCTTTATTTCTTGTCTATTCTGTATAGGAGCTGAATGCAATTTTCAGTTTTGATTTCATCAGGATATAGGCCTAAGAGTGAGATTGCTGGGTCATAGGTGCTTCTATTTTTAGTTTTTTAAGGAATCTCCATATTGTCTTCCATAGAGGCTGTATCAATTTACATTCCCACCAGCAATGCAAGAGGGTTCCCTTTTCTCCGCACCCTCTCCAGCATTTGTTGTCTTCAGATTTTTTGATGATGACCATTCTGACGGGTGTGAGGTAGTATCTCAATGTAGTTTTAATTTGCATTTCTCTAATAATAAGCGAGATTGAGCAAAAGACCTCGAATAGCCAAAGCAATTCTGAGAAAGAAAAATGGAGCTGGAGGAATCAGCCTCCCTAACTTCAGACTCTACTACAAAGCAACAGTCATCAAGACAGTATGGTACTGGCACAAAAACAGAACTATAAACCAATGGAACAAGATCGAGAACCCAAAGATAAACCCATGCACATATGGGTACCTTATTTTTGACAAAGGAGGAGAAACTATAAAATGGGACAAAGACAGCCTCTTCAACAAGTGGTGCTGGGAGAATTGGACAGCTACATGCAAAAAAAATGAAGTTGGAACATTCCCTGACACCATACACTAAGATCAACTCAAAATGGATTCAAGACCTAAATGTAAGACCAGAAACCATCAAACTCTTAGAGGAGAATATAGGCAAAACCCTCAAGGACATCAATCAAAGCAAGATCTTCTCTGACCCACCTACTAAAATAGTGGAACTGAAAAGAAAAGTCAACACGTGGGACCTCATGAAACTTCAAAGCTTTTGTACAGCAAAAGAAATCACCAAAAAGTTGAACAGACACCCCACAGAGTGGGAGAAAATCATACCAAATGAAACAACAGACAAAGAATTAATCTCCAAAATCTACAAGCAACTCAGACAATTCAGCACAGGGAAAACGAACAAACCAATTAAAAACTGGGAAAAAGATCTAAAGAGATGCCGCTCCAAAGAGGACATACAGATGGCTCAAAAGCACATGAAACGATGCTCAACCTCGCTTATTATTAGAGAAATGCAAATTAAAACTACAATGAGATACTTTTTCAAAGAACCAGCTTTTTTGTTTTATTTATCCAAACTATAGTTTCTTTCATTTCTTTCTCATTTATTTCTGCTCTGGTCTTTATAATTTCTCATCTTCTGCTGGCTTTGGGATGTTTTTGTTCTTCTTTTTCCAATTGTTTTAAGTGGAGGGTTAGTTCTTCTGCTTCATATTTTCCTAGTTTCTTGCAGTGGGATTGTATTGCTATAAATTTGCCTCTTAGAACTGCTTTTCCGGTATCCCATAGGTTTTGCACGGTCGTATGTTCATTGTCATTTTCTTCTAGGAATTTTTAAATTTCTCCTTTGATTTCCTCAGTAATCAGTTGGTTTTTTAGGTAAGTGTTGTTTAATCGCCATGTGTTTGTATTTTCAGCGGTTTTTTTTTCCTGTAGTGGATCTCTAGTCCCATTGCATTGTGGTCCGAGAAGATGGTTGATATAATTTCAGTGTTCTTGAATTGACTGAGGTTAGATTTATGGCCCAAGACGTGGTCTATCCTGGAGAATGTTCCGTGAGCACTTGACAAGAAAGTGTATTCTTCTGCTTTTGGGTGGAACGTCCTAAAGATATCGATGAGGTCCATCTTTTCCAGTGTGGCATTTAAGGCTTGTGTTTCTTTCGTAATTTTCTGTTTGGATGATCTATCCATTGGTGTGAGAGGAGTGTTAAAGTCTCCTACTATGATTGTGTTATTATTGATTTCTTCTTTTAAGTCTGAAAGTATCTGTCTTATGTATTGAGGTGCCCTGTGTTGGGTGGTTTTATCCTTTCTATGATTCAAAATCGATCTCAAGTCTCTGAACTCAAAATAGGAATGAAAAGAAAAGTCAACACGTGGGACCTCATGAAACTTCAAAGCTTTTGTACAGCAAAAGAAATCACCAAAAAGTTGAACAGACACCCCACAGAGTGGGAGAAAATCATACCAAATGAAACAACAGACAAAGAATTAATCTCCAAAATCTACAAGCAACTCAGACAATTCAGCACAGGGAAAACGAACAAACCAATTAAAAACTGGGAAAAAGATCTAAAGAGATGCCGCTCCAAAGAGGACATACAGATGGCTCAAAAGCACATGAAACGATGCTCAACCTCGCTTATTATTAGAGAAATGCAAATTAAAACTACAATGAGATACTTTTTCAAAGAACCAGCTTTTTTGTTTTATTTATCCAAACTATAGTTTCTTTCATTTCTTTCTCATTTATTTCTGCTCTGGTCTTTATAATTTCTCATCTTCTGCTGGCTTTGGGATGTTTTTGTTCTTCTTTTTCCAATTGTTTTAAGTGGAGGGTTAGTTCTTCTGCTTCATATTTTCCTAGTTTCTTGCAGTGGGATTGTATTGCTATAAATTTGCCTCTTAGAACTGCTTTTCCGGTATCCCATAGGTTTTGCACGGTCGTATGTTCATTGTCATTTTCTTCTAGGAATTTTTAAATTTCTCCTTTGATTTCCTCAGTAATCAGTTGGTTTTTTAGGTAAGTGTTGTTTAATCGCCATGTGTTTGTATTTTCAGCGGTTTTTTTTTCCTGTAGTGGATCTCTAGTCCCATTGCATTGTGGTCCGAGAAGATGGTTGATATAATTTCAGTGTTCTTGAATTGACTGAGGTTAGATTTATGGCCCAAGACGTGGTCTATCCTGGAGAATGTTCCGTGAGCACTTGACAAGAAAGTGTATTCTTCTGCTTTTGGGTGGAACGTCCTAAAGATATCGATGAGGTCCATCTTTTCCAGTGTGGCATTTAAGGCTTGTGTTTCTTTCGTAATTTTCTGTTTGGATGATCTATCCATTGGTGTGAGAGGAGTGTTAAAGTCTCCTACTATGATTGTGTTATTATTGATTTCTTCTTTTAAGTCTGAAAGTATCTGTCTTATGTATTGAGGTGCCCCTGTGTTGGGTGCGTACATATTCATGCCTGTTATGTCTTCCTCTTGGATGGATCCCTTAATCATGATGTAGTGACCTGCCTTGTCTCTTAGAATCGTCTTTACTTTAAAATCTATTTTGTCTGATATGAGGATTGCTACCCCAGCTTTCTTTTGATTTCCATTTGCATGGAATATCTTTTTCCAGCCTCTCACTTTCAGTCTATGGGTGTCTCTAGGTCTGAAGTGGGTCTCTTGTAAACAGCATATATATGGGTCATGTTTCTTGATCCATTCAGCCAACCTGTGTCGTTTGGTTAGAGCATTTAATCCATTTACATTCAAAGTAATTATTGATACGAATGTTCCTACTGTCATCTTCTTAGAAGTCTGGGGTTTGATTTGCAGGACTTCTTCTACTTTTGTATTTATTGGCTATCTCAGGCCCTTTAACACTTGTTGTAGGGCTGGTTTTGTGGTACAGAATTCTTTTAGTTTTTGTCTGTCTGAGAAGCTTTTGACTTTTCCATCGATTCTGAATGAGATTCTTGCTGGGTAGAGAATTCTTGGTTGGAGGTTATTCTTCTTTAGCCCTTTAAATGTGCCCTGCCATTCTCTTCTGGCCTGCAGGGTTTCTGTTGAGAGATCTGCAGTTAGACGTATGGGGTTTCCTTTATATGTTATTTGTTGTTTGCTCCCAGCTGCTTTTAGTAATCTGTCTTCATGTTTAGTCTGCGTTAGTTTGATTACAATGTGCCTTGGTGTATTTCTTCTGGGGTTTATCCTGTATGGAACTCTTTGTGCTTCTTGGACTTGGTTGACTATTTCCTTTCCCATGCTGGGGAAGTTTTCCACTATAACCTCTTTCAAGAATTTTTTCGTAACCTTTCTTTCCCTCCTCTTCCTCTGGAACTCCTATAATTCTAATGTCGGTGCATTTGATATTGTCCCATAGGTCCCTGAGGCTATCCTCAGTTCTTTTAATTCCTTCGGCTTTGTTCTGTTCCTCAGCATTTATCTCAAGTACTCTATCTTCCAGCTCACTTATCCGTTCTTCTGCCTCTGATATTCTACTTTTGAGGCCTTCTATAGTATTTTTGAGCTCAGCAATTGAGTTGGTAGTCTCTATTTGCTTATTTTTCATTTCCTGCATGTCTTTTCTCAATGCACTAATTTCCTCTAATATTCTGTTTTCGGTGTTTTGCATCCTCATTAGTATAGTTTTTCCGATTCTCTTTCAGATAATTTGTCTATCTCCTCCTCTGTCATTTGAAGCTGTGATTCTCTAGCTTGGTCCTTCATTTGAGCAGTGTTTCTCTGTCGTTTCATTATTAGGTTAGTTTTTGTTTCTTTGTGGGTGTCTGTGTGTACGGAGTTCTTTTCCCCACCAGGCTTCTTGGTTGAATTCTCCCTTCCTTTGGGTTTCTATCCTTCTAGAAGGGTTCAATGGTTTGTGTCTTGGGTGGTTTTAGGTCTTGTTTACAGGTAAACAATCTCTAGTGTTGTATGTTCTTTGATAGTGTGGGGTCTTGGAATCAGGGCTTCTACTCCAAGGATCCTTGGTTTGATGATTGGTCAGGGGGTGTAGGCTCTATGCCTGGTTTGCTATGGTGTTCCGTGATATTAGTTCAAATATTAGCATCTGAGGAGCAAGAGGTGTGTCTCGATGGGTGACGGTCATAAAAGCATGCAGATGTTTTCTAACACAGTCATGAGATATACATACATACACAGCAAGAACCACATCTAACCAGTCTTACAGTGACAAAGCATAGGAAATTTTTCTGGCAGATGACGCGATCAAAGATGGTTCTTGCCCATTAAGCTCTGAATTAATTAAAATAGTGCCTGGAAAAATAGATCTTGGGTAAGGTCCTGGCTTGGACTATTTCATTGAAAGCAATTTTTAACTAAGACATGTTGCTATTTCCTTTCCGCTTTTTTTGCTGGGGAAGTTTTCCACTATAACCTCTTTCAAGAATTTTTTCGTAACCTTTCTTTCCCTCCTCTTCCTCTGGAACTCCTATAATTCTAATGTCGGTGCATTTGATATTGTCCCATAGGTCCCTGAGGCTATCCTCAGTTCTTTTAATTCCTTCGGCTTTGTTCTGTTCCTCAGCATTTATCTCAAGTACTCTATCTTCCAGCTCACTTATCCGTTCTTCTGCCTCTGATATTCTACTTTTGAGGCCTTCTATAGTATTTTTGAGCTCAGCAATTGAGTTGGTAGTCTCTATTTGCTTATTTTTCATTTCCTGCATGTCTTTTCTCAATGCACTAATTTCCTCTAATATTCTGTTTTCGGTGTTTTGCATCCTCATTAGTATAGTTTTTCCGATTCTCTTTCAGATAATTTGTCTATCTCCTCCTCTGTCATTTGAAGCTGTGATTCTCTAGCTTGGTCCTTCATTTGAGCAGTGTTTCTCTGTCGTTTCATTATTAGGTTAGTTTTTGTTTCTTTGTGGGTGTCTGTGTGTACGGAGTTCTTTTCCCCACCAGGCTTCTTGGTTGAATTCTCCCTTCCTTTGGGTTTCTATCCTTCTAGAAGGGTTCAATGGTTTGTGTCTTGGGTGGTTTTAGGTCTTGTTTACAGGTAAACAATCTCTAGTGTTGTATGTTCTTTGATAGTGTGGGGTCTTGGAATCAGGGCTTCTACTCCAAGGATCCTTGGTTTGATGATTGGTCAGGGGGTGTAGGCTCTATGCCTGGTTTGCTATGGTGTTCCGTGATATTAGTTCAAATATTAGCATCTGAGGAGCAAGAGGTGTGTCTCGATGGGTGACGGTCATAAAAGCATGCAGATGTTTTCTAACACAGTCATGAGATATACATACATACACAGCAAGAACCACATCTAACCAGTCTTACAGTGACAAAGCATAGGAAATTTTTCTGGCAGATGACGCGATCAAAGATGGTTCTTGCCCATTAAGCTCTGAATTAATTAAAATAGTGCCTGGAAAAATAGATCTTGGGTAAGGTCCTGGCTTGGACTATTTCATTGAAAGCAATTTTTAACTAAGACATGTGTTGGGGGTGAGGAGGTGGAGAGTGTATGAGTAATGAGAAGGAATAGATTCGACTTGGAAGGATTTTATAGGGTTATGTAGCCAAGATTAGTGTGTTGTATTGTTTAGTGCAGCTGGAAGAGAATAGTGGAGACAGGAAGGTAGGAAAATATTTATCTAGGGGGTAGTGGTAGATAGAAGAAAGTTTTAGATTTAGAACATAGAGGGAGGAGGAGTGGGAAAGAGAAAAGAAAATGAGAAGTTCAAGAATTAAAATAAAAAAAATTAATAATTAAAAATCAAAAAAAAGAAATTAAAAATTAAAAAGGGAAGAGAAACTTAATAAGAAGAGACAAAAGAAAAAAAAAAAAAAACCCAAACCTGACCAATCAAACGAATAAACAGAACCGTCTGCAACAGATAAACAAAAAAGCTAAATACTGTCCCTGGTTTTTATCCTCTCATCTGCCTGGTGGAAGCCAATTTGCTCTCGATGGTGTTGTCTTGATGATGTAGCCTTTCCCTTATGGCACCCGTCTGCAAGCTCAGGTGCTGGCCAGGACGGCAGGCTGATCCCAGTCTGTCGGGCGGGGGGCATGGCACGCGCTGTCCTGGGTTGGGCGGGGGCGTGGGCTGATCCCAGTCCGTCGGGCGGGGCGGGGCGCGCAGTCCCGTGTTGGGCGGGGGCGCCCCGGCTCTGCCGCGCACCCGCCAGTAGCCTCCAATACCTGCTCTTCTCCCGGCTTCCTCCGCTGCAGGTGTAGCTATGGGGTGCACGGGCTCCTCCGCCACTAGCGTGCGCGCACTGCCAGTTATGCCTCCAAGTCCCAAAGGCTGGCACAAGCTTCCCCATCTGGCTCGAGCCCGGTCCCTGGTCAGCAATCTGTGGGCGACTTCCCCTTCAGCCAGTCCCCCACTAGGAGTGTTTGAACTCACCTGGTGCCAGGCAGAAAGTCACGATTTTCGCCCTGCCGAGCGGCGTGATTTTTTTTTTTTTTAAACTTTTATTTTGCTTTTAACTTTTACAGAGTTTTGTTGTTTACTGGTTTTAAACAAATCCTGCCCATTAAGCTCTGAATTAATTAAAATAGTGCCTGGAAAAATAGATCTTGGGTAAGGTCCTGGCTTGGACTATTTCATTGAAAGCAATTTTTAACTAAGACATGTGTTGGGGGTGAGGAGGTGGAGAGTGTATGAGTAATGAGAAGGAATAGATTCGACTTGGAAGGATTTTATAGGGTTATGTAGCCAAGATTAGTGTGTTGTATTGTTTAGTGCAGCTGGAAGAGAATAGTGGAGACAGGAAGGTAGGAAAATATTTATCTAGGGGGTAGTGGTAGATAGAAGAAAGTTTTAGATTTAGAACATAGAGGGAGGAGGAGTGGGAAAGAGAAAAGAAAATGAGAAGTTCAAGAATTAAAATAAAAAAAATTAATAATTAAAAATCAAAAAAAAGAAATTAAAAATTAAAAAGGGAAGAGAAACTTAATAAGAAGAGACAAAAGAAAAAAAAAAACAAAAAAAACCCAAACCTGACCAATCAAACGAATAAACAGAACCGTCTGCAACAGATAAACAAAAAAGCTAAATACTGTCCCTGGTTTTTATCCTCTCATCTGCCTGGTGGAAGCCAATTTGCTCTCGATGGTGTTGTCTTGATGATGTAGCCTTTCCCTTATGGCACCCGTCTGCAAGCTCAGGTGCTGGCCAGGACGGCAGGCTGATCCCAGTCTGTCGGGCGGGGGGCATGGCACGCGCTGTCCTGGGTTGGGCGGGGGCGTGGGCTGATCCCAGTCCGTCGGGCGGGGGGCGCGGCGCGCGCGCAGTCCCGTGTTGGGCGGGGGCGCCCCGGCTCTGCCGCGCACCCGCCAGTAGCCTCCAATACCTGCTCTTCTCCCGGCTTCCTCCGCTGCAGGTGTAGCTATGGGGTGCACGGGCTCCTCCGCCACTAGCGTGCGCGCACTGCCAGTTATGCCTCCAAGTCCCAAAGGCTGGCACAAGCTTCCCCATCTGGCTCGAGCCCGGTCCCTGGTCAGCAATCTGTGGGCGACTTCCCCTTCAGCCAGTCCCCCACTAGGAGTGTTTGAACTCACCTGGTGCCAGGCAGAAAGTCACGATTTTCGCCCTGCCGAGCGGCGTGATTTTTTTTTTTTTTAAACCTTTATTTTGCTTTTAACTTTTACAGAGTTTTGTTGTTTACAGATATGTATGTTCTCAGATTAGTCACATGGTAATCCCCCCTTCCCTCCCCTCCTGGCCATCACGGCATGATTTTCACACTGGGCGCGCCCTCCCGTCTCCCAGTCAGTTTCTAGGCAGCACTCCCCACGTTCCGTCTGGCCTCAGGTCGCTAGGCAGCAAGCGTTCTGCTTAGCCCTGCTCCGGTATTCCATCTTCACAGTGTCTTAATTTCTGCCAGGGATCCGGGCGGATTCTTGGAGTTTTCACGCTGAGCGCTGCCCTCTCTTCCCCGAGGCTCTGCTTAGGCCCCCTTTTAGGGCACTTGCTGGCATGCTCTCCATCGGTGTGGTCTGGCGTGGGGGTTAGGATAGTGGATTCTTAGAACAGTAGCTCCAGGAGAGATATGGCTGTTCACTCTTCTACTCTCACGGACCTATGGAGTTCTAATGTCATCTAGCGGCTGGTTTGTTGGTGGTGGTTCATTTCTTGATTAGTTCTGGTGATTCTGTTGGGGAGCTGGTGAAATCTTCCCCTCATTCCTCCGCCATCTTGGCTCCCCCCTCCCGCCCCCCATCATCTTTTATGCCTCAATTTTCTAGATAAATCAGTGGACTCTGACTCATTGGTCCTAATGATGATGTGAATTCCCAGTTTGCTTGCATGGGGAGACCACACTTCCAAGGGCCTGAAATTCCTGCCTAATAAACTTGCACGCTTTCCAAGGCAGCTGCTGCCTACTTGGCAAAATGGCTCTCTTCAGAGTGACAGTTCTTCTAAATACACTGCTGTCCAACCTGCCATTTTCTATGTGGCCCAGGCTGGGAAGCAAAAAAACAGACTTCCCTTCTCATTTTGACCCTTGCCACCCCCACGATGCTATGATATCATACTTGTTACCCTGTGTGAAGACACTTGTCTGATTCCTCTGATCCTCTAAGAGACACTCATTCCAGAGTTTCAGTCTGGAGACAGGAGGGTCTTATAGTTCACATCCACTCCGCACACAGGGACACGTCCATCCCTCAAACCTACAGGCCTGGCAGAAACATTAAATGTCCACTGAACTTTGTGTCTTCGTGTGTTGTGTGTGTGTGTGTGTGTGTGTGTGTGTGTGCGTGCTCAGTCACTAAGTTGTGTTCCACTCTTGGCAACCCCTTGGATTGTAGCCTGCCAGGCTCCCATGTCCATGGGATTTTTCCAGGCAAGAATACTGAAGTAGGTTGCCATTTCCTCTTCCAGGGGATCTTTCAGATCCAGGAATCAAATCCATGTCTTCTATTTGTCAGGCATGTTCTCTATCACCGTGCCACCAGGGAAGCCCCATCTTCACACAGAGGGTCTGCAAAGGATATCAACATAAGAGCTGATGTGTCTCAGCCATTCACAGCCTTGGCACTGACACAGACACGTGTATAATTACGATATCCAGTATTGACACAATTAATTCAGGACAGCTCAGCATCGCCACTGAGGTCACAAGAACCACCCCCTGCATTCTCATCCTTGCCCACTCCTGACAGTGCCCCTCCTTCCCTTCCCTGCCTTCCACACAGCTAACACCAGTGCTCATTATTCAACCTCTTGATCTACAGCCAAAAGGCTTATTTTTGATGTCTGAGGAAATTCAAACAGAAGGTGAGTCAGGCTCTAGTGCCTGTGGCAGAGGCATTTGGGACTCCATTCCAACAGCTTTTAGTATGAGTGAAAATGTAAATGGACACCTGAAGTCCTTCACATCACACTGGGGACATGCAAACAGGACTATTTCACAGTGTACGACCATGAAATTGAAACCTGGCACCAGAGCACACAGTTCTCCACCATGTCAGAAACAAATGAACTGGGGGTTTAGAGAAACAGGCAGTTGTATCTTTTCTGCACTCACAGACACCTTCAAATTCAAGCCTGATCTCTCTAGTGCAGTGGATGGACACTTTTTCCCATTTGGGAGCACACTAAATAAAAACTGTCAGGTACCACATGGCACCCCTGTCACATATGGATGTGAGGTTTCTCCATCTTTATTTAGATATTGTATCCTGCACACACTCCACCATTCCTTGGCACGCAGCAGCTAAGAACATCAAACTCAACACTCCATGCTACACTTTAAAGGAGAGCAATAGATCAGAAAGTCTGAATACCCAAGGAGCCAACCTCCTTCAGTGAGCTTGTTCACAGACCTGGCTTCAGATACCCCCTCTCCGAGCAAGAATCCCACATCAAACTGATTGTCTCTCGAGCATCTTCAACTCTCTGATGCCAAACAAATGTGTCACTCCTGAAACTATTTCTTCCACCTGCCTTATTTCTGTTAATCACACTAGGAGTCTCCCATGGGCTCTTGTTCAAAACTTGGCAAACTGTGTCTTATAGATGCTCAGTTTCTGATTCATTTATCTCATCTAAAAAAAAATGCTTACAGAGTACCCACCATGTGCCAAGTCTTGACTATCACTCATATTTATCCTTTCCTTTTCATATCCCCAGACAGTGCATGCCTGCCAGCCAGCCTCAATGCCTCCACCTACAGAATGCCTAAATCCCACACCCAGCTCCCTGTCTGCAGCTCTCTCTACACAGTGACTTTGCTCAAGCATTTCTTTGATTATACCACTTGCTTTGTGAACCAAGATTTTGTAAAAACAATGCTGTGTTTACCTTCATGATTCTGCATCTGCAATTCCCTTTGGCAGGTGTGTTCCCACCTATCTTGTCCACAGTGTGAACTCCTATTCATCTGTCAGCACCCTACATAGCTGTTCTTTCTCCAAAGAAGTTTTCTAACACTCATACACACCAAGGTTTTTTAATTTACATAATTTATTTGTGGGGGATAAAAATATTTATTATGATTGTTCTGATTATTTCATGCAGGTGACTTGCCAAAACTTGTCAAATTGTTCACTTTACATATGTGAAGTTTACCATCTGTCAAGTATACATTAACAAAGTTGCAAGAAATTGCTTAGATAAGAGAAACTGATGAATGCTATAAAAGTAAAGAGAAAGCACATTGAAGACAAACAAAAATTATGTCACTAAGATGATCAATGCATTAATTGGTAACCCCAGGGACTAATGGGTTTAATAGAGTTTCCAGTGAAGTTTTTTTCTTTTTTAAAAAATTTATTTTTTGACACTAAACACAGTTTGTATTGGAATATAGCCAATTAACAATGTTGCGATAGTTTCAGATGAACAGTGAATCCCACATCAGACACTTTAAAGGAGAGCAATAGATCAGAAAGTCTGAATACCCAAGGAGCCAACCTCCTTCAGTGAGCTTGTTCACAGACCTGGCTTCAGATACCCCCTCTCCGAGCAAGAATCCCACATCAAACTGATTGTCTCTCGAGCATCTTCAACTCTCTGATGCCAAACAAATGTGTCACTCCTGAAACTATTTCTTCCACCTGCCTTATTTCTGTTAATCACACTAGGAGTCTCCCATGGGCTCTTGTTCAAAACTTGGCAAACTGTGTCTTATAGATGCTCAGTTTCTGATTCATTTATCTCATCTAAAAAAAAATGCTTACAGAGTACCCACCATGTGCCAAGTCTTGACTATCACTCATATTTATCCTTTCCTTTTCATATCCCCAGACAGTGCATGCCTGCCAGCCAGCCTCAATGCCTCCACCTACAGAATGCCTAAATCCCACACCCAGCTCCCTGTCTGCAGCTCTTTTACACAGTGACTTTGCTCAAGCATTTCTTTGATTATACCACTTGCTTTGTGAACCAAGATTTTGTAAAAACAATGCTGTGTTTACCTTCATGATTCTGCATCTGCAATTCCCTTTGGCAGGTGTGTTCCCACCTATCTTGTCCACAGTGTGAACTCCTATTCATCTGTCAGCACCCTACATAGCTGTTCTTTCTCCAAAGAAGTTTTCTAACACTCATACACACCAAGGTTTTTTAATTTACATAATTTATTTGTGGGGGATAAAAATATTTATTATGATTGTTCTGATTATTTCATGCAGGTGACTTGCCAAAACTTGTCAAATTGTTCACTTTACATATGTGAAGTTTACCATCTGTCAAGTATACATTAACAAAGTTGCAAGAAATTGCTTAGATAAGAGAAACTGATGAATGCTATAAAAGTAAAGAGAAAGCACATTGAAGACAAACAAAAATTATGTCACTAAGATGATCAATGCATTAATTGGTAACCCCAGGGACTAATGGGTTTAATAGAGTTTCCAGTGAAGTTTTTTTCTTTTTTAAAAAATTTATTTTTTGACACTAAACACAGTTTGTATTGGAATATAGCCAATTAACAATGTTGCGATAGTTTCAGATGAACAGTGAAGGGACTCAGTCATACACATACATGAATCCATTCTCCACCAAATCCCCCTCCCATCCAGGCACACATACCCAAGTTTCTGATGGAATTAATCACTCCTTTCTCTGTGCCAATGCTGCATTTCACATAGCACGCATGCTGCACAATACTCTCTTATAATGAGATGGTGCATATATCTCCCTGGATAGCATGGGGTAGGGCAAACAGGTTAAAATATTAGCTCTGGAGCCAGACTACTGGAGCTTAATTTCGACTCCACCAAGGCTGAAAGACTTGGACAAGCTTGTTCTCCTCTCTGTGCTTTACCTCCTCATCTATAAAGTGGGGATCATCCTGCAACCTATGGCCCAGAGTTTTTGGAAGAATTAAATGAATTAATCAACATAAAAGGGCTGAACACAGTGTCTGACGTAAAAGGAATGACTCACATGTGACCACTACTGTGCCCAGAGATAAGGACAGAGTTGGGAGAAGAACTTCAGTAACAATGACCAAAGAAATTCCATGGAATATGAATGTCATTCACCCATCCCCTCACACATCTTTACAGCTTATTTCTACTTCTCACCTACAGAAACACTGTTATCAAATAGACTATGTCCCTATCCTTCTGCCATTTCCCCTCCTTTGCAAATGTCGTGCAAAGCCCAAGATTCGCTCTCCACCCTTTTTCTTCACCCCCATCTCTGAAAGTTCCCAAATCTATCTGTTTTTTTTTTGTATAAAAATATTTATTATGATTGTTCTGATTATTTCATGCAGGTGACTTGCCAAAACTTGTCAAATTGTTCACTTTACATATGTGAAGTTTACCATCTGTCAAGTATACATTAACAAAGTTGCAAGAAATTGCTTAGATAAGAGAAACTGATGAATGCTATAAAAGTAAAGAGAAAGCACATTGAAGACAAACAAAAATTATGTCACTAAGATGATCAATGCATTAATTGGTAACCCCAGGGACTAATGGGTTTAATAGAGTTTCCAGTGAAGTTTTTTTCTTTTTTAAAAAATTTATTTTTTGACACTAAACACAGTTTGTATTGGAATATAGCCAATTAACAATGTTGCGATAGTTTCAGATGAACAGTGAAGGGACTCAGTCATACACATACATGAATCCATTCTCCACCAAATCCCCCTCCCATCCAGGCACACATACCCAAGTTTCTGATGGAATTAATCACTCCTTTCTCTGTGCCAATGCTGCATTTCACATAGCACGCATGCTGCACAATACTCTCTTATAATGAGATGGTGCATATATCTCCCTGGATAGCATGGGGTAGGGCAAACAGGTTAAAATATTAGCTCTGGAGCCAGACTACTGGAGCTTAATTTCGACTCCACCAAGGCTGAAAGACTTGGACAAGCTTGTTCTCCTCTCTGTGCTTTACCTCCTCATCTATAAAGTGGGGATCATCCTGCAACCTATGGCCCAGAGTTTTTGGAAGAATTAAATGAATTAATCAACATAAAAGGGCTGAACACAGTGTCTGACGTAAAAGGAATGACTCACATGTGACCACTACTGTGCCCAGAGATAAGGACAGAGTTGGGAGAAGAACTTCAGTAACAATGACCAAAGAAATTCCATGGAATATGAATGTCATTCACCCATCCCCTCACACATCTTTACAGCTTATTTCTACTTCTCACCTACAGAAACACTGTTATCAAATAGACTATGTCCCTATCCTTCTGCCATTTCCCCTCCTTTGCAAATGTCGTGCAAAGCCCAAGATTCGCTCTCCACCCTTTTTCTTCACCCCCATCTCTGAAAGTTCCCAAATCTATCTGCAAGAATAACAACTCTTACCTCACTCTATACAACACTCTCTAGGTCCATCCACATCTCTACAAATGATCCAATTTTATTTCTTTTTATGACTGAGTTATGTTTTATTGTACATATGTACCACATCTTCTTTGTCTATTCATCTCTTGGGGACCATTTAGGTTGTTTTCATGTCCTGGCTATTGTAAATAATGCTGCAATGAACACTGGGCACAGGGAACTCTACTTGATGCACTATGGTGATCTGAATGGGAAGGATATCCAAAAGGGAGGGGATTATACATACATACATACATACATACATACATACATACACACATACATATCTGATTCACTTTGCTGTACAGCAGAAGCTAACACACATTGTAAAATAACTATGCTCCAAAAAAATTATGACAAAAGAAAGAATATTCTAGGATACCACTGCCCAGAGATTCTGATTTAGCAGATCAGAAAGGGTCCCTGGGACTCTATCTCACGAAGTCACCTAGGTGATTCTAATGAGTAACTAGGTATGTTCAGTTCCTTGAATAGAGCAGACACCCAAGAAACGTTTGAGGAAAGAAACTCCTGCACTAGTTTCTGGACTTCCATGCCCACAGCTAAGGGATCTTAGAAGGGTCTCTGGAGCTTGCCCTGGTGCCTTCCAAAAAGATGAAGAGCCTAGTATCAGGGATTATGAAAACTACCATGATCTCAGAGATGGCCTGATTTATTGAGCCTTTTGATCAAAACAAAAGAACAAAGTGCTTTTCTTAAACAACAAGTTGAGACATGAACACACAGACCAAGTTCTTTCCTATTTTCACGTGGATGCCCTCTGTAAATGCTCCAACTCCTGAAGCCATGACAAGTGGATGAACATTTGGTAAATGAGCAGATGAAACAATCTGCTTTTATGTATCATCTCTTGAATCAAATCAATGGTTCTTCTCAGAGACCCTAGCACACTGCCCCACCCAAACCCAGAGATAAGCTTAGGAATTTTACTGAAAGGGACAACCAAAGGAAGTATTTTTCATTCTTTACCTGATATATATAGACACACACACAATATATATATACACGCACATACACACACACATGCCTGGGAGTGGAATTGCTGGGTGCATATGGTAATTGAATAGCATTCTTAATCATTTATTTGTATTACTATATTGTTAAACTATAAACATCTCAAACTACTAATCAGAGTTGCTGAGAAAACTCATACTACCAAGCTAAATCCCTATCAATTCCAAACAAAGGCAAAAAGCATATGAATGGTTTAGCTTGGTCATTTATCAGCATCATGGTAAAATCAGGTAACCTGCTGGAAAGTTGTTTTTGAACTTAAAACTCTCTAATAAGTTAAATAAAAATGAATTTTCCTAGTGAGAGAACAATTTGATGAAGTGTAACAAGAACTTTGAAAATGTCAGTCTCTTGGTTCAATAATTCTACTTTGAAGAATACAAAGAAAATGTGAAATCCAAAAATGCAGCCTCAAAACACATGGTAAAGTAACAATGGAGGTGTCTGTCACTCAGTCTTGTCCGACTCTTTGCAACCTCATGGACTATGGCCTACCAGGCTCTTCTGTCCATGGCATTCTCCAGGCAAGAATACGATTTCTCTGCAATTAGAGCAGACACCCAAGAAACGTTTGAGGAAAGAACCCCTTTCCTGCACTAGTTTCTGGACTTCCATGCCCACAGCTAAGGGATCTTAGAAGGGTCTCTGGAGCTTGCCCTGGTGCCTTCCAAAAAGATGAAGAGCCTAGTATCAGGGATTATGAAAACTACCATGATCTCAGAGATGGCCTGATTTATTGAGCCTTTTGATCAAAACAAAAGAACAAAGTGCTTTTCTTAAACAACAAGTTGAGACATGAACACACAGACCAAGTTCTTTCCTATTTTCACGTGGATGCCCTCTGTAAATGCTCCAACTCCTGAAGCCATGACAAGTGGATGAACATTTGGTAAATGAGCAGATGAAACAATCTGCTTTTATGTATCATCTCTTGAATCAAATCAATGGTTCTTCTCAGAGACCCTAGCACACTGCCCCACCCAAACCCAGAGATAAGCTTAGGAATTTTACTGAAAGGGACAACCAAAGGAAGTATTTTTCATTCTTTACCTGATATATATAGACACACACACAATATATATATACACGCACATACACACACACATGCCTGGGAGTGGAATTGCTGGGTGCATATGGTAATTGAATAGCATTCTTAATCATTTATTTGTATTACTATATTGTTAAACTATAAACATCTCAAACTACTAATCAGAGTTGCTGAGAAAACTCATACTACCAAGCTAAATCCCTATCAATTCCAAACAAAGGCAAAAAGCATATGAATGGTTTAGCTTGGTCATTTATCAGCATCATGGTAAAATCAGGTAACCTGCTGGAAAGTTGTTTTTGAACTTAAAACTCTCTAATAAGTTAAATAAAAATGAATTTTCCTAGTGAGAGAACAATTTGATGAAGTGTAACAAGAACTTTGAAAATGTCAGTCTCTTGGTTCAATAATTCTACTTTGAAGAATACAAAGAAAATGTGAAATCCAAAAATGCAGCCTCAAAACACATGGTAAAGTAACAATGGAGGTGTCTGTCACTCAGTCTTGTCCGACTCTTTGCAACCTCATGGACTATGGCCTACCAGGCTCTTCTGTCCATGGCATTCTCCAGGCAAGAATACTGGAGTGGGTAGCCATTCCCTTCTCCAGAATATCTTCCCAAGCCAGGGCTCAAACCCAAGTCTCCCACACTGCAACCAGATTCTTCACAGTCTGATCCACCAGACTGAAAATGTCAGTCTCTTGGCCCAATTCTACTTTGGAGAATCTGAAGAAAATGTAAAATACAAAAATGTGGTATCACAAAAAAAAAAAAAAATGCTATTGAATAGTGATTTATAACAATGAAAAATGGGAAACAAACTAGTTATCCAGCAGTTGGTAATAATTAAATAAGTTATGCAACAACCAAACAGTAGAACACTATAAAGCTCATTAAAGTGAAGTTTATACAATTTTTAAAAGCATATAATATACGTCAGTAATAATGCTAAATCAATAAACTAGGTTAAAATTTTTTATACAATAAGACCTCAACTGTCCACAAAATACACATTTTTTTAAAAATCACATTTACAATGACACAAAACAGCTGAAAGACTCACCTACCCACTGTGTCCAAATAAAAACTGCCAAGAGACAGCATTCACAGATATAGTCATTGAGTTCAAAATATATTACAAATACTTTATGTTTTTTAAACAAATCCCTAATAGTTTCTCAACTGCTTCCACTACTATTATATAAAATGTATCAAGATATTAATTATCTGTACCTATTATACTAAAACTGTATTTCTATCATGAAATCCTAACTAATTCTTAGTTTCATAACTAGCTCCTACTCAGAGTTGCTGAGAAAACTCATACTACCAAGCTAAATCCCTATCAATTCCAAACAAAGGCAAAAAGCATATGAATGGTTTAGCTTGGTCATTTATCAGCATCATGGTAAAATCAGGTAACCTGCTGGAAAGTTGTTTTTGAACTTAAAACTCTCTAATAAGTTAAATAAAAATGAATTTTCCTAGTGAGAGAACAATTTGATGAAGTGTAACAAGAACTTTGAAAATGTCAGTCTCTTGGTTCAATAATTCTACTTTGAAGAATACAAAGAAAATGTGAAATCCAAAAATGCAGCCTCAAAACACATGGTAAAGTAACAATGGAGGTGTCTGTCACTCAGTCTTGTCCGACTCTTTGCAACCTCATGGACTATGGCCTACCAGGCTCTTCTGTCCATGGCATTCTCCAGGCAAGAATACTGGAGTGGGTAGCCATTCCCTTCTCCAGAATATCTTCCCAAGCCAGGGCTCAAACCCAAGTCTCCCACACTGCAACCAGATTCTTCACAGTCTGATCCACCAGACTGAAAATGTCAGTCTCTTGGCCCAATTCTACTTTGGAGAATCTGAAGAAAATGTAAAATACAAAAATGTGGTATCACAAAAAAAAAAAAAAATGCTATTGAATAGTGATTTATAACAATGAAAAATGGGAAACAAACTAGTTATCCAGCAGTTGGTAATAATTAAATAAGTTATGCAACAACCAAACAGTAGAACACTATAAAGCTCATTAAAGTGAAGTTTATACAATTTTTAAAAGCATATAATATACGTCAGTAATAATGCTAAATCAATAAACTAGGTTAAAATTTTTTATACAATAAGACCTCAACTGTCCACAAAATACACATTTTTTTAAAAATCACATTTACAATGACACAAAACAGCTGAAAGACTCACCTACCCACTGTGTCCAAATAAAAACTGCCAAGAGACAGCATTCACAGATATAGTCATTGAGTTCAAAATATATTACAAATACTTTATGTTTTTTAAACAAATCCCTAATAGTTTCTCAACTGCTTCCACTACTATTATATAAAATGTATCAAGATATTAATTATCTGTACCTATTATACTAAAAACTGTATTTCTATCATGAAATCAAACTACAATCTCAACATCTAGGCCCTTGACTTTCAAAAGAGCTTTAAATAAAACAAGAAAGTTTCTTTTAGATTAACTTGGAGTAAGCCCTTCAGAGTAATGGGTGTACTGTGCAAACTATAAAAAGAAGAGATTTTTCAAGCTTCATTTTGAAAGAATGCAAAAAAAAAAAAAAAAATAGATTGGGCTGGTACAACCAGACCAGCTATCCTTATTTCCACTAGCATATTAAGGGACATGATGTTCTTGACAAAAAGCTAGCCAATTCTGTTTTGAAGAACTATTGATGCTGCTGCTTTTTGATAAAGAAATAATCCTGAAAATTACCCAACAGATGGCACATTTCTAACCTAAGCTTTCCTTTTTTCAGTGAAAAGTTACCGACCTGATATAAAAACTATGGGCTTTGCAGTCAGACAGCATTCATTTTAGGTATCACTCTGTCATTCGCTAGCCCTGCAAAATTGGTAAGTCATCTTGTCCAAGCTTCCTAAAAGGTAGAGATAATAATAACCACCCCTCGACACCTCTATCCCCTGCAAAAGTTTCCAGTGGGGATTCAATAAGCTAAGAGAATGAAACCACTCAACATGGTAACTGATACCCACAATACTGTTCCTACATGACAGCTTGTACTCTTCATGCCTGTCTCAGCATTTATTCCACCATTTCATTTGAAATACTGTCCTTTGTAATACAGAGGGAAAAGGATTTTAAACCACTATATAATTTGGACAAGCCATCTTTGAAGGAAATTGCCCTAATATTTTGCAGAAGGAAATGGTAACCCACTCCAGTATTCTTACATGGAAAATTCCATCAATGGAGAAGCCTGGCGAGCTACAGTCCAGGGTGTCTCAAAACATGCATATGGGACTCAGTTGTGAGGAATCTGCCTGCAATGCAGGATACCCAAGTCCCATCTCTGGGTTGGGAAGATCCCCCTGGAGGAGGGCACGGCAACCCACTCCAGTATTCTTGCCTGGAAGAATCCCCATGAACATAGGAGCCTGGTGGGCTGCAGTCCATGGGGTCACACAGAATTGGACAGGACAGAAGTGACTATGCAGCAGCAGTCCCCATATTTTAGATAAAGCTCAATCTTGAAATTACTAACATAGGCCCTTTAATAACTGGAAGCCTGACTAAAAATCTCAGATAGCCAACACAGAGTTGGTTCTTAACCTGATCAATCAAAATGAGCAGACAGGGGCTTTTCTGGTGGTACAATGCAGGTGATAGGACTTTGATACCTGGTGTGGGAAGGAAGATTCCACATACTGTGGAGCAACTAAGCCTGTGGGTCACAACTACTGAAGCCCACACTCCTAGAGCCTGTGCCCCACAACAAGAGAAGCCACTTTGACTAGAGAAAGCCCATGTACAGGAACAAAAACCCCATGCAGCCATAAAGACATGTTTAAGAAAAAAAAAATGAGACCAAAGCACATGGAGCCTTCGGGTCATGACTCTTTCTACTCCACCCATCACCAGTTTTCTGACCCTGGGAAATTGGCTTAATCCTTCTCATTGCCAGCTCCCTCTACAAAAGAATGGAAAGAATAATAACAAAGGTTGATACTAGGATTTAAAAACAAAACAGCCTATATACAGTGTCTGCACATCACAAGTGATTAAAACACAGCTGCTTTTATCATACATTTATTATTACATCAATTGCTAGCATTGATATTTCATCAATATAACTCAACTGGGGTCTGAAAATAGGGACCACTGTGACCGTTAGTCAGTACTTACGTCGGCAGACCTTACAGCACTGGCCAGCAATGTGCACTGGGAGGGAGTCTGGGGAGCAGCTGACGGGGGGACAGGACATCCTGCGGCATTCCACAGCCCCACTCTGAGGAAGAAACAACAGGAAAAGAATTATCAGCAGATGTGCCCTCAGCAGGAAAAAGCTACATCCAAGTTCAAAAACCTCACCAGGAAAAGCAAGGTAGTGTGAGGAGTTCCTTGGGCTTCCCAAGTGGTGCTAGTGGTAAAGAACCCTCCTGACAAAGCAAGAAACCTAAGAGATGGGGGTTCAATCCCTGTCTGGAGGATCCCCTGGAGAAAGGCATGACAAGCCACCCCACAAATAATTTTCTCCAGCCTGAATGAACCCATGCCATCACAATGACTTTTCTGAGATACATCATGGGTTTCATTCCACCTGCAAATGCGGGCTAAGTAGATTAGTCAGAAAACAAAGCCTATTTTTATAAGAACATAAGTAACATCTTTTGCAGACCCTAAGTACTAACATAGGCCCTTTAATAACTGGAAGCCTGACTAAAAATCTCAGATAGCCAACACAGAGTTGGTTCTTAACCTGATCAATCAAAATGAGCAGACAGGGGCTTTTCTGGTGGTACAATGCAGGTGATAGGACTTTGATACCTGGTGTGGGAAGGAAGATTCCACATACTGTGGAGCAACTAAGCCTGTGGGTCACAACTACTGAAGCCCACACTCCTAGAGCCTGTGCCCCACAACAAGAGAAGCCACTTTGACTAGAGAAAGCCCATGTACAGGAACAAAAACCCCATGCAGCCATAAAGACATGTTTAAGAAAAAAAAAATGAGACCAAAGCACATGGAGCCTTCGGGTCATGACTCTTTCTACTCCACCCATCACCAGTTTTCTGACCCTGGGAAATTGGCTTAATCCTTCTCATTGCCAGCTCCCTCTACAAAAGAATGGAAAGAATAATAACAAAGGTTGATACTAGGATTTAAAAACAAAACAGCCTATATACAGTGTCTGCACATCACAAGTGATTAAAACACAGCTGCTTTTATCATACATTTATTATTACATCAATTGCTAGCATTGATATTTCATCAATATAACTCAACTGGGGTCTGAAAATAGGGACCACTGTGACCGTTAGTCAGTACTTACGTCGGCAGACCTTACAGCACTGGCCAGCAATGTGCACTGGGAGGGAGTCTGGGGAGCAGCTGACGGGGGGACAGGACATCCTGCGGCATTCCACAGCCCCACTCTGAGGAAGAAACAACAGGAAAAGAATTATCAGCAGATGTGCCCTCAGCAGGAAAAAGCTACATCCAAGTTCAAAAACCTCACCAGGAAAAGCAAGGTAGTGTGAGGAGTTCCTTGGGCTTCCCAAGTGGTGCTAGTGGTAAAGAACCCTCCTGACAAAGCAAGAAACCTAAGAGATGGGGGTTCAATCCCTGTCTGGAGGATCCCCTGGAGAAAGGCATGACAAGCCACCCCACAAATAATTTTCTCCAGCCTGAATGAACCCATGCCATCACAATGACTTTTCTGAGATACATCATGGGTTTCATTCCACCTGCAAATGCGGGCTAAGTAGATTAGTCAGAAAACAAAGCCTATTTTTATAAGAACATAAGTAACATCTTTTGCAGACCCTGACAACCACTGTTGAAGTACTAACAATCATTTCATATTTTTCCAGACAAACAATGGCATTCTTCAGGTATTCATCAAGTAATTTCAACTAGACAGAGGTTACATACTAATGTCAGGTGAGGTGTGGTTTTTTAATTCTGAAATAGATCAAATAATAGATACAAATAATACAAATAATGGATAATCTGAAAGTCAGGAGTCCTGCAATTCTCAAAAACAGATAATGGATACCTTGCAAAATACAATGAAGACACCTAGAAGCTAATTAAATGCTCTTTTAAAATGTATTCTAGCAGAGAAAAGTTGTGAATGAAGTGAACCATTAGGTAATTTAAAAACCAAAGGAGTTCCTTCCTCCCTCTGATACTCAGATCTCTATAAAGAGTAAGCTTCTTAATAATAACTAGATTATGCTAGAGTGTGTCTGCTTTCCCTTGACAAGTACTGGTAGTTATAATGACACCTCTTCAGCTTCCCTTCATAATTGCTCCTATTAGTCAATAGGCACTTAGTAAACAAGTAGTACTTCATAGAGTTAGCATTATAAAGAAATAGGAATAATCAGTATAATTAGTGCAACTACAAAGAGGCTTACTTTGCATGTGCAGTTCCTGCAATGATCACCATCAACCCAGGAGTCCTGGTCTCTATAGAGCAGTCCACTCACTTGACAAGTCTTCTCACAATGACAGTTTTCCAATTGACTCAGTCTTGTCTCTGCATAGTTCAGCTGCAAACAAGAGTTGCTACATGTAATTTCTGTAATTCAACTGCATTGTTCTAACAAGCTAATCACAACAAGAAAAAACAAATCCTAGCCGGGGGAGGAGGGAAGGAGGGCAGGCAGAATGCTCAAAGTAGTTCACTGATTCTCCATCAGAGTTGTTTCTGGAGGGTTTTTCTCTTTTTTTTTTTTTTTTTTTAAATTTTACACAAGGTAGAATCATTCTAATTTGAAGACATATTGGCTCCTATGGTCTAATGAGCACCAAATGAGACATTAAACTATCTCAGGGACCTCATGGGTGTTCATCAACATGTGTGCTTTCAGCACAAGCCCACAAAAAAACACTTGTAATGAATGTGTTCAAGGACTTACTTCAGTGTTTACAGAAGATCTAATCAGTAACTCTGAAGCACTTACATTTATCTCCCACCATCCCATCCGTGCTCTTCACACACTAACAAGAGTCTCGTGTTTACAAACTTGGAAGTCACTGCTTCCTCTTTTATGAAAAATTCCAGGGAACCAGAGTCCGAAAAAGATTGAGTCAGAGGCAGATCTTAATTCTCCCCGCTTCTGAATTCTCCACATAGAACACCCCAGAATAAACCTGGGTATTCTGATAAGGTCAAGAGAGGCAACCAAAACCCAAGGTGAGATGAGGATTTTGTAAAACCTTTTTCTTTAAGGCCAGAATTAAAGCTCTTTTAAAATGTATTCTAGCAGAGAAAAGTTGTGAATGAAGTGAACCATTAGGTAATTTAAAAACCAAAGGAGTTCCTTCCTCCCTCTGATACTCAGATCTCTATAAAGAGTAAGCTTCTTAATAATAACTAGATTATGCTAGAGTGTGTCTGCTTTCCCTTGACAAGTACTGGTAGTTATAATGACACCTCTTCAGCTTCCCTTCATAATTGCTCCTATTAGTCAATAGGCACTTAGTAAACAAGTAGTACTTCATAGAGTTAGCATTATAAAGAAATAGGAATAATCAGTATAATTAGTGCAACTACAAAGAGGCTTACTTTGCATGTGCAGTTCCTGCAATGATCACCATCAACCCAGGAGTCCTGGTCTCTATAGAGCAGTCCACTCACTTGACAAGTCTTCTCACAATGACAGTTTTCCAATTGACTCAGTCTTGTCTCTGCATAGTTCAGCTGCAAACAAGAGTTGCTACATGTAATTTCTGTAATTCAACTGCATTGTTCTAACAAGCTAATCACAACAAGAAAAAACAAATCCTAGCCGGGGGAGGAGGGAAGGAGGGCAGGCAGAATGCTCAAAGTAGTTCACTGATTCTCCATCAGAGTTGTTTCTGGAGGGTTTTTCTCTTTTTTTTTTTTTTTTTTTAAATTTTACACAAGGTAGAATCATTCTAATTTGAAGACATATTGGCTCCTATGGTCTAATGAGCACCAAATGAGACATTAAACTATCTCAGGGACCTCATGGGTGTTCATCAACATGTGTGCTTTCAGCACAAGCCCACAAAAAAACACTTGTAATGAATGTGTTCAAGGACTTACTTCAGTGTTTACAGAAGATCTAATCAGTAACTCTGAAGCACTTACATTTATCTCCCACCATCCCATCCGTGCTCTTCACACACTAACAAGAGTCTCGTGTTTACAAACTTGGAAGTCACTGCTTCCTCTTTTATGAAAAATTCCAGGGAACCAGAGTCCGAAAAAGATTGAGTCAGAGGCAGATCTTAATTCTCCCCGCTTCTGAATTCTCCACATAGAACACCCCAGAATAAACCTGGGTATTCTGATAAGGTCAAGAGAGGCAACCAAAACCCAAGGTGAGATGAGGATTTTGTAAAAGAACCTTTTTTCTTTACCCAGGCCACACAGCTGCTCCCGTTAAACATGGATTGTAGAATCTCTGGTTTGAAAGGGTTCATGAAGTTTGAATGACATCACAAGTAATCCCTTCAAGTGATCATCCAGCCTCTACTTGCACACATAACAGTGATAAAATAGTCATTACCTTCCAACAGAAGCTAGCCGTGGGTGTTTGAAAGGTCTATCTTAGCTTGAGCCATGGCATTCCTCTCCCTTTTTCCTAACTGACCTAGTTTTGCCTTCCAACCAGTTATGAACAAGCCTAATCACTACAAACATCTGAGGTTTTCCTGTTCTCATGCCTGGTCCTAACCACATTCAGTCCCACCAGATTCCTCTAATAGCTCCTCATGATATGATTCCAACCTCTCTCCTGACCATTCTCCATATAGGCAACTCCAGGTTGTATGGTACAAAGGCTTGGTATGATCTCTCTGCTGTCACATCCATACTAAGGACTAACTCAGCTGGGAGGTAATATCCTTCTTCTTCCCTTCTTACATAGAGACTGCCATGATGGAAAAACAAATACAACTTTCTAAAGATGTATCAGATAGTTTCTTTTCCTTCTCAACCATAATTATATTACACATCCCAGTCTTGGGTATTTTCCCCATACAGGAGATCAAATCCATTTCTGATCCTAACTAAGACTATTTCAGGGTGGGATTTTAGTTATAATGATTGAAGCTGGCTAGTGATGACTTCTACTGTCTTTCTACATTTTCTGTGGTTCCAGTCCACACGTGCTCTTCTCAACTTATCATAGAACTATTCTCTGGAAATGGAATCCACATTTAATTCCAACCTTGGTTTTTATCACTTATTCAGTCCTCTTCCTCCACACTTTTAAAATCTCTTAGTAAGAACTGTTCTCAGTAAGTACAGTTCCTATGTCTTGCCTGTCAGGAGTAGTACAAAGAGGAAGGAAGAAGATCAAATAGGATCCTAAACAAACAATGAGCAGTATAATCAGTTCTGAAGAAACAGAGCTGACCATGCCTGAAATATTAGCTTCCTATGATGTCTCTACTATACACGATGTTCCAGAAATTCATGTTACACTTATATCTTCAGCCTAGTTATGGGGCTTCCAGGATGGATAAGTTCTTTTGGAATTCCTTAGAAAACACGGATAATATATACTTCCAAAAGTCTGGTGACACCAAGTGACCAAAACCATATATTGGTAAGAGACAATAAGAAGGGAGAGGTGATGCATCACATATTATCTTTGCCTGATCTCTATCACCTCAGCAGTTCCCACGTAAGGTAGTGATAGTTGAATGATCTTGGAATGAATAGGAAAGTTGAACTAGAAGATAATCTTTCTTAAAGTGGCTCTGAATGAGGAATCTATGACAGTAAAGTGTCCTGAAAGTCCAAAACAACTATCTGTCTGTATCACCGTGAGAAAGGCACTTCTCAAGGACTAGTGCAAAGGGCAATTCTGTACTCTCCCAGTTTCCTGAAAACCCAGGAGCTTGCCTAAAGGCAGTATTGTCAATTTCAGAGCTGCCCACAATGTCTCCAGGTTGTATGGTACAAAGGCTTGGTATGATCTCTCTGCTGTCACATCCATACTAAGGACTAACTCAGCTGGGAGGTAATATCCTTCTTCTTCCCTTCTTACATAGAGACTGCCATGATGGAAAAACAAATACAACTTTCTAAAGATGTATCAGATAGTTTCTTTTCCTTCTCAACCATAATTATATTACACATCCCAGTCTTGGGTATTTTCCCCATACAGGAGATCAAATCCATTTCTGATCCTAACTAAGACTATTTCAGGGTGGGATTTTAGTTATAATGATTGAAGCTGGCTAGTGATGACTTCTACTGTCTTTCTACATTTTCTGTGGTTCCAGTCCACACGTGCTCTTCTCAACTTATCATAGAACTATTCTCTGGAAATGGAATCCACATTTAATTCCAACCTTGGTTTTTATCACTTATTCAGTCCTCTTCCTCCACACTTTTAAAATCTCTTAGTAAGAACTGTTCTCAGTAAGTACAGTTCCTATGTCTTGCCTGTCAGGAGTAGTACAAAGAGGAAGGAAGAAGATCAAATAGGATCCTAAACAAACAATGAGCAGTATAATCAGTTCTGAAGAAACAGAGCTGACCATGCCTGAAATATTAGCTTCCTATGATGTCTCTACTATACACGATGTTCCAGAAATTCATGTTACACTTATATCTTCAGCCTAGTTATGGGGCTTCCAGGATGGATAAGTTCTTTTGGAATTCCTTAGAAAACACGGATAATATATACTTCCAAAAGTCTGGTGACACCAAGTGACCAAAACCATATATTGGTAAGAGACAATAAGAAGGGAGAGGTGATGCATCACATATTATCTTTGCCTGATCTCTATCACCTCAGCAGTTCCCACGTAAGGTAGTGATAGTTGAATGATCTTGGAATGAATAGGAAAGTTGAACTAGAAGATAATCTTTCTTAAAGTGGCTCTGAATGAGGAATCTATGACAGTAAAGTGTCCTGAAAGTCCAAAACAACTATCTGTCTGTATCACCGTGAGAAAGGCACTTCTCAAGGACTAGTGCAAAGGGCAATTCTGTATCTCTCCCAGTTTCCTGAAAACCCAGGAGCTTGCCTAAAGGCAGTATTGTCAATTTCCAGAGCTGCCCAACAAAATGGAGCTATACTCACTTACAAACCTCAATTCCAGGGGCTTACCTGGTGGTCCAGTGGGTAAACAGACCACCTTGCAGTGCAAGGGGTGCCTTTCGATCCCTAGCCAGGAAGTTCCCGTGTGCCACAACGCGGCTGGGCTGATGTGTCCAATTATGAGCCAGTGCTCTGGAACGTATGCGCCCAGAACCAGTGCTCTGCAATGAGAGGCCACTGCAATGGGAGGTCCACACATGCCAAAGAGTAAAGATGGATGAAAAACTTTTAAAAAACCAAAAAACCTTAATTCCAAGGAAGAACCTCAGTTTTAATACAATGGAAGCTATTCCTGTGGCTGCCTTTTTTTTTTCCCTCCTGAGCTTTTTTTACTTTTTAATGTACTTAGCCTTCTCTGAAAACAATGAAAATCCCTAATCTCTGTAATAAGAATACATCAGACAGACTTCAAGACAAAGGAATAGAGTAATGCAAAATGCTAATATTTCAAAGGCACTTAATATGTAATCTTGCTGCTTCCCCCTGCTAAATCCTGAAGCAATAATAAAGGAGAAAAACAACTCTGAAACAAAAAAATGAATTACATTTTCTGTCACTGGTATCAGCATGCTGAATTTCTACAAATTCATTTTCAAAAGCTGTTTCTACACTACCTGCCATTTTCTTGAAGAACGCCTGCAGATCCAAAATAGATACAGTATCAAATCTGCATCTTTTCTGTTTTAGCTTTGTTCAAGCATTTATCTAAGCAACCAGGAACCAAACCATTTATTCTTAACTCTACACAAAGCCAGACAGTAAAGGCCTTTTTCACATTAAGAGGTCAAAGAATGAATGAATCTAAGTACATCAGCTGTGCAATAGACTGCTTTTTACTTTCCTTTGAAATATTGTTTATTTGGCATTTGCTATGTGAAAGGGAAAAAAAGAGTTCAATTGTGTTAAATCTTTAAGTTTAATTGAAAAATCACTATTGAACTCCTTGAACAAAGTCTCAGAATTAAACATGTTACCAGTTGAAATGCTACTCCAAGTGTTGCTTGATTTAAATAAGTATATTTGAACAAGATTTAGACAGAATTCATCAAGAAATTCCCCATCTTCAGCCTCTCTTCTTCCTGAGCTTGAAAGGAGAATGTGATTCCAGCACAGGTAGGATCCAAGAGCAGGACACAGCCGGACCCAATCTCTGTATACCTGGCTCAGCAAGTGTGTGGTCCTTGCAGTGTCAAGACTCTCTAGGAGAACTTTCAGAATAAGCCAGGGGATTGGTGGTCTCTAGTGGATTCCTAAGGGAGGTGTCCGGGGACCACTTCCCTGCACCTTCCCCCTTGTAAAAGTATCATTTTGCCAGACTGTAAGGATCCTTCAAGAGGCCTCTTCTGTACCCTGGCCCCTGTGACCTGAAACTACCTGGGAGCTGCTTCCCTCATCTGTCCTTTAATAGTCATTTTCAACTATCCTCACTTTGAAAGGAGAAAAGAAACAGCAGGCCCTCCTAGGCGCACCCCTGAGCTAACCTGGTGTCTGTGCCTGTTTGGTTTCATGTGATTTGGGCTACCACTCCTGCCTGGCTTGTGCACTGGGCTTGCTCTCTGGTCAGATTCCATGGGTTTCACTATAACCCAAGTGTGAGAATTTTCTGCTGCTTTCCAATACCTCCTGTCTCTAGACCAGATTTCTGACAGCAACTCTCATGTAATCTTTATAAAATGAAGAATAACTGTCACCATTTTAACATATGGGGAAATTGCAGCTGGAATCAAGAATAGTGACTCACTCCAGGCTTCAAACATTGAAGGAGTAATAAAAATGAGATTCGATATCAAACGAGTCTTACTCCAAAACCCATTTCTATCTCTCCATGATCTATCTGACTAATGTCTATTTTAATCATAGCTGCTGGGCAACTCAAAGCAAACCTCCAATCCTATCAGCTAAATCTTACCACAATAGGCATATTTAACCAAAGGCAAAGACCAAATACAGATGGATTGAGTGCCACAGAATTCCCTTTTTGCCCAGGAATCCTACTTGTCTTCTGGACTGGCTTATCACCTAAGACTGCATCTCTTTCCCTCTGATTCAGCAATATGGCAGACTAGGCACCTTGAAAGACTTTATTAATTGAACCAACTAAAATGCTGGATAAAACACAAATCAAAGGTTTCAAAAATTGTCACAAGAGATGATACAAAAGGAAGAAAGTCATAGTGGCCAAAACAGACTGACAGCCAGGGATCCAGGGAGGTGAGTGAGCAACAAAGTTCCATGATGTCATCCAAAACATGAAATCGTTGAGTTCCACCTTGATGACTGTGCAGGAAGGGCCAGGGAGATGGAGAACAGAGTCTGCCAATACAAAATGCTTTAAAGGAAACTGTTACATGAAGGCAGGACCTCCAAATGGCTATATCCTCAGCTTAAGAGTGAACAAAAAGGAAATAAGGCTTGTACAGGCACGGAAGGAAGACCATCCTGTTCAGATTAAAGGGAAATATCTTCCCTGAGAATCTTAAGGAACTCTTTGCTGAGAATTCACCTGGCTGATCCTAGGTTTGCAGTCTAATTCTTTGTTTGGTTTTTTTTTATTCATTTTATTTTGGGCGGGGGTCGGGTTGGGGAGGGAGGGGAGCGGGCGGACCACTTCTATTGGTCTTTCATTTCTCTATTTTCATCCATCTTTGCTCTCCAGCCCATGTGGGCCTCCCATCGCGGCGGCATCTGTCGTCACAGAGCGCCGGCTCTGGGCGCATGCGCTCCAGAGCTCCGGCTCGGCGATTGGACACATCAGTCCAGCCGCTCCGCGGCACGTGGGATCTTCCCAGGCCAGGGATCGAACTGCCGCCCCTTGCACTGCAAGGCAGTGTCCTTACCCACTGGACCACCAGGGGAAGCCCGCAGTCTAATTCTGAGTAGTCCCATGATCTGAAAAACCTTAAAGAGATAATGCAGGGGCTTCCCCTGGTGGTCCAGTGGGTAGGGACACTGCCTTGCAGTGCAAGGGGCGCCAGTTTGATCCCTGGCCTGGGAAGATCCCACGTGCTGCGGAGCAGCTGGCCTGATGTGTCCAATCGCCAAGCCGGAGCTCTGGAGCGCATGCACCCAGAGCAGGCGCTCTGTGCCAAAAGAGGCCGCCGAGGCCTACACGGGCCAAAGAACAAAGATGGATGAAAAAAGATAAATGAAAGACTAATAGAAGTGGCCCGCCTGCTCCCCTCCCTCCCCAACATGACCTCCGCCCAAAAATAAATAATAAAATAAATAAATCTCTTTTTAAAAAAAAAAAAAAAAAAGAGATAATGCAATAGAAGTTGCCCCTGGGTGGTTCACAGAATGTAAACCCAGGATTGAGAAAATTCCCATGTCTATCTAAGGAAAAAAAGTGGCTGTAACTAGACGGGTGAGTTCAGAGGCCTTGTTCTTACCTGACATTCCTCCTTCAAAAGCCGCTACAAGCTCTGTGCTCACATTTCCCTCCCAACAGGTACTGTCTGAACACACACTCCTCTTTTCCTCTGAGTTTATGTGCTCACACTTCTCCTCACTAGTATTGCCTCCTCTTGCTGGTAGCATCCTCTTCCCTTCCTCCATCAGTCATTCCTCCTTTATATCTTTTGCTTCACTTCCTAAACCCCTCTCCTGCAACCATAAAGTTTCTTGATCATGATCCACCTTTCAGAATCTAAGTTTAAGTGCAAACTTTGCCATCCCACTTTTCTTGGGAAAAGGTATACAACCTTCTTGGAATTCTGTCTTCTCATGAACAATGGGCTAATCAATGTGGCTCAGAGAATTGTAAGGATTAAAGAGAGAGAATATAAAAAGCTTAAAAAGTACAACCAACACATAGTGAATGCTCAATAAATATTACCCAGTGTGAGTATCTTGCCACCTTAGTCCAGATCAGAGATGGACAGACTAAAGCTAGTGGACCAAATCTGTCCCTCCACTTTCTCTGTATGGCCTGTGAGCTAAAACTGATGTTTACGTTTTACAGTGATTACATTCTTTAATTGAAGTATGGCTGATATATGAGATATTCTAAGCTGCAACTTTGCAATATAGTAACTGACAATTTATAAAGGTCATACTCCATTTATAGTTATTATAAAATATTCCCTATACTCCCTGAGTTATAGAATAAGTTATCATGATATACTGTATGATAGTTTGTACCTATCAACCCACTACCCCAATATCGTTCCCTCATCCCTTCTCTCTCCACACTAGAAACTACAATTTTGTTCTCTGTATCTATGAGTCTACTTCCTTTTTGTTTTACTAACTAGTTTATTGCATTTTTTAGACTCTACATGTAAGTGATATTGTACAGCATTTATATTTCTCTGTCTGATTTATTTCACTAGGATAATGCCCTCCAAGTCCACAGATGTTGACGTGAATGCCACAATTTCCTTCTTTTTATAGCTGAGTAGTACTCTATTGTGTGTGGAGCGGGGGCATGCCTCCTGGGGCTGACTGGTGTGTTTCCTGGTATAAAAATTTGATAGCCAGCTAAATATAATGTGTCTTATCACATTCATGCATTTATCTGTTGGTGGACATGAAGGCTGCTTCCATAGCTTGGCAATTCTATATAATGCTGCTATGAACACTGGAATGCATGTATCTTTCTGAATTAGTGTTTTGGTTTTCTTTGGATTTATAGCCAAGTAGGAAACTGTTGAGTCATATAAGAGCTCTTGGGCTTCCCTGATGGCATAGTAGGTAAAAAATCTGCCTGTAATATAGGAACACAGGGAACATAGGTTCAATCCCTGGGTCAGGAAGATCCTCTGGAGGAGGAAATGGCAACCCACTCCAGTATTTTTGCCTGGAGAATCCAAGGGACAGAGGAGCTTGGTAGGCTACAGTCCAAAGGGGTCACCAAGAGCTGGACATGACTGAGCAGGAGCAAGATCATGATCATGATGGTAGTTCTATGTTTAGTCTTTTGAGAACTCTCCATACTGTTTTCCACAGTGGCTGCACCAATTTACATTCCCACCAACAGTGTAAAAAGTTTCCCTTTATTGCAGAGAAAACAGTAATATCTGTCACTTGTGTTCTTTTTTGAAGATAGCCAATCTGACAGGTGTGCAGTGACATACAACTGTGGTTTTGATTTGCACTTCCCTGATGATAAGCAATGTTGAGCATCTTTTCATGTTATATATTGACTGATGGAGCACATTCAAGTGAAATATATATTTCTATATCATTCATGTTCTAAATTTTGCTTCTCGATCTACAAAGACTAAAATTTACCAACTGGCCCTTTACAAGAAAGTTTGCCAACTCCTCTTCTAGATTACCACAGGTTCCAAATTTTGCAGTGAAAACGGAAGCACTCTTCCATTATCATTCTATTCACAGTTTGAAAGAAATAGACAGAAATCTTCCAAATGCCGGGGGTGTTCAGAAGGTAGATTAAACCATTTTCTGCTTGCAGTCACTCACAATTAAATATCTTCTGCCTCACAATTGTCCATTTTCCATAAAAATGTTTTGAGAACAGAGCTCAATGTGGCTGCTAGATAATCTATGGTTAAAAACAGAAAAATGACATTCTTGCAACAGAAAAGAATGAGAACTAAAAGGGCACTGTCAACTCTAGGACATGGGGAACCACAGGCACCTGAGGCTGCGTGGCATGTTTCTTGGTCCAAAAATTTGGTAGCAAGCTAAAAAATAATTAACAGTATTGAGATCAAGCTGCTCCAGACAATTTGAAATAAAAGCTTCTATACGCCGTAAGTTGGGAAGGCAAATAATTGCCTGTGTTTCACATTTCCACTGTACTCTGAAGTGAAAAGCACTCAAATCTCAGTTTTAGTTTCTTTCTTTACAAAAGTGCTATGCCTCTCCTTTGCAAACAAAAGGAGACTTGGCCAAAAATAACCTAGTTTGAAACAGAAACACTGTCTTCAGTTGCAAAGTCTTTTAGTCCAAAATATGCCCCTACTTCCCAAATACTGACCTACCCACCAATATTTTCCACGTGCTATGGCAGGAGCAGTCACAGCTGCAGGTGGAATAGGATTAATGTATCATTTTCACTGTTATTAAAATTCTTCATTTTGCAGAGTACAATGTCTCTTAGGCCCAACCTAATTCTTTCTTCGCCTTAGGCCAGAGCTCATGTCCATGACTGACTGGTATCAAAACAGCCTTAGCCATGTTTTCTATTTATTCAGTGCCTTTCTTTGCTAGGCGCAGGGTTTTTCATTATCAATCTAAACTTAATGAATATATATTATTAAAGCCCCTAATTGTTTTTAAATTTTCGGCTCTGCCAGTCAATATATCATCTCTAGGGTAGAAATAACTTCCTTTTCATCACTGGCTCTTCTGTGCCTAACACAGCAAATAGCAGATCCTGAAAAGATGCTTGTCAAGTCAATGATGGAAAGGAGGGAGAGATGCAAAAGTAGAAGACGGAAAGTGTTAAAAGGCAAATTTGCCTCCTTTACTTTTTTTTAACTCAGGACCAGCTTTGAAATGAATCATGTATTAGGAATATGATATAATGCCTTCCTGTGACAGTAATCTGTTCCTAACAATAGCTATTTTGCCCTTTCAGATTATTGGCAATTATTCTTGCATCTAGAATGCATTAGTTTACAGGCAGCAATGACTCTGACCATGTATCAGCTCTCAGTGTTACTAGTTTAATAGCCAAAGGGCAAAATTCCTTTCCACTCCCAGGAACTCTACAGTGATACATACTGCCTCTTTCTTCCAAACATTTTTCAAATAAATATTTTCATACAGCCTAGCAGCATCAAAGACCTAAATGGTTATGTTTACTATAGTTTGTCCTATTTCAAGAAGGAGCAACCATTTTTATGGTAACATATTGCAGATGCCAAAGCTAAAAATGTTTCCATTATAGCATATCACTCTGAATCCTAGATAGGATGGACAGAAAAATGAAACATTACAAGTGAAGTTTAGATACCTACTTTTGCAGTCATCTTAGCCAACAGCTCTTGTAAATCCATTATTCCTTGCACCAGGTTTAAGAAATCACTGCAAGTTGGGCAAGCTCAACAAAAAAAAATACAAAATAATGTTGATACTGTGCTAATGGAAGAAAAAATATTTTTCAACAGTAGTTTTTTGGCTATGATGAAGGGTTTTCGCTTTTCTGGTTAAGTTTGACTTACGAATAAATAAAATGAGTAAAGGAACTGAAAAGAAAGGTAAGATGTTTTTCTGGAAAACATTTTTAAATTTAAATTAAGCCCCCATTTTCACTGGCCCTAAAGAATTATGAATTATCACAGAAGCAGCAAAAGCAAACTCCTATTAATGCAATAAGTTTTAAAATTAGTTTATATAGGGCTTCCCCTGGTGGTCCAGTGGGTAAGGACACCGCCTTGCAGTGCAAGGGGCGCCGGTTCGATCCCTGGCCTGGGAAGATCCCACGTGCCGCAGAGCGGCTGGACCGATGTGTCCAATTACCGAGCCGGAGCTCTGGAGCGCAGGCGCCCAGAGCTGGCACTCTGCAGCAACAGACACCACCGCGATGGGAGGCTCACAGGAGCCAAAGAACAAAGACAGATGAAAATAGAGAAATGAAAGACCAATAGAAGTGGCCCGCCCGCACCCCTCCCTCCCCAACACGACCCCCGCCCAAAATAAATAAATAAATAAATCTTTAAAAAAATTAGTTTATATATATGTACTTATATAGTTATATCAAATAACTTTCTATATCAATCTACAGACACAAAACAGCTCATGTTATGCTTTCTTCAAATTTTAATTCTACAAATAATCCATTACTTCATAAAAATCTAAAAACACAGAAATATTTAGTATACATAAGATCTCTCACTAACCCTACCACTTCATAAGTCAACAATGTAGTTTATGTATATTCTTCATGACAAGCTTTTCTAAATATTATCAACAAGTTATATTATTAATTCTGAGATGTTTTAAGTTGCTACTTACTGCGATTCAGGTTTGGACACTGTGTTATGTATCCATTTGGCATAAAGATGATTTTCCCATCCTGGATAATCCCCTAGGTAACAGAAGAGAGACATCGTCATCAGTATGACACCAGTTCCAATGGCCCCTGTCACATGCTCTCTGCAGGGTAAGATTTTTTTTTTTTTAACACAACTGATAACCTCATTTAGAAGGTGAGTTGGCCACACTGACCCACTCCAACTCCTTCTAGAAATCTCAAAATGTCCGTTCATCTTGAGAAGCTACAATTACTTACTTACTACTGACTGCCCCTGTCCATTCTTATAGATGAAGGGTTTTCGCTTTTCTGGTTAAGGTTGACTTACGAATAAATAAAATGAGTAAAGGAACTGAAAAGAAAGGTAAGATGTTTTTCTGGAAAACATTTTTAAATTTAAATTAAGCCCCCATTTTCACTGGCCCTAAAGAATTATGAATTATCACAGAAGCAGCAAAAGCAAACTCCTATTAATGCAATAAGTTTTAAAATTAGTTTATATAGGGCTTCCCCTGGTGGTCCAGTGGGTAAGGACACCGCCTTGCAGTGCAAGGGGCGCCGGTTCGATCCCTGGCCTGGGAAGATCCCACGTGCCGCAGAGCGGCTGGACCGATGTGTCCAATTACCGAGCCGGAGCTCTGGAGCGCAGGCGCCCAGAGCTGGCACTCTGCAGCAACAGACACCACCGCGATGGGAGGCTCACAGGAGCCAAAGAACAAAGACAGATGAAAATAGAGAAATGAAAGACCAATAGAAGTGGCCCGCCCGCACCCCTCCCTCCCCAACACGACCCCCGCCCAAAATAAATAAATAAATAAATCTTTAAAAAAATTAGTTTATATATATGTACTTATATAGTTATATCAAATAACTTTCTATATCAATCTACAGACACAAAACAGCTCATGTTATGCTTTCTTCAAATTTTAATTCTACAAATAATCCATTACTTCATAAAAATCTAAAAACACAGAAATATTTAGTATACATAAGATCTCTCACTAACCCTACCACTTCATAAGTCAACAATGTAGTTTATGTATATTCTTCATGACAAGCTTTTCTAAATATTATCAACAAGTTATATTATTAATTCTGAGATGTTTTAAGTTGCTACTTACTGCGATTCAGGTTTGGACACTGTGTTATGTATCCATTTGGCATAAAGATGATTTTCCCATCCTGGATAATCCCCTAGGTAACAGAAGAGAGACATCGTCATCAGTATGACACCAGTTCCAATGGCCCCTGTCACATGCTCTCTGCAGGGTAAGATTTTTTTTTTTTTAACACAACTGATAACCTCATTTAGAAGGTGAGTTGGCCACACTGACCCACTCCAACTCCTTCTAGAAATCTCAAAATGTCCGTTCATCTTGAGAAGCTACAATTACTTACTTACTACTGATCTATGCTAATAATATCATAGAACTAAGGATCCATCCGTCAGTATTCTTAAACTGTCCCACTAAAAAGGCACCGATGCAATAAAGAGTCACCTCAATGCCCTGGTCATTTTGAAACATTAAATACTACTGACTTATAGGATTATTTTAGGTGGAGAACAGAGACAATAGGAACATATTAGACCAAAATGCTCTATTGATTCATATAATCAAGGAAATAAAGCTAGACATGGGGAAACATAAGAAACTTGCTCTCATCTAATTGAAAAACACGAGTCTTTGCTGGTGAGTCTTAAGAGTTGCTCAACATCTCACTGTGGATAAAAAGTGGTCTTTTAATTCTGCAGTGTGCCTGAAGAACAACCACTTTTAAGAGTCATTGGGGCTGCCATCTCTCAGTGAAAGTATTGACATAGCTTTTCGATTTTCCAGGTTGAATACTGAGGTAGTGTTTTTAGGGTATTTTTCCCTTATCTGATGGTAGAGATATTGCAGAACAGATGGAACAGGTAGAAGCTGGTTCCGAATATCAAGCTTAATCTACAAATAAAATATAGGCTTATGATAGCGTCACAAGTCTTTCAGAGGGAGTAATGTTTGACATTCATGTATTCATCTTCTAAACAGTAGAAGGAAATCAGCAAATGCTGTTTCTGCTTATTATTTCAAAATAAAACATTAATTGGAAACATTAATAGAAACAACAGGGTCACAAGGCCTCTTCCTCAAAATTAGATTACTTCATGAACCTCTTCCTCTTCAAAAATGATACAGTGCATATGATCACCAGAGGTGACAGCCTCACCACCAGAAGGGGGTCCCTGCCAGAGTTCCTCAAAATGAATTTCTCATGTCTCACAAGGGAGTTTCTGGGACAAAATCATGGAGAACAATCTAAGCCAATCAGCCTCTTCCTGGCACAATGTTGCCCAGCTTTACAAAGCAACTTATCTCCTTTGAGTGCCCTGGGCACTTTTAAGCACACTTCAGGAATTTGAGAAAAATATATTCAATTAGTAGTCTGGGGGTTCAAGGCCTGGATCCATCTGTAGCTAACTGGGCTTACTTAGGAGGTCAACCACCCTTTCCCAGCTTCAGCTGCTTCATCTAGAAAAAGAAGTGCTGTATGCAAAAACAACAGAACCTTCCAGCACTCAAGCGCTGGGTCAATGAAACCTGTGTCCAAACTGAAATTGTCACAATTTACTGACTTATAGGATTATTTTAGGTGGAGAACAGAGACAATAGGAACATATTAGACCAAAATGCTCTATTGATTCATATAATCAAGGAAATAAAGCTAGACATGGGGAAACATAAGAAACTTGCTCTCATCTAATTGAAAAACACGAGTCTTTGCTGGTGAGTCTTAAGAGTTGCTCAACATCTCACTGTGGATAAAAAGTGGTCTTTTAATTCTGCAGTGTGCCTGAAGAACAACCACTTTTAAGAGTCATTGGGGCTGCCATCTCTCAGTGAAAGTATTGACATAGCTTTTCGATTTTCCAGGTTGAATACTGAGGTAGAGTTTTAGGTATTTTTCCCTTATCTGATGGTAGAGATATTGCAGAACAGATGGAACAGGTAGAAGCTGGTTCCGAATATCAAGCTTAATCTACAAATAAAATATAGGCTTATGATAGCGTCACAAGTCTTTCAGAGGGAGTAATGTTTGACATTCATGTATTCATCTTCTAAACAGTAGAAGGAAATCAGCAAATGCTGTTTCTGCTTATTATTTCAAAATAAAACATTAATTGGAAACATTAATAGAAACAACAGGGTCACAAGGCCTCTTCCTCAAAATTAGATTACTTCATGAACCTCTTCCTCTTCAAAAATGATACAGTGCATATGATCACCAGAGGTGACAGCCTCACCACCAGAAGGGGGTCCCTGCCAGAGTTCCTCAAAATGAATTTCTCATGTCTCACAAGGGAGTTTCTGGGACAAAATCATGGAGAACAATCTAAGCCAATCAGCCTCTTCCTGGCACAATGTTGCCCAGCTTTACAAAGCAACTTATCTCCTTTGAGTGCCCTGGGCACTTTTAAGCACACTTCAGGAATTTGAGAAAAATATATTCAATTAGTAGTCTGGGGGTTCAAGGCCTGGATCCATCTGTAGCTAACTGGGCTTACTTAGGAGGTCAACCACCCTTTCCCAGCTTCAGCTGCTTCATCTAGAAAAAGAAGTGCTGTATGCAAAAACAACAGAACCTTCCAGCACTCAAGCGCTGGGTCAATGAAACCTGTGTCCAAACTGAAATTGTCACAATTTAGATTTGTGTGCTTTTGCTAACTTTCAAGAGAAAAGAAAAAAATCAATCAAGAGTAGATACCACTACAGATTTCCAGCAAAGAACAGACCATCAGACAAACCTAATATCACATTTATAGACTAGCTGTCTAATGAAGCAAAATATGGATGAAGTTAAGAGTGACCAACTATTCAGATCTGCCTGGGATTTAGAGATTTCGGCACTAAAACTGAGAAACTCTCAGGCAAATCAGGATACCCTGATTTGTTCTGAAGGTGAGGCAAATCACTTTCAATGATGCAAAAGCAAACACTTGTATTAAGAAAGGGTTCGTCAGGTCTATTACCTGTGGTCATAACAGGTCATTCTTATTTTTATCAGCCATGGAAAAGACCCTTGGAAACCTATAATATTTGTCATGTTACTATCTTTGCCAAAACACATGGAAAATCCATTTGAAAGGATGCCCCATCTGCTCATCCTGTAGCAATGTATATTACACACAGCAGTATTCTTTTTTACAAAAATGTATTGACATATAGTTGCTTTACAATGCTGTGTTATTTTCTGCTATACAGGCAAGTAGTCCTTTTGTTTTAATGACTGATTTTGTCATTTTAAAATTGGTGATTGCCTCTCCCACACTTTTCTTCTTCCTACCTCCCTCCTCACTTTTTTACATTTATTTATTTTGGTGGGGGTAGGGAGGGAGGCGGGTGGGCGGGCCACTTCCACTGGTCTTTCATTTGTCTAGTTTCATCCATCTTTGTTCTTTGGCCCGTGTGGGCCTCCCATCATGGTGGCATCTGTTGTCACAGAGCACTGGCTCTGGGCGCATGCGCTCCAGAGCTCCGGCTTGGTAATTGGACACATTGGTCCAGCCCCTCCGCGGCATGTGGGATCTTCCCAGGCCAGGGATCGAACTGGCGCCCCTTGCACTGCAAGGCGGTGTCCTTACCCACTGGACCACCAGGGAAGCCCTGTCTTTCCACTTTTAATCTCCAGCACACGTGTGTGTTACATAGATGCAAAAACAACAGAACCTGCCAGCACTCAAGCGCTGGGTCAATGAAACCTGTGTCCAAACTGAAATTGTCACAATTTAGATTTGTGTGCTTTTGCTAACTTTCAAGAGAAAAGAAAAAAATCAATCAAGAGTAGATACCACTACAGATTTCCAGCAAAGAACAGACCATCAGACAAACCTAATATCACATTTATAGACTAGCTGTCTAATGAAGCAAAATATGGATGAAGTTAAGAGTGACCAACTATTCAGATCTGCCTGGGATTTAGAGATTTCGGCACTAAAACTGAGAAACTCTCAGGCAAATCAGGATACCCTGATTTGTTCTGAAGGTGAGGCAAATCACTTTCAATGATGCAAAAGCAAACACTTGTATTAAGAAAGGGTTCGTCAGGTCTATTACCTGTGGTCATAACAGGTCATTCTTATTTTTATCAGCCATGGAAAAGACCCTTGGAAACCTATAATATTTGTCATGTTACTATCTTTGCCAAAACACATGGAAAATCCATTTGAAAGGATGCCCCATCTGCTTATCCTGTAGCAATGTATATTACACACAGCAGTATTCTTTTTTAAAAAAATGTATTGACATATAGTTGCTTTACAATGCTGTGTTATTTTCTGCTATACAGGCAAGTAGTCCTTTTGTTTTAATGACTGATTTTGTCATTTTAAAATTGGTGATTGCCTCTCCCACACTTTTCTTCTTCCTACCTCCCTCCTCACTTTTTTACATTTATTTATTTTGGTGGGGGTCAGGTTGGGGAGGGAGGAGGGTCAGCGGGCCACTTCCACTGGTCTTTCATTTGTCCATTTTCATCCATCTTTGTTCTTTGGCCCGTGTGGACCTCTCATCACGGTGGCATCTGTTGTCACAGAGCACTGGCTCTGGGCGCATGTGCTCCAGAGCTCCGGCTCGGTAATTGGACACATTGGTCCAGCCCCTCCGCGGCATGTGGGATCTTCCCAGGCCAGGGATCGAACTGGCGCCCCTTGCACTGCAAGGCGGTGTCCTTACCCACTGGACCACCAGGGAAGCCCTGTCTTTCCACTTTTAATCTCCAGCACACGTGTGTGTTACATAGATCATGAGGTAAAGGTCAATGATGTTGACTTGAAAAAAAATGGAAATAATATCTGACAGATTCTTGATCTCCATATCCCCATCAAAATAAAATCAAGGCATTTGATACTTTTTTCTAAAAAAAAAAAAAAAAAAAAGAATCATGAGAGTGAGCCTATATACTGGCATAAAAATGTGTCTTATCAAATGAATCAAGATGGAAATGCTGATTTGTGTAAATGGATAAAATTACAGGCTGGATTAAAAAGAAAGGTGGGCTCTTCCACCATCGTCACTGCCATCCATGGTGCAACCAAGCTTGCCTGGATCTACTTGGGAGAATCCACCGCCATCCGCCACCATGGTGAACTTCACAGTAGACCAGATCCGGGCCATCATGGACAAGAAGACCAATATCCGGAACATGTCCATCGTCACCCACGTGGACCATGGCAAGTCCACTCGGACAGACTCCCTGGTGTGCAATGTGGGTATCATCGCCTCTGCCTGGGCAGGGGAGACTCGCTTCACAGACACCCAGAAGGATGAGCAGAAGCATTGCATCACCATCAAGTCGACAGCCACCTTCCTCTTCGAGCTCTCAGAGAATGACTTGAACTTCATCAAGCAGAGCAAGGATGGCTCTGGCTTCCTCACCAAACTCACTGACTACCCTGGCCACACGGACTTCTCCTCAGAAATGACAGCCACCCTCCATGCCACTGACAGTGCCTTGGTGGTGATGGATGGCATGTGCGGAGATAGTGCTGTGCCAGGCCATCGCCAAACATATCAAGACCATGCTGATAATGAACAAGATGGACTGGGCCCTGCTGGAGCTGCAGCTGGAGCCCAAGGAGTTCTACCAGACCTTCCAGCATATCGTGGAGAATGTCAGCAGCATCATCTCCAATTACAGCGAGGGCAAGAGCAGCCTCATGGGCAACATCGAGAAAGACCCTGTCCTCAGCACTGCTGGCTTCAGGTCTGGGCTCCATGGTTGGGCCTTCACTCTAAAGCAGTTTGTGGAGATGTACATGACCAAGTTTGCTTCAAGGATGAGGGCCAGCTGGGGTGCTATGCCCCTGTCTTTCCACTTTTAATCTCCAGCACACGTGTGTGTTACATAGATCATGAGGTAAAGGTCAATGATGTTGACTTGAAAAAAAATGGAAATAATATCTGACAGATTCTTGATCTCCATATCCCCATCAAAATAAAATCAAGGCATTTGATACTTTTTTCTAAAAAAAAAAAAAAAAAAAAAGAATCATGAGAGTGAGCCTATATACTGGCATAAAAATGTGTCTTATCAAATGAATCAAGATGGAAATGCTGATTTGTGTAAATGGATAAAATTACAGGCTGGATTAAAAAGAAAGGTGGGCTCTTCCACCATCGTCACTGCCATCCATGGTGCAACCAAGCTTGCCTGGATCTACTTGGGAGAATCCACCGCCATCCGCCACCATGGTGAACTTCACAGTAGACCAGATCCGGGCCATCATGGACAAGAAGACCAATATCCGGAACATGTCCATCGTCACCCACGTGGACCATGGCAAGTCCACTCGGACAGACTCCCTGGTGTGCAATGTGGGTATCATCGCCTCTGCCTGGGCAGGGGAGACTCGCTTCACAGACACCCAGAAGGATGAGCAGAAGCATTGCATCACCATCAAGTCGACAGCCACCTTCCTCTTCGAGCTCTCAGAGAATGACTTGAACTTCATCAAGCAGAGCAAGGATGGCTCTGGCTTCCTCACCAAACTCACTGACTACCCTGGCCACACGGACTTCTCCTCAGAAATGACAGCCACCCTCCATGCCACTGACAGTGCCTTGGTGGTGATGGATGGCATGTGCGGAGATAGTGCTGTGCCAGGCCATCGCCAAACATATCAAGACCATGCTGATAATGAACAAGATGGACTGGGCCCTGCTGGAGCTGCAGCTGGAGCCCAAGGAGTTCTACCAGACCTTCCAGCATATCGTGGAGAATGTCAGCAGCATCATCTCCAATTACAGCGAGGGCAAGAGCAGCCTCATGGGCAACATCGAGAAAGACCCTGTCCTCAGCACTGCTGGCTTCAGGTCTGGGCTCCATGGTTGGGCCTTCACTCTAAAGCAGTTTGTGGAGATGTACATGACCAAGTTTGCTTCCAAGGATGAGGGCCAGCTGGGGTCTGCTAAGTGGGCCAAGAAGGTAGAAGACAAGATGAAAAAGCCGTGGGGAGACCAGTACATTGATCCAGCCAAGGGCAAATTCAGCAAGTCAACCAACAGCTCTGAAGGCAAGAAACTTCTGTGAGCTTTCTGCCAGCTCATCCTGCACCCCATCTTCAAGGTGTTTAATGCAATCATGAACTTTAAGAAAGAAAGAGGAGACTGCAAAACTCATTGAAAAACTAGACATCAAGTCAGGCAGTGAAGATAAGGACAAGGAGGGCAAGCCACTTCTGAAGGCTGTGATGTGCCACTGGCTGACTGCCGGGGATGCTCTGCTGCAGATGATCACCATACATCTGCCCTCTCCTGTGACAGCCCAGAAGCACCACTGTGATCTCCTGAATGAGGGGCCCCTGGATGACAAGGCTGCCATGGGCATTAAAAGCTGTGACCCCAAAGGCCCTCTAATGATGTACATATCTAAGATGGTGCCAACCTCTGACAAAGGGAGGTTCTACGCCTTCTGCTGAGTCTTCTTGGGGCTGGTGTCCACTGGCCTGAAGGTCCACATCATGGGGCTCAACTACATGCCCAGGAAGAAGGTGGACCTGTACCTGAAGCCATTCCAGAGGACAATCCTGATGATGGGCCATTATGTGGAGCCCTTTCAGGACATGCCTTGTGGTAACATCGTGGGCCTGGTGGGTGTGGACCAGTTCCTGGTGAAGACAGCTACCATTACCACCTTCAAGCATGCCCACGACATGCAGGTGATGAGGTTTAGCATGAGCCCCATGTAGGGGTCATTGTGGAGCCAAAGGGGTTTGCTGCAGGCCATCGCCAAACATATCAAGACCATGCTGATAATGAACAAGATGGACTGGGCCCTGCTGGAGCTGCAGCTGGAGCCCAAGGAGTTCTACCAGACCTTCCAGCATATCGTGGAGAATGTCAGCAGCATCATCTCCAATTACAGCGAGGGCAAGAGCAGCCTCATGGGCAACATCGAGAAAGACCCTGTCCTCAGCACTGCTGGCTTCAGGTCTGGGCTCCATGGTTGGGCCTTCACTCTAAAGCAGTTTGTGGAGATGTACATGACCAAGTTTGCTTCCAAGGATGAGGGCCAGCTGGGGTCTGCTAAGTGGGCCAAGAAGGTAGAAGACAAGATGAAAAAGCCGTGGGGAGACCAGTACATTGATCCAGCCAAGGGCAAATTCAGCAAGTCAACCAACAGCTCTGAAGGCAAGAAACTTCTGTGAGCTTTCTGCCAGCTCATCCTGCACCCCATCTTCAAGGTGTTTAATGCAATCATGAACTTTAAGAAAGAAAGAGGAGACTGCAAAACTCATTGAAAAACTAGACATCAAGTCAGGCAGTGAAGATAAGGACAAGGAGGGCAAGCCACTTCTGAAGGCTGTGATGTGCCACTGGCTGACTGCCGGGGATGCTCTGCTGCAGATGATCACCATACATCTGCCCTCTCCTGTGACAGCCCAGAAGCACCACTGTGATCTCCTGAATGAGGGGCCCCTGGATGACAAGGCTGCCATGGGCATTAAAAGCTGTGACCCCAAAGGCCCTCTAATGATGTACATATCTAAGATGGTGCCAACCTCTGACAAAGGGAGGTTCTACGCCTTCTGCTGAGTCTTCTTGGGGCTGGTGTCCACTGGCCTGAAGGTCCACATCATGGGGCTCAACTACATGCCCAGGAAGAAGGTGGACCTGTACCTGAAGCCATTCCAGAGGACAATCCTGATGATGGGCCATTATGTGGAGCCCTTTCAGGACATGCCTTGTGGTAACATCGTGGGCCTGGTGGGTGTGGACCAGTTCCTGGTGAAGACAGCTACCATTACCACCTTCAAGCATGCCCACGACATGCAGGTGATGAGGTTTAGCATGAGCCCCATTGTAGGGGTCATTGTGGAGGCCAAGAAATGGGTCAACCTGCCCAAGCTCATGGTGGGCCAGAAGCAGCTGGCCAAGTCGGACTCCATGGTGCAGTGCATCATTAAGGAGCCTGAGGAGCACATCATTGTGGGGGCTGGGGAACTGCACCTGGAGATCTGCCTCAAGGACATGGAGGAGGACAATGCTTGCATCCCCATCAAGAAATATGGCCCAGTAGTCTCATACCAGGAGACCATCAGTGAGGAATCAAACATATTCAGCCTGTCCAAGTCCCCCAACAAGCACAACAGGCCCGGCCCTTCCCTGATAGCTTGGCAGAGGACATCAACAAAGGCAAGGTGTCCACGTGCCAGGAGCTCAAGCAGTGGACCCGCTACCTGGCCGAGAAGTACAAGTGAGATGTGGCTGAGGCCCGCAAGATCTGGTGTTTTGGCCCTAACGGCACTGATCCCAATATCCTCATGGACATCACCAAGGATGTGCAGTATCTTAACGAGATCAAGGACAGCATGGTGGCCAGCTTCCAGTGGGCCACCAAGCAGGGAGCACTATGTTAGAAGAATATGTGGAGCATGAGCTTTGACCATGATGTGATGCTGCACACCGATGTCATCCACGGCAGGGGTGGCCAGATCATCCCCACAGCCTGGTGCTGCCTCTATGCCAGTGTGCTGACCATGCAGTCTTGGCCCACGGAATCAATCTAACTTATAGAGATCCAATGTTTGGAACAAGTGATTGGTGGTATCTACAGTGTCCTGAACAGGAAGCGGGGCCACATCTTTGAAGAGACCCAGGTATCCGGCACTCCTGTGTTGGTCGTGAAGGCCTACCTGCCTGTCAATGAGTCCTTTGGCTTCACCGCCAACTTGAGGCTGAATAGGGGAGGCCAGGCCTTCCCCCAGTGTGTATTCCAGTACTGGCAGATCCTGCCCGGCAACCCCCTCGACAACACCAGCAACTCAGCCAAGTGGTGGCTGAGATGAGCAAATGCAAAGGCCTGAAGGAAGGCATCCTGGCCCTGGACAACCTCCTTGACAAGTTGTAGGAGGCCTCCCACTGCCAGGGTACTCAGTGCTGCCTCAGCACCCAGGGACAGTAGCCACAGCAAGAAGCCCCCACATTCTCCAGGACACCATGAGGCTGTCCAGACCCTGCCTGACAGGTTTATGGGGCCCACTCCATGCCATCACTCAACATGATCAGTTGATGCCATTTCTTTCAATATTTATTTCCAGATTTCAGGGGCAACAGACGTGCCCTCGCAGCAGGGACTGATCTGGCTGGTGGGGATTGGGGAAGAGACGGGATACCTAATACTTTTTTGTTGAGAGGGAAATTCAGATTTCCAAAAACATTAAAAATGCATTAAAAAGTTTATTGGGGTAAATGGCCCGCGGTGGATATTCCTCCAGAAAGGCTGAAGAAACAAGCCAGTAGATGTTCTCTTCAGACAGAAGTCAGAATGCAGGAAGCCCTGCGCATAGTGCCACTGAGCACCTCCAGCTGTATTAGTGCCACTGGAATAATAAACTCGCCATAGTGGTGGGGAAAAAAAAAGGTGGAATATACTGTGCAAATACCAACTGTAACCCAAAGAAGAGTAAGTATATGCATGTACCTGTAAATACATATCTATGTATGTATCCCAGGACCTTCTCAGGATAAGGACCAAAAGGTCTTGCACTAAACTGTCACATGAATTAGAGTCATCCCTCAGTAGTTAGATGGCAATTCTGGGACCCCTCCCTCCCCTGACCCACCTCAGATACCAAAATTTGCAGATACTCAAGTCGTTTACATAAAATGACACAGTACACTAAGTCTTCTGGATACACAGGCTCAGCATGCATGGAACTAATCAACTGCAGCTCAAAACTGGTTGATTCTGTGGATGTGGAAACCCGCAGCTAGAAGGCTGACTGCATTTAGTTCCAGGACATTTGTCAGTAAAAGAAACATTTGCTAAGCATGTAGTTTTCTTTAGAAAATGGAATTTTATACAGCACAAAGCAACAAATAACAAAGAAGCTTAATCAGCCTTATCTCTCCCAGAAAAATCATCTATGAGGATTTCTATAGCTAAAAGCATACCTTACAGCACAGCAACTTCTCTCCCGAAAAACAGACAAAATAAGGGATAAAAAGATTGAATGTATATTGTTTTTCTTCATTTAACTTTAAAGTTATTTACACTTAACTGAAAAAAAGGAACTCTGAGCCTATACTAGCAGACCTCATTTGATCTCATTTTTTGAGGCTACACTTTATTTCACTCCATGCCATCACTCAACATGATCAGTTGATGCCATTTCTTTCAATATTTATTTCCAGATTTCAGGCAACAGACGTGCCCTCGCAGCAGGGACTGATATGGCTGGTGGGGATTGGGGAAGAGACGGATACCTAATACTTTTTGTTGAGAGGGAAATTCAGATTTCCAAAACATTAAAAATGCATTAAAAAGTTTATTGGGGTAAATGGCCCGCGGTGGATATTCCTCCAGAAAGGCTGAAGAAACAAGCCAGTAGATGTTCTCTTCAGACAGAAGTCAGAATGCAGGAAGCCCTGCGCATAGTGCCACTGAGCACCTCCAGCTGTATTAGTGCCACTGGAATAATAAACTCGCCATAGTGGTGGGGAAAAAAAAAGGTGGAATATACTGTGCAAATACCAACTGTAACCCAAAGAAGAGTAAGTATATGCATGTACCTGTAAATACATATCTATGTATGTATCCCAGGACCTTCTCAGGATAAGGACCAAAAGGTCTTGCACTAAACTGTCACATGAATTAGAGTCATCCCTCAGTAGTTAGATGGCAATTCTGGGACCCCTCCCTCCCCTGACCCACCTCAGATACCAAAATTTGCAGATACTCAAGTCGTTTACATAAAATGACACAGTACACTAAGTCTTCTGGATACACAGGCTCAGCATGCATGGAACTAATCAACTGCAGCTCAAAACTGGTTGATTCTGTGGATGTGGAAACCCGCAGCTAGAAGGCTGACTGCATTTAGTTCCAGGACATTTGTCAGTAAAAGAAACATTTGCTAAGCATGTAGTTTTCTTTAGAAAATGGAATTTTATACAGCACAAAGCAACAAATAACAAAGAAGCTTAATCAGCCTTATCTCTCCCAGAAAAATCATCTATGAGGATTTCTATAGCTAAAAGCATACCTTACAGCACAGCAACTTCTCTCCCGAAAAACAGACAAAATAAGGGATAAAAAGATTGAATGTATATTGTTTTTCTTCATTTAACTTTAAAGTTATTTACACTTAACTGAAAAAAAGGAACTCTGAGCCTATACTAGCAGACCTCATTTGATCTCATTTTTTGAGGCTACACTTTATTTCATACCATTCACCATGGCAGTATTTCTCAAATTGCCAGCTTCTTAAGAATCTTATTGTATAGTTAACATTCAGATTCCTTGGTCAAGCCTAGATTCTGTTTCATGAGAGCTGAGGTGGGCCCAGGAATCATCATTTTTAAAAGCTGTTCCAGAGGATTCTCATAAAAGGTCAGGGGCCCCACTCAGGAAAACACTCGCCTGTTGTCCCTGGAGAAAGAAATGGCAACCCACTCCAGTATCCCTGCATGAAAAATCCCACAGACAGAGGAGCCTGGCAGGATACAGTCCAACTGGTCACAAACAGTTGGACAGGACTGAGCTACTAAGCAGGCAAACACACCCTGTTGTCAATCACTTGGATTTTCTGGAGCAAGAATGTTTACTCCTTACAAGTTCACAGTGGGGAAGTTGGCATCCACATTGAATACACAAAAGGAGGAAAATCTTACTCATCTGGAATTGAATGGCAAACAACCAAATCACTAAATTATAAACATCATAAAGGCAAAAATATTTTCAGCATCTCCTTCAATTCCCATCATAGTGTATTTCACAAAGTAGGCACAATCAATACCTTACCTGCAAATTCCTAAAAACTATGAAGTACATAATTTTAAGAGAGCAAAGTTGCCACTTGAAATGTCTCATTGGCATGTACATGACTTAGACCTGAAAACAATCAAAGCCCAAAAGACTTAGGAGGAAACTTGGACTTTCCCCCAACTGCCTAAAAGAAATTAGATAGAAGGCCTGTTTCTCCAGACAGAGAATAGACATAAGGACATTGTGGAGAACGAACAGTGGGAGGGAGGCAAAGAAGAAGTAACATCAAAACCTATACTGGCACGTGTGGAAAAGATAGCTATTGTCATTGTGCTAAGGGAATAGGAGTGCCTACAATCACTTGGGGCGATGGTCCGGAGGGGTGGGAGGGGGAGAACTGAGGGGGGGGGGGGGGACGGGAACCAGGGATGTGCATATGAATGATCTGGGAACATACATGTCGGTGAACAACAAAACTCTGTAAAATCTTTAAAATAAAGAATTAAAAATTTAAAAAAAAAAAAAAAGAAGGCCTGTTTCTCAAAGAGAGCTATTACCAGAGATCTCTGCCAGGTGTATGAGCTAGGTGTGGTGGGCTCACCTAGAAATCAGCATGCACTCTGCACCTCACTGTCTCTGCAGGCCCTGCAAACATGTATCTACTGAGCATTCTCTCTGTCATTTCCACTTCCATATGGATTGTCCACCTCCCCTTTGCAGTCCCAAAGCCCTACCACCCCATCCTGTTAGTCTTTAGCTGAAGATGATATTTAAGGTAAGGGTCTTGGCCATTTTGGTAAGCTACTCAGTTTTCCAGGATCTCTGCCATGGATTCCTACTGTTGAAATTTGTTTTGAGTACCTGCAAATTGGTCTTATGTCAGTTTAATTCTTAGACTTGCCAGAAGAACTTAGAATGGAAGAGGAAAAATTTTCCTCCCTGACACAGTACTAAATTATAAATTTAGACCTATTAAGAGTCTGTGAAAATCATGCAGCATGATAGTTGTTAAATTAGGGATACACACCAGCCTTTCAGAGGAGGGTGAAGGACCACAGTCTTATATAAAATTTTTAAAATGGCCCTGAGGTGGTTTTGATAGACCTGATGAAAACTACTGACTTAGGGCCTGATCATTTGGTCATCTGATCTATGAAAAATCTAAAACATTGATACTCTAATTAGCTTTCCTAAAGGACACCATTGGGTAGCATCACCAACTCAATGGACGTGAGTTTGAGCAAACTGCCTAGGAGAGGGTGAAGGACAGGAAGCCTGGCATGCTGCGGTCTGTGGGATTCCAGAGTCAAGCATGACTTAGGCACTGAACAACCACAACAACAAAAAGATGTTGTAATCTTGGGCCATCAACTACAGGTCTACTAACTAGTGACCAGAGCTAGGCCACTATAACACAGTGAGAAAGTCTCCTAGGTATGTGGACTAACAAGATGGTCCTCCAAGGAATCCCTGTTATCAAAATGCGGTTCTAATGGCTGAGTGGTCGATGGTCCGGAGGGGTGGGAGGGAGAACTGGGGCGGGGTGGGGAGGAACCAGGGATGTGCATATGAATGATCTGGGAACATACATGTCGGTGAACAACAAAACTCTGTAAAATCTTTAAAATAAAGAATTAAAATTTAAAAAACCAATAAAAGAGGCCTGTTTCTCAAAGAGAGCTATTACCAGAGATCTCTGCCAGGTGTATGAGCTAGGTGTGGTGGGCTCACCTAGAAATCAGCATGCACTCTGCACCTCACTGTCTCTGCAGGCCCTGCAAACATGTATCTACTGAGCATTCTCTCTGTCATTTCCACTTCCATATGGATTGTCCACCTCCCCTTTGCAGTCCCAAAGCCCTACCACCCCATCCTGTTAGTCTTTAGCTGAAGATGATATTTAAGGTAAGGGTCTTGGCCATTTTGGTAAGCTACTCAGTTTTCCAGGATCTCTGCCATGGATTCCTACTGTTGAAATTTGTTTTGAGTACCTGCAAATTGGTCTTATGTCAGTTTAATTCTTAGACTTGCCAGAAGAACTTAGAATGGAAGAGGAAAAATTTTCCTCCCTGACACAGTACTAAATTATAAATTTAGACCTATTAAGAGTCTGTGAAAATCATGCAGCATGATAGTTGTTAAATTAGGGATACACACCAGCCTTTCAGAGGAGGGTGAAGGACCACAGTCTTATATAAAATTTTTAAAATGGCCCTGAGGTGGTTTTGATAGACCTGATGAAAACTACTGACTTAGGGCCTGATCATTTGGTCATCTGATCTATGAAAAATCTAAAACATTGATACTCTAATTAGCTTTCCTAAAGGACACCATTGGGTAGCATCACCAACTCAATGGACGTGAGTTTGAGCAAACTGCCTAGGAGAGGGTGAAGGACAGGGAAGCCTGGCATGCTGCGGTCTGTGGGATTCCAGAGTCAAGCATGACTTAGGCACTGAACAACCACAACAACAAAAAGATGTTGTAATCTTGGGCCATCAACTACAGGTCTACTAACTAGTGACCAGAGCTAGGCCACTATAACACAGTGAGAAAGTCTCCTAGGTATGTGGACTAACAAGATGGTCCTCCAAGGAATCCCTGTTATCAAAATGCGGTTCTAGAGCACTGGGTCTGAGCTGCCTGTGTTACACAGCAAACTCCCACCAGCCACCCATCCCACTGCTCCACAGTACTGTGTCAGCTCCTGATGTACAGTAGGAACTGACACAACACTGAGAAGCAATTATCCCTTAATTGGGGGGGAAAAGACATAGCAGAAAAAAGAAAAAGAAAATGAGATTCTATCTTAATTGCCTTCATCGAAAAAAACTATTCAATTGTCCATAATGAGTTATTTTCATTAGATGCTAACAGTTCGGTAAAACAGCTTTTTAGTGCTGGAAAACAGAGGTCATTTTAGGTAGTCTAACATTCTTCCCTGCAATCTTATTTACACTGTTAATTTGCTAAATAATCCCTTTTCTTGTTGTTAGTGCAGTGTTAAATCTCAGCCACTCTGGGATGCTAGATAAATTCCTAAGGGGCAGAGCCCAAACTAACGAGCTTTGACAATTAGTAAGAGAGAAAGGAGAGAAAACAGATCTTTCTTCCTCTTGGTTACAGCTGCCTGTGGCCTCCTTCTACCTCCTGCACTGAACTCACTGAAAAATAAATTTGCACCAGGCAGGTTGTACATTATGTTTTTTCTTTTTTTTGGTCTGGGAGCACTAATGCCCATTACTTCCATTGTTCCAAGAACATTTCTCATTTCACACTAAAAACATAAGAAGATGCAATAAAAGAGTTAGAAAAATTAGCCTCTTCTGTATGAAATCACTAAGATTAGGCAAGCCCTTCCAACACTGGAGCTTTCCTATATAAATGAAAGCAACTCTTCTGCCAAACAAATTGCTAATTCTTTTTTAATGTTCTTATTTCCCTGAAGATCTCTGTTTACATTGAAGAAAATGGTTTCCTTTTTTTGTACGCTAAAACACTGAAACAAATCGCTCTGAAGGGGAAAGGGAGAGGGGGTGGAGAAAGTTCCTGGCAGGCATGTAAATATATGGATGAAGATGTGTTCTATTTCTAAACTGGCAAGGACCCAATCTTTGGCAACAGGCTAACAAAAAGTAAGCCTTGCAAAACTGACAGGGAAGATGCAGCCAATTATGTATTTCTGCCTTGAAGACAGTTAATAAAATATTCTTGGGCCATCAACTACAGGTCTACTAACTAGTGACCAGAGCTAGGCCACTATAACACAGTGAGAAAGTCTCCTAGGTATGTGGACTAACAAGATGGTCCTCAAGGAATCCCTGTTATCAAAATGCGGTTCTAGAGCACTGGGTCTGAGCTGCCTGTGTTACACAGCAAACTCCCACCAGCCACCCATCCCACTGCTCCACAGTACTGTGTCAGCTCCTGATGTACAGTAGGAACTGACACAACACTGAGAAGCAATTATCCCTTAATTGGGGGGGAAAAGACATAGCAGAAAAAAGAAAAAGAAAATGAGATTCTATCTTAATTGCCTTCATCGAAAAAAACTATTCAATTGTCCATAATGAGTTATTTTCATTAGATGCTAACAGTTCGGTAAAACAGCTTTTTAGTGCTGGAAAACAGAGGTCATTTTAGGTAGTCTAACATTCTTCCCTGCAATCTTATTTACACTGTTAATTTGCTAAATAATCCCTTTTCTTGTTGTTAGTGCAGTGTTAAATCTCAGCCACTCTGGGATGCTAGATAAATTCCTAAGGGGCAGAGCCCAAACTAACGAGCTTTGACAATTAGTAAGAGAGAAAGGAGAAAACAGATCTTTCTTCCTCTTGGTTACAGCTGCCTGTGGCCTCCTTCTACCTCCTGCACTGAACTCACTGAAAAATAAATTTGCACCAGGCAGGTTGTACATTATGTTTTTTCTTTTTTTTGGTCTGGGAGCACTAATGCCCATTACTTCCATTGTTCCAAGAACATTTCTCATTTCACACTAAAAACATAAGAAGATGCAATAAAAGAGTTAGAAAAATTAGCCTCTTCTGTATGAAATCACTAAGATTAGGCAAGCCCTTCCAACACTGGAGCTTTCCTATATAAATGAAAGCAACTCTTCTGCCAAACAAATTGCTAATTCTTTTTTAATGTTCTTATTTCCCTGAAGATCTCTGTTTACATTGAAGAAAATGGTTTCCTTTTTTTGTACGCTAAAACACTGAAACAAATCGCTCTGAAGGGGAAAGGGAGAGGGGGTGGAGAAAGTTCCTGGCAGGCATGTAAATATATGGATGAAGATGTGTTCTATTTCTAAACTGGCAAGGACCCAATCTTTGGCAACAGGCTAACAAAAAGTAAGCCTTGCAAAACTGACAGGGAAGATGCAGCCAATTATGTATTTCTGCCTTGAAGACAGTTAATAAAATATTCCAGCTTGCATAAAAGCCAAGAAAGACACTTGTCGACTTTCATTACAATCAATAAAAACTGTCAGCTCATTAGCATATTATTAGCTATCCTGCTGTTTCCAAAGTCTTAATGCACAGAAATATTAATCTACAAATATATGATTCCCCAGTTCTGTGATTTTGACTTACTGTATGAAAGGAAAAATAATAATTAGAGATCAGAGGAATCCAATACAACTTCTTTTTCTATGTGCCTATAAACATATGTTTACCATCTGTGGACTTATGAGAACCAGCTGAGGTAAAAAACAACAGCTGTGGCATTTTAAAAAAAAAGTAATCAATTCCACTTCCCAGTGACAGTTCAGCTGTTAAGGAGACAGAGACGTCCAGGTAAGGGAATGGTTTCAGACCCAAATTCACCAGAGAGACAGAGACTGAGGAACCGCTCAAACTCTGTGAGTGGCTTTAGGATCAGAATTGTCCCTGAGATCTCAACTGTTTAGAAGCTGTCAGAACAACCAAACCCCTGAAGCACTGTGATTCACCTAAGCTTGTTCTTCATCTCTTTACCCCCTGGAATAGTGACAGCATAATCAGTTTAGAAAGCATCAAAGAGAAATGGAGCAGTAGGCAAACACCTTGATAACGAACATCTACGACAATCAGAAGATTCAGATAAGCCTATCACTACTGGCCAACTACTTTCTCAGATGGATGCAATTTTGAAGTTAAGAAATCCCCAGCTTGTGTTCTATGTCTCTGACAGAAAGTAACTAACACTAGAGGCTTCTGAGCAAAACATCAAGTAAGTGATTCCATCCTCTGCTCTTTCATCAGCTGCATTTTACTGCACTATTTCTAAGGATGCCAGGAACCAGAAATTAAGTTTGACAGGTGAGGAGTTTTTCATTACTTGCCTACAAAGTAACCTTATTATTATTTAAAATAAAGAACAATACAGATTTAACCTGAAAATACAACATAAACATTTTTAGTTCTGGAGCCAGAACACAGGTGTGATTCTGGATCCAGGAGACAGCTTCTACAAAATATCACCCTCTGTGCCACACCCAGGAAAAAAAGAGAGAGAGAGAAATAAATTAAAAGCTTGAGGGGCTTCCCTGGTGGTCTAGTGGGTGGGGACACCACCTGGCAGTGCAAGGGGTACCAGTTCAATCCCTGGCCTGGGAGGATCCCGCATGCCATGGAGCCACTGGACTGATGTGTCCAACTACCAAGCCGGAGCTCTGGAGTGTGTGCACCTGGAGCTGGTGCTCTGCGGCGACAGAGGCCACTGCAATGGGAGGCCCACACAGGCCAAAGAACAAAGATAAACAGATGAAAGACCAACAGAAGTGGCCAAAAAAAAAAAAAAAAAAAAAAAAAGCCTGAGAAGTCACCTCAGAACTGAATGCCTCTTTTACAGGGAGATTTGTGGAACAATGACTCTATCAAGACAATGTCTGTAATGAGCACTGACCTACTGCCCGTGCCCTAGCCATCTCACTTCACCAAAGGGTGGACTGAAACATACTCGGTGGACAGGATGCTAAGAGAGAGATGAGTCTTGAAAGGTTCCCTTCTAAAGAGCTACTGAATGGAGCAACTCATTCTAGCGAACAAGGAGAATCACAATGCTCCCTAGAAAGGTGGGGTACACGGAATTGCCACCTCTTTTGGTGCTCATCACGGGGACTGCCTTTTCTGGGTTGGAGCTATGGAATAAGACAGGTCTGTCTCCTCCATGGGACATGGTACACTAAGGTGAAATACTTCACCATCTTACACAGTAACCAATACATAGGAGAAGTAGAAATATTAGTCGCTCAGTCATGTCTGACTCTTTGCAACTCTGAACTGTAGCTCACCAGGCTCCTCTGTCCGTGGAATTCTCCATGCAAGAATATTGAAGAGGGCAGCCATTCTATTCTCCAAGGAACCTTCCTGACCCAGGGATCAAACTCCAGGTCTCCTTTAATGCAGGCAGATTCTTTATCATCTGAGCCACCAAGGAAGCCTGAGTACATAGCAAGTAAGCCCCTAAAAACATTTGTTGAATGAATGAGCAAAAATCTTGGGAAAAAAGTTTTGTTTTAATCTCACTTTGATCACTATAAACTATGTGAGACTCATAAGCTGCTTAAGATTTCTGAGTCCCACTGTCTTCCTTGTAAAATAGGGTAATACAGTGAGTCCTTTGTACCCACAGATGCACAATCCACAGGATATGTGGAGTGCCAACTGTACCATGTCATTGTACACAAGGGAGTTGAGCAACCATGGAGTTTGGTATCTGTAGGCAGTCTTAGAAAAAGGCTATAGACGGGCGATTATATAACTAATTTATTAGGATTCTCTGAAGGTGAAATGTTACTGAGATCATACATATACGGACAGGCAAGGTTTATAACAGAGAAAGCAGGCATTAACTGTTGGTACTCTCTTCCTCTTCCTCACAACTCATCCCTGCAGGAAAATGATTGTCCAGGTCTATGAACAGCCTCAGTGTTTCCTGTCTGTAACAGGTATTCAGGTTCTAAAACAAAGATTCCTTATATCTACAGAGAATCATACACTCATCAAGCTGGAACAGATAACAGGACAAACCATTCTCCTAACATTACTATAGTATAGACTTAAGCATACAAGGAACATAAAATACATAAGAAAGGGGGAGGGGGTGCATGTTGGAAACTTACTGAGTGTCAAGTGCTTTTAATAAAGATTCTTAAATAACCTGCATGATCTTTACAAGAAACATCTTTGCACTTTACAAATAAGAAGGCCAATTCACAGCTTGTGCATGTACTCATTCATGTTAAGAGTATACCATCTGCCAACAATGTACCTGGTATATTTGAAGCACTTGCTGAATAAAAATAGGCAGTTGTGACCCTGGTAAATCTCAGAATCTAGATAAAGTGATCAATAATAAACAAGTAAACCCTCACAACCCTCACGTACACTATTCAGGATCAGCTACCTAGTTTAAGTCATACCATCGTTGCCAACGAATGGGGAGGGGTTTAAACTAAGATTCCTGACCCAGGGATCAAACTCCAGGTCTCCTTTAATGCAGGCAGATTCTTTATCATCTGAGCCACCAAGGAAGCCTGAGTACATAGCAAGTAAGCCCCTAAAAACATTTGTTGAATGAATGAGCAAAAATCTTGGGAAAAAAGTTTTGTTTTAATCTCACTTTGATCACTATAAACTATGTGAGACTCATAAGCTGCTTAAGATTTCTGAGTCCCACTGTCTTCCTTGTAAAATAGGGTAATACAGTGAGTCCTTTGTACCCACAGATGCACAATCCACAGGATATGTGGAGTGCCAACTGTACCATGTCATTGTACACAAGGGAGTTGAGCAACCATGGAGTTTGGTATCTGTAGGCAGTCTTAGAAAAAGGCTATAGACGGGCGATTATATAACTAATTTATTAGGATTCTCTGAAGGTGAAATGTTACTGAGATCATACATATACGGACAGGCAAGGTTTATAACAGAGAAAGCAGGCATTAACTGTTGGTACTCTCTTCCTCTTCCTCACAACTCATCCCTGCAGGAAAATGATTGTCCAGGTCTATGAACAGCCTCAGTGTTTCCTGTCTGTAACAGGTATTCAGGTTCTAAAACAAAGATTCCTTATATCTACAGAGAATCATACACTCATCAAGCTGGAACAGATAACAGGACAAACCATTCTCCTAACATTACTATAGTATAGACTTAAGCATACAAGGAACATAAAATACATAAGAAAGGGGGAGGGGGTGCATGTTGGAAACTTACTGAGTGTCAAGTGCTTTTAATAAAGATTCTTAAATAACCTGCATGATCTTTACAAGAAACATCTTTGCACTTTACAAATAAGAAGGCCAATTCACAGCTTGTGCATGTACTCATTCATGTTAAGAGTATACCATCTGCCAACAATGTACCTGGTATATTTGAAGCACTTGCTGAATAAAAATAGGCAGTTGTGACCCTGGTAAATCTCAGAATCTAGATAAAGTGATCAATAATAAACAAGTAAACCCTCACAACCCTCACGTACACTATTCAGGATCAGCTACCTAGTTTGCAAAGTCCCTTGTTCAAAAAACTATTGAAAACTTGGAAATGGCAATAGCAGAAGTATTAAGCCAGTCACGGAATGGCACAGGCTATCTGCTCATGAAGCCGGCCCCAGCTTTCAAACTAAGAGTGAAGAGGAGATGAAGTTTCCATGAGAACCTAGGTGTATCCACACATGCCTTGGATCCACATGCCTTCAACTGTGACTTCATCCCTTTTTCTCTCTGTCCTCAGACTGCTTTGTTTCAATTATCTTCAAGTTCAGTGATTGTTTCCTTCATCCTGCTCAAACCTGCTGGTGAATTCTTCTAGTGCCTTTTTCATTTCAATTGTACTTCTCAGCTGCAGAATATCTATTATGGTTCCTTTTTATTGTTTCTCTTTAATAATATTCTATTTTATTCATGTGTAATTTTCCTCACTTCCTTAAGCTTTTAGTCCATGTTTTCCTTTAGTTCTTTGAACACATTTAAGACAGTTGTTTTCAAGTTTACATCTGCTAAAAACAATATTTGGGCTTCCTCCAGAATGGCTTCTAAACATTTAGTTTCTTTCAATGGCAATACCTTTCGGATCTGTTTGGCTTATGATTTTATTTGAACATTGGACAACAGAATATTGACTTGACTCTGAAAATCAGTCTCTCCCTTCCCCAGGATCTCCTGGATTTATTTTTATTCTTCTGATTTGTCTTGTCCATTATTGAATGCTATAGTAATCCATCTGTTGAATAGTTTTACCTGTTTTTACAGAGACTGTATTCCTTATTACTATGTTGGTGAAAAAATAATTGTGGTTTCAGATGATGACTTTTAAATCATTGTAACTAGGCTCAAGAACACCTATATTAATCAAAATAAAAAATATTGGGGCTTCCCTGGTGGTCCAATGGGTAAAGAATCCACCTTGCAGTGCAGGGGGCACCAGTTAGATCCCTAGCCTGGGAAGATCCCATGTGCTGCAGAGCAGCTGGACTGGTGTGTCCAATTAAGAGCCAGCACTCTGGAGCGCATGTGTCCAGAGCTGGTGCTCTGCAACAAGAGTGGCCACTGCAATTGGGGGCCCACACAGGCTAAAGAATACAGACAGATGAAAATAAATAAATAAAAAGCCAATAAAAGAGGCCAAAATTTTAAAAAACATTAGAATCAACACATTTTTGCCAACAAGAAAATAGTTGGCTTATTTTCTTAGCATAAAATCCATGCTTCAGGATTCAATGAACTCTTGTTCTGTGTCCTTCTGGCTGTGGAAGCCTTCTCCCTGCAAAAAAGTTGTCAAGACGCTTGAAGTAACAGTCACTTGGTGAGAACTCAGGTGAATACAGCAGATGAATACAAACTTTATAGCCCAATCTGTTCAACTTTTGAACCATTTGTTGTGTGACGTGTGGTCAGGCATTGCCATGGAGGGGAAAGAATCGGACCCTTTCTGTTGACCAATGCTGGCTGCAGGCATTGCACTTTGCAGTGCATTTCACCAATTTGACAGCATATCTCTCAGATGAAATGGTTTCACTGGGATTAAGAAAGCTGTAAGGGATCAGACAAGCATCAAACCACTACACAGTGACCGTGACCTTTCTTTGGTGCTTTTGGCTTTGAGAAGTGCATTGGGTCTTCCGGGTCCAGTCACTGAGCTGGTCAGCTCTAGTTGTATAAAACTCACTTTTCATTGTATGTCACAGTCCAATTCAGAAATGGTTCATTGTTGCGTAGAGAGAAGACACTTGAAAATAAAGATTTTTTGATTTTCAATCAGCTCATAAGGCACCCATTTATTGAGATTTTTCACCTTTCCAATTTGCTTCAAATGCCAAATGACCATAGAATGGTCAATGCTGAGTTCTTCGGCAACTTCTTGTGTAACTGTTAAGAGAATCAGCTCGATAACGTTCTCAATTGGTCACTGTCAATTTCTGATGGCCATCCATTGCATTTCCTCATCTTCAAGGTTCTCATCTCCTTTGCAAAACTGCTTGAACCACCACTGTACTGGATGCTTGCTGCTAGCAGTTCCTAAGCCAAATGCGTTGTTCATATTGTGAGTTGTCTCCTCTGCTTTAAGACCCATTTTGAACTCAATTAAGAAAATTACTCAAATTTGTTCCCTGTTTGACATCATTTTCCTAGTCTAAAACATACAAAATAAAAAAATAATAAGTCATTAGAAAAAATTAAAGACAGAAGTTGTGCATTAAAATGATGTATAACATAACCACATTTACTAAAGAATGTTTTCCAGTATCAGGTGGCAAGTTTCAATGCAAAACCGCAGTTACTTTTGCACCAACCTAATATGTTTGGTCGCTAACATCTCTCCTCCTCAGCTTGTGTTCAGAAATTTTTTAGAACAGGAAGATTTCCTTGAATGACAGAAACTGGCACAGAGGGATAGGGGACATTATGTTATATGCCAGAGCCCTCCTTTAACACTTAACCATGCTTGCATGGATCCTAGGGTCTACCCTGTATTGAATGTTTAGTGTGTTAGGTTTTCACTGAGCATGAATCTTGCTCTGGGCTTGCATATAGCCTTCTAAATTTCTCATACACATGAGTGCTCCTGAATGCCTTAAACTGCCCAATCAATCTCTTCAGCTTTCCCTCCATATTCTAAGTTGTCTAATGTGTGTGTGTGTGTGTGTGTGTGTGTGTGTGTGTGTGTGTGAATGAGTGAACTATAGTCTTTTGCCCCAGGTTGTCTGATAACCTGCATTATTTTCAAGTAACGCCCACCTTTTTTCTGCCTTGGAGGAATTCTGAGTTAGGTGAAACAGAGGTAATTGCCTTGCTTCAGTTCTTCAGGTCGTCTCAAACAGAACAAACCTGGCAAAATAATTTGTAGACAGAAGGTCTGCTCTGCTCCCTTGGAACCAGGGACCATGGCTCCACACTGGGAACAGGGGCTGACATCTTTAAGACTGCCACTGAGCTATAGTTGGTGTGGGCTGAAGGCAAGTTAAACAGCCACCAAGCTATCCTACTATTTTGATGTTGCCTATTTCTTCATTCAGAATTAATTTGGTTGCTTTGTCTTTAATGCTTTCCAAAATTCTGACAAAGTTGGTTCTAACCGTTCCTGCTTGCTCTCTGCTGTTTCTGTGGAGGTAAAGAAACTTGGAGCTGCCTACTCCATTGTTTGCTGACATCAAGCTATCTGGGCTCTCACAATCACTCGTGGAGATTCATATGTGGTCTAAAGTTGGAAAGCCATTAATCTAGAAATTCACTAAAGCAGAAACTAATTTCTACTTTTTGGTGGAAGAAAATCATATGTGTCTAGAAAAATTAAAGACAGAAGTTGTGCATTAAAATGATGTATAACATAACCACATTTACTAAAGAATGTTTTCCAGTATCAGGTGGCAAGTTTCAATGCAAAACCGCAGTTACTTTTGCACCAACCTAATATGTTTGGTCGCTAACATCTCTCCTCCTCAGCTTGTGTTCAGAAATTTTTTAGAACAGGAAGATTTCCTTGAATGACAGAAACTGGCACAGAGGGATAGGGGACATTATGTTATATGCCAGAGCCCTCCTTTAACACTTAACCATGCTTGCATGGATCCTAGGGTCTACCCTGTATTGAATGTTTAGTGTGTTAGGTTTTCACTGAGCATGAATCTTGCTCTGGGCTTGCATATAGCCTTCTAAATTTCTCATACACATGAGTGCTCCTGAATGCCTTAAACTGCCCAATCAATCTCTTCAGCTTTCCCTCCATATTCTAAGTTGTCTAATGTGTGTGTGTGTGTGTTGTGTGTGTGTGTGTGTGTGTGTGTGTGAATGAGTGAACTATAGTCTTTTGCCCCAGGTTGTCTGATAACCTGCATTATTTTCAAGTAACGCCCACCTTTTTTCTGCCTTGGAGGAATTCTGAGTTAGGTGAAACAGAGGTAATTGCCTTGCTTCAGTTCTTCAGGTCGTCTCAAACAGAACAAACCTGGCAAAATAATTTGTAGACAGAAGGTCTGCTCTGCTCCCTTGGAACCAGGGACCATGGCTCCACACTGGGAACAGGGGCTGACATCTTTAAGACTGCCACTGAGCTATAGTTGGTGTGGGCTGAAGGCAAGTTAAACAGCCACCAAGCTATCCTACTATTTTGATGTTGCCTATTTCTTCATTCAGAATTAATTTGGTTGCTTTGTCTTTAATGCTTTCCAAAATTCTGACAAAGTTGGTTCTAACCGTTCCTGCTTGCTCTCTGCTGTTTCTGTGGAGGTAAAGAAACTTGGAGCTGCCTACTCCATTGTTTGCTGACATCAAGCTATCTGGGCTCTCACAATCACTCGTGGAGATTCATATGTGGTCTAAAGTTGGAAAGCCATTAATCTAGAAATTCACTAAAGCAGAAACTAATTCTTGACTATACCTTATATCTTAGGAGATCTTTATAGAGACCAAGCTGAAACTCTAATGCAGACCACCAACATATGTCACCTAGGTCCATACACTCAAACTTGAGTTTACAAACCTACAGGTCAAACCCAATGAGAAAGCCTTTTAAAAATATAGAAATTTCCAAACTCTATAGTTCAGATATTCAATACAGGAATTTGAATATTACATGATTCTGACCCTTTTCTAGTGCTAGAAACTAGTTGCTGTCCTTCCTTACAGACACAAGGCCCCGAAAAAAAGTGCAGTTCACCAGCAGGTAACTAGCTATAGACCAAGAAATAGCATTGAATGAGAGCTAGTTTGAAATGTATACAATATGGAAAATTTCTGTTGATTCGTGGACACACGGTAAAATTACAGAACATGAAAAAAATCACATTTGTGTATATGGATATATGCACTTACTTACACACATATGTGAATTATCATCCTGAAAATTATGACCCTTTTTAAATTTTGAATATTTATGATGTACAAAAGGGTTGAAACCTAACTACACAAAATACCTGTGAATTTGCCATCCACCTTAAATAAAATGTTAACACTGTAGTTGAAGACCTCTGGATATCCATCCCTAAAAAAATCCCATTTCTTCCTCTTAGAAGTTAAACTAGCCTGAATTTAGTGCTTATCATTCCAATGCATTTATCTTTTTACATATGTGAATGTATAAATCAGCAATACATTGGATTACTGAATGGTTTCACATTTTTAAACATATAAATGATTTAATAGCATAATTTTCTGCCCCATGCTTTTTCATTCAACATTATGTTTGCAATTCATCAATTTTTATTCAATTTCTATGATTTTAATGTTTACCATAATATAAACATTCTATTGATGGACAGCTTAGTCTTTTGATTTTGAAATTAACGAAAACAAATGCTCCTGTGATAATGCTTGTACATATCTCTTTGGGTCCCTGAGTTTCTTTAACAGAAAAACATGGAAGGAAGAGTGTGTTCAGTGTTTATATCAAGAAATTGGATCCTGTGTCATAAGTTTGCACATTTTCAACTTTATACAAAATCTCCCTGATTGCTCTCCTTAGCTGTTATACCAGTTGAAGCTTCCACTGCAATGAATACAGGACAATGATCTCCCTCACATCTATCATGGTTGGTTGGGTTTGTTTGTTTGTTTTTTCCTTTTTGTCAGAATGATGGCTAAGAAATACATGTCGTGCTCAGTTGTAGCTGACTCTTTCTGACTTTATAAACTGTAGCCCACCAGGTTCCTCTATCCATGCAGTTTTCTAGGCAAGACTAGCTGAGTGGATTGCCACTTCCTTCTCCAGAGGATTTCCCAGACCCAGGGATCTAAACTACATCTTTTGAACTGGCAAGCAGATGGTTTACTATTATGTCACTTAGGAATTCCAGCTAAGAAATAGTATCTCCTAGTGGTTCCAATTTGCATTTTCAACAGAATTACTGAAATGAAATTTCTTTTAATACTTTCATTCACTTTCACTTTGGGGGACTGCCTTTATATATCTTTTGCAAGATTTTTACTAAACTATTAGACTCTGTAGTATCTCTTTGATGGGTACTATTCAATATTTCTTTGCTGATTACTTTTCATTAACAGATCTTTTTATTCTATATATTAAATTTATCAATATTTCCTTTAATGATTCTGTAGTTTTTCACCTTAGGAAATTGTTCTCTTCTCTGAGAACATGAGGATATATTTCTATGTGTCTTCTAAAAACTGGTAAAACTTTGCTTTAAGGTTGAGGTATTTAAGTCAATTTGTAAATGTAATTGTCTTTGGATACAGTATGCAAACACTTATTTTAAAGCTTTTCCTGTCACTATATATAAAAACCAACTACATCAATTTATATATATATATATATATATATATATATATATATATATATATGTATATATATATAATTTTTAAATAACTTATTTTCCTAAACATTATCAAAGAATGCATCCTCTTGCCATTGATCTGATAAGCCACTTCAGGTTTCCAAGTTGCCACATATAATGGAAGAGTCTCTGGCTTATCCATCTGTTCTGTTAATTCACATGCCAATTGCTTTACCAATATGACACTGTAAGATTCCTATAAGTATATTATAAGTTTTATATCTAAAAGAACAAGTCCCTCTCCCTTTTTCTTCCTCAGAATTGTCTTTTTATTCTTGGTTTTTCATCTTCTATAGGTTTTTTCTTGGTGGCTCAGAAGGTAAAGAATCTGCCTCCAACGCAGGAGACCAGGGTTTGATACCCAAGTCAGGAAAAGGCAATGGCTACCCACTCCAGTATTCTTGCCTGGAGAATTCCACAGACAGAGCAGACTGGTGAGTTAAGTCCATGAGGTCACAAACAGTCAGGACACTACTGAGTGATAAATACTTTCACTTTTCTTCTTTCTTCAACTTTCTATGTGAATTTTAAAATCAGCTTGTAGATTTCATCCAAAAAGAAAAATTGTTTAGAAATTTATTATGAGATAATTGAATCTACACATGATTTCAGGAAGAATTGACTTTACTATTGAAAGCCTTCTTCTCTAGGAACATGGTATATCTCTTCCCATTTAGTCATTCTTTAATATAGTTTTGAATAGAATTTTATAACTTGTGTTCTCATTTATCTTCTCTTCTGGAAGAGTTTATATAAGATTGGAGATGTTTCCTTGGGGGTAATACAATTCCCTTGTAATAACTGAACCCAGTGTTTATTTGGTAGAAAGACATTGTAGACTGCAAAAATGGTCACCGTTCTGTGTTCTTTGCTGGTTCCATGCCCCATGTAATGAGAATTTGTAGAATATTCTATCAAAAGGCCGTGTCTATTTCCCATATTCTTGAATGTGGTCTTTAGCTTTGGCCAATATAATACAGCAAAAATAATGTGCACATTTCAAGTGTAGGCTTCAAAAGACCATTCAAACTTTTACTGCAGCTCTAGAAACCATTATTAGCAATTATATAAACAAACTTGGGCTCGACTATTAAAGAATGAGAGATCACATGAAGCAGAGATGAGCCAAACTAAACATTCCAGGACAGCTAGCCCCTAGAAAACCTAGCAGCTGACCAAAGATGCCACAAGCAAACTCACTGAGAATGTAAGAACCATTCAGCAAAGTCCAGCCTAAATCATCAATGCACATAATTCTGAACTGCATAAATGGTTGCTTTTTTGAGCCACCAAGCTTTGATTTGTTACGCATCAAAAGCTGATACAATATACAGATTTTAAAACATGAATTTTTATGATACATTAATGATTTAAAGACTACCTGGGTTTTTCATTTCTTAAGTTCTTTTTGATAAGTTATATATTTTATGGAATTGTAATTTTTCTCTCTCTATTTTATTGGCACAAAATTGTTAATAATTAATTAATATTATTTTATTTTCACAGTGTTTTTGTGTGCTTGTTATTCATATGAGTTTCTATACTTTCTCCCATTTTCTTCTTGCTCAAACTTCCAGTTGCTTAGCCTGAGTTATTCATTTCTGAAAAAGCTGCCTCTTTTCATTGGCTGTTATAAGATCTTCTCTGTGTCCTTGGGGTTCTGCTATTCTTCTAATACATCTAGGTGTGCCATTCTGTCTACCTTCATTTGCATGATAGATTATCAAAATGGTCCAAAATTCTCCCATTGCTTGTACCCATATTGCTGCAATGTAATATTGCAGAACAGTTCAAGAGATGAGGTCTATATATTTACCCCTTGCTACTAGATTTCATCATATGACTTGCTTTGGACAATCACTTATTAGAAAATGTGATTAAGCAGAGCCTTAAAATGCACTAGAACTCTATGGCTTCCTTTATTCTTTCTGAAATCTTAAGCTTGCCATGTGAATAAGCCTGAGTAGACTCAACATGGGGGAGAACTGTGGTATACCAGTCAACAGCCAGTCTACCACCAGAAATATGAACAAGCCACCTACTAACCAACCAATTAATAACATATATCAGAGAGCTCAGTAGATGACCAGAATACCCTGACTAAACAAGAAAGATCATCCCATCAATGCAAAGAATTGCAAGCTGAATAAGATGACTATTCTTTAAACTTCTAGGTTTTTGAGAGACTTTTTATACAGCAAGAGCTTACACTTCAATTGTACTGTGTTCGATTGCACTGCTATAGTTAAGAGTTGATGTTTTAGCATTTTAGAATACTCTTAGCAATCATCCTTCTGTTACTCAGTTTCTAAGTCTTATCCAAACTCTTTTTGACCCTATGAACTGCAGAACACCAGGCTTCCCTGTCCTTCAGCATCTCCCAGAGCTTGCTCACTCATCTCCATTGAGCCCTTCCAACCATCTCATGCTCCATCACCCTTTTCTTCCTGCCCTCAGTCTTTCCCAGAATGAAGGCTTTTTCCAACAATTCAGCTCTTTGCATTAAGTGGCCAAAGGACTGGAGTTTCAGCATCAGTTCTTCCATTGAAGATTCAGGGTTGATTTCCTTTAGGATTGACTGGTTTGATGTCCTTGCTGTCAAAGGGACTCCCAAGAGTTTTCTCTCATACCACAATTTGAAAGCAACAATTCTTCAACCCTCAGCCTTCTTTTTTTAATGGTTATTACTTAGTTATTTTTATTTTGCCTTTACAGAGTTTTGTTGCTGTTATAAGATCTTCTCTGTGTCCTTGGGGTTCTGCTATTCTTCTAATACATCTAGGTGTGCCATTCTGTCTACCTTCATTTGCATGATAGATTATCAAAATGGTCCAAAATTCTCCCATTGCTTGTACCCATATTGCTGCAATGTAATATTGCAGAACAGTTCAAGAGATGAGGTCTATATATTTACCCCTTGCTACTAGATTTCATCATATGACTTGCTTTGGACAATCACTTATTAGAAAATGTGATTAAGCAGAGCCTTAAAATGCACTAGAACTCTATGGCTTCCTTTATTCTTTCTGAAATCTTAAGCTTGCCATGTGAATAAGCCTGAGTAGACTCAACATGGGGGAGAACTGTGGTATACCAGTCAACAGCCAGTCTACCACCAGAAATATGAACAAGCCACCTACTAACCAACCAATTAATAACATATATCAGAGAGCTCAGTAGATGACCAGAATACCCTGACTAAACAAGAAAGATCATCCCATCAATGCAAAGAATTGCAAGCTGAATAAGATGACTATTCTTTAAACTTCTAGGTTTTTGAGAGACTTTTTATACAGCAAGAGCTTACACTTCAATTGTACTGTGTTCGATTGCACTGCTATAGTTAAGAGTTGATGTTTTAGCATTTTAGAATACTCTTAGCAATCATCCTTCTGTTACTCAGTTTCTAAGTCTTATCCAAACTCTTTTTGACCCTATGAACTGCAGAACACCAGGCTTCCCTGTCCTTCAGCATCTCCCAGAGCTTGCTCACTCATCTCCATTGAGCCCTTCCAACCATCTCATGCTCCATCACCCTTTTCTTCCTGCCCTCAGTCTTTCCCAGAATGAAGGCTTTTTCCAACAATTCAGCTCTTTGCATTAAGTGGCCAAAGGACTGGAGTTTCAGCATCAGTTCTTCCATTGAAGATTCAGGGTTGATTTCCTTTAGGATTGACTGGTTTGATGTCCTTGCTGTCAAAGGGACTCCCAAGAGTTTTCTCTCATACCACAATTTGAAAGCAACAATTCTTCAACCCTCAGCCTTCTTTTTTTAATGGTTATTACTTAGTTATTTTTATTTTGCCTTTACAGAGTTTTGTTGTTTACAGATATGTATAATCCAAGATCAGTCATCCCTGACCCCTCCTTCCTCCCAGTTCCCCCATCCCACCCCTCAGCCATCACATAGCCCCCATGTAAGATCCCTTAGTTCCACAGTGCATAGACAATGTAGCCCTCAAGCTTCTTGATGATTCAACCCTCACATTCATACATAACTATTGTAAAAACCAGAGTTTTCATTAGATGCACTTTGTCAGCAAAGTGATATCTTTGCTTTTTAATACACTGTCTAGGTCTGTCACAGCTTTCCTTCTAAGGAGCAAGCATCTCCTAATTTCATGTCCATAGTCAAAATACACAGTGATTTTACAGCCCAAGAAAATAAATTCTTTCACTGTATCCACGTCTTCCCCATCTATTTGCCATGAAGTGATAGAACCAGATGCCACAATCTTAGTTTTTTAAATACTGAGTTTTAAGCCAGCTTTTTCACTCTGCTCTTTCACCTCCATTAGGTTTAGTTCCTCCATAAGTTCTCCATATCCCATACAGAATGTTGAAATTTAAGACTCTAAATGGAACTTTCATACATCACTAATGAGAGCATAAAATAGCATAGCCACTTGGAAAAATACAATGGCATTTGTTGATGACGTTAAACATACACTTAATACTATTGTATATAATAAGTCAGACAGAGAAATATAAATAATATATGGTATCACTTACACATAGAATCGAAAAACCTGACTCAGACACAGAGCATAGAATGATAATTGCCAGGGTTTAGTGGGGGTGGGGGGATGGGAAGATGCTGACCAAAGGGCATCAAATTCCACTTACAATTTGACTAAGTTTTGGGGATCTAATTACAGTATGTGAGCATAGCTAATAATACTGTATTATATACTTGAAAGCTGCTGAAAGTAGATCTTAAATGTTCTCACCATAAAAGAAGAAATGGTAATTATGCAATGTGAAAGCTAACAGTATGGAGGAAATCATCCTGCAATATATTAAGTGTGTCAAACTGTTGTGCACTTTAAACATACATAATCTTATAGATCATTGATACTGCAGTAAAGTTGTAATAGATAAGCAGATTAAAAGAAAAACAGAATAAACTTGAATGTCTCGCTTCTTGGCATTGGCAGACATCCCTTTGGTTGTCACCTCCCATCATGCATTTAGCCTCTAAGGATCTCCCTCCTTGTAAGTGCAATGACAAACCTTAAAAGTTTTTGTTCTGTTTTATCCAACATTTGTAGGCATTTTGAGGCCAGAGGATTTTAAAAGTATCTAGTCTTACACACTGCTAGAAGTAAAATCCTGTCATTCTATTGAAGAACAAGACTCTTAAAATTTCATGATGTTTTTAACTTTTTCAATTCACTTTATCACTGAATTCTGATGCTTCTATGAAGCACAATAATGCAGTTGTTGCATCATCCTATTTATAGAAAGGAAAACCAAGGTGCTTGGAAGTTGAGTCATTTCTTACTGTTTATCTAGATAGACATCCACCCAAAACTGAATTAATAGATTCTGAGAATGAAAACCAACTTAAAGATTACCTTAAATTTCCCAAAAGTAGAGCAATATAAAACATTCTGAGGATGATTTACATTCTGGATTATCCGTATCTGACAGTAGAGGCAAGTGTGGGACCTTGGGCAACTCACTGAACTCTGTCTATCTAGTCTCGCCATGACAATTAAATGAGTAAATTCACACCAAGCACACAGAAAAGCATGTGGCAGAAAGCAGAAAGTAGAGCTTACTTTGAATAAACCATGCTTTTGGTTGCGCTGACCAAGCCATAAATTGCTTCCTGGGGGAAGGTTGGTTTCAGGAGGGTCTATCACACGTTCATAAATCCTATAGAGGGAAAAAACATAGTTATTAATAAAGAGGGTCAAAGCAGAACATACATATTATTGCAAGTAATCATGACATCAGTAGCTGGTATAGAGATGGAGCCAATATGGGGTCCATTTTAAATGACAGATTACATACACAGGGATCTGTTCCTGATTGCACTTGGGCATATTACCTGGTCCACTCAGGGCTGTCTATCTTTGCCTTTTTTGCAGGGAAGAAGAGAGAGGGTAACATTTTTGCATGTTTACTTTGAATAGTGAATTTTATACAATCTCTGAGTAAAGTAGTTTTATCCATGTTACAGGTGAGAAAGTTCAAAGACTGTCAATGGGTCAATCAAGGAAGCCAGAGAACAGAAAGCTTGGGATGAGAATCTATCTGGCTTGGCTGTGAAGCCCATGCACTCTCCTCTCTTGTCTACAACTCCTTGACTGCTTTATTCAGTTGCTACTCATCTCTACAGTAACGTCCTTGATACTTCTAAGTGACTAATGCCCACATTATCAAATGCCTCTTCTACAAAATCAAATAACTGAAATCATCCAATGAACACATATTTATTGAGCATTTCTTTATTCCCCAAGGCAACAGAAGATAGAGCAATAAATCAGACATGCAAAGTCCTGCCCTTATAGAGTAAAAGGAAGACAGAATTCTGTACAGGAGGAAAATCTTCATACGTTACAGAAAGAGAATTAATACAGGAAAGGCAATCATTCCTGGATCTTTGCAGGCACTGATCAAACCTAATGAACATGCGAATTCTCTCAGTGGCTCTGTCCTCCCAAGTTAGGCAGTCAAAAATCTTGAAATTTGTGTTCTCTTTAGAAATCACCAGCTGATCACAGGCGTCTACCTCTCCTTTGGCAAGTACCTTCCAGGACCTGAATACTGAAGAAGGGAAAGGAAGAACTCATCTAAGACTTGAACTTATCTCCTTAGATGCTCAGAAGAGGCTGAGTGCGGTGAGACACAGGGACTACCTCCCACCAGAGGGTGCTAGATTCATCCAGCTGCTCTCTGTAGGAAAGTGCAGAAGAACTGAAGGACTGTCCAATTGTGTCAAGGCCAGTGAGTGAACACAAGGCTACTGCAGACAGGACGTATCATGCTGCAGCCTTTTATCTTGGCCGAGTCATCCATTACTCTCCTGTTTCCCAGTAGAAACATGCTGCTTCCTAACAATACATACAAGGTAGTCAACTGAAAAAGCTTTAAATATATCAGGTCCTTCTCTACTAATTATCGCCCCACTGTAAGAAAGGCTCAAAACATAAGCAAGGAAAAATAAGTTTCCCCAAAAAAAAGTCAGTCTGTTTTCTCCACAAGAATGCAGGCTTCTCGATCTTGTTCCATTGGTCTATACCCCAGAGATAAACCCACGCACCTATGGGTACCTTATTTTTGATAAAGGAGGAGAAACTATAAAATGAGACAAAGACAGCCTCTTCAACAAGTGGTGCTGGGAGAATTGGACAGCTACATGCAAAAAAATGAAGGTGGAACATTCCCTGACACCATACACTAAGATCAACTCAAAATGGATTAAAGACCTAAATGTAAGACCAGAAACCATCAAACTCTTAGAGGAGAATATAGGCAAAACCCTCAAGGACATCAATCAAAGCAAAATCTTCTCTGACCCACCAACTAAAATAGCAGAACTGAAAAGAAAAATGAACATATGGGACTTCATGAAACTTAAAAGCTTTTGTACAGCTAAAGAAATTACAAAAAAGCTCAACAGACACCCCACAGAGTGGGAGAAAATCATAGCAAATGAAACAACAGACAAAGAATTAATCTCCAAAATCTACAAGCAACTCAGACAACTCAGCACAGGAAAAACGAACAACCCAATCAAAAAATGGGAAAAAGACCTAAAGAGACGCCTCTCCAAAGAGGACATACAGATGGCCCAAAAATACATGAAACGATGCTCAACCTCACTTATTATTAGAGAAATGCAAATTAAAACTACAATGAGATATCACCTCACACCCGTCAGAATGGCCATCTTCAAGAAATCTGCAGACAACAAATGCTGGAGAGGGTGCGGAGAAAAGGGAACCCTCTTGCATTGCTGGTGGGAATGTAAATTGATACAGCCTCTATGGAAGACAGTCTGGAGATTTCTTAAAAAACTAAAAATAGAAGCACCCTATGACCCAGCAATCCCACTCTTAGGCTTATATCCTGATGAAATAAAAACTGAAAGAAGCACCTGTACCCCAATGTTCATTGCAGCTCTCTATACAATAGCCAAAACATGGAAGCAATCTAGATGTCCATCGACGAATGAATGGATCCAGAAGCTCTGGTACATATATACAATGGAATACTACTCAGCTGTTAAAAGAAATGCAGAAGACTCAATCCTAATGAAGTGGCTGGCTCTAGAACCTATCATAAAAAGTGAAGTAAGTCAAAAAGAGAAAGACAAATACAGTATACTAACACACATATATGGAATCTAGTAGGACGGTCTTGATATCACACACAGGGAACTCATGAAAAAAAAAAAAAGACAGAGCATAGACATAGGGACATCGTGGTGAATAAATAGGGAGGGGGAAGCATGGAGGAAGTAACAAGGAAACCTATAGTGTTATGTGTGGAAAAGATAGCTAGTGTCACAGTGCTAAGGGAATAGGAGTGCTTACAATGGCTTGGGGCAAAGGTCTGGAGGGGTGGGGTGGGGGGATCTGGGTGGGTGGGGACCATGGATATGCATATGACTGATCTGGGAACATACATGTATGTGAACAACAAAACTCTGTAAAACCTTTAAAATAAAGAATAAAAATAAAAAAAAAAAAAAAAAAAAGAATGCAGGCTTTTGTTTTGTATGGTAGAAGAAACCATTTTAGATGAAACAATCTGCCGAAACTGCTTTAATACTTCTGCTTTAAATTTTTTTTGTAATATCAGCGAAAAACTAGAAACAAGCCAAATTTACAACAAAAGAGAAACCCATACGTTTTCAAGGAGATTAGCTTAACAGAATTCACTACAGTCATTAAGAGTGATAAATACGCATGTCTCTTATAAAATATGGGGCAGTATATCCAAAGTATTTTTTACCAGAAGAAAGTGGAACGCAAGACTATTTAAATACTATAGACATAATGATCCAAAATTTATATTCAGCATTGATGAATTTCAGGGGGTACCAAGAGACAGAGCATAACTGTTGTCAAATTATTTATCTTAACGCTCATTTTAAAACACTTTCATCTGTCAGAGTGAGAACAGTTTTCCATTCAAGTGCTTTTTTGGGGTTTTCAATATACTAGAAGGTAAGCTCAAATGAGCAAATGAGGGCTTTATCCAATGTTTATCAAGTGCATGAAGGAAGAAACCATCAGAAAGATCATTCCATCTCCTGCTTTCTCTTCCACAAACATAATAGCTCCCTGGGCCTTAGAAATCCTTGAAGAAGCAAACGTTTGAGGCCACTATCATAAAACAGGGCAACAATCCAGGCACCCAAGGGGCAGGCTGACTTCCAGCATTCTCCAGTCCTGTCAGGACCCACTACTGACACCAAGGGAACTCTGCACTGTTGCCTTCCTAGAAGCCCTGCCTACTCATCTGGACAAGAGAGTTCCAACCAGCAGGCACAGTCCACAGACTGCATACAGGCCTAGCAAATGGAGACAGCTTAAAAACAGAGTATTAAATAGCCATAAAAACCCACTCAGAGGAAATCTAATTATGAGGAAATATCAGACAAACCAATTTGATGACCAGTCTTCAAAATAACTCCCTATGCTCTTCCAAATCTCAGTATCATGAAAAGTAAAGAAAGGCTGAGCAGCAATGGCAGATTATAAGCAACCAAAGGAATGTAAAAACAAAATGTGAGATGGAATTCTGCACAGGAAAAAGAAAATCCCATAATGGAGTCAGTAGAAAATCGGTGAAATTTCAATCAGAATGGTAGATGACAAAATAGTATTGCACTGTGTTCAGTTTCCTGATTTTAACAAATAGGTGGCAAATTAAAGTGACTTGTTCTTAGGAAATACACACTGCCATATTTAGGAGCAGAATGCCATGATATGTGCAATTTACCCTCAAAGAGTTCAAAATGACAATATAAAGATACACAATGTAAGTACATTTGTACATAAACAACCTTATTACTTGAAGACAAAGAGAGCAGAATTCGAGAGAAGAGTTTATGATTGTCTTTTGTACCATTTTCAAAACTTTTCTGTAGGATTGAACTTATTTTAAGCTAACAAGTTTTTAAGAGAAAAAGCTAAAAAGGTCTATAATGTATATGTTTAAAATACATACAAGCAAAACAACTTTATCTATTAACCAAGGATATACATAAACTTTACGTATCACATAAGGTATATGACACTGTTTTCCTCAAAGAATGGTAATAGTTGGAGGGAATGAAAGACATGAAGGAGGGAGAAAGGACGAACGGCACAGATTAGTGCTGATAATACCTCATAAACTAAGAAATAAGATTATCACATTCCTATCCTTATCCTTGTATAGAGCGAGTTATTCCACCAACATACCAAACACAATCAGAATCTTGGCAAAAAGGGGTGCTGAGCCCTGAGGTGGACTGACTCAGGCAAACAGGCCGGTAGGGCACAATGATCCGTCACTTCAATCTAGTATTGCCCAAATAACTGAAATGAAAAGCCAAAGCTAATACATGAACTCCTTGGTTTCCAGTGTGGTCACAAAATCAGATTCTATATTCTAATTTTCTAGTATTCTAGTTAATGAGGTTTCCTTCCCATCAGCAAATATTTGACTATTTATCATGTGTGGGACATGGGGGCCACATTTCTGCCCTCAGGTCAAATGCCTGAGCTAGACACATGACATGACCACACACACCTTACAATTCAGATAAAAAATGAAAAAAGTTAAAGAAAGGCTGAGCAGCAATGGCAGATTATAAGCAACCAAAGGAATGTAAAAACAAAATGTGAGATGGAATTCTGCACAGGAAAAAGAAAATCCCATAATGGAGTCAGTAGAAAATCGGTGAAATTTCAATCAGAATGGTAGATGACAAAATAGTATTGCACTGTGTTCAGTTTCCTGATTTTAACAAATAGGTGGCAAATTAAAGTGACTTGTTCTTAGGAAATACACACTGCCATATTTAGGAGCAGAATGCCATGATATGTGCAATTTACCCTCAAAGAGTTCAAAATGACAATATAAAGATACACAATGTAAGTACATTTGTACATAAACAACCTTATTACTTGAAGACAAAGAGAGCAGAATTCGAGAGAAGAGTTTATGATTGTCTTTTGTACCATTTTCAAAACTTTTCTGTAGGATTGAACTTATTTTAAGCTAACAAGTTTTTAAGAGAAAAGCTAAAAAGGTCTATAATGTATATGTTTAAAATACATACAAGCAAAACAACTTTATCTATTAACCAAGGATATACATAAACTTTACGTATCACATAAGGTATATGACACTGTTTTCCTCAAAGAATGGTAATAGTTGGAGGGAATGAAAGACATGAAGGAGGGAGAAAGGACGAACGGCACAGATTAGTGCTGATAATACCTCATAAACTAAGAAATAAGATTATCACATTCCTATCCTTATCCTTGTATAGAGCGAGTTATTCCACCAACATACCAAACACAATCAGAATCTTGGCAAAAGGGCTGCTGAGCCCTGAGGTGGACTGACTCAGGCAAACAGGCCGGTAGGGCACAATGATCCGTCACTTCAATCTAGTATTGCCCAAATAACTGAAATGAAAAGCCAAAGCTAATACATGAACTCCTTGGTTTCCAGTGTGGTCACAAAATCAGATTCTATATTCTAATTTTCTAGTATTCTAGTTAATGAGGTTTCCTTCCCATCAGCAAATATTTGACTATTTATCATGTGTGGGACATGGGGGCCACATTTCTGCCCTCAGGTCAAATGCCTGAGCTAGACACATGACATGACCACACACACCTTACAATTCAGTGTAATAAGTGTAATGATTTGTGGTAAGCAGACAAATAATAAAACAGAGAGGACTTTCCAGAGAAGACGACATGACAGCTGAGTTGTAAATGAAGAACAAACTGGAGCTGACACACACAGAGAACAGTCAGCACTTACACAGCACTGAATGTGTGCCAAGCTTTTGTACCGACATCTCGCCATATATTTACTTAATCCTTACAATACCACCATCAGACAGGTATTCTTAGCCCAGTTAGGTTAAATAACTTGTCCGTGGTTAGGCAGCTAGGATTTGCACCTAAACCCCAAATCTGTGCTACTCCACTCAAATTAAAAATTCCTAGCTTGGGGTTTCCCTGATGGTCCAGTGGGTAAAGAGCCCACCTTGCAGTGCAAGGGGCACTGGTTCCATCCCTGGCCCAGAAAGATCCCACATGCCGTGGAGCAGCGGGACTGGTGTGTCCAATTACGAGCCAGTGCTCTGGAGCACACATGCCCAGAGCCAGTACTCTGCAGTGAGAGAGGCCACTGCAATGGAAGGCCCACACATTCCAAAGAATAAAAAGATCGATGAAAACAAATATAAATAAAAAAGAGGTATGAGGGGGAAAAACAAACACAAATTTTTTTTTTAATTCCTAACTTGGACTTATTTATCAGGAAAGGAAAGGGATAACAAGTTCATGTACTAAGTACATGGTCAGAACTGGTTCGCTCTCCCAGAATCCCTTTTCTCTTCTCTTCTTCTGCTACACTGCTACATGGCTACAACATTTCCATCCTCCTACACGTCTGGGTGTGGCCATGGAATATGAATGGATGGGGTCTGCACCACAGCTAGGCATGATTTATCCCCCTAAAAACCTCCCTCAAGGATCTTACATTTACTGTAGTTCTGCTAACAAGAGAGGATTCTGGGGGCTAAGAGATGAGCAGAGCCACAAGATGAGAAGGTCTGGACTCCTAAATGATGATGTGGGAGGCCACCCCCAGTCAGACACACCCAACCAATGTCAACCCAGCTGAGATAGAGAGGACTTCTGATAGTTATGGCTAGTATTATTTATCCTAGCAAACACACCCCAATGAAAAAGAGAAAGATGACTGTTACATTTTCATGTTCACAATGCCAAGAGATATCAGAGGTCGCAGGGTATAGTACAGACACATGAATTTGGGACAAAATAGATTTGGGTTCACATTCCACTTGTGCATTCTTCAGAACAACAGGGCTATAAACAATGGGCTATACAATGCAAAACCCTTTCTCAAGTGTTTTCCTGCAGGAACTCTACCCCCAAATAAGAGCAAGATGAACCCATCTCACTGCTTTCCATCCAGAAAACAGATAGGAATGGCAAGTCTGAATCTGTCAGGCAGACAAGTCACTAACAGGAGAGCCAGATATGTGAATTTCATGAAGAAATTGTCAAGAGAAACAAGTCAGCAACTTGAAAATTAATTAGATCAAGTAGAGTCCTTTTGATAAGTGCACAATTTACTGTTTAAGTTGATTGCATTATAACCAGCCAGAATTGATCACATTTCCATAGGCTATCTGACACAAATAATGCCTTTGCTCACAAACATCTAAAATATACACTTATTTTGGCCAAAGAAAACACACCAAAAACCCCGATTTCCACTCAGTCAAATTTCTAGGCCTTGAATTCAAAGAAAGTGCTGCCTATTAAGATGTACTGGGAGAATTATGGGAATTTTGTATGCCATTAGTACCGATCAGTATTTTAAAGTATAAGCAACTTATTTCTAATACAATAGCATGCACAATTAAACATCCAATCAAACATAAAAACTGCCTGAGAGGAATGAACAATCCGAAGAGGAACTGTCATGTTCCTTGTGAAAGTCAGTCACTGAATCAAGGGCTCACATTAGGAATTTTCTTCACAAAGTGTAACTTCTCCTTATTCATGACTTTGGTTAAAATGTCCTCCCTAGAAAGTGTCCTATCTGATTAAAAGACCAATCAATATTCTATGAAGAACTCGATTTTCTGTTAACTGATAAAGCCCTGAAAGCTCAGCACAAAGTAAGGCAGTGGTTCAGCAACACTACTTATGAAGGAATATTGGATTTTACTGATGCAGTATTTATCCACCCCAGTCAGACACACCCAACCAATGTCAACCCAGCTGAGATAGAGAGGACTTCTGATAGTTATGGCTAGTATTATTTATCCTAGCAAACACACCCCAATGAAAAAGAGAAAGATGACTGTTACATTTTCATGTTCACAATGCCAAGAGATATCAGAGGTCGCAGGGTATAGTACAGACACATGAATTTGGGACAAAATAGATTTGGGTTCACATTCCACTTGTGCATTCTTCAGAACAACAGGGCTATAAACAATGGGCTATACAATGCAAAACCCTTTCTCAAGTGTTTTCCTGCAGGAACTCTACCCCCAAATAAGAGCAAGATGAACCCATCTCACTGCTTTCCATCCAGAAAACAGATAGGAATGGCAAGTCTGAATCTGTCAGGCAGACAAGTCACTAACAGGAGAGCCAGATATGTGAATTTCATGAAGAAATTGTCAAGAGAAACAAGTCAGCAACTTGAAAATTAATTAGATCAAGTAGAGTCCTTTTGATAAGTGCACAATTTACTGTTTAAGTTGATTGCATTATAACCAGCCAGAATTGATCACATTTCCATAGGCTATCTGACACAAATAATGCCTTTGCTCACAAACATCTAAAATATACACTTATTTTGGCCAAAGAAAACACACCAAAAACCCCGATTTCCACTCAGTCAAATTTCTAGGCCTTGAATTCAAAGAAAGTGCTGCCTATTAAGATGTACTGGGAGAATTATGGGAATTTTGTATGCCATTAGTACCGATCAGTATTTTAAAGTATAAGCAACTTATTTCTAATACAATAGCATGCACAATTAAACATCCAATCAAACATAAAAACTGCCTGAGAGGAATGAACAATCCGAAGAGGAACTGTCATGTTCCTTGTGAAAGTCAGTCACTGAATCAAGGGCTCACATTAGGAATTTTCTTCACAAAGTGTAACTTCTCCTTATTCATGACTTTGGTTAAAAATGTCCTCCCTAGAAAGTGTCCTATCTGATTAAAAGACCAATCAATATTCTATGAAGAACTCGATTTTCTGTTAACTGATAAAGCCCTGAAAGCTCAGCACAAAGTAAGGCAGTGGTTCAGCAACACTACTTATGAAGGAATATTGGATTTTTATTTACCTGGATGAAGGAAGGCCTCTGAAGGGACTCCACAGTATCTTTCCCAATTATGCACAAGAATGAATCTCCAATGTAAACCTTGTGAATCAACATGTATTATGCAGCTGTTCAATAAGACAATATGAAGCCCAAATGAGATGCTAAATGAAGAGGTTTATCTGGAGCTTTGCCGAGAACTGAAGAAAAGTGTTCATGTTCTCCCTGAAGTGGAAAGTTACAATGACCTTCCTTTGCTAGATGGAGAATCTTATCCTCACTGCCTTTTAGCTGGCATTAGTGAATGTCAAGGTGTTCCTCAAAGAAAGCTTCCTACAACAGAACGCAAAGCCGCTCTCGTCCCATCTCCTCTCACCAACATGGTGGTGGGGAGCTTGCATAGGAGGAAATTCCCTCTTTTGGTCTTAGACTAAATGGAGCATAATGCAATCTTCCCTGCTCAGTCAGGGGAAATGTGAGAACAACAAACCTCTTGATCATCACTAGAAAAACAAAAAACATCTATGGTGCCACTGCCATTGTTCTTAGCCCCAATGACCGTTCAGCATAGGTCATGGCAACCTACAAAATAGATCCTGCAAGCTTACTCACTGTGACAAGTGTTTGCCAACACTGTGTCCCATTGTACTACTTCTTGAATTTCCACGTCAGGTTGCATGGCTCCTTATTATCTGCTAACATGGAAGATACATCACACAGAGCTTTTATCAGAAGGACATGAAAGGAATGCCCCTGAAGAGTAGTTCTGCAGTCTCCTCCTTCCAATCTGCTCAACAAAACCAATGACACTCAGAAAATGACAAAATGAGAACAGTACCTCTGGCACTTTTCAGGAGGAAACAGACTGTAACTGGGGAGATGGATCACAGGGATGAATACAGTATGGACCCAAGATTTAAGCTGACTTCTAAACCAATTCATGCAGACCTCAAGGAAGGACTCAGGGTCCAGCAGGTTTCTCAATAGTTCCCCAATCATTGTCTGCAGAGTAAATACAAATGCCAGCTAAGAAGAGAAGGCAAAGTTGAAATCTGGGCAGAGATGCCTTTCTTGTGGTAAATAAAAAGGCAATGATGTTCAAGTGAGATTAGCAAAGAGACTTTGCCAGAGAACAGTGTGAACACCCTTCAAAAATAGGGAAATAGTCCCAAGAAGACAAAGTCCTCAAGTGACCTGCTTCATCCACTTAGAAAACACTTGCCGGATGAATGCTTTTTCTTGTCTGGCAATTTAAGTTGACTCTTCTCTTTCCTAATCTGAATCTCTATACCAAAGGTGTTTTCCTTTCCTAACTATATATTTATGCCCCAAATCTCTCTCCCATTACTTCTTACTTACCCTTACGTTCTGTCTATCCCAAGACCATCCAGATTATGGGCCCCCTTAGAAAACCAGCTCTGTATTATTTAGCACTGCTACCTGTGATTTGGTAGTGTAATAGCAGATGTGGTTATTGAATTTTCAGGACAATACAGAGCTGGTATGATTCTTTCAATCATAATAGATTTTAAGAGAATACCACCAGGGTTAAAAGAGGCATTAACAGGCAGAAATTAGGACCAAATCTAGTAAAATGGAATTTCACATCAAAAAAAAGAAAGATACCATGTTTAGGGAGTGTGCTTCTAAAAGACAGAACGTTAGACCTAAGCTGTCACAGAAATATTTCTTGAGAAAAAGTACATTGCTGTTTTGAGCAACAGTAAGCTAACACTATCAAAAAGTATGTTATCTTAAACTGCACCAGAATAAGACAATTATCTCATTCTAATCTGAGTATATCTACCTAGAGATAATCACATTTAGTGGTAGTTCAGACCCACACACTTTAGAAAGAAACAATACAGACACATTTTAGACAGAAACAAGATTATGAGGGTTGTATGAGACAAATCAAGTGATCAATGGCCGAAGGAACATAGGATAGTTAGTCTGAAGAAGATGAAGGGATGGCAAGATAACGTCTGCAAATATTTGGAGGACTGTCATGTGGAAGAGGGACTAGACTCATTCTATGTAGCTAAAAGAGGTAAAACAAATATCACCAAGCATAAGCTCCAAGGAGACATTTTTAGCTCAACAATTTTCTAGGAGGCAGAAAACACAGAGAGAAACAATGGGCTTGGGAAGCAGTGTCTGAAGGATGTCCCAGCAGATGGTGGAAGGCCACACTTAGCAAGGACAGTAAGCCTCAAACTCAGAGAAAAACACAGCCTCCAAGCTGTAAGAGCTGCGCTTGATTATCTACTATATGCCAGAACTTTACAAACTCTATAATCCTTAAAATAACCCTAAAAGGCAGGCACTGCTATAATTGACAGATGTCCACCGAGCTTAAATGATTTGCCTAATACCATCGAATAAATGGCAAAGCCTAAATTCAAACCCAGATGTAAATTTGTGCAGTGCCACATTGCCTTATAATCTTTTATTGATTCCACTCTTAACAAGTCAAATATTCAACCAGCTGGCTACATCAACAGGCTAAGATACAGAAAACATCATTGGACTAAAGTCAGAAAACGCCCATTTGTGTCTTATCTTTATTATTTAAGCTTTGTGATAAACAGGGGGCTGGTATGATTCTTTCAATCATAATAGATTTTAAGAGAATACCACCAGGGTTAAAAGAGGCATTAACAGGCAGAAATTAGGACCAAATCTAGTAAAATGGAATTTCACATCAAAAAAAAGAAAGATACCATGTTTAGGGAGTGTGCTTCTAAAAGACAGAACGTTAGACCTAAGCTGTCACAGAAATATTTCTTGAGAAAAAGTACATTGCTGTTTTGAGCAACAGTAAGCTAACACTATCAAAAAGTATGTTATCTTAAACTGCACCAGAATAAGACAATTATCTCATTCTAATCTGAGTATATCTACCTAGAGATAATCACATTTAGTGGTAGTTCAGACCCACACACTTTAGAAAGAAACAATACAGACACATTTTAGACAGAAACAAGATTATGAGGGTTGTATGAGACAAATCAAGTGATCAATGGCCGAAGGAACATAGGATAGTTAGTCTGAAGAAGATGAAGGGATGGCAAGATAACGTCTGCAAATATTTGGAGGACTGTCATGTGGAAGAGGGACTAGACTCATTCTATGTAGCTAAAAGAGGTAAAACAAATATCACCAAGCATAAGCTCCAAGGAGACATTTTTAGCTCAACAATTTTCTAGGAGGCAGAAAACACAGAGAGAAACAATGGGCTTGGGAAGCAGTGTCTGAAGGATGTCCCAGCAGATGGTGGAAGGCCACACTTAGCAAGGACAGTAAGCCTCAAACTCAGAGAAACCACAGCCTCCAAGCTGTAAGAGCTGCGCTTGATTATCTACTATATGCCAGAACTTTACAAACTCTATAATCCTTAAAATAACCCTAAAAGGCAGGCACTGCTATAATTGACAGATGTCCACCGAGCTTAAATGATTTGCCTAATACCATCGAATAAATGGCAAAGCCTAAATTCAAACCCAGATGTAAATTTGTGCAGTGCCACATTGCCTTATAATCTTTTATTGATTCCACTCTTAACAAGTCAAATATTCAACCAGCTGGCTACATCAACAGGCTAAGATACAGAAAACATCATTGGACTAAAGTCAGAAAACGCCCATTTGTGTCTTATCTTTATTATTTAAGCTTTGTGACTTGGGGCAAGTTACAAAACCTCTCTGGGCCATCACCATTTCTTCACTTATAAACATAATAATAATACCTATTACACAGGTTTTCAATGAATACAAGATAAAAAATATCCAAAAAAAAAAAAGCACATTGTAAATTCTAAAATGTTTTCCTAAAATAAAACACCATTAATATTACTAAGATCAATGTTTTTACCCTCACGGAACAGTCTAAGAGATATTTTAATGTGAAGTATTTTCAGAAAAAAAAAAATGCCAGAAGCCTCATCCAATCCACTTGGCTCAATCGGTCAGAAAATAGTACCGTCAGTTATAGAATGTCTACAGAAGGGGAGCTTGGGGGCAGCAATCTGATGGGAAAGAGAGAAGAGTGTTTCCTAAATCACTGCCAGAGTATAACCATTGATGGCACATGTAACCATAGTCATTAGTCCCATTTTATTTTCTAGGAGTTCAAGCAAACTGTGCTGCACAAAATGTTCAATTATACCTCAGACTAGCTGCCTCCAAAATATTTGCTAACACTCATGAGTGGGTGATAATTTGGTGTAACCCCATTATTCATTTAGAGGTAGATTTAAATGTAATGATAAATCAAAATCCCGCTGTTCATACAAAATACACACTGGGAAATTGAACTGTCAGACCAGAAAGGACACTGAAGGTCTCTGATTCAAGCTCCATCTGCTACTTGTTACATTACCATGTCTGAAGGATGTCCCAGCAGATGGTGGAAGGCCACACTTAGCAAGGACAGTAAGCCTCAAACTCAGAGAAAAACACAGCCTCCAAGCTGTAAGAGCTGCGCTTGATTATCTACTATATGCCAGAACTTTACAAACTCTATAATCCTTAAAATAACCCTAAAAGGCAGGCACTGCTATAATTGACAGATGTCCACCGAGCTTAAATGATTTGCCTAATACCATCGAATAAATGGCAAAGCCTAAATTCAAACCCAGATGTAAATTTGTGCAGTGCCACATTGCCTTATAATCTTTTATTGATTCCACTCTTAACAAGTCAAATATTCAACCAGCTGGCTACATCAACAGGCTAAGATACAGAAAACATCATTGGACTAAAGTCAGAAAACGCCCATTTGTGTCTTATCTTTATTATTTAAGCTTTGTGACTTGGGGCAAGTTACAAAACCTCTCTGGGCCATCACCATTTCTTCACTTATAAACATAATAATAATACCTATTACACAGGTTTTCAATGAATACAAGATAAAAAATATCCAAAAAAAAAAAAGCACATTGTAAATTCTAAAATGTTTTCCTAAAATAAAACACCATTAATATTACTAAGATCAATGTTTTTACCCTCACGGAACAGTCTAAGAGATATTTTAATGTGAAGTATTTTCAGAAAAAAAAAAATGCCAGAAGCCTCATCCAATCCACTTGGCTCAATCGGTCAGAAAATAGTACCGTCAGTTATAGAATGTCTACAGAAGGGAGCTTGGGGCAGCAATCTGATGGGAAAGAGAGAAGAGTGTTTCCTAAATCACTGCCAGAGTATAACCATTGATGGCACATGTAACCATAGTCATTAGTCCCATTTTATTTTCTAGGAGTTCAAGCAAACTGTGCTGCACAAAATGTTCAATTATACCTCAGACTAGCTGCCTCCAAAATATTTGCTAACACTCATGAGTGGGTGATAATTTGGTGTAACCCCATTATTCATTTAGAGGTAGATTTAAATGTAATGATAAATCAAAATCCCGCTGTTCATACAAAATACACACTGGGAAATTGAACTGTCAGACCAGAAAGGACACTGAAGGTCTCTGATTCAAGCTCCATCTGCTACTTGTTACATTACCATACAAACATTCAAAAGCCATCTGTCATGCACAGACCATATGTGGCTTTCTCAGGTAATGCTTTAATGCTTCCCAAAGCAAATGAATGTCTCCCCAAAGGCCTGAGACTCATCATTTTCAAATGACCCATGTGAAATACATTAGAAGCTAGCATCTATAGTAAGGGACAAGGCAAATATTTCTCTCTCCATGAAGTCCTGGTACAACCACAGACCACCACCATCACCCCCCAAAATTGAGATTCTCAAGACTAAAGCAGAGGTCTGTACTCTTAGAACATTTCATTTTTTCAGGACCTTGGAAAGCACCCATAAAGTCTGTTGCCCAACATTATGGGAGCCCAGTAAGCTTTTCAAAAACACAGATTCCTCAGCCCCTCATAAAATGAGACTCAACAGGTACCAGCCTGGTCCTACTATTAAAAAGAATCACTGATGAAGACTTTATTTGCCAAAGTCTGTCTTTAAGCAGCAAACTCAGGCTTGACTATGATTCCCTTCAGTCTTGCCATCCTACGACAGCCAAGCTAGCCTATGACAGAAACAGCCAGGAGATGCTTAGGGCATCTCCAAGGCAGGTTGAGTGGCATAGGGAAACAATCTCCTCCATGAGGCCATTTCGAGATCCTGTTCTATTTAACTTTTGAAAACAGGAGGGCAGCACAAAGAGGCCCTCCAGCATCCCACCTTTTTGCAGTGCATGGTCTCTTGACCATGGCCAATTAATAATTGTGCAGATGATGGGTGGGAAGACAGAGGAATGGATAGAAAGACAACATACAGGTAGCCACTTGTAAATTTTCTTGGCAAGAATACTACTATATCCCTGGCCTCCTGGAGCCTTCATTACAGGCACATGTAACCATAGTCATTAGTCCCATTTTATTTTCTAGGAGTTCAAGCAAACTGTGCTGCACAAAATGTTCAATTATACCTCAGACTAGCTGCCTCCAAAATATTTGCTAACACTCATGAGTGGGTGATAATTTGGTGTAACCCCATTATTCATTTAGAGGTAGATTTAAATGTAATGATAAATCAAAATCCCGCTGTTCATACAAAATACACACTGGGAAATTGAACTGTCAGACCAGAAAGGACACTGAAGGTCTCTGATTCAAGCTCCATCTGCTACTTGTTACATTACCATACAAACATTCAAAAGCCATCTGTCATGCACAGACCATATGTGGCTTTCTCAGGTAATGCTTTAATGCTTCCCAAAGCAAATGAATGTCTCCCCAAAGGCCTGAGACTCATCATTTTCAAATGACCCATGTGAAATACATTAGAAGCTAGCATCTATAGTAAGGGACAAGGCAAATATTTCTCTCTCCATGAAGTCCTGGTACAACCACAGACCACCACCATCACCCCCAACATTGAGATTCTCAAGACTAAAGCAGAGGTCTGTACTCTTAGAACATTTCATTTTTTCAGGACCTTGGAAAGCACCCATAAAGTCTGTTGCCCAACATTATGGGAGCCCAGTAAGCTTTTCAAAAACACAGATTCCTCAGCCCCTCATAAAATGAGACTCAACAGGTACCAGCCTGGTCCTACTATTAAAAAGAATCACTGATGAAGACTTTATTTGCCAAAGTCTGTCTTTAAGCAGCAAACTCAGGCTTGACTATGATTCCCTTCAGTCTTGCCATCCTACGACAGCCAAGCTAGCCTATGACAGAAACAGCCAGGAGATGCTTAGGGCATCTCCAAGGCAGGTTGAGTGGCATAGGGAAACAATCTCCTCCATGAGGCCATTTCGAGATCCTGTTCTATTTAACTTTTGAAAACAGGAGGGCAGCACAAAGAGGCCCTCCAGCATCCCACCTTTTTGCAGTGCATGGTCTCTTGACCATGGCCAATTAATAATTGTGCAGATGATGGGTGGGAAGACAGAGGAATGGATAGAAAGACAACATACAGGTAGCCACTTGTAAATTTTCTTGGCAAGAATACTACTATATCCCTGGCCTCCTGGAGCCTTCATTACAAAATTATAGTTATTTATTATTTACTTTTCATTTATTAATGGTTGTTCAATTTCAAATAGTGGCAACTGCTAAGGTGAGCCAAATATTTCCATTTTCCCACTCCAGAAAGAACCTTGGGGGTTGCTCTGTGCCAAAGGAGACTAACAGGTTCTCTCTTCTTTTTGGTGACAGTTGGTTTCAACCACTGGGAAATGCCAGCAGGAGGGCAGAGAGGGTTGAAGTTGGAGTGCTAGTTAATTCACGTGGGAAAGACCTAGCACAGCATTGGGCGCACAACACTGCTCCTATTAAAACTAGTGAGGACAGCCCTTGACTACTAGGTGGAACTTTCATGCTGCTTCTCTCTTTCTCAGCTGTTGTCTACAACATTCCCAAAATAAATGTGCCAATACAAACTTGATTGTTTTCTCATCATGTTTACTGAGGACAACTTGTGTGCCTTGATTTGTAACAAGTTTGCTGAATTATTCATTTAGTTTGGGGCTCTTTCTTTTAAAAAGTAATCATTACTTTCTTGAAAGAAATTTTTATTTTTTCATGCTATCAGTCCTGTCAGACTTCAGAAGTTCAGAATCATGGAAGAAGAGCAAAGCAATTTAGATAAAATTTCCTGTTCTGAAGGCAGACTTTTGTTATTAAATGCTCAGCATTCAATAGCAACTGCCAGCTGTTTAATCAAAAAGTTATTGTTCATTGTGGAGGAAAAATTGGAGTTTGGAAAACAATGAGGCCACAACTGCAAGCTCAGAAATGAAGTTTCAAGTCCTTTTCAAACTCCAAGTGATCATTTAAACAACAGCGCCCCATTTGTGATAAGGGTGATAATAACAAAATCGCTGAGACAAAAGATATCTACTCATCTCTTTCATTTTTATCTTCCCTAGTGACCTCCACATGTTCTGATTACAGGGTATGAATTAAAAACAGCTTTAAGAGATGTCTGAGATAAGCCTATCATTGATACATGAGTGATTCCTTTAATTCCAAGCCAAAATGAATGATAAAAGAAAAATTAAGAAGGTGAGGGAATCATAAGGGGGAATTTTCCTGGGCTGGTAAGAAGGTTTTGACGAAGACTAAAGGGAAAAGAAGATTCAAGGGTCAGGAGAAGTCTGTCCTAAATTCTGGACCTATTCACTAAACTTGGGATGTGACTATGGTGTTCAATTGTGGCAACTGCTAAGGTGAGCCAAATATTTCCATTTTCCCACTCCAGAAAGAACCTTGGGGGTTGCTCTGTGCCAAAGGAGACTAACAGGTTCTCTCTTCTTTTTGGTGACAGTTGGTTTCAACCACTGGGAAATGCCAGCAGGAGGGCAGAGAGGGTTGAAGTTGGAGTGCTAGTTAATTCACGTGGGAAAGACCTAGCACAGCATTGGGCGCACAACACTGCTCCTATTAAAACTAGTGAGGACAGCCCTTGACTACTAGGTGGAACTTTCATGCTGCTTCTCTCTTTCTCAGCTGTTGTCTACAACATTCCCAAAATAAATGTGCCAATACAAACTTGATTGTTTTCTCATCATGTTTACTGAGGACAACTTGTGTGCCTTGATTTGTAACAAGTTTGCTGAATTATTCATTTAGTTTGGGGCTCTTTCTTTTAAAAAGTAATCATTACTTTCTTGAAAGAAATTTTTATTTTTTCATGCTATCAGTCCTGTCAGACTTCAGAAGTTCAGAATCATGGAAGAAGAGCAAAGCAATTTAGATAAAATTTCCTGTTCTGAAGGCAGACTTTTGTTATTAAATGCTCAGCATTCAATAGCAACTGCCAGCTGTTTAATCAAAAAGTTATTGTTCATTGTGGAGGAAAAATTGGAGTTTGGAAAACAATGAGGCCACAACTGCAAGCTCAGAAATGAAGTTTCAAGTCCTTTTCAAACTCCAAGTGATCATTTAAACAACAGCGCCCCATTTGTGATAAGGGTGATAATAACAAAATCGCTGAGACAAAAGATATCTACTCATCTCTTTCATTTTTATCTTCCCTAGTGACCTCCACATGTTCTGATTACAGGGTATGAATTAAAAACAGCTTTAAGAGATGTCTGAGATAAGCCTATCATTGATACATGAGTGATTCCTTTAATTCCAAGCCAAAATGAATGATAAAAGAAAAATTAAGAAGGTGAGGGAATCATAAGGGGGAATTTTCCTGGGCTGGTAAGAAGGTTTTGACGAAGACTAAAGGGAAAAGAAGATTCAAGGGTCAGGAGAAGTCTGTCCTAAATTCTGGACCTATTCACTAAACTTGGGATGTGACTATGGACAAACCACTTTATCTTCTTAGGGTTATTTCTCCACCTTTTACATAAAGAAAATGATGGGGCTTCCCTGGTGGTCCAGTGGGTAAGGACACTGCCTTAAAGTGCAATGGGCGCCGGTTGGATCCCTGGCCTTGGAAGATCCCATGTGTCCAATTACCAAGCCGGAGCTCTGGAGCACATGTGCCCAGAGCCCGTGCTCTGCAACAACAGAGGCCACCGCTATGGGAGGCCCACATGGGCCAAAGAACAAAGATGGATGAAAGCAGATAAATGAAAGACCAATAAAAGTGGCCCGCCCGCCCCCCTCCTTCCCCAACCCACCCCCCCCCAAAAAAAGAAAATGATGCCTTTTTAAGGTGCACTGAGACACAGTACAGTGATTGATGTCCAATACTGACACATAATGGCTTAAGTAACGGTGTTGAGCCACCTGAAAGCTTATTTGTTTTTCAGAGTCTCCCAATGACCCAGCCATATCGCTTTCCTTATCTTTGGTCCATGAGATAACCTGGTAACCTTTTAATAATCTTGCCTTTTTTGATCAAGTTATTCAAAAATCAAGTTGATTTTTGTTACTTACAACATAAGGATCTTAACTAATAGGAAAATGTACAAGGAAATACACTTAATTCAAACAATTCTACACTCACATGAATAACCACAGTAAGTCATGAGAGGCCCGCTCAGCAGTGTATATGAAAATAAAAATTCTGATCTCATCACACCTTGATGGCTGTCTCATTTACATGTCATGATATAATCAGCAATTTGTGGGCAAACTTGAAAGCAGCTGGATGTGAGAGCTGGACCGTAAAGAAGGCTGAGCACCAAAGAATGGATGCCTTGGAGCTGTGGTGCTAGAGAAGACTCTGAGAGCCTCTTGGACTGCAAGTAGATCAAACCAGTCAATCCTAAAGGAGATAAACCCTGAATATTCATTTCAAGGTCTGCTGCTGGAGCTGAAGCTCTAATACTTTGGCCACCTAATGCAAAAGACAACTCATTAGAAAAACCACTTTATCTTCTTAGGGTTATTTCTCCACCTTTTACATAAAGAAAATGATGGGGCTTCCCTGGTGGTCCAGTGGGTAAGGACACTGCCTTAAAGTGCAATGGGCGCCGGTTGGATCCCTGGCCTTGGAAGATCCCATGTGTCCAATTACCAAGCCGGAGCTCTGGAGCACATGTGCCCAGAGCCCGTGCTCTGCAACAACAGAGGCCACCGCTATGGGAGGCCCACATGGGCCAAAGAACAAAGATGGATGAAAGCAGATAAATGAAAGACCAATAAAAGTGGCCCGCCCGCCCCCCTCCCTCCCCAACCCACCCCCCCCCAAAAAAAGAAAATGATGCCTTTTTAAGGTGCACTGAGACACAGTACAGTGATTGATGTCCAATACTGACACATAATGGCTTAAGTAACGGTGTTGAGCCACCTGAAAGCTTATTTGTTTTTCAGAGTCTCCCAATGACCCAGCCATATCGCTTTCCTTATCTTTGGTCCATGAGATAACCTGGTAACCTTTTAATAATCTTGCCTTTTTTGATCAAGTTATTCAAAAATCAAGTTGATTTTTGTTACTTACAACATAAGGATCTTAACTAATAGGAAAATGTACAAGGAAATACACTTAATTCAAACAATTCTACACTCACATGAATAACCACAGTAAGTCATGAGAGGCCCGCTCAGCAGTGTATATGAAAATAAAAATTCTGATCTCATCACACCTTGATGGCTGTCTCATTTACATGTCATGATATAATCAGCAATTTGTGGGCAAACTTGAAAGCAGCTGGATGTGAGAGCTGGACCGTAAAGAAGGCTGAGCACCAAAGAATGGATGCCTTGGAGCTGTGGTGCTAGAGAAGACTCTGAGAGCCTCTTGGACTGCAAGTAGATCAAACCAGTCAATCCTAAAGGAGATAAACCCTGAATATTCATTTCAAGGTCTGCTGCTGGAGCTGAAGCTCTAATACTTTGGCCACCTAATGCAAAAAGACAACTCATTAGAAAAGACCCTGATGCTGGGGAAAATAGAAGGCAGAAGGAGAAGGGGATGACAGAGGATGAGATGGTTGAATGGCATCACTGAGTCAATGGACATGAGTTTGAGCATGCTCCGGGAGATGGTGAAAGACAGGCAAACCTGGCATGCCGCAGTCCCTGGGATAGCAGAGTCAGACATGACTCAGCGACTAAATTGAACTAAAAGCAGTTCTTCTTTGACACTGCATCCAGAGTACCAACACCAGTGCTAAACACAAAATATGCACTTAGTAACAGTGGTTTCACTTCATGTATTTTTTCATTTGGGTCAGCGTGATCATTCCTGGACACAGCCCTGCCTCTATGCTTGTATAATGATTAACCAATGTGTAAACTGGCTTGATGCCCTCTGCCTTTTAGATGGCTTAACTGTCAATGTACTTTTTAATACTAGAGTGATGAAAAAGCTGACATGCAAATTTTCAATTGAAAGAGGACAGTTAGAATAACTGAAGAATCACTGAAGTAAATACCATGCTACTTCACCACACATAAAAGAAAATTTGCATGTACATCCCCTCTAGTGGCTTTAACCTTTCCTTCATCTTTTTATACAGGTCTCATAAATAACACTCTCAGTAACACATAACTGACTAGGCAATGCTGGGCACTTAATACTACTACTCAGGAAATACCAATGACTTGCTTGATGAGATCTAAGGCCCTAGGAGCCTCTCTGTTTCTATAGACTCCAGTCACACAGAACTATCCCCAAGTTCTAGAAGTTTCATGCACTCTCTTGCTTCCAAGTTTTGTACATTCTAATCCCCTGTTCATAATAACTTCCTAGCCCTTATCCAGAGGTGTCACCACACTAAGACCCAACTCTGTTGTCAAACTGGGAAGCTTTTCTAATATATTTTTCACAATTTTTATTGAAAAATGCTACTTTTGTCTTGTTTTGTATGTTGCTGTCAAAATGTCTGAGGCCAACTGGAATTTCCTTCCTTTGTAAATGACATGGTCTTTTTGCCTTGAACTCATAAGAATATTTTTATTTAAAATTAATGGCCTTATAGGATATTTCAGAGTTGAGGTCATTTTGCCCCAATTCATGATGGGTCTGCTCAGTATGTACATCTGAAGTTTCTTCTGTCTTCTTGCATTTTAGTTTTTAATAAATTGTTCACATATATTTAACCTGCAATATAACTTATTCATTTTTAGTTTTAATAAATTTTTTTATATAAATTAAAATCTAGTGATGCATGCCGAGGTACAGAGTCAGACATGACTCAGCGACTAAATTGAACTAAAAGCAGTTCTTCTTTGACACTGCATCCAGAGTACCAACACCAGTGCTAAACACAAAATATGCACTTAGTAACAGTGGTTTCACTTCATGTATTTTTTCATTTGGGTCAGCGTGATCATTCCTGGACACAGCCCTGCCTCTATGCTTGTATAATGATTAACCAATGTGTAAACTGGCTTGATGCCCTCTGCCTTTTAGATGGCTTAACTGTCAATGTACTTTTTAATACTAGAGTGATGAAAAAGCTGACATGCAAATTTTCAATTGAAAGAGGACAGTTAGAATAACTGAAGAATCACTGAAGTAAATACCATGCTACTTCACCACACATAAAAGAAAATTTGCATGTACATCCCCTCTAGTGGCTTTAACCTTTCCTTCATCTTTTTATACAGGTCTCATAAATAACACTCTCAGTAACACATAACTGACTAGGCAATGCTGGGCACTTAATACTACTACTCAGGAAATACCAATGACTTGCTTGATGAGATCTAAGGCCCTAGGAGCCTCTCTGTTTCTATAGACTCCAGTCACACAGAACTATCCCCAAGTTCTAGAAGTTTCATGCACTCTCTTGCTTCCAAGTTTTGTACATTCTAATCCCCTGTTCATAATAACTTCCTAGCCCTTATCCAGAGGTGTCACCACACTAAGACCCAACTCTGTTGTCAAACTGGGAAGCTTTTCTAATATATTTTTCACAATTTTTATTGAAAAATGCTACTTTTGTCTTGTTTTGTATGTTGCTGTCAAAATGTCTGAGGCCAACTGGAATTTCCTTCCTTTGTAAATGACATGGTCTTTTTGCCTTGAACTCATAAGAATATTTTTATTTAAAATTAATGGCCTTATAGGATATTTCAGAGTTGAGGTCATTTTGCCCCAATTCATGATGGGTCTGCTCAGTATGTACATCTGAAGTTTCTTCTGTCTTCTTGCATTTTAGTTTTTAATAAATTGTTCACATATATTTAACCTGCAATATAACTTATTCATTTAGAGAATATACTTAATAATTTGGAATATATTATTCAATTTTTTAAATTTATGTAGCAATGACCATTTAATCATCTTTACATTTATGATCCAGTGGTATTAATTACATTCACAATGATGTACAACCACCAAAATTACCTTTTTCAAAAGCTTTTTAATCACCCCAGAGACTCTGTAACCATTAAGCAATGACTCCTTCTCCCATCCCTCAGCCCCTATTAAATTCTATTCTCTCTAGGATTTTACTGTCTTAAATATTTCATATAATGAGAATAATATTTGTCCTTTTATGTCTGGCTTATACTTGGCATAATTTTTCTAGAGTCATCCATCCTATAGGATATATCGGAACTACATTTCTTTTTATAGCTGAATACTATTTCATTGCATGTATATCCATATTGTTTATCAATTCATTTGTTGAGGGACACTTCAGTTGTTTCTGACTTTTGCTATTGTGAAAAATACTAAAATAAACACTGGTATGCACATATATATTCAAAGCTCTGCTTTCAATTCCTCTGGGTATAAACCTGGTAGTGAAAATGCTTGGTCATATGGTAATATATGTTTAGCTTTTTGAGGAACCACCAAACTAGATTCCATAGCAGCTATACTATTTTATATTGTGCAAGCGTTCAAATTTGTCCACAACCTAAACAGTATTTTCTTTTTAGTTACAGATTTCCTAATAAGTTTTCTTTACCCCCATCAAGACTGTTTATTTATTTATTTATTTTCATCCATCTTTATTTTATTGAAAATGCTACTTTTGTCTTGTTTTGTATGTTGCTGTCAAAATGTCTGAGGCCAACTGGAATTTCCTTCCTTTGTAAATGACATGGTCTTTTGCCTTGAACTCATAAGAATATTTTTATTTAAAATTAATGGCCTTATAGGATATTTCAGAGTTGAGGTCATTTTGCCCCAATTCATGATGGGTCTGCTCAGTATGTACATCTGAAGTTTCTTCTGTCTTCTTGCATTTTAGTTTTTAATAAATTGTTCACATATATTTAACCTGCAATATAACTTATTCATTTAGAGAATATACTTAATAATTTGGAATATATTATTCAATTTTTTAAATTTATGTAGCAATGACCATTTAATCATCTTTACATTTATGATCCAGTGGTATTAATTACATTCACAATGATGTACAACCACCAAAATTACCTTTTTCAAAAGCTTTTTAATCACCCCAGAGACTCTGTAACCATTAAGCAATGACTCCTTCTCCCATCCCTCAGCCCCTATTAAATTCTATTCTCTCTAGGATTTTACTGTCTTAAATATTTCATATAATGAGAATAATATTTGTCCTTTTATGTCTGGCTTATACTTGGCATAATTTTTCTAGAGTCATCCATCCTATAGGATATATCGGAACTACATTTCTTTTTATAGCTGAATACTATTTCATTGCATGTATATCCATATTGTTTATCAATTCATTTGTTGAGGGACACTTCAGTTGTTTCTGACTTTTGCTATTGTGAAAAATACTAAAATAAACACTGGTATGCACATATATATTCAAAGCTCTGCTTTCAATTCCTCTGGGTATAAACCTGGTAGTGAAAATGCTTGGTCATATGGTAATATATGTTTAGCTTTTTGAGGAACCACCAAACTAGATTCCATAGCAGCTATACTATTTTATATTGTGCAAGCGTTCAAATTTGTCCACAACCTAAACAGTATTTTCTTTTTAGTTACAGATTTCCTAATAAGTTTTCTTTACCCCCATCAAGACTGTTTTTTATTTATATTTATTTTTCATCCATCTTTATTTTTGGCCTCTGTGGGCCTCCCATCGCAGTGGCCTCTCCTGCTGCAGAGCACCAGCTCTCAGCACAGGAGCTCAAGAGCGCTGGTTCCTGATTGGACACACCAGTTCAGCCACTCTGCATCACGTGGGATCTTCCCATGCCATGTATCAAACCGGTGTCCTGGATCGAACTGGTGCCCCTTGCACTGCAAGGTGGACTCTTTAACCACTGGACCACCAGGGAAGTCCTCCTAATAGGTTTTTTTTTTTTTAAACATTTATTTATTTATTTATTTATGGGGGTGGGGTGGAGAGGGAGGGGGGCGGGCGGGCCACTTCTATTGGTGTTTCATTTGTCTGTTTTCATCCATCTTTTGTTCTTTGGCCCGTGTAGGCCTCCCACCACGGTGGCCTCTGTTGTCGCAGAGCACCGGCTCTGGGAGCATGCGCTCCAGAGCTCTGGCTCGGTAATTGGACACATCGGTCCAGCCGCTCCGCGGCACGTGGGATTTTCCCAGGCCAGGGATCAAACCGGCGCCCCTTGCACTGCAAGGCAGTGTCCTTACCCACTGGACCACCAGGGAAGCCCCCTCCTAATAGGTTTTAAGTGGTACCTCATTGTGCTCTTTATTTTCATTTTCCTAAGGAGAAAGGAAATTGAGAGTATTTTCATGTGCTTATTGACCATTTTTCTATTTTCTTTGAGGAAATGTCTATTAAAGCCTTTGCCCACTTTTTAATATGGTTGTTGTCAAGTTGTAGGAGTTCTTTGTTCTGGATATTAATCTCTTACCAGATATATAATTTGCAAACATCTTCTATTCTTTTTATTTTGCTGGGATACTTCTTTAGATGCACAGAAATTTTTAATATTGATGAAGTCCAACTTACCCATTTTTTCTTTTATTGCCTATACTTTTGTCATTAAGAAATCTACTGAATTTGTGCTTGCTTGGCAGCACATATACTAAAATTGGAATGATACAAGGATGCATAGCATAAAAGCTTTTGAGGAACCACCAAACTAGATTCCATAGCAGCTATACTATTTTATATTGTGCAAGCGTTCAAATTTGTCCACAACCTAAACAGTATTTTCTTTTTAGTTACAGATTTCCTAATAAGTTTTCTTTACCCCCATCAAGACTGTTTTTTATTTATATTTATTTTTCATCCATCTTTATTTTTGGCCTCTGTGGGCCTCCCATCGCAGTGGCCTCTCCTGCTGCAGAGCACCAGCTCTCAGCACAGGAGCTCAAGAGCGCTGGTTCCTGATTGGACACACCAGTTCAGCCACTCTGCATCACGTGGGATCTTCCCATGCCATGTATCAAACCGGTGTCCTGGATCGAACTGGTGCCCCTTGCACTGCAAGGTGGACTCTTTAACCACTGGACCACCAGGGAAGTCCTCCTAATAGGTTTTTTTTTTTTTAAACATTTATTTATTTATTTATTTATGGGGGTGGGGTGGAGAGGGAGGGGGGCGGGCGGGCCACTTCTATTGGTGTTTCATTTGTCTGTTTTCATCCATCTTTTGTTCTTTGGCCCGTGTAGGCCTCCCACCACGGTGGCCTCTGTTGTCGCAGAGCACCGGCTCTGGGAGCATGCGCTCCAGAGCTCTGGCTCGGTAATTGGACACATCGGTCCAGCCGCTCCGCGGCACGTGGGATTTTCCCAGGCCAGGGATCAAACCGGCGCCCCTTGCACTGCAAGGCAGTGTCCTTACCCACTGGACCACCAGGGAAGCCCCCTCCTAATAGGTTTTAAGTGGTACCTCATTGTGCTCTTTATTTTCATTTTCCTAAGGAGAAAGGAAATTGAGAGTATTTTCATGTGCTTATTGACCATTTTTCTATTTTCTTTGAGGAAATGTCTATTAAAGCCTTTGCCCACTTTTTAATATGGTTGTTGTCAAGTTGTAGGAGTTCTTTGTTCTGGATATTAATCTCTTACCAGATATATAATTTGCAAACATCTTCTATTCTTTTTATTTTGCTGGGATACTTCTTTAGATGCACAGAAATTTTTAATATTGATGAAGTCCAACTTACCCATTTTTTTCTTTTATTGCCTATACTTTTGTCATTAAGAAATCTACTGAATTTGTGCTTGCTTGGCAGCACATATACTAAAATTGGAATGATACAGAGAAGATTAGCATGGCCCCTGCGCAAGGATGATACACAAATTCATGAAGCAATTCCTTAAAAGACTAAAAATAGAAACACTATATGACCCAGCAATCCCACTATTAGGCTTATACCCTGATGAAATCAAAACTGAAAGAGACACCTGTACCCCAATGTTCACTGCGGCACTCTATACAATAGCTGAAACATGGAAGCAACCTAGATGCCCATCAACGAAATAATGGATAAAGCAGCTCTGGTACATATATACAATGGAATACTGCACAGCTGTAAAAAGAAATGCAGAAGAATCAGTCCTAATGAGGTGGCTGAATCTAGAACCTATTATAAAAAATGAAGTCAAAAAGAGAAAGACAAGTACAGTATACTAACACATATATATGGAATCTAGTAAGATGGTAATGATAATACACACAGTGAAGCGATGGAAAAACAGACATAGAGAACAGACATATGGACATTGTGAGGAATGAACAAGGGGTGGGAGGCATAGAGGGAGTAACATGAAAACCTATACTATCATATGTGAAAAAGATAGCTATTGTCATTGCACTGTGGGAATAGGGGATCCTGCAGGGGCACTGTGCGACGGCCTGGAAGGGTGCAATGGATGGGACTGGGAGGTGGGTAGAGGAGGGATGAGGGCCAGGGATATGCATATGACTAATCTGGGATTATACATATTTGTAAACAACAAAGCTCGGCAAAAGTAAAAAGGAAAATAAAAATAATCATTAAAAAAATTACATTGAAAGTAAAAGTAAGTTAAATGCCAGATACAAAGATATGTATCAGGAAAACCCAAATATATTTTCTCTGGGTTAAACAATACTTCTAGGTTATCAGGGTTCCTCTGCCTATCTAAAGTGAATGAATCTTGCTCACAACTAATAATTATGTTTCTCAGATCAAATAAAATTAAGAACTTAAATAAATAAATGGAGAACCAATAAAAGAGGCCAAAATTTTAAAAAATAATTTTTAAAAAATCTATTGAATTCAACATCATAAACATTTTTCCCCTAGTCATTCTTGTACGAGTTTTACAGTTTGGGCTCCCACATTAAAGTCTTTGATTCATTTTGAGTTAACTTCTGTACGTGGTAAAAGAGAAGGGTACAACTTCATTTTTTCCAAGTCGATATTCAGTTTTTACAGTACCACTTGCTGAAAAACTCTTTTCCACGTAATGTAACTGGTACCCAATTTTTGAAAGAGATCAACTGATACATATGTGAGAGTCTGTTTATGGATTTTCTATTCTATTCCACTGATCCATATGTCTATACCTATAGCACACATTTTGATTATTCTGAGTTACATAGTTATATATAGTTATATAATAAGCTTTAAAATTGGAAACAAGGTCTTCCAATTGAGTCCTTTTTCAAGATTATTTTGTCTACTTGCATTGTCATTTTAAATTTAGATCTATTAAATTATTTCATTTTTCTTCTTCAGGTACTTCAATTATGCATACATTGGGCTAGCTTAACCTATTTTCTATATTGACCATTTTCTTCCAAGACATTTTCATTTATTTAATAGTCATTTTCTTAGTTGTGTTAATACCTTTCTTTAATGTCCCTTATAGTTCTTTTGTTTGTATTTATTCTCCAGTGGAGTTCTTGTAAATTGTTCTTTATTTCTAAAACAATAATGACTATTTCTTTCTTGCACTCAGTCATTCGTACTATATATATTCCTGAGTTTCATACATCTCTAAGTTTGTGAATGTCTGATTAAGGAGTGTGTTTCATATCTCTAAAATGTTGTTAAAGGATATTTGACTCAGGCTGGAATATTGTATTACATTTTTTTATACTTTGGTTTTCTAAAAGAATTTGTATCAGCTGGCATATCTTCTCATTTTTAATAGCTTTGTACACAAGTTTCTGCTGTTTCATGTTCATTTTGTAAAGTCTTATTTTCAGGTATATTGAAGCTGGAATGTTCTGCCTCCATTTATGATAACAATGTGAGTATGTATATATATTTATTTGATCTTCTGTTGACTTTTCAGTGTTTTTGGAAAGAATGTGGCAGGATTCAGGTTTTGGCAACTACCATTTTCCTGGAACAACCAGACAAGAGGCAAACTTTTCTATACCCTTCCTGTAAGTCCCTCCCCCAAGTAAGACAAATAACCCATCTCTGTGTTCTTACCCTTTACTACATTATGGTGGAACCTATCACACTGTTCTAGGAATTAATTTACCTTTCTAGCTACACCCTAGGACTTGTAGCTTTTTTTCAGTATAGCTAGTTACGACTTTACTCTTAATTACCTTAACTGCACTTATAACATGACTGTGCTGCATTCTAGCAATATAACCCTGAAAAGGTAAGTTACTTCACCACTGTATTCTAGTTTTCTCATCTGAAAAAAAAAAAAACTTGGATAGTAATAGTATCTACCATATAAGGTTCTTGTAAGAATTAACATAGAGGACTTAGAACACTGCTTAGCATTATTAAGTTTTAATACTCTTATTCTTATCATCACCATATGTTTATGCCTTACCGCAGGACCTACCACATAAGATATACTCAATAAATGCTTAGCTAATTGAGGGTTTGGATTATTCTATCTTCTGAATTATAGTAGCACTTAAAGAACAGTTGATACAGCTCAGCATTGCATCTAATACTATTGAATTTTATAATCAACTAGTCCATCTGTTGTTTTATGTGTCCAATAAAAGTATAAGCTTCTTTGAGGATATAATATATATTTAATTCTACATTCCCTATTGTATTATGATGGCTCAAATAAAAAGGAGCTTGACTAATGCTTTTTTGAAAGGTTTAAATTGTGCTCAATTGTGATTGGTTTGCTTCCTGATAACCCCACCAGTAGGTTGAAAATATTCTGAGTCAAAAGTATATACAATACACCTTACCTACCAAGCATCACAACTTAGCCCAGCCTACCTTAAGTACTTAAAACACTTATATTTGCCAACAGATGGGCAAAATCATCTAATAGAAAGCCTATTTCATATTAAAGCATTGAACATTTCGTGTTATTTATTAAATGTTGCACTTAAAGTGAAAAACAGAATGCTTATGTGGGTACAGAATAGTTTTAAGTGTATCAGTTGTTTACCCTAATGATCACATGATGGACTGGGAGCTGTGGCTCACTGCACTGCCCAGCATCACAATAGAGTATCACACCATGTACTAACAGTCTTGGAAAAAATCAAAATTCAAAATCCCAAATACGATGTCACTGATGCACCCTTTAACCAGACAAGAGGCAAACTTTTCTATACCCTTCCTGTAAGTCCCTCCCCCAAGTAAGACAAATAACCCATCTCTGTGTTCTTACCCTTTACTACATTATGGTGGAACCTATCACACTGTTCTAGGAATTAATTTACCTTTCTAGCTACACCCTAGGACTTGTAGCTTTTTTTCAGTATAGCTAGTTACGACTTTACTCTTAATTACCTTAACTGCACTTATAACATGACTGTGCTGCATTCTAGCAATATAACCCTGAAAAGGTAAGTTACTTCACCACTGTATTCTAGTTTTCTCATCTGAAAAAAAAAAAAACTTGGATAGTAATAGTATCTACCATATAAGGTTCTTGTAAGAATTAACATAGAGGACTTAGAACACTGCTTAGCATTATTAAGTTTTAATACTCTTATTCTTATCATCACCATATGTTTATGCCTTACCGCAGGACCTACCACATAAGATATACTCAATAAATGCTTAGCTAATTGAGGGTTTGGATTATTCTATCTTCTGAATTATAGTAGCACTTAAAGAACAGTTGATACAGCTCAGCATTGCATCTAATACTATTGAATTTTATAATCAACTAGTCCATCTGTTGTTTTATGTGTCCAATAAAAGTATAAGCTTCTTTGAGGATATAATATATATTTAATTCTACATTCCCTATTGTATTATGATGGCTCAAATAAAAAGGAGCTTGACTAATGCTTTTTTGAAAGGTTTAAATTGTGCTCAATTGTGATTGGTTTGCTTCCTGATAACCCCACCAGTAGGTTGAAAATATTCTGAGTCAAAAGTATATACAATACACCTTACCTACCAAGCATCACAACTTAGCCCAGCCTACCTTAAGTACTTAAAACACTTATATTTGCCAACAGATGGGCAAAATCATCTAATAGAAAGCCTATTTCATATTAAAGCATTGAACATTTCGTGTTATTTATTAAATGTTGCACTTAAAGTGAAAAACAGAATGCTTATGTGGGTACAGAATAGTTTTAAGTGTATCAGTTGTTTACCCTAATGATCACATGATGGACTGGGAGCTGTGGCTCACTGCACTGCCCAGCATCACAATAGAGTATCACACCATGTACTAACAGTCTTGGAAAAAATCAAAATTCAAAATCCCAAATACGATGTCTACTGAATGCATATCACTTAGACACGATCATAAAGTTAAAAATTTTTAAGCCAAACCATCATAAGGCAGGGACCAAGTACACTTTACACTAAATGTTCTGGACATATTAAGAATCTAAATATCCAGTGTGTAAGAAGGTAAGATCGAAAGAGAACCCCAGAGCTACATTCTTATGTCTCACTTTTCCTTCCCCATCAATGAGATTTCAGTGCCATCGTGTCCAGCTCTCTTTGAAGTAGGCGAGTTTGACAGTCACTCAATCTGTCAGTAAAATGAAGAGGTAATGGATGCCTCCTAGGTTTTATGTGCCATTGAAATAAAATGATCATAAATCATGAGGCCTGACTGCTCATAGGGTGGTAGGCCACAGTCTTCTTCCTCAGCTATACCCTTCATTCCATCCCATCTATTTTATCTGATAGACTCCACAACACAAGTCAATTCCCAAACAAGAAAGAGATCGAGCAGCACTCCCAAACAGGCCAGTAGACATCCCTGCTACGTGTCTACTGCAGAACATCATCACACATAATCATGTGACCTTGCATGCCCATCTGCACAAGTGAACCCAGTGCTCAACCATGTGGTTGCTCAGACAATCACTGCCATCTGCTTCACTTTTTTTTCAATTCAATTTGGTTTCGCATCAGTTGCATATTTATGGTAAAGGGCTTAACAGTGTGTAACATAAGATACAAAGCAACCAACATATGAAGTAGGGAGTGTACTGAATGAAGATACATATGTCAGAGAAACCATTGACCTTTGAGAAAAGTTAGAGAGGTAGAAATATATATTAGGCAAATAAATACAAACTGATAAATGCCAAGAAGAAAACAAAACAGGAATAAAGCAGTGAACAATGTGGTGGGAGAGTGATGAGAAAACATTTAAATACATTAATGGTCTAAGGAAGTAAATTAGAGAATATATAAGCATTTACAAAAATGAACAATATTTTTTAATTCCAAAAAGGGCTTAGAACAAAAAAAAAAAAGCTGGGAGCTGTGGCTCACTGCACTGCCCAGCATCACAATAGAGTATCACACCATGTACTAACAGTCTTGGAAAAAATCAAAATTCAAAATCCCAAATACGATGTCTACTGAATGCATATCACTTAGACACGATCATAAAGTTAAAAATTTTTAAGCCAAACCATCATAAGGCAGGGACCAAGTACACTTTACACTAAATGTTCTGGACATATTAAGAATCTAAATATCCAGTGTGTAAGAAGGTAAGATCGAAAGAGAACCCCAGAGCTACATTCTTATGTCTCACTTTTCCTTCCCCATCAATGAGATTTCAGTGCCATCGTGTCCAGCTCTCTTTGAAGTAGGCGAGTTTGACAGTCACTCAATCTGTCAGTAAAATGAAGAGGTAATGGATGCCTCCTAGGTTTTATGTGCCATTGAAATAAAATGATCATAAATCATGAGGCCTGACTGCTCATAGGGTGGTAGGCCACAGTCTTCTTCCTCAGCTATACCCTTCATTCCATCCCATCTATTTTATCTGATAGACTCCACAACACAAGTCAATTCCCAAACAAGAAAGAGATCGAGCAGCACTCCCAAACAGGCCAGTAGACATCCCTGCTACGTGTCTACTGCAGAACATCATCACACATAATCATGTGACCTTGCATGCCCATCTGCACAAGTGAACCCAGTGCTCAACCATGTGGTTGCTCAGACAATCACTGCCATCTGCTTCACTTTTTTTTTTTCAATTCAATTTGGTTTCGCATCAGTTGCATATTTATGGTAAAGGGCTTAACAGTGTGTAACATAAGATACAAAGCAACCAACATATGAAGTAGGGAGTGTACTGAATGAAGATACATATGTCAGAGAAACCATTGACCTTTGAGAAAAGTTAGAGAGGTAGAAATATATATTAGGCAAATAAATACAAACTGATAAATGCCAAGAAGAAAACAAAACAGGAATAAAGCAGTGAACAATGTGGTGGGAGAGTGATGAGAAAACATTTAAATACATTAATGGTCTAAGGAAGTAAATTAGAGAATATATAAGCATTTACACATGAACATATTTTTTTAATTCCAGGCAGAACAAACAGCAAATGCAAAGGCCCTGAGGTATGTGTGTGTGGAATGTTCCAGTAAGAAGGACTTAGGTATGGTTGAAGCAAAAAATGTAGGAAAGAAAGATGAGTGATGACAACAGAAACAAAAAAAAAATACGTAGATCTGTCTATTTTAGGTCATGCTATGACTCAATCTTGTAAATTTAGTGAGATGGGAAGAGCTTTACAAAGTTGGAGTAATGGAACGACATGATCATATTTAAATGGATTATTCCGATTGATGAGTTGAAAACAGACTATGGGGCTTCCCCTGGTGGTCCAGTGGATGAGGACACCGCCTTGCAGTGCAAGGGGCGCCGGTTCGAGCCCTGGCCTAGGAAGATCCCACGTGCCGCGGAGCGGCTGGACTGATGTGTCCAATCACTGAGCTGGAGCTCTGGAGCGCATGCGCCCAGAGCCGCTGCTCTGCAACGACAGATGCCACCGCGATGGGAGGCCCACAGGAGCCAAAGAAGGAAGACGAATGAAAATAGAGAAATGAAAGACCAATAGCAGTGGCCTGCCCACTCCCCTCCCTCCCCAACCAGACCCCCGCCCAAAGTAAATAAATAAATAAATCTTTAAAAAAAAAAAAAAAAAAAAGAAAACAGACTATGGAATCCAGGAAACTATTTATTGCAGATTATTGCCACAATACAGGTGAGAGATGGTAATGGTTTGGACCAGGCTGGTAGAGGTGATGAAAAGTGGTCGGTATCTAGAGACATTATGAAGATAAAATGAACAGAAGTTTTTGAAAATTACATTTAGAGTGTGAGTAAATTTTAAGGAATGAAAGATAGCTCCAAGTTTCTGGAGGCCCAATAACCCTGCGAAGACCAATTTTCAAGGAGAGAGTGACCACCTACATTAATGCCAGCTGATCAATAAAAAGATGAAGATGGACAATTATCCCTGGAGTGGGCAATGTGGAAGTCCTTGGTGACTTTAACAAGACTGTCTTTGATATGATTACAGGGATCAAACCTGATTCGGATGGATTCAAAAGAAAATGGGAGAGGCAAAGTGTTTACTAGCTCTCCTCAAGATTGTTACTGTCAAAGGAACCAGAGAAATGGGAGAAAGGGAAATGGAATTGAGGGAAGATCCTATACATAGCAGGTTTATACAGTGTATTTATACTGCTTGAGATGTTCCTGTTGAGAGGAAATCTTGCTGATGCAGGAATGAAATGGCACAAGTGGTGTCCCTGCACAGGGAGGGGCAGCTTGGGACCGGAGCCGGCCGAGCTCGCACAGCAATGAGGAGGGCAGAGGCCGTGGGCCAGAGCAGGCAGGAAGTGGGTTCCTAACAGGAGTCAGCACAGTTCTGGGGGTTTCAGTTTTCCGGGTGAGGCAGAAAGAAAGCTTATCCACTGCGTGTGAGGGAGAGAAGTGTTGAGGATGTGAGGAGAGAGGAGATATGGAGTATCAACTCACAAAGGACAGTATGTGGCTCTGGAGTCAGAAAAGCCTGCCTATCAATCCCACCCTCGTCTGAGTCCTATTTGGGACCTCAGGCAAGTTAAACCTCCCTGAACCTGCCTCCTCACAGTCAACATGAACAGTAAAGAGCCTTAAAACACCTGCATCCATGTCTCACGGGATTGTTCTGAAGGTTAATGAGATGCTGTATGTCAACTCACAACACACAGTAGACACCTGGTAAATATTAGTCATTCCTCTTCTATCTTCTTCTTCCCTCCCTCTATTTCCCTCTTTTTACCACAATGAGGATGAAGTAAAATGTCTCACTGACAATTTCCATAATAAAGAATGAAATAATCATTCTCCTTTTCCCTTCCAGACCTCTTGGGATTCTTCCTAATCCTAACACCCAACCAACTCAGTCAGCCATTACCTCAGAACCTACTCTACATCCAAAGCTGAGTGTGTCCTGGGGTAGAAGAGACATAAGACAGGATGTTCTTCTCTCTTAATATCCTCATGAGCAGAAAAATGAAAATCAGAAGGAAGAGCATCCCCCACCTGTACACTGTGAAGTGAAAGCATCAGTCACTCAGTCATGTCCAACTCTTTGTGGCCTCATGGACTGTAGCCCACCAGGTTTCTCTGTCCATGGAATTCTCCCAGCGGGAATACAAGAGTGGGTAGCTATTCCCATCTCCAGGGGATCTTCCCTGCTCAGGGATCAAATATGGGTATCCTACATTGCAGGCAAATCACTATTGTCTAAGCCACTATGGACTAATACAAAATACTGTGTATCCTTTAAGCCCAGATCTAGGCACATAATCACACCCAGGGATCATCAAGTCCAAACTATTCATTTTGCATGATGCCCAGAGAAGGGAAGTCCTTCCTCTGGGTCACGTAGTTGAGTACCAGAGTTGGAATCCAAGTTTTGTCACCTACTGTCTAGGATTCACTGAATTTAATTTCATAGCATTTTACACATCCTCCTCCTTTTCCCCTTCTCCTCCTACTATGCTGATGAATAATTAACTGAGTGCTTACCACATACTACCCATAAATCTATATGCTTTCTATGTATTACTTCAACTATAGCCATGATACAGGACTATTTATTATCTTCCACCCTCCTAGAAATGAGAAAACTGTGTTCAATGAACACAGGCAAAGGGAAAACACTGGGAAATGGGGCATTTGGACTGAACACAGCAGTCCGACTCTAACCCAAAGCCTTACTCACAGATCACCATTAATTTCACCTTATTCATTTCCACCAAAAGTCAATTCTCAGGCTTCCTGGTGGTCCAGTGGGTAAGGACACCGCCTTGCTGTGCAAGGGGTGCCGGTTTGATCCCTGGCCTGGGAATGTGTCCAATTAGCAAGCCAGAGCTGTGGAGTGCATGCGCCCAGAGCCGGTGCTCTGCGACAACAGATGCCACCGCGATGGGAGGCCCACACGGGCCAAAGAACAAAGATGGATGAAACTAGACAAACGAAAGATCAGTGGAAGTGGCCCGCCCACCCCTCCCTCCTCACCCCACCTAAATAAATAAATGTTTAAAAAAAAAAAAGAAAGAAAGAAAGTCAGTTCTCCCGTACACAAACCTTCCAGTTGTCAACCGATGTCATTTCTTCTGTTACACTGTGAAGTGAAAGCATCAGTCACTCAGTCATGTCCAACTCTTTGTGGCCTCATGGACTGTAGCCCACCAGGTTTCTCTGTCCATGGAATTCTCCCAGCGGGAATACAAGAGTGGGTAGCTATTCCCATCTCCAGGGGATCTTCCCTGCTCAGGGATCAAATATGGGTATCCTACATTGCAGGCAAATCACTATTGTCTAAGCCACTATGGACTAATACAAAATACTGTGTATCCTTTAAGCCCAGATCTAGGCACATAATCACACCCAGGGATCATCAAGTCCAAACTATTCATTTTGCATGATGCCCAGAGAAGGGAAGTCCTTCCTCTGGGTCACGTAGTTGAGTACCAGAGTTGGAATCCAAGTTTTGTCACCTACTGTCTAGGATTCACTGAATTTAATTTCATAGCATTTTACACATCCTCCTCCTTTTCCCCTTCTCCTCCTACTATGCTGATGAATAATTAACTGAGTGCTTACCACATACTACCCATAAATCTATATGCTTTCTATGTATTACTTCAACTATAGCCATGATACAGGACTATTTATTATCTTCCACCCTCCTAGAAATGAGAAAACTGTGTTCAATGAACACAGGCAAAGGGAAAACACTGGGAAATGGGGCATTTGGACTGAACACAGCAGTCCGACTCTAACCCAAAGCCTTACTCACAGATCACCATTAATTTCACCTTATTCATTTCCACCAAAAGTCAATTCTCAGGCTTCCCTGGTGGTCCAGTGGGTAAGGACACCGCCTTGCTGTGCAAGGGGTGCCGGTTTGATCCCTGGCCTGGGAATGTGTCCAATTAGCAAGCCAGAGCTGTGGAGTGCATGCGCCCAGAGCCGGTGCTCTGCGACAACAGATGCCACCGCGATGGGAGGCCCACACGGGCCAAAGAACAAAGATGGATGAAACTAGACAAACGAAAGATCAGTGGAAGTGGCCCGCCCACCCCCCTCCCTCCTCACCCCCACCTAAATAAATAAATGTTTAAAAAAAAAAAAGAAAGAAAGAAAGTCAGTTCTCCCGTACACAAACCTTCCAGTTGTCAACCGATGTCATTTCTTCTGTTACAGCCCTGAGCACCTCATGCCTTAGAATTATGGGTTTACGCCCATTACTTCAAAATACTCTTCAAAGAATATCAGATGTCAGTTCCACGGACATCCAGAATTCTCTCTCGTGTCCAGCACACCATTTATGCATAGCAAATGCATTTCTTCATTCATTCATTCCCTAATTCAACAAATGCTCAAACAAGTATCCACTGTGAGTCATGCATTCAGCCAGGTGCCGGGGAGGCTGCATTAAAACAAAAGTTCATGTTGCTGACACGTCATCAGAGGCTCCTCTTCGTGGATCACTGCCTTGTCATAGTGAAGGGGCTTGCGTAACTCAATAAAGCTATGAGCCACGCTGTGTAGGGCCACTCAAAACAGACAGGTCATAGTGGAGAGTTATGACAAAACATGATCCTCTGGAGGAGGAAGTGGCAACTCACTCCAGTACGCTTGCTATGAAAACACCATGAACAGCATGAAAAGGCAAAAAGTTATGACATTGAAAGATCAGCCCCTCAGGTCGAAAGTTATCCAATATGTTACTGGGGAAGAGTGGAGGACAACTACTAATGGCTACAGAAACAATGAAGTGACTGGGTCAAAGCAGAAATGACGCCCACTTGTGGATGTGTCTGGTGGTGAAAGGAAAGTCTGATGCTTTGTAGAACAATACTGCATAGGAATGTAACGTCCAAGAATCAAGGCAAATTGGGTGTGATCAAGCAGAAGATGTCAAGAATAAACATCAACATCTTAGGGATCAGTGAACTAAAATGGAAAGGAATGGACTAATTTAATTCAGATGATCATTCTATCTACTACTCTGGGCAAGAATCCCTCAGAAGAAATGGAGTAGCCATCATCATTAACAAAAGAATCCAAAATGAAGTACTTGGGTGCAACCTTAAAAGTAACAGAATAGGGCTTCCCTGGTGGTCCAGTGGGTGAAGAGTCCTTGCAGTGCAAGGGGCACTGGTTTGATATGTGGCACGGGAGGATTCCACATGACGTGGAGTGGCTGGACCGGTGTGTCCAATTACAAGCCAGTGCTCTGGAGTGCGTGTGCCCAGAGTCAGTGCTCTGCTACGGGAGAGGCCTCTGCAGTGGGAGGCCCACACAGGCCAAAGAACAAAGATGGATGAAAATTAATAAATGAAATACCAATTAAAGTGGCCAAAAATCAAAAAAAAAAAATCTTGGTTCATCTGCAAGACAAACCATTCAACATCACAGTAATCCAAGTATATGCACCAATCACCAATGCTGAAGAAGCTGACCTTGATCAGTTCCCTTAACACATAGAAGACCTCCTAGAACTAGCACCAAAAAGGCGTCCTATTTGTGACAGGGGATTGGAATGCCAAAGAAGGAAGTCAAGAGATATCTGGAGTAATAGGCAAGTTTGGCCATAAAGTACAAAATGAAGCAGGGAAAAACTGGTAACGGAATTCTGCCAAGAGCACTGGTCATAGCAGACACCCTTTTGCAACAACAGAAGAGACAGCTTTACACACGGACACCACCAAATGGCCAATATCAAAATTAGATTAATTATATTCTTCGTAGCTGAAGATGGAGACACTCTATACAGTCAGCAAAAACAAGACCTGGAACTGAATTTGGCTCAGATCATCAGCTCCTCATAGCAACATTTAGGCTTAAACTAAGGAAAGCAGGGAAAATCACTAGGCCAGTCAGGTATGACTTAAAACAGATCCCCAATGAATATAAAGTGAAGGTGATGAATAGATTCAACAAAATGTTTATTTACTAGAATACTTATTCTAGTAAACAGAATGCCTGAAGAACTGTGGACAGAGGTCTGTAATACTGTACAGAAAGCAGTGAACAAAACCATCTGAAAGAAAAAGAAATGCAAGAAGGTATGGTGTTTGTCTGAGGAGGCTTTACAGATAGCTGAGGAAAAAGAGAATGTAAAAGCAAGGGAGAAAGCGAAAGGTACACCCAACTGAAAGCAGACTTCTAGAAAACCACAAGGAGAGACAAGAAAGCCTGCTTCAATGAACAAGGTAAACAAAAAGAGGAAAAAATAGGATAAGACTAGAGATCTCTTCAAGAAAACTAGAAAATTTAAAGAAACATTTCATCCAACGATAGACACAAAAAAGACAGGATACAGCAAAGATCCAGTAGAAGCAGAAGAGATCAAGAAGAGATGGAAAGAATACATAGAAGAACTATAAAAAAAAAAAAAAAAAAAGGAATGATCCAGATAACCACGATGGTATAGTCTCTCACTCAGACCCAGACATTCAGGAGTGTGAAGTCAAGTGGGCCTTAGGAAGCACTGCTGTCTATAATGCTAGTGGAGGTGATGGAATTCCAGCAGAGCTATTAAAATCCTAAGAGATGATGCTGTTTAAGTGCTGCACTCAGTATGTGAGCAAATTGGTAAAATCCAGCTGTGACCACCAGACTGGAAAATCCTCATCCCAGTTTGCAAGAACACTAAAAAGTGTTCAAACAACCAGAGCTGCACTCATCTTTCATGCTAGTAAGGTTATGCTCAAAGTCCTCCAAGCTAGGCTTTAGCATTATGTGAACCAAGAACTTCCAGATGTTCAAGCTGGGTTTAGAAAAGGCAGAGGATCAAATTGCCAATATCAAAATTAGATTAATTATATTCTTCGTCTCATTTGCAAAAACAAGACCTGGAACTGAATTTGGCTCGGATCATCAGCTCCTCATAGCAAAATTCAAACTTAAACTAAGGAAAGCAGGGAAAACCACTAGGCCAGTCAGGTATGACTTAAAACAGATCCCCAATGAATATAAAGTGAAGGTGATGAATAGATTCAACAAAATGTTTATTTACTAGAATACTTATTCTAGTAAACAGAATGCCTGAAGAACTGTGGACAGAGGTCTGTAATACTGTACAGAAAGCAGTGAACAAAACCATCTGAAAGAAAAAGAAATGCAAGAAGGTATGGTGTTTGTCTGAGGAGGCTTTACAGATAGCTGAGGAAAAAGAGAATGTAAAAGCAAGGGAGAAAGCGAAAGGTACACCCAACTGAAAGCAGACTTCTAGAAAACCACAAGGAGAGACAAGAAAGCCTGCTTCAATGAACAAGGTAAACAAAAAGAGGAAAAAATAGGATAAGACTAGAGATCTCTTCAAGAAAACTAGAAAATTTAAAGAAACATTTCATCCAACGATAGACACAAAAAAGACAGGATACAGCAAAGATCCAGTAGAAGCAGAAGAGATCAAGAAGAGATGGAAAGAATACATAGAAGAACTATAAAAAAAAAAAAAAAAAAAGGAATGATCCAGATAACCACGATGGTATAGTCTCTCACTCAGACCCAGACATTCAGGAGTGTGAAGTCAAGTGGGCCTTAGGAAGCACTGCTGTCTATAATGCTAGTGGAGGTGATGGAATTCCAGCAGAGCTATTAAAATCCTAAGAGATGATGCTGTTTAAGTGCTGCACTCAGTATGTGAGCAAATTGGTAAAATCCAGCTGTGACCACCAGACTGGAAAATCCTCATCCCAGTTTGCAAGAACACTAAAAAGTGTTCAAACAACCAGAGCTGCACTCATCTTTCATGCTAGTAAGGTTATGCTCAAAGTCCTCCAAGCTAGGCTTTAGCATTATGTGAACCAAGAACTTCCAGATGTTCAAGCTGGGTTTAGAAAAGGCTGAGGATCAAATTGCCAACATTCACTGGACTGCAGAGAAAGCATGGGAACTCCATAAAATCATCTACTTCTGCTTTATTAACTACACTAAAGCCTTTGACTGTGTGGATCACAACAAACTACGGAAATGTCTTAAAGAGACAGGAATACCAGACCATCTTACCTGTCTCCTGAGAAACCTGTATGCAGGTCAAGAAGCAACAGTTATAACCCTATATGGTACAACTGACTGGTTCAGGATTTTTAAAAAAGGGGGGAGTATGACAAGGTCGTGATTTTCACCCTGTTTATTTAAGCACATCATTCAAAATGCCAGGCTGGATGAAGAACAAACTAGAGTCAACATTGCCCAGAGAAATATCAATGACCTCAGATATTCAAATGACACCACTCTAAAGGCAAAAAGTGAAGAGGAACTAAAGAGCTTCTTGATGAGGGTGAAGGAAGAGAGTGAAAAAGTGACTGTAAAACTCAACTTTAAAAAAACTAAGATCATGGCATCCAGTCCCATCACTTCATGGCAAATAGAAAGAGAAAAGGTAGAAGCACTGACAGATTTCTGCTTCATGGGCTCTAAAATCAATGTGGATGGTGACTGCAGCCAAAAAGATTAGAAAATGATTGCTTCTTGCCAGGAAAGATAAGACACACCTAGATGGTGTGTTAAAAAGCAGACATCAACTTGTCAACCCAGATGTGTATAGTCAAGGCTATGGTCTTTCCAATAGTCACTTAGGGGTGTGTGAGCTGGACCATAAAGAAGGCAGAGGCCCAAAGAACTGATGCTTTCGAGCTGCAGTACTAGAGAGGATTCTTAAGAGTCCTTTGAACAGCAAGGAGATCAAACCAGTCGATCTTAAAAGAAACCAACCCTGAATACTCTTTGGAAGGACTGACGCTGGAGCTGAAGCTCCAATACTTCGACTACCTGATGTGAAGAGCAGACTCATTGGAAAAGATCCTGATGTCGGGAAAGATTAAAGGCAGAAGGAGAAGAGGGTGACACAGAATGAGATGATTGGATGGCAGTACTGATTAAATGAACACAAACTTGGGAAAACTCCAAGAGATGGTGAGGGACACTGAAGCCTGGCCTACTGCAGTTCATGGAGTCTCAAAGAGTTGGCATGACTTGGCAACTTAACACAACCAGAGGTGAGTGGTACAGCTCAGGAAGAATGAGACTCAGTAAAATTGTAAACAGGTAAATGATCAAGGTAAGTTCACACAGTGAAATTCCTGCAGAAGCAATAAAAGAGGATGTGATGATTCACACCTTCAAGTGATATCAGCTCAAGGTGGCACTGCACCCCTCTCGAAGCTCAGGTTCATGATGCTCAAAGCAATTTCTAATATAAACACCACTGCCATTTCTTTTAAGCATCTCATGTTAGATTATCCCAGACACAAATAACAGGATTTAGTCCTACAATACTGTGCTCTCTGAATAATGAAAAACAGAAGCCCAGAGATCAGCCTTTTCATCTTTGTCTCTCAGAATCATTTGACAGTTTCCTTTCTTCTGACAGTGTGATATTAATTTTCCAAATGACCTTATCTATGACGTAAACTCAACTTTAAAACTAAGATCATGGCATCCAGTCCCATCACTTCATGGCAAATAGAAAGAGAAAAGGTAGAAGCACTGACAGATTTCTGCTTCATGGGCTCTAAAATCAATGTGGATGGTGACTGCAGCCAAAAAGATTAGAAAATGATTGCTTCTTGCCAGGAAAGATAAGACACACCTAGATGGTGTGTTAAAAAGCAGACATCAACTTGTCAACCCAGATGTGTATAGTCAAGGCTATGGTCTTTCCAATAGTCACTTAGGGGTGTGTGAGCTGGACCATAAAGAAGGCAGAGGCCCAAAGAACTGATGCTTTCGAGCTGCAGTACTAGAGAGGATTCTTAAGAGTCCTTTGAACAGCAAGGAGATCAAACCAGTCGATCTTAAAAGAAACCAACCCTGAATACTCTTTGGAAGGACTGACGCTGGAGCTGAAGCTCCAATACTTCGACTACCTGATGTGAAGAGCAGACTCATTGGAAAAGATCCTGATGTCGGGAAAGATTAAAGGCAGAAGGAGAAGAGGGTGACACAGAATGAGATGATTGGATGGCAGTACTGATTAAATGAACACAAACTTGGGAAAACTCCAAGAGATGGTGAGGGACACTGAAGCCTGGCCTACTGCAGTTCATGGAGTCTCAAAGAGTTGGCATGACTTGGCAACTTAACACAACCAGAGGTGAGTGGTACAGCTCAGGAAGAATGAGACTCAGTAAAATTGTAAACAGGTAAATGATCAAGGTAAGTTCACACAGTGAAATTCCTGCAGAAGCAATAAAAGAGGATGTGATGATTCACACCTTCAAGTGATATCAGCTCAAGGTGGCACTGCACCCCTCTCGAAGCTCAGGTTCATGATGCTCAAAGCAATTTCTAATATAAACACCACTGCCATTTCTTTTAAGCATCTCATGTTAGATTATCCCAGACACAAATAACAGGATTTAGTCCTACAATACTGTGCTCTCTGAATAATGAAAAACAGAAGCCCAGAGATCAGCCTTTTCATCTTTGTCTCTCAGAATCATTTGACAGTTTCCTTTCTTCTGACAGTGTGATATATTTTCCAAAGACCTTATCAGAGAATCCATCTGAGCAGAGGCTAATGTCATCACTCGATCATGTGCCGGTAACTGGAGGGGATCTCATCTGTACTCCACGTGACTTGGACCTATGGGCCGAGGTGAAGGGAAGAGGAGGTCCTGTGAGCTAGGCTTTGAAGGATAATATATGGGGTCCTGTCCTCCTCTCAGTTATGTTTGTCATTAATTGTGTGGGACAAGTGGGTGAAGAGGCACAGCCCTCTCTAGGGACCTGTAAGCTCCATCCTCAAAGCCTTCTGCTCTCCCCAGTTTCCACTTACAGCTCCCGGCTGTCACAGTGACAAGAACGGCACCCTCTGTCCCTGGCCCCACGCATGTCACATTATGGTTTACATGACATTTTCACTCTTTGTTTCTCCTTGGAGAGGTAGACAAAAGCAATTATTCTTGCTACCCTGATTTTACTGATGAGAAACCCAGAATTCCAAAGAGTTAAGGAACTTGCCCAAGGATCAACAACTAAGAAGTAGTAAACTGTTAAGAGTGATCTGGCATTTCCAACTTTGAACTTGTAACAGTAAGAATCCTGGTGGGAAACATACCAAGATTTGGTCATTTAAAAATAGAAGAATAGGGCTTCCCTGGTGGTCCAATGGGTAAGGCCTGCCTTGCAGTGCAAGGGGCGCTGGTTCGATCCCTGGCCTGGGAAGATCCCACGTGCTGTGGAGTGGCTGGACTGATGTGTCCAATTATAGAGCCAGAGCTCTGGAGTAAACGCGCCCAGAGCCGGTGCTCTGCAACAACAGAGGCCACTGAGACGGAAGGCCCACACGGGCCAGGGAACAAAGATAGATGAAAATAGATAAATGAAAGACCAATAGAAGTGGGCCACCCGCTCCCCTCCCTGCCCAACCCGCCCACCCCACCCCCAAAAAGAGAAGAATAAATTAAAGGGGTTATTTGCAGGGTTACAAATAGGGAGTAGATAAACCATAAAAGACAGTACAGAGAGAAAACAGGACTGGGGAGCTTTTGCTTTTCAGGGCATAAACGGGCCAGGAACTCTAAAAGGGTCACCCTGATAGGGCCTGTGATCTCTTTGTCTCTCAGAATCATTTGACAGTTTCCTTTCTTCTGACAGTGTGATATATTTTCCAAAGACCTTATCAGAGAATCCATCTGAGCAGAGGCTAATGTCATCACTCGATCATGTGCCGGTAACTGGAGGGGATCTCATCTGTACTCCACGTGACTTGGACCTATGGGCCGAGGTGAAGGGAAGAGGAGGTCCTGTGAGCTAGGCTTTGAAGGATAATATATGGGGTCCTGTCCTCCTCTCAGTTATGTTTGTCATTAATTGTGTGGGACAAGTGGGTGAAGAGGCACAGCCCTCTCTAGGGACCTGTAAGCTCCATCCTCAAAGCCTTCTGCTCTCCCCAGTTTCCACTTACAGCTCCCGGCTGTCACAGTGACAAGAACGGCACCCTCTGTCCCTGGCCCCACGCATGTCACATTATGGTTTACATGACATTTTCACTCTTTGTTTCTCCTTGGAGAGGTAGACAAAAGCAATTATTCTTGCTACCCTGATTTTACTGATGAGAAACCCAGAATTCCAAAGAGTTAAGGAACTTGCCCAAGGATCAACAACTAAGAAGTAGTAAACTGTTAAGAGTGATCTGGCATTTCCAACTTTGAACTTGTAACAGTAAGAATCCTGGTGGGAAACATACCAAGATTTGGTCATTTAAAAATAGAAGAATAGGGCTTCCCTGGTGGTCCAATGGGTAAGGCCTGCCTTGCAGTGCAAGGGGCGCTGGTTCGATCCCTGGCCTGGGAAGATCCCACGTGCTGTGGAGTGGCTGGACTGATGTGTCCAATTATAGAGCCAGAGCTCTGGAGTAAACGCGCCCAGAGCCGGTGCTCTGCAACAACAGAGGCCACTGAGACGGAAGGCCCACACGGGCCAGGGAACAAAGATAGATGAAAATAGATAAATGAAAGACCAATAGAAGTGGGCCACCCGCTCCCCTCCCTGCCCAACCCGCCCACCCCCACCCCCCAAAAAAAGAGAAGAATAAATTAAAGGGGTTATTTGCAGGGTTACAAATAGGGAGTAGATAAACCATAAAAGACAGTACAGAGAGAAAACAGGACTGGGGAGCTTTTGCTTTTCAGGGCATAAACGGGCCAGGAACTCTAAAAGGGTCACCCTGATAGGGCCTGTGGCTTTCAGTCAATGACCCCACAGAGAAGCAGCTAGAGGAGTAGAAATCCTCACCTCCCTCCATCGACCTCCTTCCTGTTCTTCCTGCTGTCGAAAATCAAAAAGAAATCTACATGGCAAAGGAGCCCCTAGATACAGTCCATAGAGGTTAGCCAGCTAGGAGACAAAAGTGGAGCACAGAGGGGAAAGATGTTTCTGAAGAAGCAGATGGAAGATACCCAGCCCAGACCCCAGGATTTTTTCCACCGTCCACCTTGTCTCCCCTCTTGAAGGAACAGTGCAGCCAACACCTAAGCACACTCGCTTCTGAAGGAGGTGAGAGTTGAGTCAGCCCCCCGGACTGCCATGTTGCAAAAACCTGGTTACCTTTTTCACATGACTTATCAAGGGTGAGTTTTAGAGCATGGCTTGGTCACATAATATGTATGCCCAACAGCTTTGTGAGACGGTAAAGGTGGTCATGATTTTCTCCTCCACTGAAGTGAATCCAAGTTGCCTCCAAGTGAAGTCTTGAACGAACCCACCTCCAGATGTTTATTCCTTTGCTGCATGGCTCTAACTCCAGGGAATAAGCAACAGGATCCAACTTGTGGTTAAATACAGCAGAAAAGAAAAGATCAAGCTATGGGATGGAATCAACATCAAGACAATTAGAAAACTCAAGGTCGGGCTTCCCTGGTGGTCCAGTGGATGGAGAGTCTGCCTTGCAGTGCGGGGGTGGAGGATTCCATGTGCCATGGAGTGGCTGGACCAGTGTGTCCAGTTACAAGCCAGCACTCTGGAGCGCATGCACCCAGAGCTGGTGCTCTGCAACAAGAGGCCAATGGGAGGCCCACACAGGCCAAAGAAGAAAGATAGATGAAAAATAAATTAATTAAAAAATCAATAAAAGAGACCAACATTTAAAAAAATAATAATAAAACTCAAGGTCAAGATCTTCCCTGAATATGGAGTGCAGAAAGGGCTAGCCTGTCAGTGGGGATGTTGAGGATTGGGCTGACAGGGGAGCCCTGATACATGCAGGTGAATCAGCAGAAAAAGCTGGGGAGCTTTTGCTTTGCAGTGCATAAACGGGCCAGGAACTCTAAAAGGGTCACCCTGATAGGGCCTGTGGCTTTCAGTCAATGACCCCACAGAGAAGCAGCTAGAGGAGTAGAAATCCTCACCTCCCTCCATCGACCTCCTTCCTGTTCTTCCTGCTGTCGAAAATCAAAAAGAAATCTACATGGCAAAGGAGCCCCTAGATACAGTCCATAGAGGTTAGCCAGCTAGGAGACAAAAGTGGAGCACAGAGGGGAAAGATGTTTCTGAAGAAGCAGATGGAAGATACCCAGCCCAGACCCCAGGATTTTTTCCACCGTCCACCTTGTCTCCCCTCTTGAAGGAACAGTGCAGCCAACACCTAAGCACACTCGCTTCTGAAGGAGGTGAGAGTTGAGTCAGCCCCCAGGACTGCCATGTTGCAAAAACCTGGTTACCTTTTTCACATGACTTATCAAGGGTGAGTTTTAGAGCATGGCTTGGTCACATAATATGTATGCCCAACAGCTTTGTGAGACGGTAAAGGTGGTCATGATTTTCTCCTCCACTGAAGTGAATCCAAGTTGCCTCCAAGTGAAGTCTTGAACGAACCCACCTCCAGATGTTTATTCCTTTGCTGCATGGCTCTAACTCCAGGGAATAAGCAACAGGATCCAACTTGTGGTTAAATACAGCAGAAAAGAAAAGATCAAGCTATGGGATGGAATCAACATCAAGACAATTAGAAAACTCAAGGTCGGGCTTCCCTGGTGGTCCAGTGGATGGAGAGTCTGCCTTGCAGTGCGGGGGTGGAGGATTCCATGTGCCATGGAGTGGCTGGACCAGTGTGTCCAGTTACAAGCCAGCACTCTGGAGCGCATGCACCCAGAGCTGGTGCTCTGCAACAAGAGGCCAATGGGAGGCCCACACAGGCCAAAGAAGAAAGATAGATGAAAAATAAATTAATTAAAAAATCAATAAAAGAGACCAACATTTAAAAAAATAATAATAAAACTCAAGGTCAAGATCTTCCCTGAATATGGAGTGCAGAAAGGGCTAGCCTGTCAGTGGGGATGTTGAGGATTGGGCTGACAGGGGAGCCCTGATACATGCAGGTGAATCAGCAGAGAAGAAATCCAAACAAGTTGCCAAACTGATCAGGTAAAGCAGTGGACATCAAAAGCTAGGGATCAATTTGAGAAGCTAAGGTAAGAGGAAAGACAGGCCGGGATAAAAGCTGCCATAAGGCACTGGCTCAGGTGGGCCTGCATGGAGCTTCATGTGGAAAGCTCTGTTTGAAGAACCCAAGAGAGGGCGCACCAAAAGGCAGAGGTCAAGTTTCCCAAAGGAAAAACATAAACAGCCTCTCAGCCTATAGCGTTCATGGGCTCTGGAGACAGAAGGCAGGCCAGTCTCTCAAATGCACCCATCTCCTTCCCCCTGTTTGAGCATGGCCTTCAAGATTCCCTGACGGGAGACTCATCCATGTATATGAATGATTTCTGATTCACCAGCTACTCCTATTATCTCTCTGCATTTGGCCTCTTGTTCATGTCTGTTCTGCTTAGATGAGGAAGAGCCGTCATTATCAAAATGACCATCAGCACCATCATAGCAGCGTTTATTAAGCAATTTCTAGGCCTGGTGCAGACGAATGATACATGGTGCCAACACGACTGACAGTCACCCATACGCCATTTCCCCTTGTCTGTCCAAAGTACCAAGTCCCCTTCTCTGTACCTCAGTTTTACCCAGGGAGCAGTGGGTCAGCACCTTGGGAGAAAGGATGGTTGGTCTATGAGAATCTTTCCCCTTTGTCACTGTCTCAGCTCACTTTTCCTTGGCAAAGATGACAGAGCAGATGGGTAAAAAGGATTGCATTGGTCCCTGGTGACATGTCTGAGCACCAACTTACCTCAGGCACTGCCTCGTCTGAACATTTTGTTTAAATAAACATTATGTATCCTTACAGTTTAAAACACTTGCAGTCGGGTATGTCTCACCTGATACAAGTGTACTGTCACATTTAATTTTGGGAATCCCATGAGGAAGGCATTATATCAACCTTATCTCATGATTGGAACTTAAAAATTAAAAATTACAAACCAATAAAAGAGACCAACATTTAAAAAAATAATAATAAAACTCAAGGTCAAGATCTTCCCTGAATATGGAGTGCAGAAAGGGCTAGCCTGTCAGTGGGGATGTTGAGGATTGGGCTGACAGGGGAGCCCTGATACATGCAGGTGAATCAGCAGAGAAGAAATCCAAACAAGTTGCCAAACTGATCAGGTAAAGCAGTGGACATCAAAAGCTAGGGATCAATTTGAGAAGCTAAGGTAAGAGGAAAGACAGGCCGGGATAAAAGCTGCCATAAGGCACTGGCTCAGGTGGGCCTGCATGGAGCTTCATGTGGAAAGCTCTGTTTGAAGAACCCAAGAGAGGGCGCACCAAAAGGCAGAGGTCAAGTTTCCCAAAGGAAAAACATAAACAGCCTCTCAGCCTATAGCGTTCATGGGCTCTGGAGACAGAAGGCAGGCCAGTCTCTCAAATGCACCCATCTCCTTCCCCCTGTTTGAGCATGGCCTTCAAGATTCCCTGACGGGAGACTCATCCATGTATATGAATGATTTCTGATTCACCAGCTACTCCTATTATCTCTCTGCATTTGGCCTCTTGTTCATGTCTGTTCTGCTTAGATGAGGAAGAGCCGTCATTATCAAAATGACCATCAGCACCATCATAGCAGCGTTTATTAAGCAATTTCTAGGCCTGGTGCAGACGAATGATACATGGTGCCAACACGACTGACAGTCACCCATACGCCATTTCCCCTTGTCTGTCCAAAGTACCAAGTCCCTTCTCTGTACCTCAGTTTTACCCAGGGAGCAGTGGGTCAGCACCTTGGGAGAAAGGATGGTTGGTCTATGAGAATCTTTCCCCTTTGTCACTGTCTCAGCTCACTTTTCCTTGGCAAAGATGACAGAGCAGATGGGTAAAAAGGATTGCATTGGTCCCTGGTGACATGTCTGAGCACCAACTTACCTCAGGCACTGCCTCGTCTGAACATTTTGTTTAAATAAACATTATGTATCCTTACAGTTTAAAACACTTGCAGTCGGGTATGTCTCACCTGATACAAGTGTACTGTCACATTTAATTTTGGGAATCCCATGAGGAAGGCATTATATCAACCTTATCTCATGATTGGAACTTCAAGTTAAATAACTTTTTAAGGGTCCCAGAAGTGTGCAGTGTCAGAGCTGAAACCCAGAACTACCCAATTCCAAAAGCTTGTGTCCTTAACTATGAAACGACACTCTCTCATTGTGTTCACTGATGCCTGAGCCTGGCCAGCACCAGTTCCACAAAATAAGTCAAACAAAATAAGCTTCAGCATCATGCCTGAGCACAGAACCACTAACCCTCATCACACACCCACTGCAGTCTTGTATCTCCATCTCAGCAGAGGCTAACCGCCATGGTCTCACCTAGCTACACAGCTGAGGCAGGCCATGCTGCTCCAAGCCCAGGGGCACCTGGCTTCCTGCCCTGTTGCTATGTCACCGCTGCAGGCCAGAGGCATGGATTACAGCCCAAAGCAGGAGGCTAGAGCAGGCCGGCCAGGACACTTCCCCCCACACTGCCAAGGGACAGAGCTGCCCAGACTATTCTCCAGCCCTCATTCTCCTGAATGTGTGTTCCTGCTGCACACCAGTGGGGTATTAGGCTTTCTTCTATTGAACAGAAAAGGAAGTTCAAGACAAATACATACAGTGCTATCAGTATGTTTGCATATACGAAGAAAAATTCTCGAGAAGAGAAATAAAGGTGGCAATAATGAGGACTTCTATTCTGTGGAATGAGGGACAGAATGACTGGTATCACACGGCTTGGAACAGTTTGCATATTTCTTTTTTTTATAAGTTATCCAGTATGTTGCTACATATTACGTCACTTATATGTGGAAGGCTTATACTAAATTTATTAGTTATTCCATTATACAAAACAAACCTATGCCGTAAGAAATTGCACCCTGAACTTCATAATTATGGCTTGGAATTTCTGTCCTCATTTTTCTTATTATATTTTTTGTTTCTAATTTTGCATACTACCTTTCATAATTTAAGAAAATTAAAGAAAATTTAGATCTATTGAATTTCACAATAAGGCAATACCAAAACAGCCTGGGATTATCATGGAATACTGCCCAAAGAGCTTACTCAATGGGCTTGATGGAAGGTCCTATTGTAAGCCTCAGCTGAAGTCTGAAGAAACAGACCCACAGAATTTGATGATGGTGTTATGTCCACAATCCAGACAAGTACATCCAACTGTGTTTTCTCTCATGCCCCTAAATCCTGCCAGTGATGTTTATGTTTGTACCCCATCTGAAGTTAAATAACTTTTAAGGGTCCCAGAAGTGTGCAGTGTCAGAGCTGAAACCCAGAACTACCCAATTCCAAAAGCTTGTGTCCTTAACTATGAAACGACACTCTCTCATTGTGTTCACTGATGCCTGAGCCTGGCCAGCACCAGTTCCACAAAATAAGTCAAACAAAATAAGCTTCAGCATCATGCCTGAGCACAGAACCACTAACCCTCATCACACACCCACTGCAGTCTTGTATCTCCATCTCAGCAGAGGCTAACCGCCATGGTCTCACCTAGCTACACAGCTGAGGCAGGCCATGCTGCTCCAAGCCCAGGGGCACCTGGCTTCCTGCCCTGTTGCTATGTCACCGCTGCAGGCCAGAGGCATGGATTACAGCCCAAAGCAGGAGGCTAGAGCAGGCCGGCCAGGACACTTCCCCCCACACTGCCAAGGGACAGAGCTGCCCAGACTATTCTCCAGCCCTCATTCTCCTGAATGTGTGTTCCTGCTGCACACCAGTGGGGTATTAGGCTTTCTTCTATTGAACAGAAAAGGAAGTTCAAGACAAATACATACAGTGCTATCAGTATGTTTGCATATACGAAGAAAAATTCTCGAGAAGAGAAATAAAGGTGGCAATAATGAGGACTTCTATTCTGTGGAATGAGGGACAGAATGACTGGTATCACACGGCTTGGAACAGTTTGCATATTTCTTTTTTTTATAAGTTATCCAGTATGTTGCTACATATTACGTCACTTATATGTGGAAGGCTTATACTAAATTTATTAGTTATTCCATTATACAAAACAAACCTATGCCGTAAGAAATTGCACCCTGAACTTCATAATTATGGCTTGGAATTTCTGTCCTCATTTTTCTTATTATATTTTTTGTTTCTAATTTTGCATACTACCTTTCATAATTTAAGAAAATTAAAGAAAATTTAGATCTATTGAATTTCACAATAAGGCAATACCAAAACAGCCTGGGATTATCATGGAATACTGCCCAAAGAGCTTACTCAATGGGCTTGATGGAAGGTCCTATTGTAAGCCTCAGCTGAAGTCTGAAGAAACAGACCCACAGAATTTGATGATGGTGTTATGTCCACAATCCAGACAAGTACATCCAACTGTGTTTTCTCTCATGCCCCTAAATCCTGCCAGTGATGTTTATGTTTGTACCCCATCTGTAAATTACCTCCACTCTCCCATGCCTGCCAGAGTTCCTGCAGACACAGGATACATGTAAATTCAACTTGTGAGTGAGGCACAGTTCACCCTGCGCTGTGAATCAGACTGAGAAATTACTGGAAGCCTTCTATATATTAACTGCCTTCCTCAAGAAAAGAATAATTCACAAAAGTTCAAGGCAGAAATGCTAGGGTAACTTCATCTTCACCTTGCCCCAGGGCTGATATTTACAAATCAGTTGAGATTTACAACACCTGTTCTCATACAGGTGGCCACTTCATCCTCACACTGACCCTGTACAAGGAGCCTGGGTAGAGATGATATTCATTCCATACAGATCAGGAGACTGAGGCAAAAACAAGGAGATTTTACTAATGGAACAATCTTAAGAATGCTACAATCACTGGTTGGAAGCCACAAATACAGACTCTTAGACCACCCTTCCATTTATTCATTCATTCAGATGTTCACAAATGTTTGTTGATGACCTATTATGTGGTATCTCTACAATATGCACTGGGGACACAATGTGAGCTCTCGGGGGCTCACAGCCTGTGGGAAAGTCAGACATCAATCAAATGACGAAAAACCACTCTGTAGGGAAACAGTTTACAGTGAAATTCTAAAACACAAGAAACTTCTTTCTTCTGTCATTAGTACAAGGAAGGCTTATACTAAATTTATTAGTTATTCCATTATACAAAACAAACCTATGCCGTAAGAAATTGCACCCTGAACTTCATAATTATGGCTTGGAATTTCTGTCCTCATTTTTCTTATTATATTTTTTGTTTCTAATTTTGCATACTACCTTTCATAATTTAAGAAAATTAAAGAAAATTTAGATCTATTGAATTTCACAATAAGGCAATACCAAAACAGCCTGGGATTATCATGGAATACTGCCCAAAGAGCTTACTCAATGGGCTTGATGGAAGGTCCTATTGTAAGCCTCAGCTGAAGTCTGAAGAAACAGACCCACAGAATTTGATGATGGTGTTATGTCCACAATCCAGACAAGTACATCCAACTGTGTTTTCTCTCATGCCCCTAAATCCTGCCAGTGATGTTTATGTTTGTACCCCATCTGTAAATTACCTCCACTCTCCCATGCCTGCCAGAGTTCCTGCAGACACAGGATACATGTAAATTCAACTTGTGAGTGAGGCACAGTTCACCCTGCGCTGTGAATCAGACTGAGAAATTACTGGAAGCCTTCTATATATTAACTGCCTTCCTCAAGAAAAGAATAATTCACAAAAGTTCAAGGCAGAAATGCTAGGGTAACTTCATCTTCACCTTGCCCCAGGGCTGATATTTACAAATCAGTTGAGATTTACAACACCTGTTCTCATACAGGTGGCCACTTCATCCTCACACTGACCCTGTACAAGGAGCCTGGGTAGAGATGATATTCATTCCATACAGATCAGGAGACTGAGGCAAAAAAACAAGGAGATTTTACTAATGGAACAATCTAGAATGCTACAATCACTGGTTGGAAGCCACAAATACAGACTCTTAGACCACCCTTCCATTTATTCATTCATTCAGATGTTCACAAATGTTTGTTGATGACCTATTATGTGGTATCTCTACAATATGCACTGGGGACACAATGTGAGCTCTCGGGGGCTCACAGCCTGTGGGAAAGTCAGACATCAATCAAATGACGAAAAACCACTCTGTAGGGAAACAGTTTACAGTGAAATTCTAAAACACAAGAAACTTCTTTCTTCTGTCCTGAAAATTAAGGGTAAGTAGAAGTGAAATTGATATTCAGGAAATGGCATGTGTCATGTGTGGCTTAAGTGAATATGGTACTTGAAGAATTAAAACAATGTTTTTTTTTTATTAATTTTGGCCTCTTTGATTGGTTTTTTATTTATTCATTTTCATTCATCTTTATTCTTTGGCCTGTGTGGGCCTCCCATCACAGCGGCCTCTCCCACTGCTGATCACCGGCTCTGGGCGCATGCGTTCCAGAGTGCTGGCTTGTGACTGGATACACCGGTCCAGCCGCTCCGTGGCACGTGGGATCTTCCCGGTCCAGGGATGGAACTGGTGCCCCTTGCACTGCAAGGCAGACTCTTTACCACTGGACCACCAGGGAAGCCCTAAAAGAATGTTCTGCAAGAGGAAATCAAAAAAGAAAATATGCGCCATATAACACACACACACACAAATTAAGTTATACTAAGGATTATGACCTTTAACCTACAACTTCATAGGAGGTCATTAAGTGAGTTGTGTGTGTGCTGTGATGAGAAAGGAAAATGGTGATCTGGTTTGCAGTGTGAAGTCTTTATGCATCACACATATGTCCATGAAAGACAGCTGCCTGTGAAAAAGACTCAAAATTCAGTGTGCTCACCTACTTCCTAGGCCTTGCTCTCTTATTAGCTCCTACAGGTTCCAGAACATATCTAATTAGATACCAATAAAAGTAGCAATAATGACAAATGCCCTCCTAAATGGGGGTCCACCAACACCCCATCCTTTACTTCACCACCAGTGGTTTCTAATGAGACCTTGTGATTGCAAAGTCACTTAAAGAACATAAAGTTTATCATCTTGAAATAGTGAATACCAAAATTTATATCAGAACAGTATAAAACCACCCATGTAATACTGGCAACTAGTGTAATGCATCTATTTCACATTTGCAGAAATGGCCGAATGGTTCAGCTGTCATGATTTAACATTAGGTGCTTGGCCGTTGCACATCAGCATGGAGCCACATGCAAAGCACACAAATCATATAAGGATGATGGGCCATTCAAATGCCTGACCCCATATTATTTCTGTGGGACTGAAGTCATAAAACTGTCTATCAAAACTGAAGATTCCAGGAAAAAAGGAGAATCGTGAAATCTAAGTAGTTTATATGAAATTATCTTTGGATTCCAAAGAACAAAGTGGTTGGAATTTAAAACGGGATCAATTTTGGTGAAACAAGGAAGTGGACTTTGGAGGTGAGAAAGTAAAGTGATAGTGTACCACCATTTAGGAGGGCATTTGTCATTATTGCTACTTTTATTGGTATCTAATTAGATATGTTCTGGAGCCTGTAGGAGCTAATAAGACCACAAGGCCTAGGAAGTAGGTGAGCACACTGAATTGTGAGTCTTTTTCCATCTGAGAAAGTAATACATGGAACTTGGCCTTTGTTGGTTTCAGTTTATGAATGGGATATCTTATACTTCCTCCATGAGAAGTTAGAAGTGCTATCTTTTCACATGGGGGTGTTAAAAAACATGGAGGAGGAGGAGGAGGGAAGAAAGTGGAGAGGATTGGTAAAGAATAATCTCCCTGAAAAGGAATAAGGAAGAACCTCTGGACTATGGCTCTGTCACCCATCTGCCACTGACTTACTATGAGCCCCTGGATGAGTCATTTCTAGTCTTAGGACCTCAAAAGTCACCATCTATAAAGGTGCAGGAACATCCATCTCAAAGTGCTTTTACAGAAAAAAAAAAAAGAGAGAGAGAGAGAGAGAGAGAGAGATTAAGGCATTACATTAAAAAACTCTTTTTTTAAAAAGTCCAAAACACTAACTTCAATTCAGCAATGACTGAGCAAAAAGTTTGGGTTTTCCTCAGCATGGTTCTGGGTCTCTGAGGCCAAAATGTAAAAGAATTCAAGAAACTGGAATCTTAGACTCCCCAGCTCTCTCCGTGCTTGTGCTTCAAAGGCAGCACCAACCTGGAGAACAGTGAGTTCTGAATAAGTACTGCAGGGGACACACAAGAATGAATTACAGCCTGGAGCTCTTTACCTCCAGTGGAGATGAAATTCTCTTCTGAGTAATACAGGTATTCTGAGTACCTCAGAGAAGGCCTCTGAGAGCTCCAACTCCAAGTCTGTAAGTTCCCAAGTGTGAAATGTGCTGTCCAGAAAGTGATACCCTCAGACCAACAGACTACAGGAAGTAGAGATGCAGCAAGACATTCCTGAGAAAGAGCTAGAGACGTCACCACACAGGCCCTTTAAGGACAAGGGAAATTATTTTCACTGTAATTGCCCAGAAAATCCCTCAGGCAAAGGCCGAGGCACATTAAGCGGCTGGCTTTGTGGCTCTGGGGGGATTTCCTGGTGGCTCAGATGGTAAAGAATCTGCCTGACAATGCAGGAGACCCAGATTCAACCCCTGGGCTGGAAAGATCCCCTGGAGACCCACTCCAGTCTTCTGGCCTGGAGAATTCCATGGACAGAGGAGTCTGCAAGGTCTACAGTCCATACGGTCACAAAGAGTCAGATACAACTGAAGCAACTGACACTTTCACTTCTGTGGCTCTGGAGCTCCAACTGGGAGAAACGCACACAAGAAGTTAAGAGGGAAGAGATGAGGGGCAAACATTAGCTGAACGGGGGTTGGAGCAGGGAACAAGATGCAGTCTTCCAAGCCTCCTCATCCCCAGGTCCCATCCCACCACACCCGGAAAAGAAGAGCAGCCGAACAGGCTCAGCCATAAATCTGTTTCCTCGCATCCAGTCACTCTGGCTGCTATTATTTATAACATAAATTTAATTAAAGTTCCCAGAGAGATAGATGAATTTCTTTCCAGTAGTGTAGAAAATCAGTTCTTTTCAATGACAACATCAGTACCCATGGTCCAAGTGGAAAACTAATGCAGTATTTGAAATTCTTTTTCTTTTCCAATTAAAAAGTCTTCATGGCTCATGCATTTTTTATTCCCCGATGCTCCTTTCCAACAAGTGAAGCATAAAAGGAACAAAGACAACTAATGTATAAATATACATTTTTTAAGAAATTGGGTTCCATCATATGTATTGTTCTCATTTGAGTTTTTATTTTCTCTTGCTGCTTTGCTTTTTAAGGAATAACCATACATATTCATCATAAAGGATGGATTAGAACTGTAACAATAAAGACACACGCTTCGATATTTTCTCCTACAAGGAAACAGTATTTCTCCTGTAGCCTCTTTTCCCTTTCATTCATCCTATATAGATCTATGTCCATGCATTCAGTCACAGCTCGAGATGTGTCTGAAGGCATGTAGATGGAATCACTGTAAGCTGGAAATGAAGTCTTCTTTTCTATTTTAACACATCATAGGTCTTGTGTATACAATCATGTGCCTTCCTGCTGATCTACTCATGGCCTCAGATAGCCAATAAACCACCAGATAAAGAGAAGATCCCTCAGGCAAAGGCCGAGGCACATTAAGCGGCTGGCTTTGTGGCTCTGGGGGGATTTCCTGGTGGCTCAGATGGTAAAGAATCTGCCTGACAATGCAGGAGACCCAGATTCAACCCCTGGGCTGGAAAGATCCCCTGGAGACCCACTCCAGTCTTCTGGCCTGGAGAATTCCATGGACAGAGGAGTCTGCAAGGTCTACAGTCCATACGGTCACAAAGAGTCAGATACAACTGAAGCAACTGACACTTTCACTTCTGTGGCTCTGGAGCTCCAACTGGGAGAAACGCACACAAGAAGTTAAGAGGGAAGAGATGAGGGGCAAACATTAGCTGAACGGGGGTTGGAGCAGGGAACAAGATGCAGTCTTCCAAGCCTCCTCATCCCCAGGTCCCATCCCACCACACCCGGAAAAGAAGAGCAGCCGAACAGGCTCAGCCATAAATCTGTTTCCTCGCATCCAGTCACTCTGGCTGCTATTATTTATAACATAAATTTAATTAAAGTTCCCAGAGAGATAGATGAATTTCTTTCCAGTAGTGTAGAAAATCAGTTCTTTTCAATGACAACATCAGTACCCATGGTCCAAGTGGAAAACTAATGCAGTATTTGAAATTCTTTTTCTTTTCCAATTAAAAAGTCTTCATGGCTCATGCATTTTTTATTCCCCGATGCTCCTTTCCAACAAGTGAAGCATAAAAGGAACAAAGACAACTAATGTATAAATATACATTTTTTAAGAAATTGGGTTCCATCATATGTATTGTTCTCATTTGAGTTTTTATTTTCTCTTGCTGCTTTGCTTTTTAAGGAATAACCATACATATTCATCATAAAGGATGGATTAGAACTGTAACAATAAAGACACACGCTTCGATATTTTCTCCTACAAGGAAACAGTATTTCTCCTGTAGCCTCTTTTCCCTTTCATTCATCCTATATAGATCTATGTCCATGCATTCAGTCACAGCTCGAGATGTGTCTGAAGGCATGTAGATGGAATCACTGTAAGCTGGAAATGAAGTCTTCTTTTCTATTTTAACACATCATAGGTCTTGTGTATACAATCATGTGCCTTCCTGCTGATCTACTCATGGCCTCAGATAGCCAATAAACCACCAGATAAAGAGAAGATTCTACTGTATTTCTTTTTAGTCCTTTCCATTTGTAATTCTGAAGGCCCAGGAATGCAGACAGTTAGAGAAATGCAGGCCACTGGCTCACCATCCACTTCAGCTCATCTTTTCACCTACTACCTCTGTCATTGAAGCCACTGTTGACCAAAAGCATGTTATTTAAATCCACCAGGCAACAATAGGAAAAAATAAGGGTATTTGAAAAGACAAAATTAGAAATGGGTTTGCTACAGATGTCATTAGAAGATAGGGCAGAGTTAAATTTGGAATCCACCTAATGAGGTTGGAACGAATAAACCGCAGGGTACAAAGCATGCGTACAACATGCAGGTCTCAGCCAACATGAGACATCCAACATGGTAAAGTCTGAGCTGCTTAACAATTAAGCAGCCACTTTCTACTTTGCCAAAGAATCTAAAATTTGGAATGTATAACATTGCCCACCTTTAGATATAGACCACTTTTTAGATATAGACCTTTAGATATATTCTCTCCCATTATTTAAGTCCCTAAATTTGGCCCCACAAAGGCTTTTTTTCATGCAGTAGATGTGTCATTTTTTTTTAATAGCACAACTATCCATTATCTGCCAGCTACAGTACACTGCTCTATCCTCTGGGTTATCAAACTATCAGGGCCTCTACAGCCAGGGTGGCCTCAATACTACCAAAAAGGCTGTCCGCTGTCACACGTCTGGATCAGAAGATGTCTGAAAGAGCACAAGGTAGAAAGAATAAGACGCCGATATTTCATTAGATCCAAAAATGCACTGTCAGCATCTACTCCAGTTAAAAGGAAGGCAAGAAGGGGCAGGGTTTAAAAGCAAGGCAATGCGTCATCTATGTTCTAGTCTCCTGTAGCCTCTTTTCCCTTTCATTCATCCTATATAGATCTATGTCCATGCATTCAGTCACAGCTCGAGATGTGTCTGAAGGCATGTAGATGGAATCACTGTAAGCTGGAAATGAAGTCTTCTTTTCTATTTTAACACATCATAGGTCTTGTGTATACAATCATGTGCCTTCCTGCTGATCTACTCATGGCCTCAGATAGCCAATAAACCACCAGATAAAGAGAAGATTCTACTGTATTTCTTTTTAGTCCTTTCCATTTGTAATTCTGAAGGCCCAGGAATGCAGACAGTTAGAGAAATGCAGGCCACTGGCTCACCATCCACTTCAGCTCATCTTTTCACCTACTACCTCTGTCATTGAAGCCACTGTTGACCAAAAGCATGTTATTTAAATCCACCAGGCAACAATAGGAAAAAATAAGGGTATTTGAAAAGACAAAATTAGAAATGGGTTTGCTACAGATGTCATTAGAAGATAGGGCAGAGTTAAATTTGGAATCCACCTAATGAGGTTGGAACGAATAAACCGCAGGGTACAAAGCATGCGTACAACATGCAGGTCTCAGCCAACATGAGACATCCAACATGGTAAAGTCTGAGCTGCTTAACAATTAAGCAGCCACTTTCTACTTTGCCAAAGAATCTAAAATTTGGAATGTATAACATTGCCCACCTTTAGATATAGACCACTTTTTAGATATAGACCTTTAGATATATTCTCTCCCATTATTTAAGTCCCTAAATTTGGCCCCACAAAGGCTTTTTTTCATGCAGTAGATGTGTCATTTTTTTTTAATAGCACAACTATCCATTATCTGCCAGCTACAGTACACTGCTCTATCCTCTGGGTTATCAAACTATCAGGGCCTCTACAGCCAGGGTGGCCTCAATACTACCAAAAAGGCTGTCCGCTGTCACACGTCTGGATCAGAAGATGTCTGAAAGAGCACAAGGTAGAAAGAATAAGACGCCGATATTTCATTAGATCCAAAAATGCACTGTCAGCATCTACTCCAGTTAAAAGGAAGGCAAGAAGGGGGCGGGGGGGAAGATTGGGTATCTAGGGGAAGTAGCCGTTCCTAACCAGCAGCATGATGCATTGTCAACACACAAATCAACTGAGATGATTGCAGACAACCTGCTGGTCTACCACAGAAGACACCCTGTGAAGATGGTAAGCTAAGTTGTTCTCCAGGGTCCTGAAGGCATAAAAAAATATGCACACTGTAACTAAGCATTGTAATGAGATAGAATCAGAGCCATGCCCTGAAGAGCAGAGGTGGACGGAGATTCAGAAATCTAATCCTCACCCCTCATTTTATACCCAGGAAGCTAAGACCCAGAAACAGGAATGAATTTCCCTGTGTCATACAAATTTAACAACTGCTTGTTGCTCTAGTTTTTAGTCCAGATTTTTTTGCGATAAAAAGCCAGATTTTCAAACTAGAGATGTAAATAATATATGTTATGTTTAGGAAACGCAGAGAATTTTAAGACACTGGTTTCCTCATTCAGTAAAACTCCACCTGAATTTAGATCTCCTCCTAAAAACTGTGATCATTTTGGCTCATGGTCTGAGGAGAGGGGAAGTAAATCCTCAAACCATCTCCCTCCCAGAAATACCATAGGAAAGGGCCAGGCTTGTTGAAGCTCTGTGAGGATCAACAAAACATTGCATCACATTGGAGGGGATGTCTTCCTCCCCATTTAGCCTCAGTTACATATTTTTTAATACATTCTGCAATTACTTTTACAGGGACATTGTTGGCATAGAAACCACTCATCCTTGTGTGGCACTACCAACCATGGAACTAAGAGACAAAACTATTAGAGAACCATGCCTAGTGTTTGATGGAATAATTTCAGGGACCTGATGGACTTCAAACCCTACACTGCACCTTAGATTCACATTATGCACCACATCCTCATCCATGGGATGTGGGCCACTGTTTCTGTGTAAGTGAATATTTAACTACATAGCATTCATTTTCAGTACAACACTGTAACATCTTTGTTCTATGACGGTGTATGTTTATAGTACTTCATGATACTGTGTGTTCATACAGTAGCTTGACATTTTCTAAGGATTTGCACACACTCTCTTGCTACATTCCTACAACCACTCTGTGGTAGAAGAGTTACTATGACTTCCATTTTAGAGATGTAAGCACAGATTCTGACATAGGGAGGGAAGAAAGATTACAAGATGAGAGGACAAGGAATTTTCAAAGAATTTAAGACAGAAATTTCCTGATTTCACACTCCATCACTGCACATTCCATAAATGGTAAAATCAAGACAAAGGTCCAGCATTCATTACAAATTTAGGTTCAACCACAGAGCCCATGTGCCTGGTCACATGGAGAACAACTTTTCTTTCCCTGTCCTCCCCTCTGTCATACTTCCTTCTCTGTCTCTTCCTGCATGCTTCCTTTCACTGTCAACTTGATCCACTCACCCAAACTTACTCCTCTAACCAACACTACGACTGGCTTCGCCATGCTCACAATATGAATCTCATTCCAAATCAGAATCTCAAGTAACTGGTACAGAGATGAATCACGATGTCAAACCGTATAGCTGCAGAGACTGTTATGCATTTTTCCCTGGATGGTAAGAAACTGAGAAGCTGTCTCCCAGACCTGATGGTCTCTACTAGGAATCCAGTAATCCATCAGGTATTGCCTAATGACATTCCTTGTACCACTGCCTTTCACTGCTAATGAAATTATACATGGGTTATATCCTGTCTTCCTTCCTTATCACCGCTTTTTTTAATAGAAGACCTGGTGCTGCTAGGTTAGCTGGACATGAGGCATATGTTAGATTCTCAATTTTAATTTTGATTTGCATGATGTCTTCAAAAAAGCATAACAGGGACATTGTTGGCATAGAAACCACTCATCCTTGTGTGGCACTACCAACCATGGAACTAAGAGACAAAACTATTAGAGAACCATGCCTAGTGTTTGATGGAATAATTTCAGGGACCTGATGGACTTCAAACCCTACACTGCACCTTAGATTCACATTATGCACCACATCCTCATCCATGGGATGTGGGCCACTGTTTCTGTGTAAGTGAATATTTAACTACATAGCATTCATTTTCAGTACAACACTGTAACATCTTTGTTCTATGACGGTGTATGTTTATAGTACTTCATGATACTGTGTGTTCATACAGTAGCTTGACATTTTCTAAGGATTTGCACACACTCTCTTGCTACATTCCTACAACCACTCTGTGGTAGAAGAGTTACTATGACTTCCATTTTAGAGATGTAAGCACAGATTCTGACATAGGGAGGGAAGAAAGATTACAAGATGAGAGGACAAGGAATTTTCAAAGAATTTAAGACAGAAATTTCCTGATTTCACACTCCATCACTGCACATTCCATAAATGGTAAAATCAAGACAAAGGTCCAGCATTCATTACAAATTTAGGTTCAACCACAGAGCCCATGTGCCTGGTCACATGGAGAACAACTTTTCTTTCCCTGTCCTCCCCTCTGTCATACTTCCTTCTCTGTCTCTTCCTGCATGCTTCCTTTCACTGTCAACTTGATCCACTCACCCAAACTTACTCCTCTAACCAACACTACGACTGGCTTCGCCATGCTCACAATATGAATCTCATTCCAAATCAGAATCTCAAGTAACTGGTACAGAGATGAATCACGATGTCAAACCGTATAGCTGCAGAGACTGTTATGCATTTTTCCCTGGATGGTAAGAAACTGAGAAGCTGTCTCCCAGACCTGATGGTCTCTACTAGGAATCCAGTAATCCATCAGGTATTGCCTAATGACATTCCTTGTACCACTGCCTTTCACTGCTAATGAAATTATACATGGGTTATATCCTGTCTTCCTTCCTTATCACCGCTTTTTTTAATAGAAGACCTGGTGCTGCTAGGTTAGCTGGACATGAGGCATATGTTAGATTCTCAATTTTAATTTTGATGAGTTGTGTGCATGTGTTTCTGTTTGTGAAGTACATAATATATCAGTGCAGGAAGCAGGAGACTGAGAATCTTGGTCTAGCTCTTTTGGAAGTGGTGGCCTTTGATAGTCATCTCTTAATTTCCCCTTCCTTACTCTAGTACAATTATTTGTCTAAAAGTCACTGTTAGTACATTATACATGGCTTAACTACCTGCCTTACAGAATGTTTAATAGCATCCTTGTAAATATTTTAGGAGCTCTTTGGAAAGAAGATACCATATAGGGCTTCCCCTGGTGGTCCAGTGGGTAAGGACACCGCCTTGCAGTGTAAGGGACGCCAGTTCGATCCCTGGCCTGGGAAGATCCCACATGCCACGGAGCGGCTGGACTGATGTGTCCAATTACCAAGCCAGAGCTCTGGGGCGCATGCACCCAGAGCCGGCGCTCTGCGACGACAGAGGCCGCTGCGATGGGACTTTGGTCCATCAGGACTTTGGACTTTGGTCCCACAGGAACCAAAGAACAAAGACCGATGAAAATAGATAAATGAAAGACCAATAGAAGTGGCCCGCCCATCCCCCTCCCTCCCCACCCCACCCCCAAAAGATAAATAAATAAAAAATGTTAAAACAAAAGAAGATACCATATAACCATATTTCATTAAGAAAAACCTAGATATAAACAGACGCTTATATCTTGAAGCTATTCTGAAATATTTGACAGAAACCTTGAATTACTGACTTTTTCAGTGATTTATAGCAAGCTTATTTTTCTGGTTCTGCCTGTTCTTCAAAATCAGTCGTATGGAAAAACTGAATGTACTCTGCAGTGAATAAATACCAAGCTTTAGAAATAAAATCTAAATATGTTTACTGTCTAGACTGCAATCATTGAGTTAATTCTGTCAGAGTGACAACTGGGCCACGGGGTGTGTGTGTGTGTGTGTATGCGCGCACGTGTGCGGGCACTGTGTCTACTTATGCAAACTTGAACAAATGAGGTAGGAGTTCAGAGCGCCATGACAGAAACTCAAGGTTTGTCCATTTCAGTTCAGCCCTCCACTGTCTTCCAACTAATAAATACTTATACAAATGCCAGTCTTAGAAACATGGTGAGAAACGCTGAAGATTCTAAGCCAGACACAATAGGAAAAACACCGCATAAGTCTAACTAGGCCCAGACTCTGCTCAGCATTTATTTCCTGGCTCTGACACAGAGGGTAAACAATTGCCTCTTTGTGTCTTAGTTCTGTCATCAATCAAGGAAGGATTCTTGACTCAGAAACATCGGGTAAGGGTTAAATGTGATAAAGTGTAAAGTGAGAGAATTCTCTTCTTCCTCCTCCTCCTCTCTTCAAGGAGGGTAGACCTTCTCTGTCGTTCCTGCCTTTCTCCCTGGGGAGCAGAGGGATCACTGTGAAAAGGTGACTGTGAAAGCAGAGGAATCTAGTGTTTTTCACTTTTCCCCACTGCACAGAAGGGGGCTGATGACTTTTCCACATTAGAGAAGCCAGACACTGCATCGACAGGTGGCTGGTGTTGTAACAGGGCCCGAGGCCTCTATGACCACAGATTCTAAAGAAATGGGAGAGGCCTGCAGAGGGAGAGCAAAAAGACACTTATAAAACCTACTTAATGAAAGAACAACCTTTTTATCACTCTGGGAAACAACAGTAACTTTGTCTCCTGCTGGAAAATTAAAAAGAGGAACTACTCAGTTCTTAGAGTTTAAATATATTTTAATGTTTTCGCCAGTTTACAACAAATCTTGCAAATGTGCAAGCACAAGAGTGAGGTTAGGAAAATAAAGAGTTGAAAGGTCCATTTAAATTGGGCTGTGTAAGAGAAATTTTTCCAGCAGTGAGGCAAGAGAAGATGGGATTGGAGTAGGGAAATGCGTATATTGCAGAAAGTTCCAGCAGAAGCCTGCATACATGTACAATTTGAATGGAAGACACTTTTGAGTCCATTCCTCCACTCTCATTTCAAGAACAAGATGCTGAGAGGGACTAATTTCAATTTTCTCACAGGCAATCATGAGAGTCCATGATTCTTCTAATATCCAAGGACCAGGGCCAATCACTGTATGTTTGGGGCCAGGGGCGGCAGAGAGGCCCTGGTGGCTTCAGAATTCAAAAGGACTGAATGAATAAGCCGTGGGCTTCCCAACGGCAAGAACTCCTATTTCTTTGTATCCCCACAGCCTGGAAGAGACAGTGTATCCAATACTTTAATTGGATAGACTGACTGAAAATTAAAAGTTACCAAATAAAGGGAAGGAATGAAAATCCCTTTAACAGTAAAAGAACACGCATGCACTGAACCCCAGATGTCAGTGGACTGTAGGCTTTGAGTAACAGGGACAAGCTGTAGGGTGAGCTGAGAATGGAGCAGGTAATCTGAGGAATGTTAGTGCAGTTCTCCTCCTCAGCTTTGTTGGCAATTCTTAATACAAAAAAAGGTAAAAGAAAAACCTAAGGCAGTGGAGATAATCAGGCTGGCCACCAACTGAGTGGTTCCTTTTTATGTTCCTAGCTTGAGGTAATCTGTTACCGACACTTTGGGAGTTCCTACCCAGCTGAACAGCTGAAGCAGGGGAAAAAGTATGTCTCGGTAGCAGGCAGAAAGTGTTAAAACTGAAATAGCAGTCACTTTTCTTGTGACAATTTGTGTAACTAGGTCTGAAAAGTTTCTGTTCTTCAAATCTAAATAAAGTAGAAATCTCTGCCACATTCCAGTTCCTCAGAACAACAGAACGGCCTAGAAATCTAATCTTTCTATTTCAAGTATGTTTATGTTTCCTGAACATTCTGTAGCTTCCTCTCCTGGGGAGATTTCCTGGAATGGCTAGGGCTTCGTCTTGGGAAGGATGTGAATTTCAGAGGTGCAGAGGAAGGACAGGCAGACAAATGTTGCAAAGTTAAATCCTGGTTCAAAGTTTCAGTGCTATGTTTATGCTACGTGATTGAGACCGAGTTACCATCTTGGAGAGCCCTTCTGCTTCCAAATCTGTAAAATGTGTCTAACGAAATTGCCTCCACACCCCAGGACTGTCCTAAGGACTATTACATCTAGCACATCACCAGCACTATGGCAGATGCCCAGCGGATGGAAGTCCCTTCCCTTATGCCAAGAGAATGGTTTCCATAACAATACACATCTTACCCAACAACCCCAAAGATCAGCAATGTAAGAAATGTTAGAGGAAAATACTAGAAGAACTAACTCCTCACACTGAGCCTGGCAGTCAGTCCAGTTCTAAGCCCAGTGCCTCCTCATGTTCTAAGTCAGTCCCTCCTGCTGCACTGAACAGCCTCGTGGTTAGAACAGATGCACAGAAGTCAGACTCAGGTCCAAATCCTAGAGCTGCCACTTAGCAGCTAAGGGATTACAAAAACAGCATGTTACCTCAGTTCCATCATTTTTTTTTTTTAAATTTTGGCCTCTTTTATTGGTCCTTCATTTATTTATTTTCATCCATCTTTATTCTTTGGCCTGTGTGGGCCTCCCATTGCAGTGGCCTCTCCCTTAGCAGAGCACCGGCTCTGGGTGCACGTACTCCAGAGCACGGACTCTTAATTGGACACACCAGTCCAGCTGCTCCGCGGCATGTGGGATCTTCCTGGGCCAGGGATCGAACTGGTGCCCCTTGCACTGCAAGGTGGACTCTCTACCCACTGGACCACCAGGGCAGCCCTCAATTTCATCATTTTCAGATGAGAAAAATAACATCCAGAATGATGAACTGATCTACGTAAAGCACTTAGCACCATCACTAGCAGTCAACATTCAATTCATGTTACCTCTTACATCATCATTTATCATCTACCCAGCACAGCTCTAGCAGGGGACAGGTGGAGAAAAATAAGGTAGTGTAACTTTAAGGGCAAAAGTAATCAAAAAGGAAGAATCTCACAGCAGTAGGAAATGCATAGCTTAGAGAATAAAAACTAGCCTCACTCTCTGTAAAGGTGGCCTACATAACAAGTATAGACCAGCATCTTGATAAATAGCCCAGAGCTTCCTCCACTCTAAAAATCAGTCAGTGCTGGCAAGGAAGAAACCTGTGAAGAAGAAAAGCTTATTTCATACGCTAGCCTCTCCTTTAGCTTTTCCTCCTCCTCACTGTGGCTGGGCTTCAGGCGCATGGATTTCCAGGGTCCCTCACTTATTGCAGCCCAGGCTGTCCTCCAGCTTCTGCTCTTTTTCTTCAAGTGAAAGCATGAACACATTTCCCCACTACCACAAATTATGCAGCTGGGTTTCCCAATTTGGGAAAACTGCAAGTACCCCTCTGTTTAAACCAGTGGTTTTCAAATGCCAGTCATGCACCAAAGCTAACCTGCTTGTGTAAGAACTGAAGAGCTTATGAAGAATACAGTTCTACCTTCAGGAAATCTGATTCACTAGGTAAAAGGTGGCACTTGGTTTCCCATATGTTTTTATAGGTTCCCCAGTAGCTCATAAATATATTCAGGTTTGAGAATTGTTTCTAGATTTTTCCTACACCAAAATCAAAATTCACCTCTCCTCTGGCCCAGCCGTTCCCAGCCTCTCTTTCCCTAACCTATCTAAAAATCTCATTTGTACCGAGTCCATGAATCAATACTGGCAACAACTTGGTTTTCCCTCCAAGACCTTAAATAAAGGAAACTACGTTATGCCATGAACCAAAGTATAAAAAAAACCTCAAGAGAAGGGGACTAATATTAAGAATCTTCTCAATATAAATGGGGCTGACCCTAAAGCATGTTGTGGGTTCCAGCTCTCCTATTCTCTCCCTACTTTCCTGGTAAAGAGGCCAGGATATACAGGAAATTCAAGTCTGGAGGCACAGAGACACCAGAGATATACAGAATTAGTAATAATAATGACAACCATCACCACCTTGTACTGGGTGCCAAAGGCCAAGCGTCACCCAAAGCACTTTATGTAAATTATCTTATCTAACACTCCCATCTGTGACTATGTGCTAGTATTAACAGTCCCAGGTTACAAATTAAACTGAGATGCAAAGAAAATAATGTGTCCAAAGTCAAACAGCTAACAACTGGCTAAGGATGGCAGAGGAGACTGTTTCACAGGGTCCACAGCATTTGTGAAGGCAAGGGACCTTCAATGAGCACAGGCTGTCCTGTCTTTCCTCTCTCCTCTTCTCTACAGAGAAGACTGTTGGAAAGTAAAAGATAAAACTTATGCAAAGAGGAAGCAAAAAATTGCAGAGCAAGAGAACAGCAGTGTCTCCAGGATATTTCAGTTGGAAAGTACTAAACTAAGGCTTTGAGGCGTCTTTCTGATCTGCCGCATTGAAGGACATGCAGGACCTTCTTCTCTCCCATTTGAACAACCTATGGGTGGTGGGCAGAGGGAAAGAGAAGTACTACCTGGCAGACCGTGATAGTTCTAGAGAATTGAAAGAACCAATAAGCTCTTGAAGGTAGAAATGGAGTTAGTGGTTAAGAGCCAGCTTCATTCAAGCTACCCAGTCCTAGGTGAAAAGGAGCTCCTTTTTTCTATGGAAATGTCATCTAGATACACACATTACACATAGCTGAAGCCACAGTTCTTGAGAAAAGCCAGAAAGCACTTTATATAGATGACATCAAATTAGACCAAGACTCACTTCAAGATGGCAGAACTTCCCTTAAACCTGACACTAGTTTCTGCTTTCTGCCTTTTCAGGCCTTCTTCTATAAGACCATAGAGCTGGAGTGGAAAGCACACTGAAGTATCCCCTCATCAGAAATGCAGTCTGGAACTTCTTTCTATGGTTTCTTTCTACTGAGTGCTGGAAGGAAGGTCGTCCCCAACATGCCTGGACTTTATCCAAACTCTAAAAGAACAAGCCCTGTGGCCAATCATTTAACTTTGAAAACATGGAAAACATGGCTACTTTGCAGTTATTTCTTATCTAAAGCATGTTGTGGGTTCCAGCTCTCCTATTCTCTCCCTACTTTCCTGGTAAAGAGGCCAGGATATACAGGAAATTCAAGTCTGGAGGCACAGAGACACCAGAGATATACAGAATTAGTAATAATAATGACAACCATCACCACCTTGTACTGGGTGCCAAAGGCCAAGCGTCACCCAAAGCACTTTATGTAAATTATCTTATCTAACACTCCCATCTGTGACTATGTGCTAGTATTAACAGTCCCAGGTTACAAATTAAACTGAGATGCAAAGAAAATAATGTGTCCAAAGTCAAACAGCTAACAACTGGCTAAGGATGGCAGAGGAGACTGTTTCACAGGGTCCACAGCATTTGTGAAGGCAAGGGACCTTCAATGAGCACAGGCTGTCCTGTCTTTCCTCTCTCCTCTTCTCTACAGAGAAGACTGTTGGAAAGTAAAAGATAAAACTTATGCAAAGAGGAAGCAAAAAATTGCAGAGCAAGAGAACAGCAGTGTCTCCAGGATATTTCAGTTGGAAAGTACTAAACTAAGGCTTTGAGGCGTCTTTCTGATCTGCCGCATTGAAGGACATGCAGGACCTTCTTCTCTCCCATTTGAACAACCTATGGGTGGTGGGCAGAGGGAAAGAGAAGTACTACCTGGCAGACCGTGATAGTTCTAGAGAATTGAAAGAACCAATAAGCTCTTGAAGGTAGAAATGGAGTTAGTGGTTAAGAGCCAGCTTCATTCAAGCTACCCAGTCCTAGGTGAAAAGGAGCTCCTTTTTTCTATGGAAATGTCATCTAGATACACACATTACACATAGCTGAAGCCACAGTTCTTGAGAAAAGCCAGAAAGCACTTTATATAGATGACATCAAATTAGACCAAGACTCACTTCAAGATGGCAGAACTTCCCTTAAACCTGACACTAGTTTCTGCTTTCTGCCTTTTCAGGCCTTCTTCTATAAGACCATAGAGCTGGAGTGGAAAGCACACTGAAGTATCCCCTCATCAGAAATGCAGTCTGGAACTTCTTTCTATGGTTTCTTTCTACTGAGTGCTGGAAGGAAGGTCGTCCCCAACATGCCTGGACTTTATCCAAACTCTAAAAGAACAAGCCCTGTGGCCAATCATTTAACTTTGATAATATCATTAACGAAGACCAACCATTCATGGCTACTTTGCAGTGCAAAAGATTCTCTTACAATATGACTGTGATCACTATCCATAAGACTTTCCATGGGTTCTGGAGAGATGAAACCACTCCCCTTGACCACTATCATCCAGCTGTCCAGCCCACGTGATCCAATAGAGACAAATAGTGTCCTCTCTTCTGGCCTCCCAGGGACAGACACTGGAAACAATATCTCCTTCCTACCCCAACTCACAGTCTCCAGTGAAAACCCCTTTCCTGACTTCAAAGTAGTGTTGCCATCCTCTGACAAACTGAAAGGCTCATTCTTCTGCAGAGGATAAATGGCATCAATTCCAAAAGATCCAAAGAACAGCCTCTTTAAGAAGTTTCCATTTGGAAAAAATATTTAAGCAAAGCTGTGCTTGATGAAGTGAAATAGAATTAGTTGCTCCAATAGCAGCAGCTTCTCAGATTCATTCGAAGGTAGAACAGCTCATCCGCTTTCAAGTGGAACGGATTCAACACCAATACATCACAGTTAACTGTGATCACAGCTCCATGGAATTCCAACTGGTGCTTAGAGCACACTGAGGTGCATTTAATATTCCCCCATCTGTAATCAACCTTTTGTACATTTCTTCCTAAATGCTGCATATGGTTTCATTTTAATGAACTGTTTTCTTGGCATATTACAGTTGGTCATTCCAGCAAACCTAATGGCCCATTTGGTATGTTAAATGACTATGAGGGTCTCTTGGCTTTTGTTTCCCAGAAAGGCTTCAAAGGGACTTGAGTTTTCCCCTTCCCCCTTGATGATTTCAAGGGCACAGTCACAAAAGACCCAAGGCAAAGACATACCTGTTGCAGTCGACGTGGAGCAGGAGATGGGAGCCACTGACTGACAGTGCGACCTTGTGCCATTGCCCATCAGCCATCCGGTATGGAAGTGCCTCTGTCCTGGGTTTCCCGTTATGTATGTAGTGATAGCGAATCTCATCCCTCAGACCACTGCTCTCCAGTTCAAAATAGCTGTACGTAAAGAGCAAAAATGTGTTTCATTTTCCTTCTGGGTATCACAGCCATCATCAATCCTCATGAGTTACTACGAGGATTTCTAGAACTCAACGTAATGCAAAGAACCACAATGCACAATTAATTGTATGATATTAACCCAATTCACCTTCTGTCCAAGAGCCCTCACAGTGACAACTTGAAGGTTTGATATGGAGACTGCCAGATCCACTGTGACAGGCCACAAACTAATTAGCAAAGCTCAGCACAGTGTCACTTAAATATAATTCAGACTCTCCCTTTTATTGTCTGAAAAAGGCCATTCACATGGAATGGGTTTATAGATGTTTATCTTTATCACCCCCTCTTTACTTTTCAATTATTAAAGGAAAATACAAGTCATGTTGAATATCAGGGATAGAAATAAACTGTCACAGAAGAGATGACTAACTTTTTTTTCCTTTCCCTGAATAAGACACTATAAGTGAACAACTCCTACATAATCAATAAGGCAGGAAAGTTTGAAGCTACCCTTTTTTCCTTATTCACATGAATGAGTTTTGTACACTTCTCAGATTCATTCGAAGGTAGAACAGCTCATCCGCTTTCAAGTGGAACGGATTCAACACCAATACATCACAGTTAACTGTGATCACAGCTCCATGGAATTCCAACTGGTGCTTAGAGCACACTGAGGTGCATTTAATATTCCCCCATCTGTAATCAACCTTTTGTACATTTCTTCCTAAATGCTGCATATGGTTTCATTTTAATGAACTGTTTTCTTGGCATATTACAGTTGGTCATTCCAGCAAACCTAATGGCCCATTTGGTATGTTAAATGACTATGAGGGTCTCTTGGCTTTTGTTTCCCAGAAAGGCTTCAAAGGGACTTGAGTTTTCCCCTTCCCCTTGATGATTTCAAGGGCACAGTCACAAAGACCCAAGGCAAAGACATACCTGTTGCAGTCGACGTGGAGCAGGAGATGGGAGCCACTGACTGACAGTGCGACCTTGTGCCATTGCCCATCAGCCATCCGGTATGGAAGTGCCTCTGTCCTGGGTTTCCCGTTATGTATGTAGTGATAGCGAATCTCATCCCTCAGACCACTGCTCTCCAGTTCAAAATAGCTGTACGTAAAGAGCAAAAATGTGTTTCATTTTCCTTCTGGGTATCACAGCCATCATCAATCCTCATGAGTTACTACGAGGATTTCTAGAACTCAACGTAATGCAAAGAACCACAATGCACAATTAATTGTATGATATTAACCCAATTCACCTTCTGTCCAAGAGCCCTCACAGTGACAACTTGAAGGTTTGATATGGAGACTGCCAGATCCACTGTGACAGGCCACAAACTAATTAGCAAAGCTCAGCACAGTGTCACTTAAATATAATTCAGACTCTCCCTTTTATTGTCTGAAAAAGGCCATTCACATGGAATGGGTTTATAGATGTTTATCTTTATCACCCCCTCTTTTACTTTTTCAATTATTAAAGGAAAATACAAGTCATGTTGAATATCAGGGATAGAAATAAACTGTCACAGAAGAGATGACTAACTTTTTTTTTTTCCTTTCCCCTGAATAAGACACTATAAGTGAACAACTCCTACATAATCAATAAGGCAGGAAAGTTTGAAGCTACTCCCATTATATATTAGTATTTCCATCTTTTATGGAATGCAACATGCAACTGAGCTTTTCTTTTCCCAGATAGTCATCTTCTTTTTCTAAAGCCATTAAAAAAAATTAAAAAACACCTCTTAGCACCACTACTGCAGTCAGTACATTGACCACAGAAGGCAGCAGACAACTTTAGGACCCTCCTCAGTCACTCACACACACACACCAGGGCTGTCCCTGGGTGGCAGACCTAATTCAGTCTCCAGTGTGTCCCTTCTGAAATGTTCACCATGATCATCATTAACACAGGTCTCAATCTCACTGCTAGGCACTGCACCAGGCATGTGACATATACTATCTAATCTATCACCCACAAAAATCTGTATGATTGATATTATCACTTCTGACATATTTTTAAAAATGAGATTATGGAATTAAGTAACATACCCAAACCAGGATTTAAATTCAGAGACAGATGTGACCATCTATGCATTTTCTACCAGTTAGGTCCCATCTGAGGGGCACAAGAACAAAGCAGCAAAGATGACCTCAACTGGCACTGTCTCCCAGCAGCTTATTCACACAGCCATCTCAGCAACTACTCACCTAAACAGGTATCCAGGATCAACCCCAAGATTTGGAAGGACCTACTGCTTCTAATCCATTGAGTTGGTCAGGTTAGTTGATCCCACTGACCAGAGCATACTTCCCAGGTGGTATTAGTGGTAAAGAATATGTCTGCCAAAGGAGGAGAAATAAGAGATATGGGTCTGATCCCTGGATTGGGAAGATCCCTGGAAGAGGGCATGGCAATCCACCCCAGTATTCTTGTCTGGAGAATCCCATAGACAGAGAAGCCTGGTGTGCTACAGTACATGAGGTTGCAAAGAGTCGAAAAAAAATGCATGTACTTTTGAAAAGGCCATTCACATGGAATGGGTTTATAGATGTTTATCTTTATCACCCCCTCTTTTACTTTTTCAATTATTAAAGGAAAATACAAGTCATGTTGAATATCAGGGATAGAAATAAACTGTCACAGAAGAGATGACTAACTTTTTTTTTTTCCTTTCCCCTGAATAAGACACTATAAGTGAACAACTCCTACATAATCAATAAGGCAGGAAAGTTTGAAGCTACTCCCATTATATATTAGTATTTCCATCTTTTATGGAATGCAACATGCAACTGAGCTTTTCTTTTCCCAGATAGTCATCTTCTTTTTCTAAAGCCATTAAAAAAAATTAAAAAACACCTCTTAGCACCACTACTGCAGTCAGTACATTGACCACAGAAGGCAGCAGACAACTTTAGGACCCTCCTCAGTCACTCACACACACACACCAGGGCTGTCCCTGGGTGGCAGACCTAATTCAGTCTCCAGTGTGTCCCTTCTGAAATGTTCACCATGATCATCATTAACACAGGTCTCAATCTCACTGCTAGGCACTGCACCAGGCATGTGACATATACTATCTAATCTATCACCCACAAAAATCTGTATGATTGATATTATCACTTCTGACATATTTTTAAAAATGAGATTATGGAATTAAGTAACATACCCAAACCAGGATTTAAATTCAGAGACAGATGTGACCATCTATGCATTTTCTACCAGTTAGGTCCCATCTGAGGGGCACAAGAACAAAGCAGCAAAGATGACCTCAACTGGCACTGTCTCCCAGCAGCTTATTCACACAGCCATCTCAGCAACTACTCACCTAAACAGGTATCCAGGATCAACCCCAAGATTTGGAAGGACCTACTGCTTCTAATCCATTGAGTTGGTCAGGTTAGTTGATCCCACTGACCAGAGCATACTTCCCAGGTGGTATTAGTGGTAAAGAATATGTCTGCCAAAGGAGGAGAAATAAGAGATATGGGTCTGATCCCTGGATTGGGAAGATCCCCTGGAAGAGGGCATGGCAATCCACCCCAGTATTCTTGTCTGGAGAATCCCATGGACAGAGAAGCCTGGTGTGCTACAGTACATGAGGTTGCAAAGAGTCGAAAGACACAGCACATTAAATACATCCTCCATGAGGACTGGGATGAATATACCATGAAATTCAGCTTCTATTTTGCGTGACTTGCAAATCTCACGTCACATATGAAAACAGATGCACTTTTTTTTGCTCATCTTTCACAGAGATCTTCCCAAGAGAGCACTGCAGGGGAAGCAAGGTTAAGACCAACCTCTGACCCACCTCATTTGCACTATACAAAGAATCAGGCTCAAGATCATAAATGGAAAAAGTAACTTATACTATTTCAGTCATCTCCTGGGCCCACATACATACTGACTAGTAATAATATGTATCTCTTAAGACTGCTAAGGAGAAATTTCTTAACATACAAGACATTCAATTTAAGAGATTTCTCCAATTTTTTTCCTAAGCAGCCCAGAACACTGGCACAATCAGAAGACTTAAAAGGTCAGGAAAATCTTAGAGATTATCTGGTCATTCATTAATTTATTCAAGGTGTCAGGACTGAACACATAGTAAAAAGTTAAAATAGGATTTAAACTACAGGTCCTGTTCTCAAGATACTTAGCAAAGAGTACAAAAATAAGTAAAAAGGCATGCCCCTCCCTTCAAAAAGCTAGAAATTGGCAAATGGGAAACAAATGAGAAGCAGAGCTATCATTTTATGAGTGTCTGTGATGTACTAGAAATGGACGAAGTGCTTTCAGAAATATGTCATTTACTTTCTTCAAGCTAAAAACTGTTATCATTATTTCACAGCTCAGTTCACAGATGATCAGAGATATGAAACACTTTGCCTGAGACTACACAGTTCCTGTATAGAAAAGGAGCATGACCTGGTACTTGAGACCTTACCAAGAGTAACATGTCATAAGAACTCTTTCTATCTCTTTATTTTGACCGACAAGCTACTGCTTTATTCCAGGGGGTGTTCCATAAAGCCATCTCAGCAACTACTCACCTAAACAGGTATCCAGGATCAACCCCAAGATTTGGAAGGACCTACTGCTTCTAATCCATTGAGTTGGTCAGGTTAGTTGATCCCACTGACCAGAGCATACTTCCCAGGTGGTATTAGTGGTAAAGAATATGTCTGCCAAAGGAGGAGAAATAAGAGATATGGGTCTGATCCCTGGATTGGGAAGATCCCCTGGAAGAGGGCATGGCAATCCACCCCAGTATTCTTGTCTGGAGAATCCCATGGACAGAGAAGCCTGGTGTGCTACAGTACATGAGGTTGCAAAGAGTCGAAAGACACAGCACATTAAATACATCCTCCATGAGGACTGGGATGAATATACCATGAAATTCAGCTTCTATTTTGCGTGACTTGCAAATCTCACGTCACATATGAAAACAGATGCACTTTTTTTTGCTCATCTTTCACAGAGATCTTCCCAAGAGAGCACTGCAGGGGAAGCAAGGTTAAGACCAACCTCTGACCCACCTCATTTGCACTATACAAAGAATCAGGCTCAAGATCATAAATGGAAAAAGTAACTTATACTATTTCAGTCATCTCCTGGGCCCACATACATACTGACTAGTAATAATATGTATCTCTTAAGACTGCTAAGGAGAAATTTCTTAACATACAAGACATTCAATTTAAGAGATTTCTCCAATTTTTTTCCTAAGCAGCCCAGAACACTGGCACAATCAGAAGACTTAAAAGGTCAGGAAAATCTTAGAGATTATCTGGTCATTCATTAATTTATTCAAGGTGTCAGGACTGAACACATAGTAAAAAGTTAAAATAGGATTTAAACTACAGGTCCTGTTCTCAAGATACTTAGCAAAGAGTACAAAAATAAGTAAAAAGGCATGCCCCTCCCTTCAAAAAAGCTAGAAATTGGCAAATGGGAAACAAATGAGAAGCAGAGCTATCATTTTATGAGTGTCTGTGATGTACTAGAAATGGACGAAGTGCTTTCAGAAATATGTCATTTACTTTCTTCAAGCTAAAAACTGTTATCATTATTTCACAGCTCAGTTCACAGATGATCAGAGATATGAAACACTTTGCCTGAGACTACACAGTTCCTGTATAGAAAAGGAGCATGACCTGGTACTTGAGACCTTACCAAGAGTAACATGTCATAAGAACTCTTTCTATCTCTTTATTTTGACCGACAAGCTACTGCTGGGGGAAGGGCCATGACCTTGAAAAGATCTTAATCAATGACAATCAACTCAAATCATAAAAAGACAAAGAAAAAAGGAAGCATATATATACTGAACCAGATTTAATCATCACTGCCTTATTAAGCAAGTGCTCAATGTATTATAAATACATCTTTTGAAGACCATTTTGCAATGAATTGAAGAGGGTACCTTGTGGTAATCAAAAACATACAGTTAGGAGAAAACAAATATGTCCTAATATCAGGTAAGTGATTACTAGTGTCTTGGGGTGGAGTATCTGACAGCATCATGCACATATACAAAAACCACCATATCTCAAACAACTTGGATGAAAGTCAAAGTACAGCATTTATCAAAAAAAAAAAGAAAAAGTTGAAAACTGCTTACGGGCGACAGTAATTCACCAGCTTTCAGGCTTGCAGACAGAGCCAGATTGTGCATGCTAAGAATGGTCTCAGTTAATTAAAAAGGGGGAAAAAAAGGTATTAACAGATAACTGATAACTACAAAAGTGTACCTAGAGATGACAAAGAAACCATGTGGCTAGGTGATACCTAGCTAAATGTGTTTCATGAGTACTAGGAAGAGAAAAAGGCAGTATTTGCAGGAAGTAATCCTCTGTTACTATGAATAAAAGGCTTAGTCCTGAGAGCAACATGGAGGAAGTGGTCATTTGGCCTGAGAGTACATGACTGTAGCCTAAAGGGCAGACTATCGATTTGTAGTAGAACCTTGTTACTCAAGTACGGTCCACTGACCAGCAGCATCACCACCTATGGAAATTCAGATTATAGAGCCCCAACCAAGACCCACTTGAATCAGAATCTGCCCTAATAAAATGCACAAACGGTTCACATACACATCAAAGTTTAAGCAGCACTGTGGTACCATTCACCAGGTGTTGTTTTACATCCTGGCCACTGTTCATAGTCTGATGCTATAAGCAAAGTAAGAGCCATAAGGTGCTTACAGGGGAAGAGAGGACAGTGAAAGCAGTGGTGATCCAGTGTACAGTAAGCTCTCATCCTGACCAGTCCTTTCTCTTCAGGCCTCAAGTGCTTTAGGGTCTTCCTGGGAGTTTAGGGGAAGGAGTAGTTGTACGGGTGAAAAGTCATCAGTCAGATTTTGTGAGCAGCATTTCTCCACTTAGCCTGGGACCTCAGCTAAGCGTGCTGTTCCAAGAACTGCCCTGGCTCCCAGAAAGACTTGTTTATGTTTCAGATATTTGAAAACAACAATCACATTCACTACAAGATTTTCTGTTTTACACCAAGCATTCCCAGTTCTATCTTTTATATTCCTGTCTCCTACCCAAACTTAGAGACCCTCCTGGTCAAGGATGTGGTCTACTTTGTCTTTCCAGACTCTTCCCCAACTTGGTCACCCTGCTTCAGGTATGGTGAAATGCATCAGTTTGGCCTATAAATTCACCATCCAGGAATACAAACACCTCCTCTTCACTGGGCACAACTTTGAATGCATCCTAATGCTGACATTGACTTACGGACATCTAACACAGCAAGTTATTCGACTGAAAATACTATGAGGGTAAATCTTTCCTACCGTGTATTTACACAGTTCAATATTTTTCAATCTAAGCCCTTGCTTAAGTGCTGGGCAGACCCTGCGCATAAACAGTGTGAGTAGCTCTCTAAAGTCTATCCTTGACTATTAGCAACAAGCCAAATTTCACAAGATTGCCTGAATCCAATGTTATATTCATAAATAAAAATCAGGAAAAATAATTCCAAGCAATATAGATATATTAATATCAACCAATTATTTTCACCAAAATATTTGTCATTTTCCTGGTAACTTATAAAATCATCTCAGAATGACAGCAGCAATCACCACCTATGGAAATTCAGATTATAGAGCCCCAACCAAGACCCACTTGAATCAGAATCTGCCCTAATAAAATGCACAAACGGTTCACATACACATCAAAGTTTAAGCAGCACTGTGGTACCATTCACCAGGTGTTGTTTTACATCCTGGCCACTGTTCATAGTCTGATGCTATAAGCAAAGTAAGAGCCATAAGGTGCTTACAGGGGAAGAGAGGACAGTGAAAGCAGTGGTGATCCAGTGTACAGTAAGCTCTCATCCTGACCAGTCCTTTCTCTTCAGGCCTCAAGTGCTTTAGGGTCTTCCTGGGAGTTTAGGGGAAGGAGTAGTTGTACGGGTGAAAAGTCATCAGTCAGATTTTGTGAGCAGCATTTCTCCACTTAGCCTGGGACCTCAGCTAAGCGTGCTGTTCCAAGAACTGCCCTGGCTCCCAGAAAGACTTGTTTATGTTTCAGATATTTGAAAACAACAATCACATTCACTACAAGATTTTCTGTTTTACACCAAGCATTCCCAGTTCTATCTTTTATATTCCTGTCTCCTACCCAAACTTAGAGACCCTCCTGGTCAAGGATGTGGTCTACTTTGTCTTTCCAGACTCTTCCCCAACTTGGTCACCCTGCTTCAGGTATGGTGAAATGCATCAGTTTGGCCTATAAATTCACCATCCAGGAATACAAACACCTCCTCTTCACTGGGCACAACTTTGAATGCATCCTAATGCTGACATTGACTTACGGACATCTAACACAGCAAGTTATTCGACTGAAAATACTATGAGGGTAAATCTTTCCTACCGTGTATTTACACAGTTCAATATTTTTCAATCTAAGCCCTTGCTTAAGTGCTGGGCAGACCCTGCGCATAAACAGTGTGAGTAGCTCTCTAAAGTCTATCCTTGACTATTAGCAACAAGCCAAATTTCACAAGATTGCCTGAATCCAATGTTATATTCATAAATAAAAATCAGGAAAAATAATTCCAAGCAATATAGATATATTAATATCAACCAATTATTTTCACCAAAATATTTGTCATTTTCCTGGTAACTTATACCAAGAAATCCATTTCTTCAGAATGTTAAGTAGACCAACAAGTTAACTAAATACACTCAAAATGCTGAAGTGGTTATTGCTGAATGAATGAATTTCTTCCATATACTAGGATGAAAAGAGTAAAAGTTAATCTTTAAATGGTCCCAGTACTAATTCATTAGTAAAGTCAAAAGGTTTTCAGGAAAAGCTCTCTTTTCCAGTGGCTCCACAAGGATAAGTACTGACTATTTGGAGGAATAATTCACACTCCAAAGAGCTCCAGAGTCAGTGCAATACCAGCTTCCACCCCAACCATGGCCTCTCTGTGGCCCTGAACAAGCAACCACCTCCCAGAAGTCTAAGTGGGGAGGTCAGGCAAAATGGATAGGAGAAAGAAGGCCACTCCTACCCAATGTGAATGCCTGGCAGGACTATTTGGAGGAAAGGAGAAAAGCCAGGGACCCTAGGAAAGGTGAATTCTAGCTTTAACAATATATCTAATATTTATTTAGTAATAGTCATGCAATACTACTCTTGGACATAAACCCAGAAAAGACAAAACTGATGAAAAACACATGTGAACCCCAATATTCATAGCAGCACAATTTAGAACAGCCAAGACATGGAAGCCACCTAAATGTTCACTAACTGATGACGAGGACATGGTATATATACACAACGAGATATTGCTAGACATAAAGAATGAAATAACACCAGGTGCAGCAACAAGGATGTACCTGGAGACTACCATACTAAGACAAAGAATGGCATATATCACATGGTATCACTTGTATATGGAATCTAAAATAATAACACAAATGAACTTACTTACAAAACAGAAACAGACTTAGACATAAAAGTCTCATGGTTAGCAAAGGTGAAAGTGGGAAGAGGGATAAATTAGATACACACTACTGTATAGGGCAGACCCTGCGCATAAAGTGTGAGTAGCTCTCTAAAGTCTATCCTTGACTATTAGCAACAAGCCAAATTTCACAAGATTGCCTGAATCCAATGTTATATTCATAAATAAAAATCAGGAAAAATAATTCCAAGCAATATAGATATATTAATATCAACCAATTATTTTCACCAAAATATTTGTCATTTTCCTGGTAACTTATACCAAGAAATCCATTTCTTCAGAATGTTAAGTAGACCAACAAGTTAACTAAATACACTCAAAATGCTGAAGTGGTTATTGCTGAATGAATGAATTTCTTCCATATACTAGGATGAAAAGAGTAAAAGTTAATCTTTAAATGGTCCCAGTACTAATTCATTAGTAAAGTCAAAAGGTTTTCAGGAAAAGCTCTCTTTTCCAGTGGCTCCACAAGGATAAGTACTGACTATTTGGAGGAATAATTCACACTCCAAAGAGCTCCAGAGTCAGTGCAATACCAGCTTCCACCCCAACCATGGCCTCTCTGTGGCCCTGAACAAGCAACCACCTCCCAGAAGTCTAAGTGGGGAGGTCAGGCAAAATGGATAGGAGAAAGAAGGCCACTCCTACCCAATGTGAATGCCTGGCAGGACTATTTGGAGGAAAGGAGAAAAGCCAGGGACCCTAGGAAAGGTGAATTCTAGCTTTAACAATATATCTAATATTTATTTAGTAATAGTCATGCAATACTACTCTTGGACATAAACCCAGAAAAGACAAAACTGATGAAAAACACATGTGAACCCCAATATTCATAGCAGCACAATTTAGAACAGCCAAGACATGGAAGCCACCTAAATGTTCACTAACTGATGACGAGGACATGGTATATATACACAACGAGATATTGCTAGACATAAAGAATGAAATAACACCAGGTGCAGCAACAAGGATGTACCTGGAGACTACCATACTAAGACAAAGAATGGCATATATCACATGGTATCACTTGTATATGGAATCTAAAATAATAACACAAATGAACTTACTTACAAAACAGAAACAGACTTAGACATAAAAGTCTCATGGTTAGCAAAGGTGAAAGTGGGAAGAGGGATAAATTAGATACACACTACTGTATACAAGAGAGATAAGCAACAATGACTTACTATATAGCACAGGGACTATATTCAGCATCTTGTAATAACCTATAAGGGCCAATAATCTGAAATATAAACATATCTATGTGTAACTGACTCACTATGCTGTATACCTGGAACTAACACAACATTGTAAATCAACTTATAGGTAAATTTTAAAAAATAATTACAGCTAATACTCATGATGCTTATTGCAAAGGAATAACTGTAGGCATTTATATTTCATATCAAAATAATCCCTACCAAATCCTATGTGATATTTGTATCTATTTATTATTTGTTTTAACAGACATTCCCAGAGCACTATATGCCAGGCAGTATTCTACAGATATGTACTCATTTAATCTTCACTGCAACCTCAAATAATACCAGCTAGTGCCATCCCAGTTTTATAGAGGATGAAACCAAGACACAGATTAAGTAACTCTCCCAAAGCTTCACAGCTAGATAAGAGCAGAACTAGGATTCCAAAGGAAATAGTATAGCTCCAGGGTTCCTGCTTTATGCAGCCTCCCAAGTCCATGCTTTTAACCACTACCTCATTTTACAGAAAAGAAATTTAAGATTTGGAGATAGAAAAAAGTATTCCATACAAATGGAGATGAAAAGAAAGCTATAGTAGCAATGGTTATATCAGACAAAATAGACTTGAAAATAAAAACTGTTACAATAAACAAAGAAAGATACTGCATAATGATAACAAGACATAACAATTATAAATATATAGGCACCCAATCTAGGAACACCTCAATACATAAGGCAAATACTAACAGTTAAAGGGAAAAGTCGACAGAAACACAGTAACAGTGGGGGACTTTAACACCTCACTTTCCTCAACAGACAGATCATCCAGACAGAAAATCAGTAAAGAAACACAGACCTTACATTACACATTAGCTTTAATTGGTATATACAGAGCATTCCATCCAAAAGCAGCTGAATGCACATTCTTCTCATGTGTACATGGAACATTCTCCAATATTGACCATATGCTGGGCTGCAAAGTGAGCTTTGGCAAATCCAAGAAAACTAAAATCGTATCAGGCATCTTTTCCCACCAAAACACTATGAGATTAGAAATACACTACAAGAAAAAGTGGCTTCACAAGTGGTGCAGTGGTAAACAATCTGTCTGCCAATGCAGGAGATGTGGGTTCAATCACAGGAGCCTGACAGGCTACAGTCCATGGGATCACAAAGATTCCAGACAAACTCTTGTAATAACCTATAAGGGCCAATAATCTGAAATATAAACATATCTATGTGTAACTGACTCACTATGCTGTATACCTGGAACTAACACAACATTGTAAATCAACTTATAGGTAAATTTTAAAAAATAATTACAGCTAATACTCATGATGCTTATTGCAAAGGAATAACTGTAGGCATTTATATTTCATATCAAAATAATCCCTACCAAATCCTATGTGATATTTGTATCTATTTATTATTTGTTTTAACAGACATTCCCAGAGCACTATATGCCAGGCAGTATTCTACAGATATGTACTCATTTAATCTTCACTGCAACCTCAAATAATACCAGCTAGTGCCATCCCAGTTTTATAGAGGATGAAACCAAGACACAGATTAAGTAACTCTCCCAAAGCTTCACAGCTAGATAAGAGCAGAACTAGGATTCCAAAGGAAATAGTATAGCTCCAGGGTTCCTGCTTTATGCAGCCTCCCAAGTCCATGCTTTTAACCACTACCTCATTTTACAGAAAAGAAATTTAAGATTTGGAGATAGAAAAAAGTATTCCATACAAATGGAGATGAAAAGAAAGCTATAGTAGCAATGGTTATATCAGACAAAATAGACTTGAAAATAAAAACTGTTACAATAAACAAAGAAAGATACTGCATAATGATAACAAGACATAACAATTATAAATATATAGGCACCCAATCTAGGAACACCTCAATACATAAGGCAAATACTAACAGTTAAAGGGAAAAGTCGACAGAAACACAGTAACAGTGGGGGACTTTAACACCTCACTTTCCTCAACAGACAGATCATCCAGACAGAAAATCAGTAAAGAAACACAGACCTTACATTACACATTAGCTTTAATTGGTATATACAGAGCATTCCATCCAAAAGCAGCTGAATGCACATTCTTCTCATGTGTACATGGAACATTCTCCAATATTGACCATATGCTGGGCTGCAAAGTGAGCTTTGGCAAATCCAAGAAAACTAAAATCGTATCAGGCATCTTTTCCCACCAAAACACTATGAGATTAGAAATACACTACAAGAAAAAAAGTGGCTTCACAAGTGGTGTAGTGGTAAACAATCTGTCTGCCAATGCAGGAGATGTGGGTTCAATCACAGGAGCCTGACAGGCTACAGTCCATGGGATCACAAAGATTCAGACACAACTGAGCTTACATGCACAAGAAGAAAAAAAACCTGTAAAAATAAAAAACAATTTAAAAAAAACACAAACAGGCAACCTAAACAATATTAAAAAAACAAATGGATCACCAAAGGAATCAAACAGGAAATCAAGAGCATCTAGAGGCAAATGAAAACAAAAGCACAATGACCTAAAACCTATGAGATGCAGCAAAAACAGTTCTAAGAGGGAAGTATATAGCAATACAATCTTATCTCAGGCAACAAGAAATTTTTCAAATAAACACCCTAAATTTTCCCCTAAAACAGAGAAACAAGAACAAGCAAAACCTAGTTAGTAAAAGGAAAGAAATCATAAAGATCAGAGCAGAAATAAATGATATAGAGAAGAAGAAAACAACAGTAAGGATAAATGAAACTAAAAGCTGGTTCACTGAAAACATAAAATTGATAAACCTTCAGTGAGATCAACAAAAAATGGAGAGGACTCAAATCAATAAAACTAGAAACAAGAAAATAAAAGTTGTAACTGACACCACAGAAATACAAGGAATCAGGCTTCCCTGGTGGTCCAGTGGGTAGCAAGTCCACCTTGCAGTGCAAGGGACACCTGTTCGATCCCTGGCTAGGGAAGATCCCACATGCTGCAGAGCGACTGGACCGGTGTGTCCAATTAAGAGCCAGCACTTTGGAGCACATGCGCCCAAAGCCAGTGCTCTGCAATGAGAAAGGCCACTGCAATGGGAGGCCCACACAGGCCAAAGAATAAAGATGGATGAAACTAAATAAATACATAATAAAAGGCCCAAAATTTTATAAAAAGAAAAAAAAAGAAATACAAGGAATCATAAGAGACTACTATAAGTAACTGTATGCTAGTAAAACAGACAACCTGGAGGAACTGTACACATTCTTAGAAAGGTGCAATCTCCCAAGAGTGAACCAGGAAGAAATTAAAAATATAAACAGGCCAGTCAGAAGAACTGAAATTGAAACTGTGATTTAAAAACTCCCAAAAGTCCATGACAAGATGGTGCGACATTCTATTCTATCAAATATTTAGACAGAAGTCAATATCTATTGAAACTATTCTGAAAATACTGCAGAGTACAGAAAACTCCCAAATTCATTCTATGAGACCAATGATATCAAAACCAGATAAAGACACCACAAAAGAAAATTATAGGCCAATATCACTGATTAGCACAGACACAAAAATCCTCAACCAATTACTAGCAATCTGAATCCAAAAACACATTAAAAGGATCATACACCACAATCAAGTAGGATTTATCTGAGACATACAAGGATTTTTCAATCTCTGCAAATTAATGTGATGCAACACATAAGCAAATTGAACAAAAACCATGCGATCAACTCAACAGATGCAGAAAGGTTTTTTGGATCCTAGTTAGTAAAAGGAAAGAAATCATAAAGATCAGAGCAGAAATAAATGATATAGAGAAGAAGAAAACAACAGTAAGGATAAATGAAACTAAAAGCTGGTTCACTGAAAACATAAAATTGATAAACCTTCAGTGAGATCAACAAAAAATGGAGAGGACTCAAATCAATAAAACTAGAAACAAGAAAATAAAAGTTGTAACTGACACCACAGAAATACAAGGAATCAGGCTTCCCTGGTGGTCCAGTGGGTAGCAAGTCCACCTTGCAGTGCAAGGGACACCTGTTCGATCCCTGGCTAGGGAAGATCCCACATGCTGCAGAGCGACTGGACCGGTGTGTCCAATTAAGAGCCAGCACTTTGGAGCACATGCGCCCAAAGCCAGTGCTCTGCAATGAGAAAGGCCACTGCAATGGGAGGCCCACACAGGCCAAAGAATAAAGATGGATGAAACTAAATAAATACATAATAAAAGGCCCAAAATTTTATAAAAAGAAAAAAAAAGAAATACAAGGAATCATAAGAGACTACTATAAGTAACTGTATGCTAGTAAAACAGACAACCTGGAGGAACTGTACACATTCTTAGAAAGGTGCAATCTCCCAAGAGTGAACCAGGAAGAAATTAAAAATATAAACAGGCCAGTCAGAAGAACTGAAATTGAAACTGTGATTTAAAAACTCCCAAAAGTCCATGACAAGATGGTGCGACATTCTATTCTATCAAATATTTAGACAGAAGTCAATATCTATTGAAACTATTCTGAAAATACTGCAGAGTACAGAAAACTCCCAAATTCATTCTATGAGACCAATGATATCAAAACCAGATAAAGACACCACAAAAGAAAATTATAGGCCAATATCACTGATTAGCACAGACACAAAAATCCTCAACCAATTACTAGCAATCTGAATCCAAAAACACATTAAAAGGATCATACACCACAATCAAGTAGGATTTATCTGAGACATACAAGGATTTTTCAATCTCTGCAAATTAATGTGATGCAACACATAAGCAAATTGAACAAAAACCATGCGATCAACTCAACAGATGCAGAAAGTTTGGCAAAATTCAACACCTAACTATAATATAAACTCTCCAGAAGGTGGACATAGAGGGAACATATCTCAGCTGAAAGACTGGAAAATCAGATAACCTGGTTTCAACCGACTAGGTTGTTCCACCCAAAGGCAGGCAAACATCCTCCCTGAGGCCTCCTCCCGCTGAATGGCACTCCCGATACGAGGCCTCCGCCCACCAAATTCCAACGCTCGGCGGCACTCCCTGGAACTTCTACTGAGCCGAATGAAAGAAATCTCACAGGTCGCTATTCATCAGATGCTCCTTCAGCCCTATTCCCGACTGCCCACCAGCCCATCACCCTCAGACCAGCCTTAGACTCCCCGTGCCCAAACAAAGACTCAGCAAGAAGTAGCCAGACAAAGTTCGGCGCCCTATATCACCAAAAAGGCTGGAATGTTGGGTTGGTCGGCTATTAAAGGGTTAACACGGCAGCCGGAGATTCCCCAGCTCTAAATAGTCATAAGAAAAGGCCAGTTGCTAGGGTCAACACCGCGACCAGAGACTCCCCGGCACTAAATCAGGGGAGTCAGTTGCTTGCCTGCTGGCGCCTGAGAGTCTCCTTAGACCTGCGATAGGGAGATAGCCTTGGCCATTAAGATTCTCTGGAAAGTGTCAAGGACTTCACACCCCCAGCCCGCGGACACCTCAAGGATAGTGGGTTCATCACTGGACTTCCTGCCAATCATATAGCTAATCGTGTAATGCCTGATGTGCCCGCCAAACATATAGCCAATCGTATGTTGCCTAATGTATTTGCGTTAATTTGAAACTTTGCCCTATAAAAACCCCGGAATCCTCGGCGAGGGTGTGCAGCTTGTTCGACCAGGCTGTCACCCGAGTGCGCACTCGTTCAATAAAATACTACTCTTGCTTTTGCAGCTCTTGGTCTGGTCTTTGAGTCTCGGGGACCCCCTGGAGATCTCTGCTCCCTCCCATCGGGGGAACGGAGTTTAACACAGCATAATAAAGGTCATATATGACAGACCTACACCTGACGTTATACTCAGTGGAGAAAAATTTGACGTATTTTCTCTAAGATAAGGAAAAAGAAATGCAAAACCATGCGATCAACTCAACAGATGCAGAAAGTTTGGCAAAATTCAACACCTAACTATAATATAAACTCTCCAGAAGGTGGACATAGAGGGAACATATCTCAGCTGAAAGACTGGAAAATCAGATAACCTGGTTTCAACCGACTAGGTTGTTCCACCCAAAGGCAGGCAAACATCCTCCCTGAGGCCTCCTCCCGCTGAATGGCACTCCCGATACGAGGCCTCCGCCCACCAAATTCCAACGCTCGGCGGCACTCCCTGGAACTTCTACTGAGCCGAATGAAAGAAATCTCACAGGTCGCTATTCATCAGATGCTCCTTCAGCCCTATTCCCGACTGCCCACCAGCCCATCACCCTCAGACCAGCCTTAGACTCCCCGTGCCCAAACAAAGACTCAGCAAGAAGTAGCCAGACAAAGTTCGGCGCCCTATATCACCAAAAAGGCTGGAATGTTGGGTTGGTCGGCTATTAAAGGGTTAACACGGCAGCCGGAGATTCCCCAGCTCTAAATAGTCATAAGAAAAGGCCAGTTGCTAGGGTCAACACCGCGACCAGAGACTCACCGGCATTAAATCAGGAGTCAGTTGCTACCTGCTGGCGCCTGAGAGTCTCCTTAGACCTGCGATAGGGAGATAGCCTTGGCCATTAAGATTCTCTGGAAAGTGTCAAGGACTTCACACCCCCAGCCCGCGGACACCTCAAGGATAGTGGGTTCATCACTGGACTTCCTGCCAATCATATAGCTAATCGTGTAATGCCTGATGTGCCCGCCAAACATATAGCCAATCGTATGTTGCCTAATGTATTTGCGTTAATTTGAAACTTTGCCCTATAAAAACCCCGGAATCCTCGGCGAGGGTGTGCAGCTTGTTCGACCAGGCTGTCACCCGAGTGCGCACTCGTTCAATAAAATACTACTCTTGCTTTTGCAGCTCTTGGTCTGGTCTTTGAGTCTCGGGGACCCCCTGGAGATCTCTGCTCCCTCCCATCGGGGGAACGGAGTTTAACACAGCATAATAAAGGTCATATATGACAGACCTACACCTGACGTTATACTCAGTGGAGAAAAATTTGACGTATTTTCTCTAAGATAAGGAAAAAGACAAGAGTATTTATTTAACATAGTTTTGAAAGTCCTAGCTACAGCAATCAGAGAAGAAAAAGGAATAAAAGGAATCCACACATGGGAAAAGAAGCTAAACTGTCATTATTGGCAAGTGACAGGATACTATACATAGAAAATCCTAAAGATGCTAACAGAAATCTATTAGAGTACATCAATGAATCTGGTAAAATGGAAAGTTACAAAATTAATACATGGAAATTTGTTGTGTTTGGTAAAACTGTAGGTTACAAAAGTAATATTCAGAAATCTGTTGCACTGTTATATACTAACAAAATATCAGAAAATATTCAAGAAACAATCCCACTTACCATCACATGAAAAATAGTTTTTAAAAAAACCTAGGAAATAAAGCTACCTAAGGAGACAAAAGACCTGTACTCTAAAAACTATAAGTCACTGATGAAAGAAATCGAAGACAACACAAACAGATGCAAAGATATACCATGTTCACGGCAGGGAAGAACAGTATTGTTAAAATGACTACACTACCCAAAGAAATCTACAGATTTAATGCAATTCCCATCAGAACACCAATGGAATTTTTCACAGAACTAGAAGGAAAAAAATTTACCAATTTGTATGGAGACACAAAAGATACCAAAGAGCCAAAGCTACCTTGAGAAAGAAAAACAGAGCTGGAGGAATCAAGCTCCCTGATTTCAAACTATACCACAAAGTCACAGTCATCAGAACAGTATGATACTGGCAAAAAAAAAAAAAAAAAAAAAGTAAAATATAGATGAATGGAACAGTATAGAAAGCCTCAAAAATAAACCCAAATACCAATCGTCAAATAATCTACAACAGAGGAACCAAGATTGTCACAATGGAGGAAAGAGTCACTTCAATAAATAACCCTAGGAAAACTGGGCAACTACATGTCAAAAATGAAATTAGAACATTCTTCAACACGATACACAAAAATAAGCTCAAAATGCATTAAAGGCCTAAATGTGAGATTGGACACTACAAAACTCTTAGAGAAAAGAACAGGCAGAATGCTTTCTAACATAAACGGCAGCAATATCCTTTTGATCCAACTCCCAGAACAACAGAAATAAAAGCAACAACTCAAAAGCTATTTCAAAGCAAAGGAGTCATAAGCAAAATGAAAAGACAACCTGCAGAATGGTAGAAAAAATTTGCAAATGATATGACTAACGAGAGATTAATCTCCAAAATTTACAAACAGATCATGTAGTTTAATATCATCAAAACAAAAAGTCCAACCAATGAATGAGCAGAAGACCTAAACAGACATTTCTCCATACAGATGGCCAAGAGGCACATGAAAAGATGTTCAACATTGCTAATTATTACAGAAACACAAATCAAAACTACAATGATCTATCGTCTCACACCAGTCAGAATGGCTATTATCCAAAAATAATTTAAAACCTAAATAAAGCTACCTAAGGAGACAAAAGACCTGTACTCTAAAAACTATAAGTCACTGATGAAAGAAATCGAAGACAACACAAACAGATGCAAAGATATACCATGTTCACGGCAGGGAAGAACAGTATTGTTAAAATGACTACACTACCCAAAGAAATCTACAGATTTAATGCAATTCCCATCAGAACACCAATGGAATTTTTCACAGAACTAGAAGGAAAAAAATTTACCAATTTGTATGGAGACACAAAAGATACCAAAGAGCCAAAGCTACCTTGAGAAAGAAAAACAGAGCTGGAGGAATCAAGCTCCCTGATTTCAAACTATACCACAAAGTCACAGTCATCAGAACAGTATGATACTGGCAAAAAAAAAAAAAAAAAAAAAGTAAAATATAGATGAATGGAACAGTATAGAAAGCCTCAAAAATAAACCCAAATACCAATCGTCAAATAATCTACAACAGAGGAACCAAGATTGTCACAATGGAGGAAAGAGTCACTTCAATAAATAACCCTAGGAAAACTGGGCAACTACATGTCAAAAATGAAATTAGAACATTCTTCAACACGATACACAAAAATAAGCTCAAAATGCATTAAAGGCCTAAATGTGAGATTGGACACTACAAAACTCTTAGAGAAAAGAACAGGCAGAATGCTTTCTAACATAAACGGCAGCAATATCCTTTTGATCCAACTCCCAGAACAACAGAAATAAAAGCAACAACTCAAAAGCTATTTCAAAGCAAAGGAGTCATAAGCAAAATGAAAAGACAACCTGCAGAATGGTAGAAAAAATTTGCAAATGATATGACTAACGAGAGATTAATCTCCAAAATTTACAAACAGATCATGTAGTTTAATATCATCAAAACAAAAAGTCCAACCAATGAATGAGCAGAAGACCTAAACAGACATTTCTCCATACAGATGGCCAAGAGGCACATGAAAAGATGTTCAACATTGCTAATTATTACAGAAACACAAATCAAAACTACAATGATCTATCGTCTCACACCAGTCAGAATGGCTATTATCCAAAAATCAACAAACAATAGTGCTGGATAGGATGCAGAGAGAAGGGAATCCTCCTCCACTGTTGGTGGGAATGTAAATTGGTATAGCCCTTAAGGAGAACAGTATGGAGATTCCTTAAGACACTAAAAATAGAGCTACCATATGATCCTGCAATCACATTCTTAGGCATGTACCCAGAGAAAAACATGGTCTGAAAGGATACTCCAATGTTCACTGCAGTGATGTTATAATAGCCAAGGCAGGGAAGCAACCCAATTGTCCATCAACAGAAGAATGGATAAGATGTGGTACACAGGCAATGGAATATTAGTCAGCCCATTAAAAATAATGAAATGTGCCATTTGCAGCAACAAAGATGAACCTAGAGAGTATCATACTGAGTGAAGTAAACCAGAGGAAGAGAAGTATCATGGCATTCTTTATATGTGAAATCTAAAAAGAAATGATACAAATGAGCTTACTTACAAAAGAGAAAGAGATTCATAGACTTAGAGAATGATTTTATGGTTGCCAGTAGGAAGGATCAGGGAAAGGCATAGTTACGGAGTTTGGGATGGATGTGTATACACTGCTATATTTAAAATGGATAACCAACAAGAGCACATGCTGTAGAGCACATGCAATTCTGCTCAATATTATGTGGCAGCCTAGATGGGACGCGAGTTTGGCTGAGAATAAACACATGTGTATATATGTGTGTGTGTGTGTGTGTGTGTATACATATATATATATATATTAATATATGGCTGAATTTCTTTGCTGTTCCCCTAAAACTATTACAACATTGTTAATTGGCCATACTCCAATGCAAAACAAAAAGTTTAAAAATGAAACATAATTTAAAAATAGTTTAAACCACTAAACTAAATTATTTTTTAACAATCTCAGGTCTAAATTCCTACAATTCTAAAACAACTTTACAAACTGATCAACTTTAAGAGAAACTGAATAACTGGTTGATCAATAACTTTCATTCTACCCTTGACTTTTCTGGCAATGCCGAGGCTCCAGGCTCTTAGCAGCCTGGGGGAGAGAAGAAAGGTGACAGATGACATAGCTAATATCCACACCCTGCCTTTCTCCTTGGGCACACTCCAGACTGTATTTCCCTGTGTGTTTGAATCTAGAGACGATCATATGACTAGCTGTAACAAGCAAAACATGAACAGAAGTGATAGGTATGACCAAGGCTAGGCAGTTAGGAGAGAAGTGACTTTTCTATGCTGGTTTCAGAGGGGCTAATAGAGGATTCTGAGTCCTTACTGATGATATCAGTAGATGGAATAAGTCTGGATACTCAAATGCCTGCAGGGAGCAGAAATACCATTCCTCACAGAGACTAAACATAAATAAAGCTTTATTGTTAATTATCCACAGAGATTTAAAGGTTATTAGACTACCTTCATTTATTATCAAGAAATAGAGAAACATGAAACTAAGCAAAGGCAAAGAACTGAGTAGTAACCATGGACACCAAGCTACTGCTAAACTATAAATAGAAAAAAATGACAGGACGAATGAATGCAGTTATCTCCAGTCCTGTATAAGGCACATACCTGCATTGTACGACCTAATATTCTCCTGGGCAAATGATATTTTCCCCAAAATACCCACAGTGATACTGGCCATCTCATGTGGTCTTCTACAGTTAACCCTGACATGTTCCCAACTGAAAGGAGGGATCTATGGCCCTTCCCCTGGAATCTAGGCAGGCTTGTCAGTGCTTTAAAGGGCAAAAATAATGCTTGATGATTTTTAAGGCTGGGTCATAAAACATGGCACAGTTTCTGTCTTGTTTGCCACAACAGGTGAGCTTGAAGACTTGAATCACCATTTAAGAAATCTGACTCTCCCAATGCTGCCATGCTGTAAGAAAGCCCAGACCAGACTGAGGAGACTACACTTAGGTACTCTGGTCAATACCTCCAGCTACTAGGTTAGACCCCAGACTGCCACCAGAAAAAACAACACATATGAGAGAAAACGCCTCCAGATGGCTTCCCCAGTTGTCCACTCTTCCCAAATGAAGTTGCAAATATCATGAACACAGACAAGCCATCCCTTTCTTGACACTGTCCAAATTCCTGACCCCCAAGATCTATGAACATAGTAAGTTTAGGGATGATTTCCTTCCAAAACTAACACACTCTAACTTCAGGTATAGAGGTTTTATACCTTTAAAAATGGAAACTATCATTTAGGTATGTCCCCAGTAATTGTCTCTGGCCACTGGCCAAAGGATCAAATCTCAAAAGTGCCAATTTTCTGCTGACTGCCCCACAGACTTATAACTAGGCATTTTCTTCTAATATCAAACATGGAACTCTGCCCAGAAAATGCAACAGAAAAAATATCAATAAATCACATCTTTTAAAATGCATGGTTTTCAGTAGCTATTTAAAGTAATAGATACTGAAGGAATACAGTGGTGCCTTTCTCAGGAACCAATTATTTTTCATGTATAAAGTCACAACATTTGGGCCTCAAACATCATGTTCAGTAAAGTGGCCGCCTCAGTGGTCCTTTCATAAATCAAGTATCTTCTGTAGGGTCTAGCCCCAGGTTCTCTTCCAGTCTATACTTATCTCAGTTACAGGAAAGTCCTAGGACCTCCTTGGTGGTCCAGTGGTTATGAATCCTTCTTTCAATGCAGGGAATGAGAGTTCAATCCCTCATCTGGGAACTAAGATCCCACACGTGCCAGGGCAACTAAACTCATGGACCACAACTAAGACCCGACACAGCCTAATAAATAAATTAAAAATGCTAAAAAAAAAAAAAAAAGAAAGAAAGAAAAAGGGCAGTCCTAATTTACTTTGATAAACTCCTATTAACCCCAACTTCTGTCTTCTTTATTCAGAGTAATGTGTGTTATAGAAAGAGGACCAGACACCAGAAAAGCATGCCTAGTGTATGAAGGGCTTCAGAATCTAGCCAATTTGTGCTCAATCCTGGTTACAGCCATTCAATCCCTGTGTAAATGTGGACAAGACACATGTCTCTACGTCTCCTTTTCTTCTTCTAGTATACAATAACATCTGCCTCACAGGTTTCTTTTAAGTAAAAAATATTAAGTAATATATAGAAGTCACCTTATAAAGCACCTCCCGTGTCTCCGGCATTAAAGGTGGATTCTTTACCTGCTGAGCCATCAGGGAAGCCCAATAAAATGCCCAGTGACCACTAATGAGGATGATTTCCCTTCCTTATTTCTGATTACATGGAAACAACGACCACATTAAAGTGTGATACTGATGAAAAAGTCCACATCCTGCCTTTTCTCTGAAAGAATGTGTCTCTGCCTTTCCTTTTGCCCTTGTTGAGACTTGAGCTTGTGATTTTCTTTGCAGCTATAAACTTAACATATTAGTTCTGTCCTCTATCTTCTTAGCAAATATCTAACAAGAGATTAATGGTGACAGGTACTACAAACTGCCTGCACGATTGAAAATAAAATATCCATTGTGAAATGAAATGTAAAAATAAGGTTCTTTACCCCTATTCACAATAGTTGCATGACAGCCTTAAAAGCACAGGAGTAGCCATACTATTCTTAGTGAAAGACAGACTGGAACAGGTACTGAACGAAATGAACCGATATTTTGAATGGAAAAATACAGTGGTGCCTTTCTCAGGAACCAATTATTTTTCATGTATAAAGTCACAACATTTGGGCCTCAAACATCATGTTCAGTAAAGTGGCCGCCTCAGTGGTCCTTTCATAAATCAAGTATCTTCTGTAGGGTCTAGCCCCAGGTTCTCTTCCAGTCTATACTTATCTCAGTTACAGGAAAGTCCTAGGACCTCCTTGGTGGTCCAGTGGTTATGAATCCTTCTTTCAATGCAGGGAATGAGAGTTCAATCCCTCATCTGGGAACTAAGATCCCACACGTGCCAGGGCAACTAAACTCATGGACCACAACTAAGACCCGACACAGCCTAATAAATAAATTAAAAATGCTAAAAAAAAAAAAAAAAGAAAGAAAGAAAAAGGGCAGTCCTAATTTACTTTGATAAACTCCTATTAACCCCAACTTCTGTCTTCTTTATTCAGAGTAATGTGTGTTATAGAAAGAGGACCAGACACCAGAAAAGCATGCCTAGTGTATGAAGGGCTTCAGAATCTAGCCAATTTGTGCTCAATCCTGGTTACAGCCATTCAATCCCTGTGTAAATGTGGACAAGACACATGTCTCTACGTCTCCTTTTCTTCTTCTAGTATACAATAACATCTGCCTCACAGGTTTCTTTTAAGTAAAAAATATTAAGTAATATATAGAAGTCACCTTATAAACCACCCCCCGTGTCTCCGGCATTAAAGGTGGATTCTTTACCTGCTGAGCCATCAGGAAGCCCAATAAAATGCCCAGTGACCACTAATGAGGATGATTTCCTTCCTTATTTCTGATTACATGGAAACAACGACCACATTAAAGTGTGATACTGATGAAAAAGTCCACATCCTGCCTTTTCTCTGAAAGAATGTGTCTCTGCCTTTCCTTTTGCCCTTGTTGAGACTTGAGCTTGTGATTTTCTTTGCAGCTATAAACTTAACATATTAGTTCTGTCCTCTATCTTCTTAGCAAATATCTAACAAGAGATTAATGGTGACAGGTACTACAAACTGCCTGCACGATTGAAAATAAAATATCCATTGTGAAATGAAATGTAAAAATAAGGTTCTTTACCCCTATTCACAATAGTTGCATGACAGCCTTAAAAAGCACAGGAGTAGCCATACTATTCTTAGTGAAAGACAGACTGGCTTTAAACTTTTCTGGAGAAAAGACTACTGAGAACCAGAAGGAAAGACATGGAACCGTGGAAAGTTAAGATACATTTTTGATTTAAAAGAAAAATTTAATTGATAGAGGAAACTTCACAACAACTGATGTGCAAACAAAGGGGAGAAGCACTTGACTAACAACCTCCAAATGCAGCCAAATGCAAATATTTATTAAGCAACGAAGCCCAAGATACATACAACTGTATCTTAAGCCTAAGGTATAGCTCCAGATCTCCAGGAAGATCTTTCTAAATATCAAGATTTAAGAAAGACAATCCAAAAGAATAACAGTAATAGCAGCAATGGTCAATATATCTATATAGTAATTTCTACAATCCTAAAAACTTCCTGAAGTTTATAGAGAAGGAATATTATTGTTCTCAAACAAGAAATGCAAATTCTTCAGTTTTCTTACCTACCTCTATTGAATTGTTTTTTTATGTTCACAGTTCAAAAATAAGCACCTTTCAGGTACTCAGTGAAAACTTCCCTCCAATCCTATGTTCCATCTTCCCAGCAGCAAACACCCGCACAGACAATCACTGTTCAGAGTTTCCTGTGTATCTTCCTACAGTTTCTAAATAAATGTTTTAACAGTTAATGATTTTCAGAAAAACAGCAAAGATACCAGAGTCCTTGATACCCAGAGCCAGTTCCTCCTATCTAGGAGGTACATTTATCATAATTAATCAATAATCAATACACTATTATTATTAAAGTCAATATCATAGTCAAACTATGTTAGTTTTTAGCTAATATCCTTTTTTTCTATTCCATGATCCCATCCAGGATATAACATTACTCAGTCATCACATTTCATGCTTTTTGAAATGTTGGAGACTTGAGCTTGTGATTTTCTTTGCAGCTATAAACTTAACATATTAGTTCTGTCCTCTATCTTCTTAGCAAATATCTAACAAGAGATTAATGGTGACAGGTACTACAAACTGCCTGCACGATTGAAAATAAAATATCCATTGTGAAATGAAATGTAAAAATAAGGTTCTTTACCCCTATTCACAATAGTTGCATGACAGCCTTAAAAAGCACAGGAGTAGCCATACTATTCTTAGTGAAAGACAGACTGGCTTTAAACTTTTCTGGAGAAAAGACTACTGAGAACCAGAAGGAAAGACATGGAACCGTGGAAAGTTAAGATACATTTTTGATTTAAAAGAAAAATTTAATTGATAGAGGAAACTTCACAACAACTGATGTGCAAACAAAGGGGAGAAGCACTTGACTAACAACCTCCAAATGCAGCCAAATGCAAATATTTATTAAGCAACGAAGCCCAAGATACATACAACTGTATCTTAAGCCTAAGGTATAGCTCCAGATCTCCAGGAAGATCTTTCTAAATATCAAGATTTAAGAAAGACAATCCAAAAGAATAACAGTAATAGCAGCAATGGTCAATATATCTATATAGTAATTTCTACAATCCTAAAAACTTCCTGAAGTTTATAGAGAAGGAATATTATTGTTCTCAAACAAGAAATGCAAATTCTTCAGTTTTCTTACCTACCTCTATTGAATTGTTTTTTTATGTTCACAGTTCAAAAATAAGCACCTTTCAGGTACTCAGTGAAAACTTCCCTCCAATCCTATGTTCCATCTTCCCAGCAGCAAACACCCGCACAGACAATCACTGTTCAGAGTTTCCTGTGTATCTTCCTACAGTTTCTAAATAAATGTTTTAACAGTTAATGATTTTCAGAAAAACAGCAAAGATACCAGAGTCCTTGATACCCAGAGCCAGTTCCTCCTATCTAGGAGGTACATTTATCATAATTAATCAATAATCAATACACTATTATTATTAAAGTCAATATCATAGTCAAACTATGTTAGTTTTTAGCTAATATCCTTTTTTTCTATTCCATGATCCCATCCAGGATATAACATTACTCAGTCATCACATTTCATGAGATTCCTTTCAACTGCTGTAGTTCCCTCTTGCCTTTTGACCTTGAGAATTTTAAGGACTGCTATTTTGTAAAATCCCCCCCAAATAGGGTTCGTCTAATGCTTTTCTCATACTTAAATTCAGGTTGAGATTTTTGGAAGGAAAGCCACAGAGGTAAAGTGCAGTTCTCTTAATATGGCAAGAATACATATACTGTCAACATGACTTATTACTATTGATGTTAATTAATCTTCCTGTTAACCTAGCTGGCTGAGCAGTGTCATGTTCTGCACTGCAAAGTTAGTCTTCCCCATCCTCCCTTTCTGTCTGTACTTTGTTCTTTGGAAGCAGTCTTTATGTGCAGCCCACACTTAAGGAGCTAGGAGTTACATTCCACTTCCCTGAGGGTGAAGTAGCTACATTCCTTACTTGGAATTCTGCAGCAAAGGAGGTCTATTCATTCCATCTATTTATTCCAGCATTTATTTACAACAATATGTATCCATGGGTTATCATTATCATTTTATACTTTGGGGTATTATCCAATATCACTTTATTTTGGCCTTAAATTTTCTGAGCTTTCAGTATTGGACGTTTCTTCATTTGGCTTCCATGTTTCTTTAACGTATTCCCATCACATGTGGTCTTTTGGGGTTGCTTTATTTTGAGCCCTTCCTTAACTGCTGGTACTATAACATATCCAAGGCTTGTCTAATGCATTTCTCTGCCTCAGTCCTAAAATGAGCCATTTCTTCAAGGAGACCTGGTTGTTTTAATGGTTTAAAAAATTCCCATCAGCAAACACCCGCACAGACAATCACTGTTCAGAGTTTCCTGTGTATCTTCCTACAGTTTCTAAATAAATGTTTTAACAGTTAATGATTTTCAGAAAAACAGCAAAGATACCAGAGTCCTTGATACCCAGAGCCAGTTCCTCCTATCTAGGAGGTACATTTATCATAATTAATCAATAATCAATACACTATTATTATTAAAGTCAATATCATAGTCAAACTATGTTAGTTTTTAGCTAATATCCTTTTTTTCTATTCCATGATCCCATCCAGGATATAACATTACTCAGTCATCACATTTCATGAGATTCCTTTCAACTGCTGTAGTTCCCTCTTGCCTTTTGACCTTGAGAATTTTAAGGACTGCTATTTTGTAAAATCCCCCCCAAATAGGGTTCGTCTAATGCTTTTCTCATACTTAAATTCAGGTTGAGATTTTTGGAAGGAAAGCCACAGAGGTAAAGTGCAGTTCTCTTAATATGGCAAGAATACATATACTGTCAACATGACTTATTACTATTGATGTTAATTAATCTTCCTGTTAACCTAGCTGGCTGAGCAGTGTCATGTTCTGCACTGCAAAGTTAGTCTTCCCCATCCTCCCTTTCTGTCTGTACTTTGTTCTTTGGAAGCAGTCTTTATGTGCAGCCCACACTTAAGGAGCTAGGAGTTACATTCCACTTCCCTGAGGGTGAAGTAGCTACATTCCTTACTTGGAATTCTGCAGCAAAGGAGGTCTATTCATTCCATCTATTTATTCCAGCATTTATTTACAACAATATGTATCCATGGGTTATCATTATCATTTTATACTTTGGGGTATTATCCAATATCACTTTATTTTGGCCTTAAATTTTCTGAGCTTTCAGTATTGGACGTTTCTTCATTTGGCTTCCATGTTTCTTTAACGTATTCCCATCACATGTGGTCTTTTGGAGTTGCTTTATTTTGAGCCCTTCCTTAACTGCTGGTACTATAACATATCCAAGGCTTGTCTAATGCATTTCTCTGCCTCAGTCCTAAAATGAGCCATTTCTTCAAGGAGACCTGGTTGTTTTAATGGTTTTAGAAAACAAGACTTGATCACTTGGCATACTTATTGCTACTGTGGCATTGTTGTTACTAGGCCCTCTGTGCTGACAGAACAAAGAAATACATGTATACACACTGGTTACTGTACCACATATCCATAAATATTTCAGTATCTGCATCTAAATTAAGCGAGGCATATTCTTATACTCATGTCTTTAATCCATTACCACATGGGTTATTCTGGTCTCTTAATAGACACAGCTATCTGTATGTAACTCCCCACAATCCACCATCCATTTATGTACTTATTCACTCCTAGTATACATGTACAGTGACTTTAGAACTGTTATCCCACATCTTCATGGAAACAACCTTCAACTATAGTGATACACTATATACAGTTCCTTTGACCTTTAATGTTGTGGATTCCATTGTTTCCAAAGTTGCTAAGGTCAGCAACTTTTTCTCCAATTTCCTTTTTATTGACGTTGTTTCACACATTTGCAATACCATGAGATTGTTAAATTGCATTCTGCATTCCATCCTAGGAGTCTCAGATCCTCTGAATAATATTTTTAATATGCATAGATTAAGGTTCACCCTTTATTGTAAATTTCTATGTGTTTTTTTGACAAATTCATAGTGTCATGTTTCTATCATTAATGCATCATACACAATAGCTCTACTATTGGGAAAAGTATCCTCTCTACTTCACCTATTCAACCCTTCCCCAATCCTCAAATCCCTGGGAATCACTGATCTGTTTACCACTTTTTTTCACCTTTTCCAGAATGCCATATAAATGAAACTATACTGTATGTAACCTTTTCAGGCTGGATTCCTTTATCAGGAATATTAAATATGCATTTAAGATTAATTCATATCTTTGCACAACTTGATAATTCATTCCTGTTTTACCACTGAGGAGTATCCCATTATACAGACATACCACAATTTACTTATTCATTCACCTACTGAAGGGTATTTTGGTTGCTGGTAAAACCTTTGCTCTTACGCTATGACTTGCAACAGGTCAATAAAATATACCTTCATAAATAAAGGTCATTTATCTTTTCTAATGCATTTCTCTGCCTCAGTCCTAAAATGAGCCATTTCTTCAAGGAGACCTGGTTGTTTTAATGGTTTTAGAAAACAAGACTTGATCACTTGGCATACTTATTGCTACTGTGGCATTGTTGTTACTAGGCCCTCTGTGCTGACAGAACAAAGAAATACATGTATACACACTGGTTACTGTACCACATATCCATAAATATTTCAGTATCTGCATCTAAATTAAGCGAGGCATATTCTTATACTCATGTCTTTAATCCATTACCACATGGGTTATTCTGGTCTCTTAATAGACACAGCTATCTGTATGTAACTCCCCACAATCCACCATCCATTTATGTACTTATTCACTCCTAGTATACATGTACAGTGACTTTAGAACTGTTATCCCACATCTTCATGGAAACAACCTTCAACTATAGTGATACACTATATACAGTTCCTTTGACCTTTAATGTTGTGGATTCCATTGTTTCCAAAGTTGCTAAGGTCAGCAACTTTTTCTCCAATTTCCTTTTTATTGACGTTGTTTCACACATTTGCAATACCATGAGATTGTTAAATTGCATTCTGCATTCCATCCTAGGAGTCTCAGATCCTCTGAATAATATTTTTAATATGCATAGATTAAGGTTCACCCTTTATTGTAAATTTCTATGTGTTTTTTTGACAAATTCATAGTGTCATGTTTCTATCATTAATGCATCATACACAATAGCTCTACTATTGGGAAAAAAATCCTCTCTACTTCACCTATTCAACCCTTCCCCAATCCTCAAATCCCTGGGAATCACTGATCTGTTTACCACTTTTTTTCACCTTTTCCAGAATGCCATATAAATGAAACTATACTGTATGTAACCTTTTCAGGCTGGATTCCTTTATCAGGAATATTAAATATGCATTTAAGATTAATTCATATCTTTGCACAACTTGATAATTCATTCCTGTTTTACCACTGAGGAGTATCCCATTATACAGACATACCACAATTTACTTATTCATTCACCTACTGAAGGGTATTTTGGTTGCTGGTAAAACCTTTGCTCTTACGCTATGACTTGCAACAGGTCAATAAAATATACCTTCATAAATAAAGGTAAAACATTTATCTTTTCTTTCCACCTAATCCTGACAGAATATGGCTTCTCCAGCTGGCTCTCCTATGGAGTTGATGGTTTACTGGAGCTCCAGCTAGTTATAGTTACAACTATAGTTATACTATAGTTACAACTAGTTATACTAATCATTGTTTTAATTTGTTCTTCCTTCCCAAATTCCTTATGTTTTGTGTCTCTGCTACACTATGACTTTGGCAATGTTACTAGCTATATTAAGTATAAGACTGTTGTCTCTTACAGTACCTGTGTAATCAGGCCTGAAACAAAAATAATGGTAACTAGGCAACTTGAAACAGTTGATCAGATATATAGTTCTGTATGTGATAAATGATTCTAAGTACAACCCTAGATACGGGAAGATGCAACAAAGAAAAACATTTCCACAGTCATAACAGATTAGTAATACAGGGAACCTTTTAATTTATCAAAAAGACCTAATCCAGAAATTGGTATCTGGAATAGCATATACATAAGAAATTTCACTTGATCTGGGATGAGCATCCCAGCACCATGAGACAAAAATTAGTCATGAAATGTCTTCCAAATAGTAGTAGACATTCAGACCAAGAGGAGGAACTGAGACATGGAATATTTCCTGCCATGTCAGTAAACAAGGATGTCACAAGTCATCAGCAATTGCAGCCCTTGAATGTGAGCAGGTGAGGCCTGAGGGAACTCAGGAAGGAAAAGAATATCTGCCACGTAGCAGCCATTAGACTGTACCTACTCAATACTTTAAGCAGTGAGTAAAGGAAGCTCAGGATGTGAAAACACAGGAAACTGGCCCCAGATAGCTGAGGCACATATCAAAGGAATCATTTCAGTGAGACCACTCTTGCATTTTCCCATACAAAGAAAAGTGCTAAATTTCTTGACTTGGGTTTTTCTGCTGTATGTACCCTTTTCAGGCTGGATTCCTTTATCAGGAATATTAAATATGCATTTAAGATTAATTCATATCTTTGCACAACTTGATAATTCATTCCTGTTTTACCACTGAGGAGTATCCCATTATACAGACATACCACAATTTACTTATTCATTCACCTACTGAAGGGTATTTTGGTTGCTGGTAAAACCTTTGCTCTTACGCTATGACTTGCAACAGGTCAATAAAATATACCTTCATAAATAAAGGTAAAACATTTATCTTTTCTTTCCACCTAATCCTGACAGAATATGGCTTCTCCAGCTGGCTCTCCTATGGAGTTGATGGTTTACTGGAGCTCCAGCTAGTTATAGTTACAACTATAGTTATACTATAGTTACAACTAGTTATACTAATCATTGTTTTAATTTGTTCTTCCTTCCCAAATTCCTTATGTTTTGTGTCTCTGCTACACTATGACTTTGGCAATGTTACTAGCTATATTAAGTATAAGACTGTTGTCTCTTACAGTACCTGTGTAATCAGGCCTGAAACAAAAATAATGGTAACTAGGCAACTTGAAACAGTTGATCAGATATATAGTTCTGTATGTGATAAATGATTCTAAGTACAACCCTAGATACGGGAAGATGCAACAAAGAAAAACATTTCCACAGTCATAACAGATTAGTAATACAGGGAACCTTTTAATTTATCAAAAAGACCTAATCCAGAAATTGGTATCTGGAATAGCATATACATAAGAAATTTCACTTGATCTGGGATGAGCATCCCAGCACCATGAGACAAAAATTAGTCATGAAATGTCTTCCAAATAGTAGTAGACATTCAGACCAAGAGGAGGAACTGAGACATGGAATATTTCCTGCCATGTCAGTAAACAAGGATGTCACAAGTCATCAGCAATTGCAGCCCTTGAATGTGAGCAGGTGAGGCCTGAGGGAACTCAGGAAGGAAAAGAATATCTGCCACGTAGCAGCCATTAGACTGTACCTACTCAATACTTTAAGCAGTGAGTAAAGGAAGCTCAGGATGTGAAAACACAGGAAACTGGCCCCAGATAGCTGAGGCACATATCAAAGGAATCATTTCAGTGAGACCACTCTTGCATTTTCCCATACAAAGAAAAGTGCTAAATTTCTTGACTTGGGTTATCTGGATTACTTTAATTAGTAATAATCAGTTGATGTTCCCACTACTGCCTTCGTAGTAAAACATCTGTATAACCTGGCTCATCCGCGCCCCCCTCCCCCTTCTCAGATCAGTTCTCTCAGGGTTACTTGAGACACTGTCTCTTAGGCTTGAAGTCCTATACATTTCTGCCAAATAAAACATAACTCTCAAAACAAACAAAAAGAAATGAAGTAAACAAAGCAAATTATAACATTTGTGTGCAGGTTTTTGTGTGAAAGTAAGTTTCTAAATCAACTGGGTAAATAGGAGCAGGATTGCTGGATTATATAGTAAAAACTATGTTTAGATTAATATTATCAAATTGATTTCTAAAGTGGCTATGCTATATTACATTTCCCCCAGCAATGAATTAGAGTGCCTATTGCTCCACATCCACATAAGCAATTGGTGTTGTCAGGCTTTTTGGATTTTAGCCATTCTAATCAGCATGTAATGGTATCTCATATTTAATTTGAATTTCCCTGATAACAATAATATTGAGCATCTTTTCATGTTCTTGTCATTTACATATCTTCTCTGGTAAGGTGTTTGCTCAGATATTTGGCTCATTGTTTTCACCTGAGTTGTTTACTATAAAAATTTTTTTTAAGTTCTTTACAATTTTAGACAATCCAGAAATTGGTATCTGGAATAGCATATACATAAGAAATTTCACTTGATCTGGGATGAGCATCCCAGCACCATGAGACAAAAATTAGTCATGAAATGTCTTCCAAATAGTAGTAGACATTCAGACCAAGAGGAGGAACTGAGACATGGAATATTTCCTGCCATGTCAGTAAACAAGGATGTCACAAGTCATCAGCAATTGCAGCCCTTGAATGTGAGCAGGTGAGGCCTGAGGGAACTCAGGAAGGAAAAGAATATCTGCCACGTAGCAGCCATTAGACTGTACCTACTCAATACTTTAAGCAGTGAGTAAAGGAAGCTCAGGATGTGAAAACACAGGAAACTGGCCCCAGATAGCTGAGGCACATATCAAAGGAATCATTTCAGTGAGACCACTCTTGCATTTTCCCATACAAAGAAAAGTGCTAAATTTCTTGACTTGGGTTATCTGGATTACTTTAATTAGTAATAATCAGTTGATGTTCCCACTACTGCCTTCGTAGTAAAACATCTGTATAACCTGGCTCATCCGCGCCCCCCTCCCCCTTCTCAGATCAGTTCTCTCAGGGTTACTTGAGACACTGTCTCTTAGGCTTGAAGTCCTATACATTTCTGCCAAATAAAACATAACTCTCAAAACAAACAAAAAGAAATGAAGTAAACAAAGCAAATTATAACATTTGTGTGCAGGTTTTTGTGTGAAAGTAAGTTTCTAAATCAACTGGGTAAATAGGAGCAGGATTGCTGGATTATATAGTAAAAACTATGTTTAGATTAATATTATCAAATTGATTTCTAAAGTGGCTATGCTATATTACATTTCCCCCAGCAATGAATTAGAGTGCCTATTGCTCCACATCCACATAAGCAATTGGTGTTGTCAGGCTTTTTGGATTTTAGCCATTCTAATCAGCATGTAATGGTATCTCATATTTAATTTGAATTTCCCTGATAACAATAATATTGAGCATCTTTTCATGTTCTTGTCATTTACATATCTTCTCTGGTAAGGTGTTTGCTCAGATATTTGGCTCATTGTTTTCACCTGAGTTGTTTACTATAAAAATTTTTTTTAAGTTCTTTACATATTTTAGACACAAATCCTTCTAGATGTTTTACAAGTATTTCTTCTACTCCAAGGTTTTTCATTCTCTTAATAGTACCTTCTGCAAAACATAAGGTTTTAGTTTTCGTAAAATTCAACTGATCATAATTTTCCATGAATCATATTCTTGGTGCTGTATATAAAATCTCATCACCAGGGCTTCCCTGGTGGTCCAGCGGGTCAGGACACCACCTTAAAGTGCAAGGGGCGCCGGTTCAATCCCTGGCCTGGGAAGATCCCACATGCCACGGAGTGGCTGGACCACTGTGTCCAATTACTGAGCTGGAGCTCTGGAGCACATGCGCCCAGAGCCGATGCTCTGTGACAACAGAGGCCACTGTGATGGGAAGCCCACACAGGCCAAAGAAGAAAGATAAATAGATGAAAGACCAATAGAAGTGGCCAAAAAAAAAAAAAAAATCTCATGACCAAACCCAAGGTCATATAGATTTCCTCTTATGTTTTCTTCTACACGTTTTCTAGATTTACATTTAACATTAAGGCTTGTGTTCCATTTTGAGTTATTTGTGTGAAAGGGGCAAGGTTTCTGTCTAAGTTCTTTTTATATGAGGATGTCCAATAGTTTCAGCCTCACTAGATAAAAACTGTCCTTTCTTCTGCAAGTATTTCTGCTATAAAAGTGAATATTAATATATGCTTCCTCATTTTTTCTAAGAGTGGTGGTATATCATGCTTACAGTTTTATACTCTTTTCAGTTAATATAATAAGATCTTTTTATACATGGAGCTTATCCTCACAGTTTTCAATTGTGATCTGATAAACACACATTCAAAATTTAAATGACTCACTTCTTCACATCACAAATGCAGACTACTATTGCTTAAAGCTCCATCTCCTTCAGGCTAACTCAGGATTACATGGTGTGGGATCAGAATTAAAACTCATATGCAAGGAATGGCACTCAGTGTTAAGCCTAGTAAATATCAAGCACTAGGTAGTATAAACCAGTACTATGAAGAACTTGATATACATGCCTCCCTTCAAGGAATTTGATTTAGGTCATACCTGACTGGCCTAGTGGTTTTCACTACTTTCTTCAATTTAAGTCAGAATATTGCAATAAGGAGTTCATGATCTGAGCCACAGTCAGTTTCTGGTCTTGTTTTTGCTGACTGAGCTTCTTCATCTTTGGCTGCAAATAATATAATCCATCTGATTTTGGTAATGACCATCTGGTGACATCCATGTATAGAGTCATCTCTTGTGTTGTTAGAAGAGGGTGTTTGCTATGACCAGAGTGCTGGGTATATAAAATCTCATCACCAGGGCTTCCCTGGTGGTCCAGCGGTCAGGACACCACCTTAAAGTGCAAGGGGCGCCGGTTCAATCCCTGGCCTGGGAAGATCCCACATGCCACGGAGTGGCTGGACCACTGTGTCCAATTACTGAGCTGGAGCTCTGGAGCACATGCGCCCAGAGCCGATGCTCTGTGACAACAGAGGCCACTGTGATGGGAAGCCCACACAGGCCAAAGAAGAAAGATAAATAGATGAAAGACCAATAGAAGTGGCCAAAAAAAAAAAAAAAATCTCATGACCAAACCCAAGGTCATATAGATTTCCTCTTATGTTTTCTTCTACACGTTTTCTAGATTTACATTTAACATTAAGGCTTGTGTTCCATTTTGAGTTATTTGTGTGAAAGGGGCAAGGTTTCTGTCTAAGTTCTTTTTATATGAGGATGTCCAATAGTTTCAGCCTCACTAGATAAAAACTGTCCTTTCTTCTGCAAGTATTTCTGCTATAAAAGTGAATATTAATATATGCTTCCTCATTTTTTCTAAGAGTGGTGGTATATCATGCTTACAGTTTTATACTCTTTTCAGTTAATATAATAAGATCTTTTTATACATGGAGCTTATCCTCACAGTTTTCAATTGTGATCTGATAAACACACATTCAAAATTTAAATGACTCACTTCTTCACATCACAAATGCAGACTACTATTGCTTAAAGCTCCATCTCCTTCAGGCTAACTCAGGATTACATGGTGTGGGATCAGAATTAAAACTCATATGCAAGGAATGGCACTCAGTGTTAAGCCTAGTAAATATCAAGCACTAGGTAGTATAAACCAGTACTACGAAGAACTTGATATACATGCCTCCCTTCAAGGAATTTGATTTAGGTCATACCTGACTGGCCTAGTGGTTTTCACTACTTTCTTCAATTTAAGTCAGAATATTGCAATAAGGAGTTCATGATCTGAGCCACAGTCAGTTTCTGGTCTTGTTTTTGCTGACTGAGCTTCTTCATCTTTGGCTGCAAATAATATAATCCATCTGATTTTGGTAATGACCATCTGGTGACATCCATGTATAGAGTCATCTCTTGTGTTGTTAGAAGAGGGTGTTTGCTATGACCAGAGTGTTCTCCTGGCAAAACGTGGTTAGCCCTAGTCCTACTTCATTTAGTACTCCAAGGCCAAACTTGCCTGTTACTCCAGGTATCTCATGACTTCCTACCTTTCCATTCCAGTCCCCAGTGATGAAAAGGACATCTTTTTTTGGTGTTAGCTCTAGAAGACCTTGTAGGCCTTCATAGAACAGTTCAACTTCAGCTTCTTCAGCATTAGTGGTTGGGCATAGACTCAGATTACTGTAATATTAAATGTCCTGCCTTGGAAACAAACCAAGATCATACTGTTGTTTTTGAGATTTCATTCAAGGACTGGATTTTAGACTCCTGTTGACCATGAGGGCTACACTCCATTTCTTCTAAGGGATTCTTGCTCACGGCACGAGATACAATAGTAATCTGAATTAAATTTGCCCATTCCTGTCCATTTTAGTTTACAGATCCCTAAAATGTCAAAGTCCACTCTTGTCATCTTTTGTTTGACCACTTCCAATTTGCCTTGATTCATTATGATCATACAGTGGAAGTGACAAATAGATTCAAGGGATTAAACCAAATAGACAGAGTACCGGAAGAACTACGTATGGAGGTTCATAACGTCATACAGGAGACAGTGATCAAAAACATCCCCAAGAAAAAGAAATGCAAAAAGGCCAAATGATTGTCTGAGGAGGCCTTACAAATAGCTATGAAACAAAGAAAAGGGAAAGACAAAAGAGAAAAGGGAAAATATACCCATCTACATGCAGAGTTCCAGAGAATAACAAGAAGATATAAGCAAGACTTCGTAAGTGAACAATGCAAAAAAACAGACAAAAACAATGGAATGGAAAAGACTAGAGATCTCTTCAAGAAAATTAGAGGTATCAAGGGAACATTTCATGCAAAAATGGGCACAATAAAGGACAGAAACAATATGGACCTAACAGAAGCAGAAGATACTAAGATGAAGTGGCAAGAATATACAGAAGAAATATATAAAAAGGATCTTAATGACCCAGATAACCAAGATGTTTTGACCACTCACCTAGAGTCAGATATCCTGCAGTGTGAAGTCAATTGGCTTTTAGGAGGCATCACTACAAACAAAGCTAGTGGAGGCAATGGAATTCTAGCTGAGCTATTTCAAATCCTAAAAGATGATGCTATTAAAATGCTACACTCCATATGCCAGCAAATTTGGAAAACTCAGTACTGGCCACAGGACTGGAAAAGGTCAGTTTTCACTCCAGTCCCAGAGAAAGATAATGCCAAAGTAAGTTCAAACTACTGCACAATTGCACTCATTTCACACGCTAGCAAAGTAATGCTCAAAATCTTCCAAGTTAGCTTCAACAGTACGTTAACCAAGAACTTCAATCATTTCCAACACTGCCTTGAAACCAAGATCATACTGTTGTTTTTGAGATTTCATTCAAGGACTGGATTTTAGACTCCTGTTGACCATGAGGGCTACACTCCATTTCTTCTAAGGGATTCTTGCTCACGGCACGAGATACAATAGTAATCTGAATTAAATTTGCCCATTCCTGTCCATTTTAGTTTACAGATCCCTAAAATGTCAAAGTCCACTCTTGTCATCTTTTGTTTGACCACTTCCAATTTGCCTTGATTCATTATGATCATACAGTGGAAGTGACAAATAGATTCAAGGGATTAAACCAAATAGACAGAGTACCGGAAGAACTACGATGGAGGTTCATAACGTCATACAGGAGACAGTGATCAAAAACATCCCCAAGAAAAAGAAATGCAAAAAGGCCAAATGATTGTCTGAGGAGGCCTTACAAATAGCTATGAAACAAAGAAAAGGGAAAGACAAAAGAGAAAAGGGAAAATATACCCATCTACATGCAGAGTTCCAGAGAATAACAAGAAGATATAAGCAAGACTTCGTAAGTGAACAATGCAAAAAAACAGACAAAAACAATGGAATGGAAAAGACTAGAGATCTCTTCAAGAAAATTAGAGGTATCAAGGGAACATTTCATGCAAAAATGGGCACAATAAAGGACAGAAACAATATGGACCTAACAGAAGCAGAAGATACTAAGATGAAGTGGCAAGAATATACAGAAGAAATATATAAAAAGGATCTTAATGACCCAGATAACCAAGATGTTTTGACCACTCACCTAGAGTCAGATATCCTGCAGTGTGAAGTCAATTGGCTTTTAGGAGGCATCACTACAAACAAAGCTAGTGGAGGCAATGGAATTCTAGCTGAGCTATTTCAAATCCTAAAAGATGATGCTATTAAAATGCTACACTCCATATGCCAGCAAATTTGGAAAACTCAGTACTGGCCACAGGACTGGAAAAGGTCAGTTTTCACTCCAGTCCCAGAGAAAGATAATGCCAAAGTAAGTTCAAACTACTGCACAATTGCACTCATTTCACACGCTAGCAAAGTAATGCTCAAAATCTTCCAAGTTAGCTTCAACAGTACGTTAACCAAGAACTTCCAGATATACAAGCTGGATTGAGAAAAGGCAGAGGAACCAGAGATCAAACTGTCAACATCCACTGGATCATAGAAAGAGCAAAAGAATTCCAAAAAAACATCTACTTCTGGTTCACTGACTACGCTCAAGCCTTCGACTGTGTGGATCACAACAAACTGTGGAAAATTCTGAAAGAGATGGCAATACTCCACCACCTTTCCTGCCTCTTGAAAAAGCTGTATGCAGGTCAAGAAGCAACAGATAGAACTGGACATGGAACAATGGACTGCTTCCAAATTGGGAAAAAAGCATGTCAAAGAATATGTCACCCTGCTTATTTAACTTATGTGCAGAGTATATCATGCAAAATGACAGGCTGGATGAATCACAAGATGGAATCAAGATTACTGGGAGATACATCAATAACCTCAGGTATGCTGATGACACTGCTCTTATGGCAGAAAGCGAAGAGGAACTAAAGAGCTTCTTGCTGAAGGTGAAAGAGGAGAGTGAAAAAGCTGGCCTAAAACTCAATAGTCAAAAAACTAAGATCATGGCCTTTGGTCCCATTACTTCATGGCAAACAGAGGGGAAACAATGTTAACAGTGACAGGCTTTCTTTTCTTGCGCTCCAAAATCACTGTGAATGGTGACTGTAGCCATGAAATTAAAAGGTGCTTGCTCCTTGAAAAAAAAGACTATGACCATCCTAGGTAGCATGTTAAGAAGCAGAAATTTCGCTTTGCCAACAAATGTTCATATAGTTAAAGTTATGGTTTGTCCAGTAGCCATGTATGCATGTGAGAGTCAAACCATAAAGAATGTAGAGTGTCAAAGAATCAATGCCTTTGAACTGTGGTGTTAGAGAAGACTCTTAAGAGTCTCTTGGATGACAAGGAGATCAAACTAGTCAATCCTAAAGGATATCAAACCTGAATATCCACTGGAAGAACAGATACTGAAGCTGAAGCTCTAATACTTCGGCCACCTGTTGTGAAGAGACAACTTATTGGAAAAGACCCTGAAGCTGGGAAAAATACAAGGCAGAAGGAGAGGGGAATGAGATAGAAAAAAGCAAAAGTTCAAACTACTGCACAATTGCACTCATTTCACACGCTAGCAAGTAATGCTCAAAATCTTCCAAGTTAGCTTCAACAGTACGTTAACCAAGAACTTCCAGATATACAAGCTGGATTGAGAAAAGGCAGAGGAACCAGAGATCAAACTGTCAACATCCACTGGATCATAGAAAGAGCAAAAGAATTCCAAAAAAACATCTACTTCTGGTTCACTGACTACGCTCAAGCCTTCGACTGTGTGGATCACAACAAACTGTGGAAAATTCTGAAAGAGATGGCAATACTCCACCACCTTTCCTGCCTCTTGAAAAAGCTGTATGCAGGTCAAGAAGCAACAGATAGAACTGGACATGGAACAATGGACTGCTTCCAAATTGGGAAAAAAGCATGTCAAAGAATATGTCACCCTGCTTATTTAACTTATGTGCAGAGTATATCATGCAAAATGACAGGCTGGATGAATCACAAGATGGAATCAAGATTACTGGGAGATACATCAATAACCTCAGGTATGCTGATGACACTGCTCTTATGGCAGAAAGCGAAGAGGAACTAAAGAGCTTCTTGCTGAAGGTGAAAGAGGAGAGTGAAAAAGCTGGCCTAAAACTCAATAGTCAAAAAACTAAGATCATGGCCTTTGGTCCCATTACTTCATGGCAAACAGAGGGGAAACAATGTTAACAGTGACAGGCTTTCTTTTCTTGCGCTCCAAAATCACTGTGAATGGTGACTGTAGCCATGAAATTAAAAGGTGCTTGCTCCTTGAAAAAAAAGACTATGACCATCCTAGGTAGCATGTTAAGAAGCAGAAATTTCGCTTTGCCAACAAATGTTCATATAGTTAAAGTTATGGTTTGTCCAGTAGCCATGTATGCATGTGAGAGTCAAACCATAAAGAATGTAGAGTGTCAAAGAATCAATGCCTTTGAACTGTGGTGTTAGAGAAGACTCTTAAGAGTCTCTTGGATGACAAGGAGATCAAACTAGTCAATCCTAAAGGATATCAAACCTGAATATCCACTGGAAGAACAGATACTGAAGCTGAAGCTCTAATACTTCGGCCACCTGTTGTGAAGAGACAACTTATTGGAAAAGACCCTGAAGCTGGGAAAAATACAAGGCAGAAGGAGAGGGGGGAGATAGAGGATGAGAAGGTTGGATGGTATCACCATCTCAATGGACATGAATATGAGCAAGTTCTGGGAGATGGTGAAGGATAGGGAAGCCTGGCATGCTACAGGCCATGGGGTCACAAACAGTCAGACATGACTGAGCAACTGAACTGACTTCAAGAGATTTTGCGTGCTACTTAAGGTAAAGCCAAAAGAAAAAAAAAATACAAGCCATATCTTTAAAAAGAGGAAGAAAAATCCATTCTTTAACAGTGATCCAGGAAAATTTAGAGAAGGAGGTAGATGAGAAGGACTATAATACTGGAGAGATAAGGCTGCGAAGGTAGATCAGGAGAGCAAATACCAGTTAGAAGATGGAGGGAGACATTTGCCTGAAACACTCAGGCAACAGAGAAATAATAAGTATAAAGAGGACTGAGGACACGTGCAAAGAAGAAAGCAGAGGAGTTGGCAACAACCAAAAGGGTCAACTGGGGATAGATTCCTAGAACCAATCTCTGATATCTAGCCCTTACCCAACACCCTAGTGGTTCTCAAACCATTTCCTGCTATCAAAAATAGACAAATTTTGTTCACAGGTATGAAACACTCCCCAAGGTGTGAATTTCTGGTACCTTACCTAAAACTTCAGTCATTTCTCTCTCCTCTCAGAAACAGATCAAATCAGTGACTCTAAGCTACCCTGACTCCACTCTGTTATGTTAGGGTACATTTTAATATAAATTAATGACACATTTCTATCTCCAATCAAGACCTGTCTTCTAAGCTGTATATAGCAAACAGTGTACTCAACAACTCCCCCTGGATCCTTCAAATTCAATAAGCTTAAGATACAGCTTCCTGATCCAGCAGCAAAGATCAATCTTAAAATAATGAGAAAAATGAAGAGTAATTAAGCTGAAGCTGAGAAAATGGACATTTGGGCTCTTAAAGGCCATGTTTAAGAACTCTAGTCTTAAGTTCAATATCATGACAAGTTATCAACAAATGTCAAGCTTGTGGGTGTGGGTAGTTCGAAGGAATGAATGACTTTTCATTGTTCTCATGCACATCAATCTCCATTTTGCTCTCTGCACACCAATCTTCTTTCAAGTCTATGAACTTAGTATGTTCCCTCCTACCGTAAGGTACGTGCACACCCCACTTGTTTCCTGACACTCTTACTCCCATTCTTTGCCTAGTTGACTTTTATTCATCCTTCACTCTCACCTTAAGAAAGGAAGAGTTGGCATTTGCTCCCCACCATGAGGATTTTTCAGGGACTATGCTCCTTTCCTGCACAGTACTCATCTATTTCCACTTACACATTTTCCTCATTTTGTAAAGCTCTAGTCTCTCTGGACTACATGTCCTATGAACACAGAGACCACGCATGTTTTTCTTCCTCAGTGCATCTTCAGAGTCTAGCATAGCACCTAGAATAGAAAACTAATACTTTTGGAATAAATTAATAAATAGTACATTAACAAATCTCTCAGTTTGGCGGGTAGGCTGGGATTTTCTGGAGTGGGGAGTTGGTTGTTGGCAGGTTGGCCATGTCTCCCTGACATATGTGGGATCTTAGTTCCCAGATCAGGGATCAAACCTGTGCCCTCTGCACTGGACATGCAGAGTCTCAGCGGACTGCCAGGGAAATTCCTGGTTTTTACTAACAATAATAAATTACATATGGCAAAGTTCACAGGTTACTGTGATACAAAGTGCTTTGACACTGAAGCTGAGAATCACTGTTGGAGAAACTAAAAGTTCCTCATCATCGAGGTAATCTAGTAAAAGCACAATTTAAATAATGATAATATTCATAATAATTGCTAACACTCTTCAAGTTCTTATCATATACCAGGTTAATAAGTACTTCATACACAATATATCAGTGAATTCTTAGAACAACTTTGTGAATGAGAAACCAGCATTATCTTTGTTTAACAAGTGAAGAAACAAAGCCCCAAAGAAGTTGGTTGATTTGACCAAAGACACAAAGCTAGGACAACAATGTCTAAGCCAGACCCTCTCAGATAAGATGAAATAACCATGAGAATCAACAGAGACTCACTTTCCCATGAGTGAAACTACTACCCATAGGAGTCACTGGGAAGGGAGGCATCATGGGCAAAGAACTGAACTTCGAGATGCCAGCCACTCGGCTGGAAACAAAGGGATGCTCTGAACAGACCTGGAGTAGAATCCACCTCTGTCTGTGGGGCTGATTTCTCTGCAGCACTGGAGGCCCAGAGTGTCTGCCTTAGGGAACACAGTCCAGTGATCACCAAATGTTTCTTTTCTGGGGGGGGGTCAGGGGTGGGGTAGCGGGTTGGGGAGGGAGGGGGGCGGGTGGGCCACTTCTATTGTCTTTCATTTCTTTGTTCTTTGGTCTGTGTGGGCCTCCTATCGCAGTGGCCTCTCTCGTCGCAGAGCACTGGCTCTGGGCACATGCACTCCAGAGCACTGGCTCGGTAATTGGACACATCGGTCCAGCCGCTCCACAGCACATGGGATCTTCCCAGGCCAGGGATCGAACTGGCGCCCCTTGCACTGCAAGGCAGTGTCCTCACCCACTGGACCACCAGGGAAGCCCTCACCAAATGTTTCTGTTAGGAAAACCTGAGCTTTCCAAATATACTGAGGCATGTAGATAGAAAGTACTTACCATAACTATACTGCTGTAAAAACTCAATAAATGCCTATTAATATTATTATCATTATTATTATTAAATGTTGTTTTTACTGAATCACCTTGACAAGCAAGTTTTATTTTCTGCAACAATGATTCTCAACTTCAATGTCGAAGTAATTTGATACATCACAATAAACTGTGAAGTGTGCCATATGCAATATATTACTGTTAATAAAAATCAGAGGTTCATTAATCTATTCACTTATTTATTCTCAAAATAATTATTTAATCTATACTATATGTTAAGACCTACACTAAGCTTGGAAGTTACAATAACCAAAAATAGACATGATCTGTGTGTTTATAGAGCTTACAATCCAGTGGGAGAGACAAGCATTGTCAAAATAACTAAAAGAAAAAAGTACAATTGAAAAGATAGAAGTACTGTTAAAAAAAAAAAAAATGACTTTACAACAAAGTGGGATCAAATTTAAGTTCACTGAGAGAAAACCACCTGGACTGGTAAGCACAGGATAAGCATGAGCATTGTAAAGGATCTCCCTTGAACACACAGGGCTACTGAGAAGAACCAGGCTTAGAAAGGAGCCTGGGGGATGAGTTCAGCCAGAGGTATCAGTCATTCACTGTAAAATAAGATGCTCAATAGGTGATGGCTTATATGGTAAATTCCTCAGGAAGCCTTTAAGAAGAAAAGTGTAACAAGTTCCCACCAGCCCACCTGACATTGTGAGGCCTCCTCCACAGTCAGCATCCCTGCCTGTGGAAACAGTCACCAAACATTTCCATGGGTGAGGTTATTGTGACCACTGACTGAATTTCCCATCCTCTTCTCAAAAGAGGTCACCTGAATCAGGCAAATTCATCTAAAATCAATTTACCTAGGGCTAATATATGTAAACGGAAAATTTGCCTAAAGCAGCTTTTTCTAAAACCAAGTTGGACTAAAACCAATTTACCTTCCTATCACACATGAATTCTTATGAATTTCACCAATATCATCAGTAGCTCTATTAGGGGAAAATATCATTAAGTAAACGATTAGGTAAACTGATTTTCAAATAATTCACTTAGGGCAAATCGGTGAATGTGAGCCCAACCTCTGCCAGTTCAGGAAGAGGATGAGGTGGCTCCACACTGCAGCTGCATCTCCCACTCAACATAAGGAAGCCCGTGTAACCAGAGCCCCTCTCATCTCCCAGAGGAACTCCTAGGCTTCAAAATAAATCAATTTGCACTGAAATTCCAGAATTCCTATTCCTCCCCCTTTCTATCATGCCTGCTTAAGGACTAAAGAAGCTTCCTGGACACTATCATCCTGAAACTGACTTTGTCTTCATCCTTGATCAGCTCAGACCACTCAGGTGTCTGCGAGGTCAAGCCTCTGTGAAAACAACATCTTTGAAAAACTGCTCCATAGACTAAGATGCACACAAATCATCTTGCTAAAATTTCAGGTTGTGACTCAGTAGGTCTGAGCTGAGATTTAGGACACTGCATTTCTAATAACCCCCAGTGATGCTCCTGCTGCTGGTCTGCATACCACACTATCTACAGCAAGGTCTTACAAGATGAGTATGGCTTTTGAGATGCACTAGAGGTAAAATCATCTGGATATTAGAAGGTAATTAGGCGGTACTCATCTCTGATCTTGGACACGATGCAAGAGAAGGTGATCAGAGACCAACTTATATTTTCTTGGAGTTGGAACTATGACTGAAACTTTCTCTGAAATCAGAGAGTGCTGGCTGGGCAACTGCATTCCAATACTAAGTAAGCTTCAAAAGTCAAATATCCTAAAAAAAAAAGGGGGAGTAATTACTTTGTTGTTGTTGATTAGTCAATAAGTCTTGTCTGATTCTTTTGTAACCTCATAGATTGCAGCCTGCCAGGCTCCTCTGTCCATGGGGTTTCCTAGGCAAGAATACTGGAATGGGTTGCCATTTCTCCTCCAGGGGATCTTCCTGACCCAAGGAACGAACCTGTCTCCTGCATTGGCAGGCAGATTCTTTACCACTGAGCTACCATGGAAGTCCACATCAGGAATTTACCTTCCTATCACACATGAATTCTTATGAATTTCACCAATATCATCAGTAGCTCTATTAGGGGAAAATATCATTAAGTAAACGATTAGGTAAACTGATTTTCAAATAATTCACTTAGGGCAAATCGGTGAATGTGAGCCCAACCTCTGCCAGTTCAGGAAGAGGATGAGGTGGCTCCACACTGCAGCTGCATCTCCCACTCAACATAAGGAAGCCCGTGTAACCAGAGCCCCTCTCATCTCCCAGAGGAACTCCTAGGCTTCAAAATAAATCAATTTGCACTGAAATTCCAGAATTCCTATTCCTCCCCCTTTCTATCATGCCTGCTTAAGGACTAAAGAAGCTTCCTGGACACTATCATCCTGAAACTGACTTTGTCTTCATCCTTGATCAGCTCAGACCACTCAGGTGTCTGCGAGGTCAAGCCTCTGTGAAAACAACATCTTTGAAAAACTGCTCCATAGACTAAGATGCACACAAATCATCTTGCTAAAATTTCAGGTTGTGACTCAGTAGGTCTGAGCTGAGATTTAGGACACTGCATTTCTAATAACCCCCAGTGATGCTCCTGCTGCTGGTCTGCATACCACACTATCTACAGCAAGGTCTTACAAGATGAGTATGGCTTTTGAGATGCACTAGAGGTAAAATCATCTGGATATTAGAAGGTAATTAGGCGGTACTCATCTCTGATCTTGGACACGATGCAAGAGAAGGTGATCAGAGACCAACTTATATTTTCTTGGAGTTGGAACTATGACTGAAACTTTCTCTGAAATCAGAGAGTGCTGGCTGGGCAACTGCATTCCAATACTAAGTAAGCTTCAAAAGTCAAATATCCTAAAAAAAAAAGGGGGAGTAATTACTTTGTTGTTGTTGATTAGTCAATAAGTCTTGTCTGATTCTTTTGTAACCTCATAGATTGCAGCCTGCCAGGCTCCTCTGTCCATGGGGTTTCCTAGGCAAGAATACTGGAATGGGTTGCCATTTCTCCTCCAGGGGATCTTCCTGACCCAAGGAACGAACCTGTCTCCTGCATTGGCAGGCAGATTCTTTACCACTGAGCTACCATGGAAGTCCACATCAGGAATTTCAGAAGCACATAAAATATATTCCTGCCTGTCTTAGTAAGGCATTTTTAAAGGGGCTTTCCTTTCCCACACCAAGAGCCCAAGACAAACTCTTTTGTGTGAAAAAGGTCCTTTAACAGAAGACCTTAAACCACTAACCTACTTCAACCACAAAGAAGATGAACATGTTAGATGAAGACAGAAGCTGGAGAGAGCCATGGGGTTGAGCTACTGAGGGATGGCTCCCCATGCTATGCTCCCCTCCACAGACAAATAAGAACACCTTCTTAGCCCACTGACTCAAAAGCAATTTCTCATTTGCATCATGGCAAAGACCTCTACAAATTGCTGCTTCCTTTAACACCAAAGGAGACATAGAAACTTTACAATAAAGCAAACTGTCGCAAGTGATCAAGGTTAACACAACCAGTAATAAGATTACCAGCATCAGAAACCCCTTGATAGGACGCCCAGAGAAGGCATTATATCATTTCTATAGTATCCCTGTCTCCCCTCAAAAGGATTAACCTCATACAAAAAGAAAAAAAAAAGAGAGAGAGCTTCCCTGGTGGTCCAGTGGGTAAGGACACCACTTTGCAGTGCAAGGCTCACCGATTTGATCCCTGGCCTGGGAAGATCCCATGTGCTGCAGAGCAGCTGGACTGATGTGTCTAACTACCAAGCCGGAGCTCTGGAGCGTATGTGCCCAGAGCCGGTGCTCTGCAGCTAGAGAGGCCACTGCGATGGGAGGCTCACACGTTATGAAAGATCAATAGAAGTGGCCAAAAAAAGAATGAATGCCATTGTAACAATATGGGTGGATTTAGTTATTATCTTATTAAGTGATAAGACTGAGACAAATATATGGAAAATGATACAAATGAACTTATTTACCAAATAGAAAGATTCACAGATGTAGAAAATAACTTACGGTTATCAAACGGGATAGCAGGACATGGGGAGAATGGATAAACCAGGAGCTTGGGACTAATATATACACACTACTATATATAAAATGAACAACAAGGACCTAGTAGCACAGCCTTTTTACCACTGAGCTACCATGGAAGTCCACATCAGGAATTTCAGAAGCACATAAAATATATTCCTGCCTGTCTTAGTAAGGCATTTTAAAGGGCTTTCCTTTCCACACCAAGAGCCCAAGACAAACTCTTTGTGTGAAAAAGGTCCTTTAACAGAAGACCTTAAACCACTAACCTACTTCAACCACAAAGAAGATGAACATGTTAGATGAAGACAGAAGCTGGAGAGAGCCATGGGGTTGAGCTACTGAGGGATGGCTCCCCATGCTATGCTCCCCTCCACAGACAAATAAGAACACCTTCTTAGCCCACTGACTCAAAAGCAATTTCTCATTTGCATCATGGCAAAGACCTCTACAAATTGCTGCTTCCTTTAACACCAAAGGAGACATAGAAACTTTACAATAAAGCAAACTGTCGCAAGTGATCAAGGTTAACACAACCAGTAATAAGATTACCAGCATCAGAAACCCCTTGATAGGACGCCCAGAGAAGGCATTATATCATTTCTATAGTATCCCTGTCTCCCCTCAAAAGGATTAACCTCATACAAAAAGAAAAAAAAAAAGAGAGAGAGAGAGAGAGCTTCCCTGGTGGTCCAGTGGGTAAGGACACCACTTTGCAGTGCAAGGCTCACCGATTTGATCCCTGGCCTGGGAAGATCCCATGTGCTGCAGAGCAGCTGGACTGATGTGTCTAACTACCAAGCCGGAGCTCTGGAGCGTATGTGCCCAGAGCCGGTGCTCTGCAGCTAGAGAGGCCACTGCGATGGGAGGCTCACACGTTATGAAAGATCAATAGAAGTGGCCAAAAAAAGAATGAATGCCATTGTAACAATATGGGTGGATTTAGTTATTATCTTATTAAGTGATAAGACTGAGACAAATATATGGAAAATGATACAAATGAACTTATTTACCAAATAGAAAGATTCACAGATGTAGAAAATAACTTACGGTTATCAAACGGGATAGCAGGACATGGGGAGAATGGATAAACCAGGAGCTTGGGACTAATATATACACACTACTATATATAAAATGAACAACAAGGACCTACTGTATAGCACAGATAATTATACTCACTATGTTGTAATAATTTATAGTGGGAAGGAATCTGAAAAAGAATGTGTATGTCTGTGTGTATATATGTATAATATATATAATTGAATCACTTTGTCGTAAACCTGAACGAACAACATTGTAAATTAACTATATTTCAATTTTTAATAAAGACTTAACAATGAGGAAATGTCATAAACTCAAACTTGAAGGGTATCCTACAAAATAACTGGTCAGTATTCAAAAATGTCAAAGTTGTGAAAGGCAAGGAAAGTCTGAGGAACTGCCGTGTGTTGGAAATTAAGGAGAAATAGTAACTAAATACAAATGCAGGATCCTAGACAGGATCCTGGAATAGGAGAGGGGAAACGTTATTATTGGAAAAACCGGTAAAATTCAAATAAGGCATGAAGTTTGGTTAACAGTCCTGCAGTAATGTCAAGTTCCTGCTTTTGATCATTTTTCCAATTATATAAGATGTTAACATTAGAGGAAGGCAGGTGAGGGATATATAAGAACTCTGTACTATTTTGCAACTTCCCTCTAAGTCTAAAATTAGTTCAAAAGAAAACATTAAAGAAGTTACTGTTTACTGTAATTACTGGAAATAAATTCCTCCTTCAAAACACATTGCCAAAAAGGCCATACCAATGGTTTACATCTCAAAAGAAAAGTCTGTGACATTTTTTTGTACTTGAGAACAAGAAAAGACTGAATCTCTAGGCATTCTCTCTTTATGCTACTTTTTTCCAACAAGATCTTGGCTCATGGCTTCTCCTTATCTTCCCCAGGCACTGGAACATTCTTAAAATAAATCAAGGAAAGCGATCCACTTACTCTGGTTCCATCTGTGAATTGTTCCTATGAAAGATCAATAGAAGTGGCCAAAAAAAGAATGAATGCCATTGTAACAATATGGGTGGATTTAGTTATTATCTTATTAAGTGATAAGACTGAGACAAATATATGGAAAATGATACAAATGAACTTATTTACCAAATAGAAAGATTCACAGATGTAGAAAATAACTTACGGTTATCAAACGGGATAGCAGGACATGGGGAGAATGGATAAACCAGGAGCTTGGGACTAATATATACACACTACTATATATAAAATGAACAACAAGGACCTACTGTATAGCACAGATAATTATACTCACTATGTTGTAATAATTTATAGTGGGAAGGAATCTGAAAAAGAATGTGTATGTCTGTGTGTATATATGTATAATATATATAATTGAATCACTTTGTCGTAAACCTGAACGAACAACATTGTAAATTAACTATATTTCAATTTTTAATAAAGACTTAACAATGAGGAAATGTCATAAACTCAAACTTGAAGGGTATCCTACAAAATAACTGGTCAGTATTCAAAAATGTCAAAGTTGTGAAAGGCAAGGAAAGTCTGAGGAACTGCCGTGTGTTGGAAATTAAGGAGAAATAGTAACTAAATACAAATGCAGGATCCTAGACAGGATCCTGGAATAGGGAGAGGGAAATGTTATTATTGGAAAAACCGGTAAAATTCAAATAAGGCATGAAGTTTGGTTAACAGTCCTGCAGTAATGTCAAGTTCCTGCTTTTGATCATTTTTCCAATTATATAAGATGTTAACATTAGAGGAAGGCAGGTGAGGGATATATAAGAACTCTGTACTATTTTGCAACTTCCCTCTAAGTCTAAAATTAGTTCAAAAGAAAACATTAAAGAAGTTACTGTTTACTGTAATTACTGGAAATAAATTCCTCCTTCAAAACACATTGCCAAAAAGGCCATACCAATGGTTTACATCTCAAAAGAAAAGTCTGTGACATTTTTTTGTACTTGAGAACAAGAAAAGACTGAATCTCTAGGCATTCTCTCTTTATGCTACTTTTTTCCAACAAGATCTTGGCTCATGGCTTCTCCTTATCTTCCCCAGGCACTGGAACATTCTTAAAATAAATCAAGGAAAGCGATCCACTTACTCTGGTTCCATCTGTGAAATTTACCTTCTACCTGTCAAAGTCACAGAAAAGTGAAATCTTAAGAATGACTAGGAAATGTGCTACAGAAATTGACTGGAAGGGACTTTATAGGGGAAAGAATAAAAATAAAGACGGCTAGAGAAAGAAATTAATGGTTCTCTCATCCTACATGAGACTGCGTGGGTATCTGAAAACAAGAAAGGCCCAAAGACATACAGAGAAGTTAGTAGGTCACCAATTACTGGGGAAGAAGAACCTCAAACAGTTCCATGAAGGTTCCATCTCCACAGAAGAAATAAGACCTCAATGTTAAATCCTGAGTAGAAACAAGACCTCAATTTTAGATGCTGGATAAAAGCAGCCAATAATGACATAACTACCATTATTACTAGTTCTAGAGTTTGATGCAGAGAAAGCAAGTTAGATGCAGAGATCAGATTCCAAACATGACTTATTTTAATAGATATGCCAAGAGTAGGGCATACAAAATAAAGTCAGATATTAAAAAAAAAAAATTTAACCTATGCCTTTAGGGCTTAGAACAGTAAGCACAGCTATATAATAATAATAACTGTCACAAATTATTGAGGGTCTACTATGTGGCAGATAGTTCCCAAATCTCAGACTAAGCCCATAGGGGAGGCATTATAATATTATACCTATTATAGATGAAGAAGCTGAAGTTCAAATACATAAAGTGATCTGACCAAGATAACACTATCAGTGGAAGTGGTGGATCAAAGATTTGAGCCCAGATTCATATTACACAAATGATGTTCTTTCCACTCCATGACACTGGCTCTAGGATGCAATAAAGGACATCAAGTTGCTGACACCAGCAAAGAGATACTAAGGCTGTTGGCACCGTGTGAAAGAAGGTAAGAGATGGTAGTGAAAGTTCCTTTGGAACTTAGATGCTCTTAATGTACTGTGCTCATCACAATAGATGACTGTTACTTAAAGTTTTCCCTTTACAACCTAACCACTCTCTTCACAGAGAAGCCTGTTTTCAGAAGTAAAATTATGGTGCACATTAACTCACCATAGAAGCTTCTGCTAGCTTATCACCGACCCATGTACTTTTTCTTCTTCACACAGAGCTAGGCTCATTTTCTAGACTTCCTTCTGTCAAGTATGGCCATTTGCCAGAATTCCAGCCAATGGAAAGTAAACAGAAGTAGCTGATACATGCTGCATTTAGGAATAGCCCTCAACTTCCACATACAATCCTCCTTTTTCTGGATGCTGGAATAAACATAATCCCTTTGCAAATCACACATCAAAAGGAGCAGAATGGCAAAGGAGATGAAATTTGAATCTCTAAATCTCCACCAGAAATACCTGCATTGGGCTATTGTGTGAACAACAAACATAGTACATCCCAAGCTAAAACTGTCAATTAGAAAACAGTCCCCAGAAACTAATTTAAAAAGATACACGCACCCTATGTTCATGGGCTGCCCTTGTGGCTAAGACAGTAAAGAATCTGCCTGCAATGCAAGAGACCTCGGTTCATTCCGTTGGTTGGGAAGATCCCCTGGAGAAGGGAAAGGCTACCCACCCCAGTATCCTTGCCTAGAGAATTCTATGGCTTGTCCACAGGTCGCAAAGAGTCAGGCACGACCTAGCAACATCATTTTCACTTTTTTCATGTTCCTAGAAGCACTATTCTCAATAGCCAAGCCATAGAAACAACTTAAATATCCAACAACAGATAAATGCATAAAGATGTGATATGTGTACATATATATATAAATATGCCACCCGCCCTCTTCCCCACACAGACACAATGGAATAGTATTCAGTCATAGAAAAGAATGACACAATACCATGTTTAGCTATGTGGATGGACATGGGGGAGGATAGATTGTGAGTGTGGGATAGCCAGATGCACATTTTATGTGTAGAATGGATAAGCAAGGTCCTCCTATTGTATAGCACGGGGGACTACATTCAACATCATGTAATAAACCAAAAAGGGAAAGAATATGACAAAGAATACATGTAATGGAAACACTTTGCTATAGAGAACATTATGAATCAACCATACTTCAATTTAAAAAAAAGTTCCAAAGATAAGCCACAAGAATTCCTCTAAGCCATAGACAAAGCTTCCTGCCACTTCATTTCATAAGGTACGATGACAGCATCCACAGAGTTTCACAGCTATCTCATTTGATTTTAAATACTCACAAGAATGAAAATGTAGTATTTTGGCATTGGTCACCTAGCCTTTTCAGATCTCAGGACAATGTAAAGGGGGTCATGGAATTAGGAAGTTAAAGCTCCCATCTTGACAGTGACAGTAAGAATCTCTATCTTAAGGACGAGGACACTGAGACTCAAGATAACCCAAGCCAGGGCTCCTTCTCTCTATTTTCCAATCTCAAAACCAAAGCTGTTTCTTGTCAACCTCAACCTAAGCCTCTCAGAGATATAATAGTTAGTAGAACTACTGGGAAGCAACAGAGACTGGTCTGAAATTCGCATCTTCTGGAAGGATAGTGTAAAGTCCACATGGAAAGCATTTAATCAAAGATAGAAACCTAAACCCCACGCACCCTATGTTCATGGGCTGCCCTTGGTTAAAGAATCTGCCTGCAATGCAAGAGACCTCTCATTCCGTTGGTTGGGAAGATCCCCTGGAGAAGGGAAAGGCTACCCACCCCAGTATCCTTGCCTAGAGAATTCTATGGCTTGTCCACAGGTCGCAAAGAGTCAGGCACGACCTAGCAACATCATTTTCACTTTTTTCATGTTCCTAGAAGCACTATTCTCAATAGCCAAGCCATAGAAACAACTTAAATATCCAACAACAGATAAATGCATAAAGATGTGATATGTGTACATATATATATAAATATGCCACCCGCCCTCTTCCCCACACAGACACAATGGAATAGTATTCAGTCATAGAAAAGAATGACACAATACCATGTTTAGCTATGTGGATGGACATGGGGGAGGATAGATTGTGAGTGTGGGATAGCCAGATGCACATTTTATGTGTAGAATGGATAAGCAAGGTCCTCCTATTGTATAGCACGGGGGACTACATTCAACATCATGTAATAAACCAAAAAGGGAAAGAATATGACAAAGAATACATGTAATGGAAACACTTTGCTATAGAGAACATTATGAATCAACCATACTTCAATTTAAAAAAAAGTTCCAAAGATAAGCCACAAGAATTCCTCTAAGCCATAGACAAAGCTTCCTGCCACTTCATTTCATAAGGTACGATGACAGCATCCACAGAGTTTCACAGCTATCTCATTTGATTTTAAATACTCACAAGAATGAAAATGTAGTATTTTGGCATTGGTCACCTAGCCTTTTCAGATCTCAGGACAATGTAAAGGGGGTCATGGAATTAGGAAGTTAAAGCTCCCATCTTGACAGTGACAGTAAGAATCTCTATCTTAAGGACGAGGACACTGAGACTCAAGATAACCCAAGCCAGGGCTCCTTCTCTCTATTTTCCAATCTCAAAACCAAAGCTGTTTCTTGTCAACCTCAACCTAAGCCTCTCAGAGATATAATAGTTAGTAGAACTACTGGGAAGCAACAGAGACTGGTCTGAAATTCGCATCTTCTGGAAGGATAGTGTAAAGTCCACATGGAAAGCATTTAATACAAAAGCATAGTCATAGCAAATTCTGGGTCCATCTACCTCCACCCAGTCACAGATATTTTCTCTACAGACCTCATGACCTGCTATCCCTCTCTTCTATGCAAAGGTCATGTTCAAAGCACAGGCTACTTTCAACTGTATCCGTCAAATTCTAGATGAACTCCAGCCAAAGCTCTTCCTGGCTTGGATGGGTTTTACTGTGAGAGCTTCCATGGGAAGCCAGCTTTCACAGCCACCCCTTGGATGATTTTCCTGGAGGGCTATCACACCCCAGACCAGCTCTTCACTCAGAATTAGGCAATAAAAAGCTCATTATTCAGGAATTAAGATGCCTTATCTCCATTCTCACACACCCAAAGAGGACACCAGGACTCTTTCAGCAAAGATCTGCAGACTACCAGAGGCAGAGAATGCCAGCTGCCCTCATTGTGCACTTTCCTCTTCTTTAATACTAGATTGCTAGTAGAGCACACAGCTGCCCAGAATAAAGGCCACATTCCCCACCTTTCTTACAGTTCAGTGTGGCCATGGGATCATGTTCTGGCCACTTGGATGCAGGTGAAAGTCACACTAGAATAAAGGAGTACACTTTCCACTTCTGTTCTCCCTCCTCCTGGCACAGCAGGGGTTGGGCAAACCATCATGAACACTGGGACAGAGGGCAACATCCCAGAGGTTTCAGGGTCATACTATAGAAGTCACATCAATGCTGGAATACCTGCATTCACATCATGGCATGAGCAAAAATTAAACTTTCATCATGTTTAAACCACTGCTATTTTGGTCTTTTGTTTCAGCAGCAAAACTTGTTCCTAATCACATTCCTCCATTCTGTGTGGCCATTCTGTGTGGCAGGTACAGGGAGATTTCTGCAGGATCTCCATGAGCCTTTGGTTGCCTTCCCATCCTGCCTCAATGCCATTGTTCTCTCTCTGGTGGGTTAGCTGGAAACGCTTCACAGTAATTCCCATACAATTATTCACAAAACGCTTGCATTAGAATAGTCTGGCAACTTATTAATAATTAACACTGAGATTGCTGGACCAAATATCCAGGGCTTCAAATTCAGGATATGTATAATAATTTCTAAAATCTGTACAAGTTTATCACATAATTAAAATGTTCCACCATGTTTTCTGGGGCCTGAAGCCCATGAATAGGGATACCAGTGTGTGTGCAGAAAAGGCCTCAGTGTTTCCTTGAGACCCTTACAGTATCACCTGCTTCTGCTTCCCCTCCCAGACCTCGTGTTTTCCATCCTTTAGTGAAGTAGGCTCCTTCAGTTATATTAGGATTTGTGTCTTGGGCAGAGCTGTTCTTTCCGGCCTTCCAGGTCAAGCACCTTAGATGCACCCACAGAGATCATCTTCACACTGCAAGATGGACCTGCTTTAAGCCTCTTTACCCCCACTGCCAACAGGAAGACCTTGTTCATTCATCAGTGTGTATCATTACAAATCCAAGCTCTTCCCACAAAGTCGTGCACACTGGACTCCTAACAATGTGACCACCACCAACCTTCTGCCTTCATCTTCCACCTTTATGTTCCCACCCAGCATTTATAATCACTACCTCCTCTTGCCTGGAGTTCTCTTCCTCTTCTGGACACTTACAACTCATATTCACCCTTCAAAACACAGTTGCAGGGCTTCCCTGGTGGTCCAGTGGGTAAAGAGTCCACCTTGCAGTGGTCCCTGGGCTGGGAGGATCTCACATGCTGAGGAGCAGTTGGACTTGTGTGTCCAATTACGAGCCGGGGCTCTGGAACACATGTGCCCAGTGTCGGTACTCTGTGGCAAGAGAGACCACTGCAACGGTAGGCCCACACGAGCCAGGGAATAAAGATGGATGAAAACAAATAAGTAAAAAACCAGTAAAAGAGGCCAAAATTTAAAAAAAAAAAAAAAAAAACAGCTACAGCATCTGGATCAAGGGTTATGAAGACGGTTACTACTCCCAATACTGCCAAAGTCTCCTGAAAAATCCAGCTTCCTGAATCTCATCTGAAACAGATGAATCCCTGAGGAATTTCACAGTCCACATCTGGAGTCTTTGGGCACATCTGTCCCAAGGTTCATCCATTCTTGCAAAATGACTTCCTATCTCAGGGGAAGAATTCTAATCAATCCCTCCCACATATTAGGCATTTACGCTATGTCTTGCCCTGCTAGGACCCCCAAGGAAAGAAGACAAAATGACCTTGTTGTTAATGGCTTACTCTGCTACACCTTCCATTTGACTTCTTTCTTTGAAGGCTTGGTATGCATGACCTCAGTGTTCACTGAGTTCTGACCAGGTCAGTTTACTGACCCATTCTCCTGACCTTGAACTCTTTAACTTCTCCATGTTTCCAGGAGTCTTTCTGCTTGGTTTCCCATCTATTACTTTGCCTAATTATCCAACGTGTATAAAATCTCTGACCCCTAGCCCAGCGTCAATTGCCAGCTCATGGTCTGATCCCATCCATTTTAGCTGGACATGGTTCTCAATCTTGACCTGGGACCAGCCATGGACCCCGTATAAACCTAATAAAACAGAGTAACCTAAGTACTTTGTTACCCTTGGTATAAGCCTCTTAGAAAAAAAATTGCACAGAATAGTTTCTACAGTTAAAAATACTTCATCACATACTTTAAATTTTACCAAGGGGATAGATATTACTTTTAAGTATTGTTATGATGTACACAAAATAATATTTTATTTTATTATTATTTAAAACAAATGACTAAATAAATTGAAGTCTTATTTTTGCTCTTAAAAATAATAAAATAAAGACTGCAGGAGGAAACTTTTGGAAGTCATGGATAAGTTTATGGAATAAGTGGTGGTGATGGTTTCCATAGGTATATACAGACATCCAAACTCAGGCTATTTACATTAAATACGTTGATGGATGTTAACTAGACTTATTGTGGAGGTAGGCCCACACGAGCCAGGGAATAAAGATGGATGAAAACAAATAAGTAAAAAACCAGTAAAAGAGGCCAAAATTTAAAAAAAAAAAAAAAAAAACAGCTACAGCATCTGGATCAAGGGTTATGAAGACGGTTACTACTCCCAATACTGCCAAAGTCTCCTGAAAAATCCAGCTTCCTGAATCTCATCTGAAACAGATGAATCCCTGAGGAATTTCACAGTCCACATCTGGAGTCTTTGGGCACATCTGTCCCAAGGTTCATCCATTCTTGCAAAATGACTTCCTATCTCAGGGGAAGAATTCTAATCAATCCCTCCCACATATTAGGCATTTACGCTATGTCTTGCCCTGCTAGGACCCCCAAGGAAAGAAGACAAAATGACCTTGTTGTTAATGGCTTACTCTGCTACACCTTCCATTTGACTTCTTTCTTTGAAGGCTTGGTATGCATGACCTCAGTGTTCACTGAGTTCTGACCAGGTCAGTTTACTGACCCATTCTCCTGACCTTGAACTCTTTAACTTCTCCATGTTTCCAGGAGTCTTTCTGCTTGGTTTCCCATCTATTACTTTGCCTAATTATCCAACGTGTATAAAATCTCTGACCCCTAGCCCAGCGTCAATTGCCAGCTCATGGTCTGATCCCATCCATTTTAGCTGGACATGGTTCTCAATCTTGACCTGGGACCAGCCATGGACCCCGTATAAACCTAATAAAACAGAGTAACCTAAGTACTTTGTTACCCTTGGTATAAGCCTCTTAGAAAAAAAATTGCACAGAATAGTTTCTACAGTTAAAAATACTTCATCACATACTTTAAATTTTACCAAGGGGATAGATATTACTTTTAAGTATTGTTATGATGTACACAAAATAATATTTTATTTTATTATTATTTAAAACAAATGACTAAATAAATTGAAGTCTTATTTTTGCTCTTAAAAATAATAAAATAAAGACTGCAGGAGGAAACTTTTGGAAGTCATGGATAAGTTTATGGAATAAGTGGTGGTGATGGTTTCCATAGGTATATACAGACATCCAAACTCAGGCTATTTACATTAAATACGTTGATGGATGTTAACTAGACTTATTGTGGAGATCATTTTGCTATGTATGTGCAAATACTGAATCATTATGTTGTATATCTGAAACTAATTTATGTCAATTATATCTCAATTTTTAAATAAGCCAAAAAAGTACAACTTTTTGAATGTCCATCATACTTCCATAAATTGATTATTTTTTTAAAAGGAGAGGAAAATAAAAGAGAGTGAGGCCTATTTTCACTGCCTATCCAGGGAGAAATACAGAGAGGTCCTCAGCTTATCTCTCTGACAGTATTTAAGAGCTGTCTGATGGCTCATCCTCATTTGCAAGGCAAGTGATCCCCAATAACATGCAAAAGCACAGAGAGCAGCACTGATATTCAGAGTAAGCATTATGTGAATCAATATAGAATCCAGACTGAGCCTGTTGGCATGTAAGTTATTGCTGCCCTTTTTAAAAATTTAATTACAGTATTTGAACATGATCTCATTTTAAAGATTCAGCTACTGAGGTTCAATTAAAATTCTAAGTGTCAGAGTGAGAAAAAGCCCCAAGTGAAGATCTAACTTCATCCTGAGCTTTAAACATATGAAAACAGCTGGATCCTTTACAATCATAACAAGTCCTTTGGAGATGGTCATAATTAGCCTACCATCAATTCAAGATACTTTACAATCCCTTTGCCAGCATGTGAAGCCCCAGTGTACTTTATATAAGGAGCTAGTTATAAGCTGATGATACTCACTGCAGAAGAAGGAATACATCTACCCCTTCCCCAATCTCATCAAAATCATATTTAAACTCAATCAGCCACCTGACACATCTTACTATAATATGGGAGCCTGAGAACAAGATGCTCAGTGGTATATTCTACCAAAAATGACTCTAGCTGGTAATTTATATGCAGAGAAGGGGAAGAGTGAAGGGAGGGAATGAGTCATGCATCCTGCCTTCAATTTGACTGTCATGACCAGAAATACTCTTCATCCTTCCCTCCTTCCACCTAATGCCCCAATCATCCGCCCTCACCTGGAAAACTCTTTAAATCCCAGGTAAAGTGCCACCTACACTATGAAGACTCCTTTGACCTTCCCTGGAAGTTGGCAGTTTCCTTCTGTGTTTCAATAGAATGTTTCCACATTTATTCATTCCATAGATACTGACTGGGTACCAACAAAGCGTCAGGCACTACTCAAGGTGCCTGAAATACAGCAAAGAAGAAAACAATTGAACTTTCTGCCCTTTAGCTGTTAATCTAACGGGAAAGTGGGGAAACAAGTGAACATACGCTGTGTAAGATGATGAGACAGTATATAAAACATAAATCAGGGTCACAGGGATAGAGGATGGTAGGGGTAAGGAGGAATGTTTTTCAACAGAGTTGCCAGAGAAGGCTTCTCTAAGGAGGTGTGAGATATGAAATGAAGCCCAGAGTGAGTCCTACAGGAGGACGTGTTCCTGGACAAGGGATATACATGCAAAAGCCTTAGGACCAAGGCAGGGGGAAGCTGTCCATGTCTGTGAAGCAGCAGGGAGGCCACTGGGGCTGCACTGAGTGACGCCATAGAAGGGGTGATATCTCAGTGCAGGATGAGATCAAAGGGACAGACAGCGGCCAGACCGTTTTGGAACTTGTAGCTATGGTTAACCCTGTGGATTTTATCCTCAGTCAGTGCAGAAACAATTGAAGGATGCTGAGCAAAGAAGCAACAGAAATCAACCTTTTCTAACCCTTACTCAATGTGCAGCAACTATGGATGGGTCTGTCTCTCCAAAGATACACCTCCATCTTCCGTCAACTTAACACAGCACTCTCTTCACAAAAGGTGTTTAACTCCTCAGAGAGCAGCAAAAGAAGGGAACAGAAAAAACAGAAGACTCTGAACTGGCCGTGCACATACTGGTATCAACACTGACTGACCTCTCCTATCATTCTCAGGAATGGAGCAGTCTCCTAAGTTCTGTATCAACCAAAAGGTACCTTACATCAGGCTTTATTTACAAACATCACTGTTTCCAGGCAGATAAATAAGCAATTACCTAACAAACGCAAATTTATGCATCCTGCCTTCAATTTGACTGTCATGACCAGAAATACTCTTCATCCTTCCTCCTTCCACCTAATGCCCCAATCATCCGCCTCACCTGGAAAACTCTTTAAATCCCAGGTAAAGTGCCACCTACACTATGAAGACTCCTTTGACCTTCCCTGGAAGTTGGCAGTTTCCTTCTGTGTTTCAATAGAATGTTTCCACATTTATTCATTCCATAGATACTGACTGGGTACCAACAAAGCGTCAGGCACTACTCAAGGTGCCTGAAATACAGCAAAGAAGAAAACAATTGAACTTTCTGCCCTTTAGCTGTTAATCTAACGGGAAAGTGGGGAAACAAGTGAACATACGCTGTGTAAGATGATGAGACAGTATATAAAACATAAATCAGGGTCACAGGGATAGAGGATGGTAGGGGTAAGGAGGAATGTTTTTCAACAGAGTTGCCAGAGAAGGCTTCTCTAAGGAGGTGTGAGATATGAAATGAAGCCCAGAGTGAGTCCTACAGGAGGACGTGTTCCTGGACAAGGGATATACATGCAAAAGCCTTAGGACCAAGGCAGGGGGAAGCTGTCCATGTCTGTGAAGCAGCAGGGAGGCCACTGGGGCTGCACTGAGTGACGCCATAGAAGGGGTGATATCTCAGTGCAGGATGAGATCAAAGGGACAGACAGCGGCCAGACCGTTTTGGAACTTGTAGCTATGGTTAACCCTGTGGATTTTATCCTCAGTCAGTGCAGAAACAATTGAAGGATGCTGAGCAAAGAAGCAACAGAAATCAACCTTTTCTAACCCTTACTCAATGTGCAGCAACTATGGATGGGTCTGTCTCTCCAAAGATACACCTCCATCTTCCGTCAACTTAACACAGCACTCTCTTCACAAAAGGTGTTTAACTCCTCAGAGAGCAGCAAAAGAAGGGAACAGAAAAAACAGAAGACTCTGAACTGGCCGTGCACATACTGGTATCAACACTGACTGACCTCTCCTATCATTCTCAGGAATGGAGCAGTCTCCTAAGTTCTGTATCAACCAAAAGGTACCTTACATCAGGCTTTATTTACAAACATCACTGTTTCCAGGCAGATAAATAAGCAATTACTCCCTTCTTCCCCAAGCTACAGAGCACCAAGAGTCACGACTGAGAAAGGTTGCTCAAAACCCCTGTAGCCAGAATTCCTGGGCCATTGAAACAGTACTCCACTCCATCATGTTCAAGCTCCATTGTGATCACAGTCTGAATTGAAAATCACACCTCACCCTCCAATAATACCCGCTATAGATCTTTCCAAACAGCTTGCTTGGAAGGAGCTCAAGGGATCAGAGAGATTCTCTCCCTATCCCTGAGGTACCATGCAGCCTTATTAAATCATTCTTAGAGTCCCAAGGCACTCTGAAAGATGAAAAATGAAGTTATTTGTAGTTGCTGTACTTCTAGTTTCAGAGGCTTTGTGAAAAGCAGAAAAAGAGTCTTATAAATTCCCATAGTTTTCCTCAAGTTTAAAGTGTCTGAATTTTACCAGCCAAGCCACCCATTTCTGGGATCCATGCTGACTTATGAGGAAAATCTGCCATCAGTCAACAACATTAGTTGTGCTTTCCTCAACTAGACAAGCTCAAGAGCAATTCATCTCACCACATCTGAAAGTGAACAATCCTACATGTCAGGCCCCTCCACTTCCTGCCTCTGAACCCTGACAAGTGGACAGAACATCAGGCAGTGCCCTCAGTGCACCAACCACAGCCCAGCTGGACACTGGACCCCTTCAAGCATCTAAACAAGAGTCTTTTTCAGCACATTTTTCATTGCTAACCATGGAAGGCAAAGTGCAGACACCAATGACTAATGAAGGCACTTTACCTGGGTTCAAGCTGAGCAAGCCTACAGGGGCCTCTTATTGTCAATTCTGTGACACCCTCCCCTGTTGCATTGTGTTCAAGGTTCCAAGCCTCTCAAAGGCTGCCAAAATGCTTCTTTCTGGACTGATATCCCAGAGCCATCCTGAATCAATGATGCACTTGCAGCTTTTCTCAGTGTTTGTTAGAATGTTAGTTCCCCTAAACGATATTAAATAATATTCCCCAAAGCATTGCATGATAAAAATAAACTTGAGAATAGCTTCAGTAAGTCGGTTGAAGAAAGCAATATACTACACTGGTTAAGAAAATGTGCTGAGGAGCTCAGCATCTGGATTTGATGTGGGTAGTGGCTGACCCAGTAGTAAAGAACCTCTTGTCAACACAGGAGACACAAGAGACATGAGTTCAGTCCCTGGGTTGGGAAGATTTCCTGGAGGAGGAAATGGCAAACCCACTCCAGTTCTTGTCTGGATAATTCCAAGGACAGAGGAGCCTAGTGGGACTACAGTCTTGGGGCTGCAAAGATGTGGACATGACTTAACAAATGAATACACACTCCATCATTTTACTAGCTGGATGACCCTTGAAAGGCCTCCAACAATATATGTTTGATCCTTGCTCATGAAGTTGGGGTAATGATAGAACCTATTCCATCATTCTGCAAGGACTCAGTGCACTGATGCATTTAAAAGGCTTAATATAAGGCCTAGGACTTTATTACCTGATTCAAAAGAACCTTTCATTGCTAACACTTATGATTCTCTAAGACAGAGCATGTGTCATCTTTCTCAAGTTTATTTCATCCCATAACAATAACTTGATTAACAAGACCATCCTGCAGACCCAGTGGTTCTCAGATCCTATGTGGGGACCTGCCATGTGCACATCAGCCATGTGTGTACTGAGTTAGGCTGGAATGCCATCAATCTCAACATGTGCAAATCGAACAAAACTGCAATTACTCCTATGAATAAATGCTGGAGACAGAAGATGAAAATGGTATTCAAAGATAATGCATTGGTCAAAATCTTTAAGCACCCTCTGGGTGTTATTTCCAGTTCTTTAGACTAGCCTTTGTATTCTAGCTCTGCCACTTGCTCTCTGTATAACCTTGGGCACAGTACTCTCTCTGAAGAGCAGGTTTCTGATCTCAAAGACAGAAATACAATATTGAACTTGGCTGTGATGAGGGCAAAATGTGATAACGATGGTCAAATATCTAGCACAGTCTAGATAATCAATTTTGCCTCCCCTTTCACTATGTTTCAAGAGAAGTGCAAATTCAGATTGCAAGTTGGGGACACCATTTCAGAAAGATTAAACTTAAATAATATTCCCCAAAGCATTGCATGATAAAAATAAACTTGAGAATAGCTTCAGTAAGTCGGTTGAAGAAAGCAATATACTACACTGGTTAAGAAAATGTGCTGAGGAGCTCAGCATCTGGATTTGATGTGGGTAGTGGCTGACCCAGTAGTAAAGAACCTCTTGTCAACACAGGAGACACAAGAGACATGAGTTCAGTCCCTGGGTTGGGAAGATTTCCTGGAGGAGGAAATGGCAAACCCACTCCAGTTCTTGTCTGGATAATTCCAAGGACAGAGGAGCCTAGTGGGACTACAGTCTTGGGGCTGCAAAGATGTGGACATGACTTAACAAATGAATACACACTCCATCATTTTACTAGCTGGATGACCCTTGAAAGGCCTCCAACAATATATGTTTGATCCTTGCTCATGAAGTTGGGGTAATGATAGAACCTATTCCATCATTCTGCAAGGACTCAGTGCACTGATGCATTTAAAAGGCTTAATATAAGGCCTAGGACTTTATTACCTGATTCAAAAGAACCTTTCATTGCTAACACTTATGATTCTCTAAGACAGAGCATGTGTCATCTTTCTCAAGTTTATTTCATCCCATAACAATAACTTGATTAACAAGACCATCCTGCAGACCCAGTGGTTCTCAGATCCTATGTGGGGACCTGCCATGTGCACATCAGCCATGTGTGTACTGAGTTAGGCTGGAATGCCATCAATCTCAACATGTGCAACTCGAACAAAACTGCAATTACTCCTATGAATAAATGCTGGAGACAGAAGATGAAAAATGGTATTCAAAGATAATGCATTGGTCAAAATCTTTAAGCACCCTCTGGGTGTTATTTCCAGTTCTTTAGACTAGCCTTTGTATTCTAGCTCTGCCACTTGCTCTCTGTATAACCTTGGGCACAGTACTCTCTCTGAAGAGCAGGTTTCTGATCTCAAAGACAGAAATACAATATTGAACTTGGCTGTGATGAGGGCAAAATGTGATAACGATGGTCAAATATCTAGCACAGTCTAGATAATCAATTTTGCCTCCCCTTTCACTATGTTTCAAGAGAAGTGCAAATTCAGATTGCAAGTTGACACCATTTAAGGGGGGCCAGGCCAGCAGCCCCAGTTTCTAGCCCAAGGTTTTTCTGTGAATAGTAAAGTCCAAACCACTCAATGAATCTTTGCTCTTTGAAAAAATGCATCAGCATGTGTTTTTGTTTTTGTTTGCTAATATTTTATCTATTTGGATGTGCCGGGTCTTAGTTGTAGTTTGTAGGATCTAGTTCTAGTTCTAGGACCAGAATCGACCCTGGGTCCCCCACATTGGGAGCATGGAGCGTTAGCCACTGGACTACCAGGGAAGTCCTCATCACCATGTTTTAAAGATTGGGAACAACTATGAAGTATTCCCACATCTGGTTGGTATGATCGAGAAACACAAGACGCTGAACTTATAAAATCCAGAAACATATCAGTTACTCCATATTCCCAAAGATGAGAGCTGGACACTCAGTATCAACTTAGGGCAGAAGAAAAGGAAACAAATGGGCCAGCAATGGTTATATCCTCTCTCTCCTTTAAACTCAAAATGCATGTCTACTGTTATTACAGAGCCAATTCTGCTAAACCAGTGATGACTGTGCAGCCCAGATGGTAAAGGACAGCTATTCTAGGTTAATTCTATGAGAATTTCTTGTCCTACTGCCCAGTTAGTCATTAACTCATCCCAAGCATTCCACTATTTCATGAACTAAACTCTACCTTCCAAACTAAGAATTACCCATGAGGTCAACCCAAAATTCCTTATAAGATGGTATGTTTCCATATTCCAACTTCAAAAACTGGCCATCATCACAGCCATATGAAAATGAAATGCCCTTGGGTGATTGTGGAAAATAACACAACTTCAGAAAGAAATACTGTTTGGAAGGTGTAGTGCATGGGATCCAGGGGCTTTTTAGATAATTTCATCTCTTTTCCCTTATATTACTTAGTTTCTTTCTATCTGAAGAGCAGGTTTCTGATCTCAAAGACAGAAATACAATATTGAACTTGGCTGTGATGAGGGCAAAATGTGATAACGATGGTCAAATATCTAGCACAGTCTAGATAATCAATTTTGCCTCCCCTTTCACTATGTTTCAAGAGAAGTGCAAATTCAGATTGCAAGTTGACACCATTTAAGGGGGGCCAGGCCAGCAGCCCCAGTTTCTAGCCCAAGGTTTTTCTGTGAATAGTAAAGTCCAAACCACTCAATGAATCTTTGCTCTTTGAAAAAATGCATCAGCATGTGTTTTTGTTTTTGTTTGCTAATATTTTATCTATTTGGATGTGCCGGGTCTTAGTTGTAGTTTGTAGGATCTAGTTCTAGTTCTAGGACCAGAATCGACCCTGGGTCCCCCACATTGGGAGCATGGAGCGTTAGCCACTGGACTACCAGGGAAGTCCTCATCACCATGTTTTAAAGATTGGGAACAACTATGAAGTATTCCCACATCTGGTTGGTATGATCGAGAAACACAAGACGCTGAACTTATAAAATCCAGAAACATATCAGTTACTCCATATTCCCAAAGATGAGAGCTGGACACTCAGTATCAACTTAGGGCAGAAGAAAAGGAAACAAATGGGCCAGCAATGGTTATATCCTCTCTCTCTTTAAACTCAAAATGCATGTCTACTGTTATTACAGAGCCAATTCTGCTAAACCAGTGATGACTGTGCAGCCCAGATGGTAAAGGACAGCTATTCTAGGTTAATTCTATGAGAATTTCTTGTCCTACTGCCCAGTTAGTCATTAACTCATCCCAAGCATTCCACTATTTCATGAACTAAACTCTACCTTCCAAACTAAGAATTACCCATGAGGTCAACCCAAAATTCCTTATAAGATGGTATGTTTCCATATTCCAACTTCAAAAACTGGCCATCATCACAGCCATATGAAAATGAAATGCCCTTGGGTGATTGTGGAAAATAACACAACTTCAGAAAGAAATACTGTTTGGAAGGTGTAGTGCATGGGATCCAGGGGCTTTTTAGATAATTTCATCTCTTTTCCCTTATATTACTTAGTTTCTTTCTATCTGAAGAATATCCATCATGATTCCTCAACTGGCTAACTCCTTTAATAACTAACAAAAATGTCAGCATAATAAGCAATCCTCTGTACAGACACCTCTAAAGCCACCAGCTCAGCATGCCATTCTCCTGCTTCTCAACACCTCAACAGCACCCCACCCCAATAGAAGGAGGTCACCAACTCTACTGGGTATAGGGGCCAGGATGTATCTCACATGACAGCAGTGGGCTGACGGTATAGAATTTTTCATGAAACAAGCAATCCTAAATCCTAAACTTTTCTTTACTTTTTTTCTTTTAATGAAAAGATGAACATAAGAATTTCACTTTTATCCTAACTGTACATTAGTATATGTATTTCTGTTTGTGTATGTGTGTGTTAGTTGCTCAACCATGTCTGACTCTTTGTAATACCACAGACTATAGTTTGCAAGTCTCCTCTGTCCATGGAATTCTCCAGGCAAGGATACTGGCAAGACCTGCCATTCCATTCTCCAATATACATACACACATCATATATAGATAGATAGATAGATAGATAGATAGATAGATAGATAGATAGATAGATAGATACACACACACAACAACAACAACAACAACAACAAGCACAGGGACTCACAGTGGTAGGGAGAAAGTTGGGAAGCTAGAGTTTCAAGATATCAAGGAGCATTTCATGCAAGGAGGGGCAAAATAAAGGACAGAAATGCTAAGGAATTAACAGAAGCAGAAGAGATTAAAAAGAGGTGGCAAGAATACACAGAAGAACTACACAAGAAAGGTCTAAAATGGCCCAGATAACCACAATGGTACTCATTCACCTAGATTCAGACATCCTGGAGTCTAAAGTCAAAGTGGGCCTTCGGAAGCATTGCTACAAACAAAAAAGCTAGTGAAGTGATGAATTCCTGGAAAAATATAGATGGTATGTTTCCATATTCCAACTTCAAAAACTGGCCATCATCACAGCCATATGAAAATGAAATGCCCTTGGGTGATTGTGGAAAATAACACAACTTCAGAAAGAAATACTGTTTGGAAGGTGTAGTGCATGGGATCCAGGGGCTTTTTAGATAATTTCATCTCTTTTCCCTTATATTACTTAGTTTCTTTCTATCTGAAGAATATCCATCATGATTCCTCAACTGGCTAACTCCTTTAATAACTAACAAAAATGTCAGCATAATAAGCAATCCTCTGTACAGACACCTCTAAAGCCACCAGCTCAGCATGCCATTCTCCTGCTTCTCAACACCTCAACAGCACCCCACCCCAATAGAAGGAGGTCACCAACTCTACTGGGTATAGGGGCCAGGATGTATCTCACATGACAGCAGTGGGCTGACGGTATAGAATTTTTCATGAAACAAGCAATCCTAAATCCTAAACTTTTCTTTACTTTTTTTCTTTTAATGAAAAGATGAACATAAGAATTTCACTTTTATCCTAACTGTACATTAGTATATGTATTTCTGTTTGTGTATGTGTGTGTTAGTTGCTCAACCATGTCTGACTCTTTGTAATACCACAGACTATAGTTTGCAAGTCTCCTCTGTCCATGGAATTCTCCAGGCAAGGATACTGGCAAGACCTGCCATTCCATTCTCCAATATACATACACACATCATATATAGATAGATAGATAGATAGATAGATAGATAGATAGATAGATAGATAGATAGATACACACACACAACAACAACAACAACAACAACAAGCACAGGGACTCACAGTGGTAGGGAGAAAGTTGGGAAGCTAGAGTTTCAAGATATCAAGGAGCATTTCATGCAAGGAGGGGCAAAATAAAGGACAGAAATGCTAAGGAATTAACAGAAGCAGAAGAGATTAAAAAGAGGTGGCAAGAATACACAGAAGAACTACACAAGAAAGGTCTAAAATGGCCCAGATAACCACAATGGTACTCATTCACCTAGATTCAGACATCCTGGAGTCTAAAGTCAAAGTGGGCCTTCGGAAGCATTGCTACAAACAAAAAAGCTAGTGAAGGTGATGGAATTCCAGTTGAGCTTTTTCAAATCCTAAACAATAATGCTGTTAAAGTGCTACACTCAATATGCCAGCAAATTTGGAAAACTCAGCAGTGGCCACAGGACTGGAAAAGGTCAGTTTTCATCCTAGTGCCAAATAATGTACAAACTATCATATCATTGCACTAATTTCACATGCTGGTAAGGCAATGCTCAAGATTCTTCAAGCTAGGCTTCAACAGTATGTGAACCAAGAACTACCAGGTGTATAAACTGGATTTTTTTAGAAAAGGCAGATGAACCAGAGATCAAATTGCCAACATTCACTGGATCACAGAGAACACAAGGGAATGCCATAAAAACATCTACTTCTGCTTCATTGAATCCACTAAAGTCTTTGACTGTGTGGATCACAACAAACTGTTAAAAATTCTGAAAGAAATGGGAATACCAGAACACCTTATCTGCCTCCTCAGAAATCTGCATTAAAGAAGCAATAGTCAAATGAAAGTCATATATGAGAAGCCCACCACAAACATCATTCTCAGTGGTGAAAAACTGAAAGCATTTCCTCTAAGATCAGGAACAAGACAAGGGTGTGCACTTTCACCACTATTATTCAGCATAGTCCTGGAAGTTCTAGCGACAACAATAAGAGAAGAAAAAGAAATAAAAGGAATCCAGATTGGAAAAGAAGTAAAACTGTATTTGCAGATGCCATGACACTATACATAGAAAACCCCAAAGACACTATTACAAAACTACTAGAGCTAATCAACAAATTCAGCAGAGTTGAAGGATACAAAATCAATACACAGAAATCACTCGCATTCCTACATACAAACAATGAAAAATCAGAAAGGGAAATCAAAGATGCAATCCCTTTCACCACTGCAACCAAAAGAATAAAATATCTAGGAATAAACCTAACCAAAGAAACAAAAGAACTGCATGCAGCAAATTACAAGACACTAATGAAAGAAATCTAATATGACTTATACAGATAGAGAGATACTCCCATTTCTTGACTGGGTTATTCATTTTTCCAGTGCTGGGTCAGAAGAATCAATATTGTGAAAATGACCATACTACCAAATATCATCTACAAATTCAATATGATCCCTATCAAACTCCCAATGACATTCCTCACAGAACTAGACCAAAGAATAACACAGTTCATATGGAAACACAAAAGACCTCGAATAGCCAAAGCAATCCTGAGAAAAAATGGAGCTGGAGGGATCAGCCTCCCCAACTTCAGACTCTACTACAAAGCAACAGTCATCAAGACAGTATGTTACTGGCATAAAAACAGAAATATCGACCAATGGAACAAGATAGAGAACCCCAAGATAGGCCCACACACTTATGGATACCTTAATTTTGACAAAGGAGGAGAAACTATAAAATGGGACAAAAACAGCCTCTTCAACAAATGGTGCTGGGAAAATTGGACAGCTACATGCAAAAAAAAATGAAGTTGGAACATTCCCTGACACCATACACTAAGATCAACTCAAAATGGATTCAAGACCTAAATGTAAGACCAGAAACCATCAAACTCTTAGAGGAGAATATAGGCAAAACCCTCAAGGACATCAATCAAAGCAAGATCTTCTCTGACCCACCTACTAAAATAGCAGAACTGAAAAGAAAAACGAACATGTGGGACCTCATGAAACTTAAAAGCTTTTGTACAGCAAAAGAAACTACAAACAAGGTGAACAGACACCCCACAGAGTGGGAGAAAATCATAGCAAATGAAACAACAGACACAGAATTAATCTCCAAAATCTACAAGCAACACAGACAACTCAACACCGGAAAAATGAACAACCCAATCAAAATATGGGAAAAAGACTAAAGAGATATTTCACCAAAGAGGACATATAGATGGCCAAAAAGCACATGAAACGATGTTCAACCTCACTTATTATTAGAGAAATGCAAATCAAAACTACAATGAGATACCACCTCACACCTGTCAGAATGGCCATCATCAACAAATAGACAGACAATAAATAAATGCTGGAGAGGGTGCGGAGAAAAGGGAACACTCTTGCATTGCTGGTGGGAATGTAAATTGATACAGCCTCTATGGAAGACAGTATGGAGATTCTTTAAAAAAACTAAAAATAGAAGCACCATACGACCCAGCAATGCCACTGTTAAGCTTATACCCTGATGAATTGAAAATTGAAAGAGGCATCTGGACCCCAATGTTAACTGTAGCTCTGTATACAATAGCTAGAACATGGAAGCAACCTAGATGTCCATCGACGAATGAATGGATAAAGAACCTCTGGTAAATATATACAATGGAATACTTCTCAGCTGTAAAAAGAAATGCAGAAGAATCAGTCCTAATGAGGTGGATGGATCAAGAACCTATTATAACAAGTGAAGTCAAAATGAGAAAGACAAGTACAGTATACTAACACACATATATGGAATCTAGTAACTGTTAAAGTTTCACATATGATGATATTATTTTGATTTTCAAGGAATAGTTCTCATGAATAGGCTTTCTTTTATACAGCTGGTGCTCCATAAATGATTTTTGACCAGAAATGATATGGCCTGTGTAACATCACACTTTGACATTCATGAAGCACTTTTCCTGCAAAAATGTCACAGCAGCTTCAGATCTAGAGCCACTCCCTCACTGTGTCCCCTGTTTATAACACTCCATGCACATCAGCCCTCAGTACACCCTTGAGAGCGGCAAGCTGCCTTCTGTCACAGGACCTCTGTACTGACTCTCCTATATCTCATCTCTCCAATTTTATTATAGCCGGCTGACTCAGATTCAGTTCAAATGCCTCATCTTCATAGAGCCTGTCTGGCTTCTTCTCCATGTGTCTGCCACTCATCCGTTTTATTTTCTCCCATGACATGAATAGTTAGGTCTATTTGTGTATCTACTATCTGACTCACGCCACTAGAAGGCAAGCTCCCTGAGGTCAGACCCTCTGCACGTCTTCTTCACCACAGCAGAATCCACCAGTTCTCCTGCCTAAGATTAGTATCTGACAGAATAGTATCTGAGGAATAAGGAACTAGTTCCAGTCTAACAGGTAAGTATGCTGAGGTTCTGGGAGGGTTCTGCCCAGGGTGTCCTGGATATCCACTGACAGAGCAGAGGCTTGAGCTAATGTCTGCTGACTTCTGGCCCAGCATTCCTGCCATTATACCACCCATATCAATGGCTTGAGTCTGTAATGCCTCCCACCCAGAACTCAGCAAGTCAGGGGGTTAAATCTTTCAGCAGTAAACAAGGCCCTTTTCACCACATTTCTCTCTGCTGAACCAAACAAGTGAATACCTATTACATAGGCATTCAAGTGTTTCACAACTACTAATTCTAAATAAAGTCAAAGATGACAGTTTAAATTCTCTAGGAGAATTTCACTGAATAATTTTATCCATAAATATTAATGAAATTGTGGCTTTTTTACTAAGAAAGTAAAGGTTAATGGCTACATTTGCTGGTTTTCCATTTTTCAAACACTAAGTAATCCAAAATCTAATAAGCATGTATACAAGCATGAGCAATTTGCTCAAAACATTATACTCTCTTGCTATGACACTTCTTGTCCTCAACTAAAAGCAGAATTCATCTGGTCAGCTTCATTTCTTCGAACAAAGATTCCAATTTTATTGAATTAGTGTGTTCCTGAAAAATTGCCTCATTTCCTTAACATGTAATCCTTCCATTCATTTATTTCTATCTGAAAATTACTGTTTTCCAATGCTCACCTCAGCTTTTAAACTTTCCCTTGAAACTGTCTGCATCTGCTAGGTATACAGATAAAAATGATAAAGGCCCAGGTCCCACGTGCCTTCTACCATTGAGAGGCATCTCTAGATGATGCATATTTAACTTGTAGTTGCTGTGTCCTTCAAGAAGAAGCCTCCTTTCAGAAATAAGGGACCCCCTTTCTCAGAATATTTCCCATCTATTCTTACCCCTTTTCAGCTTTTCTCTTTGCTAATGTATTTAACTAAAAACTTCATCAAAGCAAATTCAAGGAACTATATACTAAGTGACATACAAAAATAAAAAAGTCATGTACCACCTCACCCTGCCTGCTCCAAGCATAGTACTTCCCAGTAGGCCAAATCAGGATGCTGGGCATCACTCTTGAACCCTCTATCATCTCATTTTAAGCAGAATCCACCAGTTCTCCTGCCTAAGATTAGTTTCTGACAGAATAGTATCTGAGGAATAAGGAACTAGTTCCAGTCTAACAGGTAAGTATGCTGAGGTTCTGGGAGGGTTCTGCCCAGGGTGTCCTGGATATCCACTGACAGAGCAGAGGCTTGAGCTAATGTCTGCTGACTTCTGGCCCAGCATTCCTGCCATTATACCACCCATATCAATGGCTTGAGTCTGTAATGCCTCCCACCCAGAACTCAGCAAGTCAGGGGGTTAAATCTTTCAGCAGTAAACAAGGCCCTTTTCACCACATTTCTCTCTGCTGAACCAAACAAGTGAATACCTATTACATAGGCATTCAAGTGTTTCACAACTACTAATTCTAAATAAAGTCAAAGATGACAGTTTAAATTCTCTAGGAGAATTTCACTGAATAATTTTATCCATAAATATTAATGAAATTGTGGCTTTTTTACTAAGAAAGTAAAGGTTAATGGCTACATTTGCTGGTTTTCCATTTTTCAAACACTAAGTAATCCAAAATCTAATAAGCATGTATACAAGCATGAGCAATTTGCTCAAAACATTATACTCTCTTGCTATGACACTTCTTGTCCTCAACTAAAAGCAGAATTCATCTGGTCAGCTTCATTTCTTCGAACAAAGATTCCAATTTTATTGAATTAGTGTGTTCCTGAAAAATTGCCTCATTTCCTTAACATGTAATCCTTCCATTCATTTATTTCTATCTGAAAATTACTGTTTTCCAATGCTCACCTCAGCTTTTAAACTTTCCCTTGAAACTGTCTGCATCTGCTAGGTATACAGATAAAAATGATAAAGGCCCAGGTCCCACGTGCCTTCTACCATTGAGAGGCATCTCTAGATGATGCATATTTAACTTGTAGTTGCTGTGTCCTTCAAGAAGAAGCCTCCTTTCAGAAATAAGGGACCCCCTTTCTCAGAATATTTCCCATCTATTCTTACCCCTTTTCAGCTTTTCTCTTTGCTAATGTATTTAACTAAAAACTTCATCAAAGCAAATTCAAGGAACTATATACTAAGTGACATACAAAAATAAAAAAGTCATGTACCACCTCACCCTGCCTGCTCCAAGCATAGTACTTCCCAGTAGGCCAAATCAGGATGCTGGGCATCACTCTTGAACCCTCTATCTATCCCCAACAACATTCAACATACCAACAGCCATTTCACACTACCTTCTGTCTCTTTAAATTAATCAACTTCTCTCTATCTGCACTACCATCATCTGGCATGGTCCAGGTCTCCCTCCTCTTGAATCTAAATTCTGGACAGCTTCAGTAACTTTCTAACTGGCCTCCCATCTACAATTTTGCCTCCTCTATACTGTTCTCCACTAAGCAGCTGGTATGACTTTCCTAAACTACAAATCTAATCATGCCACACCTGTATTTAAATCCCTTCCATGACTCCTCATTGCTCTTGGAGTAAAGACTAAGCCCCTATGAATCACTTAAAAGGCCATTCACAATCTAACCACTTGCTCAACTCTCCAGTTTACTTCTGGCCATACTGCACCCCTCCTTCCCTACGTATGCTCTGCCCACTCTCCAACAACATGGCATTTTTCTTCAATTAATTCAATGCACCATGATCACTATCATCTCTTGCCCCTTCACTCATGCAGCATCCAGAGCCCTCTTCTGTGTTCATCATCTTCTGGCTGATTTCTACTTATTCTACTTTGCCTCTAAAGCATAATCCTCAGTGAGAAAGCTTTCCAACTTCTTTCAGGAAAATCATGGCACCCTGCTCTGTGCCCCTACAGTCCCATCATGGCCCTAAGCACACTTTGTGGTGTCTCGTCAACTATCTCCATACTGCATGCCTCACAGGTGAAGTCCAGTATCTATCACCACACAAAACACACGATATATTTTCATTCATATTTCCTGAATGTTGTCGATGAAAGGGCTTACAGTCTAGTAAGAACAGTTCCAAACCTACAGTCTCCCTGTATTTATCAGCAAAGTGACTACCTACTTGTATACTTAGCAAGCAGCATAGAGAGATCTGCACTCAGGCATGATTCCAATTTGAACTTGCTTCCCAAATGTAAGCAATTTAACAACTGAAGTCACCTACTTTTTTTTTTTAATATGAGCCTTATGCTATTTATCCTTGAGGGAAAAATTAAACAAGTTTATATAAAAGACTTAATTTCTAAAAATGTACTGTTAATCACCCATGAAAAGCTTTTTTCTTGGGCTAAATTCAAGCCATGTGACACTCTTTCAATAAATTGTCTGAAACTGCAAAATAATTTCCATGTCAGCATAAATCATTCATAATTAGGAAGGCAAATCTGATGCTTAGAAACCACCTAATGCATTCCATTAGTACAACCACTGCTTTTAGATTATACATAACAATGTCTTAATGTGAAAAACCTAAATTCAATTTCTAATAGACCCTGATCCCTGGGTCAGGAAGACCCCTTAAAGCAGGAAATGGAAACCCACTCCAGTACTCTTGCTTGGAAAATCCCAGAGACAAAGGAGTTTGGTGGGCTATAGTCCATAGAGTTACAACGAGTCAGACATGATGGAGCATTCGTGCAAACAGGTAATCATTAACTTTGCTCAACTCTCCAGTTTACTTCTGGCCATACTGCACCCCTCCTTCCCTACGTATGCTCTGCCCACTCTCCAACAACATGGCATTTTTCTTCAATTAATTCAATGCACCATGATCACTATCATCTCTTGCCCCTTCACTCATGCAGCATCCAGAGCCCTCTTCTGTGTTCATCATCTTCTGGCTGATTTCTACTTATTCTACTTTGCCTCTAAAGCATAATCCTCAGTGAGAAAGCTTTCCAACTTCTTTCAGGAAAATCATGGCACCCTGCTCTGTGCCCCTACAGTCCCATCATGGCCCTAAGCACACTTTGTGGTGTCTCGTCAACTATCTCCATACTGCATGCCTCACAGGTGAAGTCCAGTATCTATCACCACACAAAACACACGATATATTTTCATTCATATTTCCTGAATGTTGTCGATGAAAGGGCTTACAGTCTAGTAAGAACAGTTCCAAACCTACAGTCTCCCTGTATTTATCAGCAAAGTGACTACCTACTTGTATACTTAGCAAGCAGCATAGAGAGATCTGCACTCAGGCATGATTCCAATTTGAACTTGCTTCCCAAATGTAAGCAATTTAACAACTGAAGTCACCTACTTTTTTTTTTTAATATGAGCCTTATGCTATTTATCCTTGAGGGAAAAATTAAACAAGTTTATATAAAAGACTTAATTTCTAAAAATGTACTGTTAATCACCCATGAAAAGCTTTTTTCTTGGGCTAAATTCAAGCCATGTGACACTCTTTCAATAAATTGTCTGAAACTGCAAAATAATTTCCATGTCAGCATAAATCATTCATAATTAGGAAGGCAAATCTGATGCTTAGAAACCACCTAATGCATTCCATTAGTACAACCACTGCTTTTAGATTATACATAACAATGTCTTAATGTGAAAAACCTAAATTCAATTTCTAATAGACCCTGATCCCTGGGTCAGGAAGACCCCTTAAAGCAGGAAATGGAAACCCACTCCAGTACTCTTGCTTGGAAAATCCCAGAGACAAAGGAGTTTGGTGGGCTATAGTCCATAGAGTTACAACGAGTCAGACATGATGGAGCATTCGTGCAAACAGGTAATCATTAACTTTACTTTCTATATAAGAGCACCGAGGTTGAGGTAAATTGAAAGCAACCACAGGGCTTCCCTGGTGGTCCAGTGGGTAAGGACACCACCTTGCAGTGCAAGGGGTGCTGGTTTGATTCCTGGCCTGGGAAGATCCCACGTGCCACAGAGCAGCTGGACCACTGTGTTCAACTACCAAGCCGGAGCTCTGGAGCACATGCGCCCAGAGCCAGTGCTCTGTGACAAGAGAGGCCACTGCGATGGGAGGCCCACACAGGCCAAAAGAACAAAGATAAATAAATGAAAGATCAATAGAAGTGGCCAAAAAATATTAAATAAATGAATAAATAAAAGCAACCACAAAGCTCACGCGTCTAGTAGTTGATAGAGCCAGGAATTGAACCCGCATCTATCCAGAATCAAAGTAGAAAGTTCCTTCTACCACAAGAACTCCAAAAACTGAAGAGCAAATTTTCAAATACAATTTTTTTTAAAAGAGGAGATACCTTCTTGCAAGTCAAAAATTTCATCTTCATCTTCTCATAAAGTGTTCCACAGGAAGCTTTTTCTTAAATTCCCAGCTTTCAGCTTCCTAGTTAATTATGCTTACATTAAATTTTATTTATAATTTAGGAACAAAATTGAAAATCAAAAGATTTACCATTATGTCTTATAGAGTTGCATATACTGGCAGAACGTTCAATTAGATTTAATCTACATTAATTAATTAAGCTTTCTATTTTAACAAAGTTCTTTATTAAAGTACTTAAATCAGGAAAAATAAACATTAAATCTGCATTGCTATTAAGATAACTCCACAAGACAGATTCATCTCTGTTGCTCTTCCAAGTGCTCTACTGGCACTATAAAAAAAAAAAGAATAAAAATCTATCAAATTAGAAATATAGACAAGAATAAGAGTGCCCATTCCATTACATAAAAGAGTCTATTTCAATTACTGCCTCCAGGTATGTTTCCAATTACCTTTATATTTAAGTTTTCCATTTCATTTTATCTACTCACTCAAGATATTCATGGGAACTCATTTGGCTTAGCTACCAAGGGAGCTTCTAGATACTACTGTACTAAGATGTTTGCTCCTGGTTTAAGGAATCCTCTTCCAAATCATCCAATTATGGCTGCCAGAATCCCATCAGGTGGGAGAGATGCTTGCCTTTACCTGCAAGGAAACAGCCACTGAAAACACTCTTCCACCACTAATTCAATAATGGCCTTGCTTGAAAATAGTTTGAAGTCTAACAGAAATTGGAAGCAGTGATTTCCAAAACAGTTCATGCAGTTTTTCTGGATGACAGTTTTGGAAAAGTCAGTGAATGATGACTTCCCATGGCACACATGAGGGAGAGTGCTGAGATCCTAAATATGGTTCCCCATGGTGCTTCATCAGCAAAGGTGACTTTTCACTGGAAAGTGAACACTATCAGAAGGTTTGGGTGGTAGATATTATTTTCCTTTAACCAGCAAACTAAGGTAGATGTTCACTTATCTGGCCACTCCTCAGCCTCCTCTTTCTCTTCACCATCATGTTTGTTTGTTTGTTTTTTAATCAGATGCCAAGAACTATGGTAGATATTTAGTAAACACTTCTTTTTTCCCAAAACTTCAAATTTTTCATTTTGTATTGGGGTACAGCTGATCAACAATGTTGTGGTAGTTTCAGCTGTACAGCGAAGGGACTCAAACCCCACTCCTATCCAGGATGGCATATAACATTAAGCAGAAGTCCATTTTGCATGCAGCATTTCCATTTTAAATATAGCAGTGTGGCAAATACTTCTCTTTACAAAAATCCCAATGAATTACTCATTTCAGTCTCCAGATATCAACAGCTTTTCACTGTTCTGTGCAGTCTCCCACATATGGTACCATCCAGTGAGGTATTTATTCCTGGGACAACATATTCCATGTGAGCCTCTATAATCTGCCATGAAATCTCTGAGCAGCCCTAACCAGAGCTGAAGAAAACAAGTCATCTATCCACTTAATATGAATAGTTGTTTAGTACGTATTATGTACCTCAGAGTACCATCTGGAAAAAAAACCCTATGTGACACAGTTTCTTACCTACGCTACGTTCATTACTGGGGCACAGACCACGTCCCAAACAATCAAGACAGAGACTACCTAGTTACTCCAGTATCCAGGTTTTCTCATCCTTGGCACACAGCTTGACCAATTTCCCTATAATGGCCAATAAAACGTGGTACAAGCAAAGCATGACACTTACAGGCTTAGCTTTTAAACCTATTCAGGGAGATTATGGCAAAGGTCTAATTATAGTAGAAGCTATTAATCTACCTCTCTCAGAAAATCACGGTTCAAGTTCAGATATTAAAACACATAGGTGAAGAACACAAATGAGACGTCACACATAAAGTTTTATCTATGTACACACCAACTAAAATTAAAAGTAGCATGCATGCACAGGTACCAAGAAAGTTTCTCAATCTCATCATGTTACAGCACATACAATACACCAATTAACAATGAAACCAGAAAGTATTTTTTCATTTAATCACTTTGAAATTTTTAAATATTCCTCCAACTTAGATCATAAAGGAAGTTAAACTGAAATTAAAAACTATAGAAAAGTACAGAAAATGAAAACAGTTCACAGTAGCATCAATGAGCTGTATTTAAAGTAATACTCATAGGAAAATACACAGCCTTCAGTGATTTTACTAGTAAAGAGAAAATACTGAAATCAAATTAACTAGTAAAAGAGTTAGTAAAAATACCGAAGTGATTGAGCAAGAGGTAAGAAGGAAAACTCAATGAATTTAAAATGAAAAAACAGTATATCTGATCAATAAAACTTAACTATTTCTTAAAGTAGGCAATAGTTAAAGATAGGTTTCCATTTTAAATATAGCAGTGTGGCAAATACTTCTCTTTACAAAATCCCAATGAATTACTCATTTCAGTCTCCAGATATCAACAGCTTTTCACTGTTCTGTGCAGTCTCCCACATATGGTACCATCCAGTGAGGTATTTATTCCTGGGACAACATATTCCATGTGAGCCTCTATAATCTGCCATGAAATCTCTGAGCAGCCCTAACCAGAGCTGAAGAAAACAAGTCATCTATCCACTTAATATGAATAGTTGTTTAGTACGTATTATGTACCTCAGAGTACCATCTGGAAAAAAAACCCTATGTGACACAGTTTCTTACCTACGCTACGTTCATTACTGGGGCACAGACCACGTCCCAAACAATCAAGACAGAGACTACCTAGTTACTCCAGTATCCAGGTTTTCTCATCCTTGGCACACAGCTTGACCAATTTCCCTATAATGGCCAATAAAACGTGGTACAAGCAAAGCATGACACTTACAGGCTTAGCTTTTAAACCTATTCAGGGAGATTATGGCAAAGGTCTAATTATAGTAGAAGCTATTAATCTACCTCTCTCAGAAAATCACGGTTCAAGTTCAGATATTAAAACACATAGGTGAAGAACACAAATGAGACGTCACACATAAAGTTTTATCTATGTACACACCAACTAAAATTAAAAGTAGCATGCATGCACAGGTACCAAGAAAGTTTCTCAATCTCATCATGTTACAGCACATACAATACACCAATTAACAATGAAACCAGAAAGTATTTTTTCATTTAATCACTTTGAAATTTTTAAATATTCCTCCAACTTAGATCATAAAGGAAGTTAAACTGAAATTAAAACTATAGAAAAGTACAGAAAATGAAAACAGTTCACAGTAGCATCAATGAGCTGTATTTAAAGTAATACTCATAGGAAAATACACAGCCTTCAGTGATTTTACTAGTAAAGAGAAAATACTGAAATCAAATTAACTAGTAAAAGAGTTAGTAAAAATACCGAAGTGATTGAGCAAGAGGTAAGAAGGAAAACTCAATGAATTTAAAATGAAAAAACAGTATATCTGATCAATAAAACTTAACTATTTCATTAAATAGGGCAATAAGTTACACAGTCCATGATGAGCTTTACCAAGAAAGAAATACTTATTTCACATTCTAAGTTAATAAAGATAACAACCACAAATATAAAAATATTATTAAGTAAAGGAATATAATGTCCTACTATTTGCCCAAAGTGGGGAGGTCTCAATGAAATAGGATTTCAACAAAACGTAAATTGGTCCATGGAAGAGTTTAGAATTAATTAAATAGAACAATACCATAAAAGAGATGGGAAATGAACATTTTCAGTAATAAAAGATTTCCCAGCCTCCCCAAACACAAATTATCAGCCCATATTATTTTCAGACTAAGTCTATCAGAAACATTTATGAAAGAGGTATTTCCTATATATTTTCAGTATTTCAGAAATAATTCAACATTATGGACTCATATAATGTAATTAATGTCAATAAATAAAAGGAAGAACCATAATTATATCAAAATATACCCTGAAGAGGGCGTTTAATAAAATGTTACATCTGTTCATGAGTTTTTTGCCTTTTAAATCAGATGATGACTTTACACACACATACTTATATACGTAAGTGATATTGACTTAATAAATGTAACACCCATTCATGATCATTTGGCCTTCCAGCAAATCAGGAATAGAACAAAGTTTCCTTTACATGATGGCATATATGTGAGTGTGTATATATGTGTATATATACACACACAAACATATATGATAGATTGATAGATTAGAAGTCACCACACATTATACAGATTCATGTGTTCCATATATAAAGACAGTATTGTCTTCTGTTTCTTCCTTTTAAATATTCCTCCAACTTAGAAAAATTAAAAAACTATAGAAAAGTACAGAAAATGAAAACAGTTCACAGTAGCATCAATGAGCTGTATTTAAAGTAATACTCATAGGAAAATACACAGCCTTCAGTGATTTTACTAGTAAAGAGAAAATACTGAAATCAAATTAACTAGTAAAAGAGTTAGTAAAAATACCGAAGTGATTGAGCAAGAGGTAAGAAGGAAAACTCAATGAATTTAAAATGAAAAAACAGTATATCTGATCAATAAAACTTAACTATTTCATTAAATAGGGCAATAAGTTACACAGTCCATGATGAGCTTTACCAAGAAAGAAATACTTATTTCACATTCTAAGTTAATAAAGATAACAACCACAAATATAAAAATATTATTAAGTAAAGGAATATAATGTCCTACTATTTGCCCAAAGTGGGGAGGTCTCAATGAAATAGGATTTCAACAAAACGTAAATTGGTCCATGGAAGAGTTTAGAATTAATTAAATAGAACAATACCATAAAAGAGATGGGAAATGAACATTTTCAGTAATAAAAGATTTCCCAGCCTCCCCAAACACAAATTATCAGCCCATATTATTTTCAGACTAAGTCTATCAGAAACATTTATGAAAGAGGTATTTCCTATATATTTTCAGTATTTCAGAAATAATTCAACATTATGGACTCATATAATGTAATTAATGTCAATAAATAAAAGGAAGAACCATAATTATATCAAAATATACCCTGAAGAGGGCGTTTAATAAAATGTTACATCTGTTCATGAGTTTTTTGCCTTTTAAATCAGATGATGACTTTACACACACATACTTATATACGTAAGTGATATTGACTTAATAAATGTAACACCCATTCATGATCATTTGGCCTTCCAGCAAATCAGGAATAGAACAAAGTTTCCTTTACATGATGGCATATATGTGAGTGTGTATATATGTGTATATATACACACACAAACATATATGATAGATTGATAGATTAGAAGTCACCACACATTATACAGATTCATGTGTTCCTTATCAGTTTAATATAAAGACAGTATTGTCTTCTGTTTCTTCCTGACTTTTAATAAGGACCTTTAATCTGATGATTATCCTTTACTGTCATGAAGAGTCCAGCCAGTATTGTAAGACAACAAAAAGGGATAGCTTGTATAAATTAAAATAGAATAGATGCTTCATAATTATTTTCAGAGAATTAATATAAAGTTGGCATTAAATTAAAATTGGCTAGGGGGTTCTGACTCAAGACAGTGACACAGAAAGATCCTGAGCACACTCCTTCCAATGGACATACTGAGTCTACAGCTACCTATCGAACAATTTACTCTGGAAAAAGCCTAAACACTTGCTGACCGTGTGGGGCAAATAAGGAAAAAACTAAATTGAATCATGGTAAACCCCACCCCTAGTTCAGAGATCCATATCCTGGAGGGAATTCAAAACCTAGAGCTTCATTCTAAAGAACAAAATATTTGAACTCCACATCAGGCACCCCAGTTCTTAAGATCTGCATCTAAAAGACAAGTCCCCCACAATGATCAGGCTTTGAAAACCAGTGATTCATGTTCACAGGACCTACAAGGCTATAATGATTTGAAAAAGAGCTGGCACAACTCAACACCAAAACAAAACCAAACAACCCAGTCAAAAAATGAGAAAAAGACCTAAACAGGCATCTCGCCAAAGAAGACATACAAATGGCCAACAAACACATGAAAAGATGCTCAACATCCCTCCTTGTTACAGAAATGCAAACCAAAACTACAAGGAGATATCACCTCACACCAGTCAGAATGGCCATCGTCAAAAAATCCACAGACAATAAATGCTGTAGAGGGTGTGGAGAAAAAGGAACACTTTAGCACTGTTGGTGGGAATGTAAACTGATACAGCCATTATGGAAGACACTATGGAGATTTCTTTAAAAACTAGGAATAGAAGCACCATATGACCCAGCAATCCCAATATTAGGTATATATCCTGAAGACACTGAAAGAGACATGTACCCCACTGTTCATTGCAGCACTATTTACAATAGCTAGAACATGGAAATGACCTAGATGTCCATCAACAAATGAACGGATAAAGAAGCTATGGTACATATATACAATGGAATATCTCTCAGCCATAAAAAGAAATGCATTTGAATCAATCCTAATGAGGTAGATGAATCTAGAACCTATTAAACAAAGAGAAGTCAAAAAGGACAAATACAGTATACTAACACATATGTGGAATCTAGAAAGATGGTACTGATAAATGCACATGCAGGGCAGCAAGAATAGACTTATGGTCATTGAGGGGGAGGGAGGAGTGGATGAGAAGTATGTAAAAAGTAACATGGAAACCTTCACTACCATATGTAAAAGAGAAAAATCATTGTGAATATGCTATAAGACTAAGGGAACTTGTATGGGGGCTATGCAACAACCTGGAGGGGTGGGATGCGGAGGGCCTGGGAGGGGGATTCAGGTGGGAGGAGTGAAGGATATACCTATGACTAATTTGGATTTATGTATGCCCATAAACAACAAAAATCTGTAAAAGTATAATAAACATAATATATATTATGTATATATATAATAAGCAAGTCCATCAATGTGTTCAACCACCTCAAGGCTTCATCTAGCCAAACATTTTCCTGGAACTACACTACACCCTTTACACTTGCTTGTCCAGGAGCTTTGGCCTGGGGAGAAAGCTTCCATTTTGGGCTTCCTTGGTGACTCAGATGGTAAAGAATCTGCCCTCAATGGGGAAGACCTGGGTTTGATCCCTAGGTAGGGAAGATCCCCTGGAGAAGGAAATGGCAACCACACCAGTATTCTTCACTGGAGAATTCCATGGACAGAGAAGCTTGGACTACAGTTCATTCCGGTTTACAAAAGAGTCGGACACGACCAATGAGGCTGGTAGACACAGTCTTTCCTTCTCTCTCTTCTTGCTCTAAAATCCACAGACAATAAATGCTGTAGAGGGTGTGGAGAAAAAGGAACACTTTAGCACTGTTGGTGGGAATGTAAACTGATACAGCCATTATGGAAGACACTATGGAGATTTCTTTAAAAACTAGGAATAGAAGCACCATATGACCCAGCAATCCCAATATTAGGTATATATCCTGAAGACACTGAAAGAGACATGTACCCCACTGTTCATTGCAGCACTATTTACAATAGCTAGAACATGGAAATGACCTAGATGTCCATCAACAAATGAACGGATAAAGAAGCTATGGTACATATATACAATGGAATATCTCTCAGCCATAAAAAGAAATGCATTTGAATCAATCCTAATGAGGTAGATGAATCTAGAACCTATTAAACAAAGAGAAGTCAAAAAGGACAAATACAGTATACTAACACATATGTGGAATCTAGAAAGATGGTACTGATAAATGCACATGCAGGGCAGCAAGAATAGACTTATGGTCATTGAGGGGGAGGGAGGAGTGGATGAGAAGTATGTAAAAAGTAACATGGAAACCTTCACTACCATATGTAAAAGAGAAAAATCATTGTGAATATGCTATAAGACTAAGGGAACTTGTATGGGGGCTATGCAACAACCTGGAGGGGTGGGATGCGGAGGGCCTGGGAGGGGGATTCAGGTGGGAGGAGTGAAGGATATACCTATGACTAATTTGGATTTATGTATGCCCATAAACAACAAAAATCTGTAAAAGTATAATAAACATAATATATATTATGTATATATATAATAAGCAAGTCCATCAATGTGTTCAACCACCTCAAGGCTTCATCTAGCCAAACATTTTCCTGGAACTACACTACACCCTTTACACTTGCTTGTCCAGGAGCTTTGGCCTGGGGAGAAAGCTTCCATTTTGGGCTTCCTTGGTGACTCAGATGGTAAAGAATCTGCCCTCAATGGGGAAGACCTGGGTTTGATCCCTAGGTAGGGAAGATCCCCTGGAGAAGGAAATGGCAACCACACCAGTATTCTTCACTGGAGAATTCCATGGACAGAGAAGCTTGGACTACAGTTCATTCGGTCACAAAAAGAGTCGGACACGACTGAGTGACTTTCACTTTTTCACAGACTCTTTGGCCTGGGGAGCAAGCTTCCAATTTGGCACGCTTATGGGGGCCAACTCAAGAGGCTCTCAGGGAATGCAGGCTGGTAGACACAGTCTTTCCCTTCTCTCTCTTCTTTGCTCCAGCTCACCAATAAATCCTAGAGAGGCCCTTATACCTTGTCTGAGATTATCTAATTACTTTGAATTCCCTAATAGAGGGACCTTTCTCAAAATGAAAACCCTTTCATAGTTTCGCATTATCTATGGGGTCTTTAGTCCAGGGTTTTGACATGGCATCAAACCACTGAAAGGATCTGGCTTTCTGCCTGCCTCCATAATACCACCCATGACTAACTACCCCACACACATTTATGGCCAGCCACTCGCCTGTTCCTTCCCCAAATCATGACAACTGCTTTTTGGAATGCTTTTCTTTCTATTCCTTACTCCTCACTCATCCTGCCAAATATCTACACACTTGACTTCTTTATACAACCATCATCCTTCCATAGCTTACTACAAAGCTTAGTAGAATTGACAGTGACTACTTTTACCCCCTAAACACAAGTTTCCAGAACTGCATATACAATTCTCCATGACATTCATTTAGCCAACCTCCCTACTAACTTCTGTGATATGATCCTTAGAATAAAAATTCTGCATCATTCATCTTAATATTTCCAGTGTCAAGCACAGTTTCTGTATAAAGTTAACACAATGAAGGCTTACTGGAGGCTGTTGGTAAACATACTAATTAAGTCAATGACTCTGATGAATAGAATGTGGTTGTTTATGAGCAAAGTCTATCAGGACATAAAAAAACAGGTGAGAAAGACACTCATGGGTCATCCTTGGAGAACAAACAAGAAAGCCACCTCACCCCAAGTGAATTCTTAATGGAAAGCAAGTCCATGAATGCATTCATCAACCTTAAGCCTTCATCTAGCCAAACATTTTCCTGGAATTACACCCTTAACATAGTCCATGAAGTCCAGGTAGATTTCAAGAAGTAGAAAGCACTGACCTGCGTTCCAGTTCTCGAATGGACAGGATCACTCCTGATGTGGATGGTTTCTGCTGCACAGTAGCCAGAAAGGTGAACTCACTCTTATTCCGGAAGAGCTGAATTAATTTTTCACTCACATGAGGGGCTGCATGGATCTCTCTTTCTGCATCTACAAATCAGGGAGGAAGAGAAGCAGAAACAAAAGGGGACAGAGAAGAGGCAATAGATGAGGAGGAGAAGGGGAAGGAAAGTGGAATATAGAAGGCAAAAGAGGACAGGGAATATGAGAAGGAAAAGGAGAAGAGACACACAGTTAAAAAAGGTCTTGTCTGGGGGACCCAGGACACCTTTCCCCTCTTGCCCTCGTGCCAATAGTTTCCACTCTCTGGCACCACTCCTCACTGTACACAGCTGTCTGCACTCAAGGGAAAGCCTGGAAATGCTGTCCCGGCCACTGTGCCTACTTGTCACTTTGACGAGTCCACCATTGGCCAGTAAGTGATTTTCTGATGGGAATTCTGATGGGACACTGAACAATCTGGCCTGCTGAAAACAGATTAGATTGCTGCAAATAAGGTGAGAAGCAGTCAGATAAATGGGGTCGAAACTTCAGAGAATCCTGAGTGTAACAAGATCCAGTGCCACTCAGTGGGCTCTTATTTCCATTTTCCGGTGGCCTCAGCTTCTTTCTCTCCATGCGTATCTATGGAAGTATGTCCTTGCTTTGTGACCAGGAGAGATTTACTAGAGATAATATGCCAAACTACTCTGCTTTTGCTTAAAGAATAAATACAAGGCATGCTCAGGATCCACCCATGTGCCTGGAATTCCTGTACACTTGCAATGGAAGACTTTCCTCATGAAATACGTGTTATAGTTGAGGCCAATTCAGCAGGCCTAGAAGTGTGAGTTCAGCCTAAGTACGTTTTGTTACAATGACTCTGATGAATAGAATGTGGTTGTTTATGAGCAAAGTCTATCAGGACATAAAAACAGGTGAGAAAGACACTCATGGGTCATCCTTGGAGAACAAACAAGAAAGCCACCTCACCCCAAGTGAATTCTTAATGGAAAGCAAGTCCATGAATGCATTCATCAACCTTAAGCCTTCATCTAGCCAAACATTTTCCTGGAATTACACCCTTAACATAGTCCATGAAGTCCAGGTAGATTTCAAGAAGTAGAAAGCACTGACCTGCGTTCCAGTTCTCGAATGGACAGGATCACTCCTGATGTGGATGGTTTCTGCTGCACAGTAGCCAGAAAGGTGAACTCACTCTTATTCCGGAAGAGCTGAATTAATTTTTCACTCACATGAGGGGCTGCATGGATCTCTCTTTCTGCATCTACAAATCAGGGAGGAAGAGAAGCAGAAACAAAAGGGGACAGAGAAGAGGCAATAGATGAGGAGGAGAAGGGGAAGGAAAGTGGAATATAGAAGGCAAAAGAGGACAGGGAATATGAGAAGGAAAAGGAGAAGAGACACACAGTTAAAAAAGGTCTTGTCTGGGGGACCCAGGACACCTTTCCCCTCTTGCCCTCGTGCCAATAGTTTCCACTCTCTGGCACCACTCCTCACTGTACACAGCTGTCTGCACTCAAGGGAAAGCCTGGAAATGCTGTCCCGGCCACTGTGCCTACTTGTCACTTTGACGAGTCCACCATTGGCCAGTAAGTGATTTTCTGATGGGAATTCTGATGGGACACTGAACAATCTGGCCTGCTGAAAACAGATTAGATTGCTGCAAATAAGGTGAGAAGCAGTCAGATAAATGGGGTCGAAACTTCAGAGAATCCTGAGTGTAACAAGATCCAGTGCCACTCAGTGGGCTCTTATTTCCATTTTCCGGTGGCCTCAGCTTCTTTCTCTCCATGCGTATCTATGGAAGTATGTCCTTGCTTTGTGACCAGGAGAGATTTACTAGAGATAATATGCCAAACTACTCTGCTTTTGCTTAAAGAATAAATACAAGGCATGCTCAGGATCCACCCATGTGCCTGGAATTCCTGTACACTTGCAATGGAAGACTTTCCTCATGAAATACGTGTTATAGTTGAGGCCAATTCAGCAGGCCTAGAAGTGTGAGTTCAGCCTAATCCTGCTCCTAGACAGGAATCTTTCTGCAACTTCTGTATAACAAGAGGCATCCCTCATTTCATACTCAAACTCATGCTTATTGTAATAAAACTGTAAAACTGTTACATGAGTATTTTACACTGGCACTAGAAAGTGGATTGGAATTAGAGAAAATTATTCCGAGGATTGGTGGCCTCCTCTCAAGACCAGCAATGTCCTCTGAGTGTGAGAGCCGGGATACATATGATAATTACTCCCGTATTTCTCCAGAACTGCCTGAGGAACTTTTGAAAAATATATTGTAGATCTGCATCATTCACAATAGCCAAGCTACAAAAACAACCTAAGGGTTCATCAGCATATGAATGGGTAAAGAAGCTGTGGCATATACATACAATGGAATCCTACTCAGCCATAAAAAAGAATGAAATACTGCCATCTGAGGAAACATGAATGGACTTGTTGGACCTTATGCTAAATAAAATAAGACAGACAAGAAGGACAACTACCATATGATATCACATATGTGGAATCTAAAAAATATAATAAACTAGGGAATATAGCAAAAACAGAGCAGAGTCACAGGCAGCGAATAAACTAGTGGTTACCAATGGGAGAGAGGTGGGGCACCGACTACATGGGCTTGGGGAGAAGAGGGATACACTATGGGCCATAACATAGGCTCAGGGATGTACCGTACAACATGGGAATACAGCCATGATTTTGGGTTAACTCTAAATGGAAAATAACCTTTAAATAAGGTGAGAAGCAGTCAGATAAATGGGGTCGAAACTTCAGAGAATCCTGAGTGTAACAAGATCCAGTGCCACTCAGTGGGCTCTTATTTCCATTTTCCGGTGGCCTCAGCTTCTTTCTCCATGCGTATCTATGGAAGTATGTCCTTGCTTTGTGACCAGGAGAGATTTACTAGAGATAATATGCCAAACTACTCTGCTTTTGCTTAAAGAATAAATACAAGGCATGCTCAGGATCCACCCATGTGCCTGGAATTCCTGTACACTTGCAATGGAAGACTTTCCTCATGAAATACGTGTTATAGTTGAGGCCAATTCAGCAGGCCTAGAAGTGTGAGTTCAGCCTAATCCTGCTCCTAGACAGGAATCTTTCTGCAACTTCTGTATAACAAGAGGCATCCCTCATTTCATACTCAAACTCATGCTTATTGTAATAAAACTGTAAAACTGTTACATGAGTATTTTACACTGGCACTAGAAAGTGGATTGGAATTAGAGAAAATTATTCCGAGGATTGGTGGCCTCCTCTCAAGACCAGCAATGTCCTCTGAGTGTGAGAGCCGGGATACATATGATAATTACTCCCGTATTTCTCCAGAACTGCCTGAGGAACTTTTGAAAAATATATTGTAGATCTGCATCATTCACAATAGCCAAGCTACAAAAACAACCTAAGGGTTCATCAGCATATGAATGGGTAAAGAAGCTGTGGCATATACATACAATGGAATCCTACTCAGCCATAAAAAAGAATGAAATACTGCCATCTGAGGAAACATGAATGGACTTGTTGGACCTTATGCTAAATAAAATAAGACAGACAAGAAGGACAACTACCATATGATATCACATATGTGGAATCTAAAAAATATAATAAACTAGGGAATATAGCAAAAACAGAGCAGAGTCACAGGCAGCGAATAAACTAGTGGTTACCAATGGGGAGAGAGGTGGGGCACCGACTACATGGGCTTGGGGAGAAGAGGGATACACTATGGGCCATAACATAGGCTCAGGGATGTACCGTACAACATGGGAATACAGCCATGATTTTGGGTTAACTCTAAATGGAAAATAACCTTTAAAAATTGTATAAAAAAATTTTAAAAGAAAAACAGAACTACAAAAGCCATGCTGCTCAAGCAATATCACAAACTTGTATTTAGATCTTGAAGAACCTCATTCTAACGAGTGGCTTTTAACAGAAAGAAATCCTCATTAAATACTTGACCTTAGGCCTCATTCTTCTCATTTGCAAAATGAGAAGGGGGGACTAGGTGATTTCTCATGGTCTCCCAGCTTCATCACCTAGAATCCTACACACTGCTGTTTCAAGTTTGCAGCACAAAAAAGAACACCAGAGTCTTCCATCTGTAGAAGTCTAGGCTATAGGTTGTGGGAAGTGAGAAATAAGAGTACTTCCTGCTGTATCAGAAAACAAAGAAAGTCACAGTCATCAGTAATTGCAGCCACCACAGAAGATGAGCTGGTGAGCCCTTAAGAAGATCTGCTGGAAGTAGGTGAGGGAACTCAGGAGGAAAGAACATCTGTTACTAACAGCAGTCATCAGACAATAGCCACTCCCCACAGTAAGCCCTGAGGAAACTCAAGATGTGAAAATAAGACACTGACTCCAGAGAGCTAAGAGACACATCAAAGGAATGATTTTCAGGGAGCCCAGATTCCTGCATCTCTCCATACAAAGGAAAGCACTAAATTCCTTAACTTGGGTTGTCTTCTTTTCTTGAATTTAGACTTCCTGCCCTTTGTTGCAAAACATCAATACAACTAGCCTCTCCACCTCACTTCCTCAGAGGAGTTCTCTCAGGGTTACTTGAACGGCTGCCTTCCAGGCTTAAGTCCTAAACATTTCTACAGAATAAAACAAAATTCTCAACTTTGAGGTTGTCACTATTTTTTAAGTGCACAGAATCAAGGCCAGTCCTCTGCCTAAGGAGGAACCCAACTGAAGAACACTCTACCCACGGAAAACTGTCCTGAATGGCCTTTGCTTTCACGCCCAGAGAAACCGCTTCACTACTTTATTACGAAGCGGCGTGCTATCAGGCTTCCGCCAAGGGCTGAGGTAAGAGCCACTTGGGGAACACTTCTATGCCTTCTACAAATCCTAGCCGAAGACTTCCCATAGTGATATTCAAAACCTATTAGACGCATAAACAAATCATGCTGTCAACTAGAGATGATTAGCCAATGTTTTTGGCTAATAAAATGTTATTTTTATTATTATTACTGCTGAACCAAGAGCCTGCTAATCATTTTCACCTAGAATTTAGTGCCAGGAAAAAACTCTTGGTTCGAGATTAACTTCTATGTTTACTGGTTTTCTTTTTGCTCTTTCTTTTATTCAATCAATTAGGGATCAACTGATTGGTGGTGACTGCCTAGTGAGCTCTGAGGCCCAGTGAAAAGAGGTTCATCGTTGATCAACAGTGTCTACTGGGAGTTACGAAAATCAGATCAGTTATGGGTGTCCTCACCTCTCATTTCCCCTGAGAGATATAATCAAACCTGATGACCAATAACTCCAAAATTCTTATCTGCAGCCCTGTGTGTTTGTGTGTGTGAGTGTATGCGTGGGTGTTAGTCACTCAGTCGTGTCTCACTCCTTGAGACCCCATGGACTGCAGCCAACCAGGTACCTGTGTCTAAGGAATTCTCCAGACAAGAATACTAGAGTGGGTTACCTTTCCCTTCTCCAGGGGATCTTCCCAACCCAGGAGTTCCAGTCTTAGCAAATGAAACTACCCACTTCCTTAGGCCAAAAAGCTAGAAACTGTCCTATATTTTATTCTTCACCCTCCCTTTTAAGTCCAAGAACACATCAGGAGGGTTCTGGCAGCTGGTATCTGTTCTTTTCTCCCCAGCTCCACTCCAACTCTTATCCAAGCTGCCGTCATCTCTCCAAACAGCATCCTCAGGGTCTCCACTCTGTCTTCCCTCCTCCATCTCCCACACAGCAGCCTAAGTGCCCTTCTTAAAGCAGATGTCAGGGTCATTTCCATCTGCTACATAAAACCCTCCAGTGGCTTCCCATTGCTCCCAGGGTAAAATCAGGCTCTACAGAATGGCCTCTGTCACGCCCAGAGAAACCGCTTCACTACTTTATTACGAAGCGGCGTGCTATCAGGCTTCCGCCAAGGGCTGAGGTAAGAGCCACTTGGGGAACACTTCTATGCCTTCTACAAATCCTAGCCGAAGACTTCCCATAGTGATATTCAAAACCTATTAGACGCATAAACAAATCATGCTGTCAACTAGAGATGATTAGCCAATGTTTTTGGCTAATAAAATGTTATTTTTATTATTATTACTGCTGAACCAAGAGCCTGCTAATCATTTTCACCTAGAATTTAGTGCCAGGAAAAAACTCTTGGTTCGAGATTAACTTCTATGTTTACTGGTTTTCTTTTTGCTCTTTCTTTTATTCAATCAATTAGGGATCAACTGATTGGTGGTGACTGCCTAGTGAGCTCTGAGGCCCAGTGAAAAGAGGTTCATCGTTGATCAACAGTGTCTACTGGGAGTTACGAAAATCAGATCAGTTATGGGTGTCCTCACCTCTCATTTCCCCTGAGAGATATAATCAAACCTGATGACCAATAACTCCAAAATTCTTATCTGCAGCCCTGTGTGTTTGTGTGTGTGAGTGTATGCGTGGGTGTTAGTCACTCAGTCGTGTCTCACTCCTTGAGACCCCATGGACTGCAGCCAACCAGGTACCTGTGTCTAAGGAATTCTCCAGACAAGAATACTAGAGTGGGTTACCTTTCCCTTCTCCAGGGGATCTTCCCAACCCAGGAGTTCCAGTCTTAGCAAATGAAACTACCCACTTCCTTAGGCCAAAAAGCTAGAAACTGTCCTATATTTTATTCTTCACCCTCCCTTTTAAGTCCAAGAACACATCAGGAGGGTTCTGGCAGCTGGTATCTGTTCTTTTCTCCCCAGCTCCACTCCAACTCTTATCCAAGCTGCCGTCATCTCTCCAAACAGCATCCTCAGGGTCTCCACTCTGTCTTCCCTCCTCCATCTCCCACACAGCAGCCTAAGTGCCCTTCTTAAAGCAGATGTCAGGGTCATTTCCATCTGCTACATAAAACCCTCCAGTGGCTTCCCATTGCTCCCAGGGTAAAATCAGGCTCTACAGAATGGCCTCTGTGCCACACCCAAATTAACTCTTGCCCACATCTCCCTTCTCCTTCAGCTCTCACTACACATGCAACCTCTGGTCACTCCCTCCAACAAAACCCCCATTAATGTCTTAGAGGCCTCTTTGTTGATTTCTCCTACCTATCATAATATATGTATTGTGATCAATTATTTCCATGTATCACTTATGATAACCTTTTTCCATGTTTCTTGCCTTATTTCCTTTCTTTCCTTACTTGACTATAAACATCATGAGTGTATGTATACTTATGTATTCATTGCTGTATCCATAGTTATTAGTAGCTGACAGTAAACAGGCATCCAATCAAGACTTATTAACTAATGTTTTTTCCATTTATGTCATTTATAGTGTTTATATTTTTACTTCAAGTAACCACAAATATTACAGTCAGAAAATAGCATGATACCTTTTGGACAACTAGGAGATAAATGAGTACTTCTAAAGTGCCAGCGACTTCAAATTAAAGTGATTTCCAATGCCGTTTCAGTCTATTGCTCTTTGTAGGAAACCCCAGCTAATGGGTTCATCCAGGCCAACCACGCTTCTGTTCATCCAACCTTCCTAGAAAGGTGAACATTCCTTTTGCTGGCTTTTCTCATTTCTCAATTGTAAATGACTGGCATGCTGAAGCAAAGAGATTCCATTAGCACACAGAGTGAAATGTTAAAAAAAAAAAATCTACTTTGACAAATTGAAACTTTATGCACACTCTCATTTTGGAAAAAAGTTCTTTCAAATAAACGTTGACCATAATTCAGCCAGTAAAAGAATATAAGAAATGCTACTACTTTTATAATTACAATTAAGACCAGGTTTCGAGTAACTAATGACTAAGTTCTGCAGTTAAGTAAGCTCTGTGACCTTAGATAAGATACTTGACCTCTCGGGCTTCCCCTGGTGGTCCAGTGGATAAGGACACCGCCTTGCAGTGCAAGGGGCGCCGGTTCGATCCCTGGCCTGGGAAGATCGCACGTGCCGCGGAGCGGCTGGACTGATGTGTCCAATCGCCGAGCCAGAGCTCTGGAGCGCATGCGCCCAGAGCTAGCGCTCTGCGACAACAGACGCCACCGCGATGGGAGGCCCGCAGGAGCCAAAGAACAAAGACGGATGAAAATAGAGAAATGAAAGACCAATGGAAGTGGCCCGCCCGCTCCCCTCCTTCCCCAACCCGACCCCCACCCAAAATAAATAAATAAATAAATAAATCTTTAAGGCTGAGCCTTAGCCACTGAACCACCAGTGAAATTTCCAGAGTGGGTTTCTTAAAAAAAAAAAAAAAAAAAAAAGATACTTGACCTCTCTAATCCTCACATGCCATATCTGAAAATTTACAGGATTGAACCTCATGGTCTCCAACGTCCTTCCTAGCTTCAACATCTAATTTCTGTGAATCAGTTTCCCCTGCTCCTAACCCATATAGCAAGAGGATACTGAGGGCATTTTCCAACTATAAAACACATAGGTTCTATAATTTTTCTGCCAATTTTCCAACATAGCAATAAACACTGTGATCCATTTCTGAAAATATTGGTATGTCACCTACTTTGCTGCAGCCTGCTTTTTTCCCCTGGAGTCAAAAGAGCAAGTGATGAAAAACAGTTCATGAGAACCTAGAATGAATATTGTACTTCTATATGTAATTACCACAATGTGTGTTGGCTGTATTATTTGAGAATATTCATTTCTTCTGCAGAAAACAAGAAAAGCAAGTGGAATGTATAAAATCCAGAAGTGCTAAATACAGATAGCAAGTTAGAAACCTTTGAAATGTGCTAAATATACATTCAATAAATGGAACCTAAGTATGCTGGACATAGATATAAACATAGATATAGAACATAGATATAAAAGAATGAATAAGGGCTTCCCCTGGTGGCCCAGTGGGTAAGGACACCGCCTTGCAATGCAAGGGGCGCCAGTTCGATCCCTGGCCTGGGAAGATCCCACGTGCCGCGGAGCGGCTGGACTGATGTGTCCAATTACCCAGCCGGAACTCTGGAGCGCATGCGCCCGGAGCAGGCACTCTGCAACGACAGACGCCACTGCGATGGGAGGCCCACAGGAGCCAAAGAACAAAGATGGATGAAAACAGAGAAATGAAAGACCAATAGAAGTGGCCCACCCGCTCCCCTCCCTCCCCAACCCGACCCCCGCCCAAAATAAATAAATAAATAAATCTTAAAAAAAAAAAAGGAAATTTACTTTAAAAAAAAAAAAAAGAATGAATAAGAGTATTACTTATAAACAGAATGAGGTGGGAGGACCAAGTCGCCATGTACAATAGCCCCCTTCAGAAGGGTAGCCATGTCCTCCCTGTATCTGACATCTGTCTTTGACAGCCATTCCATTCCTATGTAATCCCACCTGTACTCTCTCTGAGAAAGCCTAATAGAACTCATTGGGCTCACAAATTAACTGGTGAACTACAGCTCTGACCAGACATGTTTGCCCACGTCTCCCAGTAAGAGGAAGCACATTGGCCCAGGCACCTCCTATCTGCTGAACCTCCTTTTTAACAACCTCATTTCTTGTCCACATAGCCATGACATCAGCAAGGAGATTGATGGGCCAGGAGAGAGAAAGACTGAACACAGGACCAGTGCATAACCCAGGAACCCAGAGGGCTAGCCCATCCTTCTCCCCTCCCCCTACCTGAACCCTAGCAACTCTCAGTCCCCTCCTTTCTTCTAGGTATTTTTAAATTATTTGATAAGCCACATGATTCAAGCATCTGAATTTGGTCTACCTGTGAGGCTTTCAATTTTGTGACCTCTGGGAGTATACTTGGAGGCTACCATTGCACCAAGGGAATTTCCTACATAACCACTACTTACAGTGAACATTTTACACTTAAAAAAAAAAAAAAGAAAAGAAAAACAGAATGTCATCCCAAATACTCAAAAGGTTTTGCCTGATCTAGTTAAGAAGTGCTAACTCAGCAGCAAAGGTTGAGTGCTTTCTCCTTCCTAAGATAGAATAGCTATAGCTAGTCACCTTTTAAGAAAGACTAAAAATGCTAATATGATGATTAAGCATCAGTAAAAATGTTAGGTGAAGGGAGGAAGCTGAGGAGTGGAGCAGGAGAGAAATTAAATGGTGATTTCCATAAGCTCTTCTCTACTTAATCTAGAAACAACTTCATTTCCCTTTTCCCTGACATACAGTGTAAGGAAAGTGATGATTTTCATTGTTGGCAGATATACCTGTGTTTATTTCGTGCCAGGGACTGGTGAAAAGGTCAAAACACAATATCTGCCATCAAGGATATCTACATAAGCAAGACAGTTACTTGGTGGAAACCAAGGCACAAAGAAAAAATAAAAAGGAAGGGGACTGGAGATGACCTCATCTAGGATGTATCTTCAAAGCTAAGTCAAAAAGATGAATGAGCATTGACTAGACAGAAGAAATGGGGAGACGAGAGCATTCCTTGCAGCATTGCTTTCGGGCTTCAAACACCACATGTTCTCCATTATCCTGGCATTCTTCTTTCTCTGCAAGCTTCTCTTCCTGAAAGTTCAGCAGGAAAGCACCTACTCAACCTAATACTGGAGGGAACTCTCCACTGATCGGTGAGTCAAGGGAGCAAAAACAGCAGTAACCAGAAACAGACAACACACACACACAGCAGGGCAGCCTGCCTCAGCCGTGCTGATGATGAGTTCAGGCAACATCGTAGTCATCACAGCCCATGAGCACTAAGAATCTCAAAACGTGGCAGAATCTTGATATAGGCATGGCACTGCCTTCTAGCCTGAGTCTCACATAAGCTTGTGCTTAAGCCTGGCCCCGAAAGGTAAAACAACACTGCTAAATTGAAATGACAGTTGGCTTCTCATTTCTAAGCAGAGAGGAAATTTGCCATTTCAGAACTGCCAGCTGTCCAGAGGTCAACTGCTGATGTGTGCAGAGAGGCGTGTGTACCACTGTTAGGTCCTGGGGGCCCTTCTTTGAGAACTTCTGATGGTAGTGATCCAAGCAATTTCAAAGCAGCAGGAATCACAAGCAGAAAGTAGTAGGGACACCAAGAGACCACCACTTAGTGTGTAAGGGATTTCTATCTTCACTAACAAGTTCACAATAATACCCCATTAAATTTCTGTTAGCTCCAGAAGCCAGAATAATATAAAGCAAATATGTGTATGGCTTATTATGGTGCCAAGGGCAGGGTTAACTGCTTGACACGTATTCTCCAATTACAGTAATCTTGGGAGCAGCCATTACTATTTTTCCTACTTAACAAAAAATAGACGTAGCTCAGGGAAACTGGTGAAAAGTTGGTGATTTCCATAAGCTCTTCTACTTAATCTAGAAACAACTTCATTTCCTTTTCCTGACATACAGTGTAAGGAAAGTGATGATTTTCATTGTTGGCAGATATACCTGTGTTTATTTCGTGCCAGGGACTGGTGAAAAGGTCAAAACACAATATCTGCCATCAAGGATATCTACATAAGCAAGACAGTTACTTGGTGGAAACCAAGGCACAAAGAAAAAATAAAAAGGAAGGGGACTGGAGATGACCTCATCTAGGATGTATCTTCAAAGCTAAGTCAAAAAGATGAATGAGCATTGACTAGACAGAAGAAATGGGGAGACGAGAGCATTCCTTGCAGCATTGCTTTCGGGCTTCAAACACCACATGTTCTCCATTATCCTGGCATTCTTCTTTCTCTGCAAGCTTCTCTTCCTGAAAGTTCAGCAGGAAAGCACCTACTCAACCTAATACTGGAGGAACTCTCCACTGATCGGTGAGTCAAGGGAGCAAAAACAGCAGTAACCAGAAACAGACAACACACACACACAGCAGGGCAGCCTGCCTCAGCCGTGCTGATGATGAGTTCAGGCAACATCGTAGTCATCACAGCCCATGAGCACTAAGAATCTCAAAACGTGGCAGAATCTTGATATAGGCATGGCACTGCCTTCTAGCCTGAGTCTCACATAAGCTTGTGCTTAAGCCTGGCCCCGAAAGGTAAAACAACACTGCTAAATTGAAATGACAGTTGGCTTCTCATTTCTAAGCAGAGAGGAAATTTGCCATTTCAGAACTGCCAGCTGTCCAGAGGTCAACTGCTGATGTGTGCAGAGAGGCGTGTGTACCACTGTTAGGTCCTGGGGGCCCTTCTTTGAGAACTTCTGATGGTAGTGATCCAAGCAATTTCAAAGCAGCAGGAATCACAAGCAGAAAGTAGTAGGGACACCAAGAGACCACCACTTAGTGTGTAAGGGATTTCTATCTTCACTAACAAGTTCACAATAATACCCCATTAAATTTCTGTTAGCTCCAGAAGCCAGAATAATATAAAGCAAATATGTGTATGGCTTATTATGGTGCCAAGGGCAGGGTTAACTGCTTGACACGTATTCTCCAATTACAGTAATCTTGGGAGCAGCCATTACTATTTTTCCTACTTAACATATGAGAAAACTAATGTTTACAGAATTCAAAGCATTTTCTAAAAAGACACTGGGCTAGGAGTCCATGGTTCTGAGAATCCTACTTGGCAGGCTGGTTCCATATGCCACACTCTCCACCGTGGCAGGTCTACTGTTGCCAATATGTGTGATCCCAGTGCTTGATACACACAGAAAAGAAACAACTCATCATATACCCAGGACCTGACACTGTATTCACTCAGGAAATTTTTATGAACAATCTATTTGTGCAACCCCTGAGTTAAATAATTCCTGGTGTGACTTCCCTGGTGGGTAAAGAGTCTGCCTTGCAGTGCAAGGGGCACCAGTTCGATCCCTGGCCCGGGAAGATCCCACGTGCCACAGAGCGTCTGGACCGATGTGTTCAACTACCGAGCCAGAGCTCTGGAGCGCATGCGCCAAGAAAAAAAAAATAGTACATTAAATTACAGCTTTTAAACACCAGTTTCTTTTTCATAGGGCTTTCCTGATGGCTCAGTGGGTAAAGAATCTGCCTCCAGTGCAGGAGATCTGGGTTCAATCTCTGGATAGGGAAGATCCCCTGGAGAATGAAATGGCAACCCACTCCAGTATTTTTGTCTGGAGAATTCCATAGACAGAGGAGCCTGGCAGGCTACTGTCCATAGGGTTGCAAAGAGTTGGACACAACCAAGTAACTAATAACTTTCTTCTCATCCCCCTCTTTCTGGTCATCTGTCCATCCTCCACCAAAAAGGTTTGTAGCAATATTTATTTCATTAAGAAATAAAAAGGGGGGTTCCTTGGTGGTTCAGTGGGTAAGGAAACCATCTTGCAGTGCAAGGGGCACTGGTTCGATCCCTGGCCTGGGAAGATCCCACGTGCCGCGGAGCAGCTGGACCGATGTGTCCAATTACCGAGCCAGCGCTTTGGAACACATGTGCCCAGAGAGGGTGCTCTGCGATGAAAGAGGCCACTGTGATGGGAGGCCCACACAGGCCAAAGAACAAAGACAGATGATAATAAATAAAGAAAAAAAAGAAAAAGAGGCCAAAATTACAAAAATAATAAAAATAATAATTCCTGGTTGACCAGATAGTAAAGAATCTGCCTGCAATGTAGCAGACCCATGTACAATCTCTGGGGCAGGAAGATTTCCTGCAGAAGGGAATGGTTACTCACTCTACTATTCTTGCCTGGAGAATTTCACGCACAAAGGAAACTGGCAGACTACAGTCCATTGGGTCACAAAGAGTCAGACAGGCTTAGTGACTAACACTTTCAATTTGAGCTAAGTAATATTCTCCCATTTTATAGGAAAAGAAACTGAGGCACAGAAAGGTTGAATGGCTTGCCCACGGTCACATAGCTTGTGACCGGAGATAAAACTGAGTCCTGCCCCAGCAGAATCAATCAGGACACTCCATGGCATTTGCCCGACACCCCTGCTTACATCCGTCTTGATTCTCTTGTGCTCCCTGTCTCCTACCCTCCTCATCCAGCACTCCAGCCACAGTAGCTCTGGTTTCTTCTCCCAGGACCATGTCCCTTTCCACCTTGATATATTCCTGTCTGCAGTGACCTCTGTCCTTTCCCTCTTCTGTGGATAACAGCTTCATCATTACTGCTCAGGCAAGCTTTCCCTGACCATCCCAGACCAGCTCGTATCCCCACGTTGTCATCATTGTACTTGATATATCAAGGCTTTGTGTGTCTAATCACTCCATGTGTCATTACTTCATTAACAGATAACATGTCCACTTGAATCAATTCAATGAAATGGTTTATCAGTTAGAAACTTACACACAGCCTGATGCCTGGCACATGATAAAACCTCAAAAATTTTAATAATATATTTTGATTCCAGAGTCTGGGACACAACAAAGGAGGTTAACCAAAGACACTCAACTATAACCCCAACCTGCAGAGAAGAATTACATTAAAATAATAAGCCACGGGGTTTCCCTGGTGGTGCAGTGGGTAAAGAGTCTGCCTTGTAGTACAAGGGACACTGATTCAATCCCTGGCCGGGGAGGATCCCACGTGCTGCAGAGCAGTTGAACCAGTGTGTCCAATAATGAGCCGGCGCTCTGGAGTACAAGTGCCCAGAGCCAGTGCTCTGCAACTGGAGAGGCCACTACAATGGGAGGCCCACACAGGCTGAAGAATAAAGATGGATGCAAATAAATAATAAATAAAAGAGACCAAAATTTTAAAAAACAACAATAATAATAATAAGCTGCCTTGTCAAGCTTGTGCTAAGTGACTTCAGTCATGTCCAACTCTTTGTGACTCCCTTGGACTGTAGCCCACCAGGCTCCTCTGTTCACAGGATTTCCCAGACAAGAACACTGGAGTGGGTTTCCATTTCCTCCTTCAGTGGAACTTGAGCTAAGTAATATTCTCCCATTTTATAGGAAAAGAAACTGACACAGAAAGGTTGAATGGCTTGACGGTCACATAGCTTGTGACCGGAGATAAAACTGAGTCCTGCCCCAGCAGAATCAATCAGGACACTCCATGGCATTTGCCCGACACCCCTGCTTACATCCGTCTTGATTCTCTTGTGCTCCCTGTCTCCTACCCTCCTCATCCAGCACTCCAGCCACAGTAGCTCTGGTTTCTTCTCCCAGGACCATGTCCCTTTCCACCTTGATATATTCCTGTCTGCAGTGACCTCTGTCCTTTCCCTCTTCTGTGGATAACAGCTTCATCATTACTGCTCAGGCAAGCTTTCCCTGACCATCCCAGACCAGCTCGTATCCCCACGTTGTCATCATTGTACTTGATATATCAAGGCTTTGTGTGTCTAATCACTCCATGTGTCATTACTTCATTAACAGATAACATGTCCACTTGAATCAATTCAATGAAATGGTTTATCAGTTAGAAACTTACACACAGCCTGATGCCTGGCACATGATAAAACCTCAAAAATTTTAATAATATATTTTGATTCCAGAGTCTGGGACACAACAAAGGAGGTTAACCAAAGACACTCAACTATAACCCCAACCTGCAGAGAAGAATTACATTAAAATAATAAGCCACGGGGTTTCCCTGGTGGTGCAGTGGGTAAAGAGTCTGCCTTGTAGTACAAGGGACACTGATTCAATCCCTGGCCGGGGAGGATCCCACGTGCTGCAGAGCAGTTGAACCAGTGTGTCCAATAATGAGCCGGCGCTCTGGAGTACAAGTGCCCAGAGCCAGTGCTCTGCAACTGGAGAGGCCACTACAATGGGAGGCCCACACAGGCTGAAGAATAAAGATGGATGCAAATAAATAATAAATAAAAGAGACCAAAATTTTAAAAAACAACAATAATAATAATAAGCTGCCTTGTCAAGCTTGTGCTAAGTGACTTCAGTCATGTCCAACTCTTTGTGACTCCCTTGGACTGTAGCCCACCAGGCTCCTCTGTTCACAGGATTTCCCAGACAAGAACACTGGAGTGGGTTTCCATTTCCTCCTTCAGGGGAACTTCCCAACCCAGGAATCCAACCTGGGTCTCTTGTGTCTCCTGGATTGGCAGGTGGATTCTTCACCACCATGCCACCTGGCAAGCCCCCTGTCTCCCTATACTAGTACCATAACCTACCAGTGATCAAGTCTTCCCCCATAATCCTCACACCTGCACCCTCATCACAGCTGGATGCCCCAAAAAGAGAGGCAAAGCATGGATGTCAACTCCATCTGAATCACAGGACAAGAGAACAAAAAGGAAAAGTCTGATAAAGACTTTTTTTTTTTTTTAATGGCCACTTCTTTTTGTCTTTCAATTTTCATCCGTCTTTGTTCTTTGGCCTGCATGGGCCTCCCATCACCGTGGCCGCTCTCACTGCAGAGCACTGGCTCTGGGTGCATGTGCTCCAGAGCTCCAGATCGGTAGTTGGACACATTGGTCCAGCCGCTCCGTGGCACTTGGGATCTTCCCAGGCCAGGGATTGAACCAGCGCCCCTTGCACTGCAAGGCGGTGTCCTTACCCACGGGACCACCAAGGAAGTCCAGATTTTTTTTGATAAAGGCTGCATTGTGTAAGCTACAAACTTGCAGTTATAAGATAAGTAAGTTCTAGGAATGCAGTGTACAGCATGGTGAATGTAGTTAACTACCTTCAAATACACAATACTGCTAAGAGTAGATCTTATCCTCATCACAAGAAAAAAAAATGGCATTACATGAGGTGATGGATGTTAACTAAGCTTACTGAGGCAATTATTTTGCCATATACCTGTATCAAATCATTATGTTGTACACTTTAATACAATGTTATATGCCAATTATATCTCATTAAAATTGGGGTAGGGGGTGAGGGGTGGGAATGCTGCATTATATAGTGAAAAAGCTACCTAGGGAGTGGTTATAAATTAGACTGCATATAAACAATGGAAAACTACATAGGATAATATAGCATCAGAGGTATTGGAATAGCACAGAAAATTCCTAGGCAATAATGTCAAATAGGGACACAGCTGCATGTATAATGACATATCAAGTATATAAAAATGTATTTAAATGTTGACCAAGTGACTTCAGTCATGTCCAACTCTTTGTGACTCCCTTGGACTGTAGCCCACCAGGCTCCTCTGTTCACAGGATTTCCCAGACAAGAACACTGGAGTGGGTTTCCATTTCCTCCTTCAGGGGAACTTCCCAACCCAGGAATCCAACCTGGGTCTCTTGTGTCTCCTGGATTGGCAGGTGGATTCTTCACCACCATGCCACCTGGCAAGCCCCCTGTCTCCCTATACTAGTACCATAACCTACCAGTGATCAAGTCTTCCCCCATAATCCTCACACCTGCACCCTCATCACAGCTGGATGCCCCAAAAAGAGAGGCAAAGCATGGATGTCAACTCCATCTGAATCACAGGACAAGAGAACAAAAAGGAAAAGTCTGATAAAGACTTTTTTTTTTTTTTAATGGCCACTTCTTTTTGTCTTTCAATTTTCATCCGTCTTTGTTCTTTGGCCTGCATGGGCCTCCCATCACCGTGGCCGCTCTCACTGCAGAGCACTGGCTCTGGGTGCATGTGCTCCAGAGCTCCAGATCGGTAGTTGGACACATTGGTCCAGCCGCTCCGTGGCACTTGGGATCTTCCCAGGCCAGGGATTGAACCAGCGCCCCTTGCACTGCAAGGCGGTGTCCTTACCCACGGGACCACCAAGGAAGTTCAGATTTTTTTTGATAAAGGCTGCATTGTGTAAGCTACAAACTTGCAGTTATAAGATAAGTAAGTTCTAGGAATGCAGTGTACAGCATGGTGAATGTAGTTAACTACCTTCAAATACACAATACTGCTAAGAGTAGATCTTATCCTCATCACAAGAAAAAAAAATGGCATTACATGAGGTGATGGATGTTAACTAAGCTTACTGAGGCAATTATTTTGCCATATACCTGTATCAAATCATTATGTTGTACACTTTAATACAATGTTATATGCCAATTATATCTCATTAAAATTGGGGTAGGGGGTGAGGGGTGGGAATGCTGCATTATATAGTGAAAAAGCTACCTAGGGAGTGGTTATAAATTAGACTGCATATAAACAATGGAAAACTACATAGGATAATATAGCATCAGAGGTATTGGAATAGCACAGAAAATTCCTAGGCAATAATGTCAAATAGGGACACAGCTGCATGTATAATGACATATCAAGTATATAAAAATGTATTTAAATGTTGACCAAGTCTCCTACTTATTTCTACTAAGGAAAAAAAATACTAGTATATGAGTACTGGAGCTTCCCCAGTGGCTCTAAAAAGTGGTGGGAGCAATAAAATTTATCAAGAAATTTTTTTAAAAAATGCAGTGATGGATAGCAGAAAGAAACAAATGGCCTTCAATCAAAATGTTAATACTTAAAGCTAATCTGGGTAACATTTTTCTTCTTTCACCATGACTCAGTGTTCCAGATCTCCTCTGGGAATTATTGTAAGTAAACAAACAAAAGCAAGTAAATACCAACCACCACCAACTTTCATGAAATTGCGCCCCTTTAATCAAGGAGACCTCCAGACTCCCACTCCAGCCAAGCTCAACCAGATCTGGCTTCCCATGAAACACCCCTCCCCTCCTTAATGTGGGGAACCCATCAGCTCCCAGAATGGCCTGCTGCAGGATTTCAACACTGACCAACATCTCCAACAGCTCAGGCTGATGAAACTGAGGTACATTGGGATAACAACCAACAACTGAGTCAGGTGCCATGTTAATCCACCCTCATGGTCAAGAGTCTGAGGTGGCAGAGGTGTGCCCAGCACATCATAAATGAAGTTGCACAGAAGGTTGTCAAGTACAGGCAAGAGCACTGTTCCCAGCACAGGATGCTCTCTGGGTTCCTACAGAAGACTTGAGAGAGTCCTGGTCCCTACCCTCTGCCAACTCCTCACCCACCCTTCCAATCATTTGTTCATTAATCTCTCATCTTTAAAACCACTCTTCTGAACCAGGAACTATGGACACTTACTGAGGCATTTATTTATAGTTAAATCATTGACACTTTAATACAATGTTATATGCCAATTATATCTCATTAAAATTGGGGTAGGGGTGAGGGTGGGAATGCTGCATTATATAGTGAAAAGCTACCTAGGGAGTGGTTATAAATTAGACTGCATATAAACAATGGAAAACTACATAGGATAATATAGCATCAGAGGTATTGGAATAGCACAGAAAATTCCTAGGCAATAATGTCAAATAGGGACACAGCTGCATGTATAATGACATATCAAGTATATAAAAATGTATTTAAATGTTGACCAAGTCTCCTACTTATTTCTACAAAGGGAAAAAAAATACTAGTATATGAGTACTGGAGCTTCCCCAGTGGCTCTAAAAAGTGGTGGGAGCAATAAAATTTATCAAGAAATTTTTTTAAAAAATGCAGTGATGGATAGCAGAAAGAAACAAATGGCCTTCAATCAAAATGTTAATACTTAAAGCTAATCTGGGTAACATTTTTCTTCTTTCACCATGACTCAGTGTTCCAGATCTCCTCTGGGAATTATTGTAAGTAAACAAACAAAAGCAAGTAAATACCAACCACCACCAACTTTCATGAAATTGCGCCCCTTTAATCAAGGAGACCTCCAGACTCCCACTCCAGCCAAGCTCAACCAGATCTGGCTTCCCATGAAACACCCCTCCCCTCCTTAATGTGGGGAACCCATCAGCTCCCAGAATGGCCTGCTGCAGGATTTCAACACTGACCAACATCTCCAACAGCTCAGGCTGATGAAACTGAGGTACATTGGGATAACAACCAACAACTGAGTCAGGTGCCATGTTAATCCACCCTCATGGTCAAGAGTCTGAGGTGGCAGAGGTGTGCCCAGCACATCATAAATGAAGTTGCACAGAAGGTTGTCAAGTACAGGCAAGAGCACTGTTCCCAGCACAGGATGCTCTCTGGGTTCCTACAGAAGACTTGAGAGAGTCCTGGTCCCTACCCTCTGCCAACTCCTCACCCACCCTTCCAATCATTTGTTCATTAATCTCTCATCTTTAAAACCACTCTTCTGAACCAGGAACTATGGACACAAAACTAAGACACAGCTTTTATCTACCAGAGGCTAGGCATCTAGTAATAAAGACACAAACTTAGATGAAAGGGAACTGTTCAGTTTAGAGGCAAAAGAAGCTAGGCATGCTCAGGAGGGAATACAGAGCTAGAATAACCTGAAGCAGGAGCAGAGAGCTCCCCCTCAGAGACCTGATCCTCCCAATAAGGGGCAGTGCAGTGTAGTGGTTAAGCCCTCGGACCCTGAAGCCTGACTGGCTCAGATTCCAGTTTCCCCACTTACCAGATATGTGACCATAGACCCATTAACCTCTCTGTGCCTCAGTTTCCTCATCTATAAAATGGGAATAAAACTGCACATCACCCATAGAAACAATATGAAGATTAAATTGATTCATACATGGTCAGCTCTCAAAAACAGTGCCTGCCACAGGGGAAGCACTGGCCAATTGTTTATTTGGAATATAACTGGGGCAGGCCCTGAGTCCTAGAGGATGGGTGTACCAGGCTATGCCAGCCACCGCCCTGCCAGGAGAGTCTTGGGACCGTGGCAGGTTATTGTTGTGGCCCAGCAGGAGGACATTGGGCAGGTGAGCAGGGGTCGCCAGCCATGGCTGGAGGCATGGTGAGTGGTCAATTCTAACTCCTCTTAGAAAGTTGGCAGTCTATGAAGCTTCCTATGACTCCAATCTAGGTTTAACCCACCAACACCCAAACACCTCTGAATGTTTGCTATGTGCCAGAGGTCAAGCAAAGGGCTCAAAAACACTTCCTAACTTAGTCCTCACGGCAGCCAGAGCTGTCAGAATTGCTATCTCTGCCTCATAAATGAGGTATAAAGAGTTAACAAGCTCTCTAAGTGCTGTTGCTGGATTTCAAACTCAGATCTGTCTACCACCCACCACGACCTCTCGGCCCTGACAGCTCATTTCAGCCCAGACTCAAAAGTGTGCCTACGACATAGCTCTGTATGTCCCCTCCCCTGGCCTCTCTTTAGGATGTCATTTCTAAGGTGCTTTGCAAAGGCAGCTTAGACATCTACACATGGCAAGTCTGAGCTTCAACACTTGTCAAAGGGTTTTTTACACGACTGCTCAACATGTGCTAAGTTGCTATGGACACAAAACTAAGACACAGCTTTTATCTACCAGAGGCTAGGCATCTAGTAATAAAGACACAAACTTAGATGAAAGGGAACTGTTCAGTTTAGAGGCAAAAGAAGCTAGGCATGCTCAGGAGGGAATACAGAGCTAGAATAACCTGAAGCAGGAGCAGAGAGCTCCCCCTCAGAGACCTGATCCTCCCAATAAGGGGCAGTGCAGTGTAGTGGTTAAGCCCTCGGACCCTGAAGCCTGACTGGCTCAGATTCCATTTTCCCCCACTTACCAGATATGTGACCATAGACCCATTAACCTCTCTGTGCCTCAGTTTCCTCATCTATAAAATGGGAATAAAACTGCACATCACCCATAGAAACAATATGAAGATTAAATTGATTCATACATGGTCAGCTCTCAAAAACAGTGCCTGCCACAGGGGAAGCACTGGCCAATTGTTTATTTGGAATATAACTGGGGCAGGCCCTGAGTCCTAGAGGATGGGTGTACCAGGCTATGCCAGCCACCGCCCTGCCAGGAGAGTCTTGGGACCGTGGCAGGTTATTGTTGTGGCCCAGCAGGAGGACATTGGGCAGGTGAGCAGGGGTCGCCAGCCATGGCTGGAGGCATGGTGAGTGGTCAATTCTAACTCCTCTTAGAAAGTTGGCAGTCTATGAAGCTTCCTATGACTCCAATCTAGGTTTAACCCACCAACACCCAAACACCTCTGAATGTTTGCTATGTGCCAGAGGTCAAGCAAAGGGCTCAAAAACACTTCCTAACTTAGTCCTCACGGCAGCCAGAGCTGTCAGAATTGCTATCTCTGCCTCATAAATGAGGTATAAAGAGTTAACAAGCTCTCTAAGTGCTGTTGCTGGATTTCAAACTCAGATCTGTCTACCACCCACCACGACCTCTCGGCCCTGACAGCTCATTTCAGCCCAGACTCAAAAGTGTGCCTACGACATAGCTCTGTATGTCCCCTCCCCTGGCCTCTCTTTAGGATGTCATTTCTAAGGTGCTTTGCAAAGGCAGCTTAGACATCTACACATGGCAAGTCTGAGCTTCAACACTTGTCAAAGGGTTCACACACATGCTCACATTTCATATTCTTAATAACCCACTGAGCATGCATGCATACATGTGCTAAGTTGCTTTAGCTGTGCCCTAATCTTGTGACCCTGTGCACTGTAGCCTGCAGGCTCCTCTGTATGTGGGATTCACCAGGCAAGAATACTGGAGTGGGTTGCTGAGCCCTCCTTCGGGTGAACTTCCCAACCCAGGAATCAAACCCGAGTCTCTAACACCTCTTGCCCTGGCAGGTGGGTTCTCCACCTGGGAAACCTGAAGAACCCACTGGCAGTATTAATAACCTCAATTTCATGATAAGGAATCTCTGGCTTGGGGAACTTCAATGACTTGCCCAACAACTTTTCAGCTCTTTCTGTACCTTTCTGTACAAAATCTTTAAACTTCTCCACTCCAATGCCAGGTCCCCCCTATCTAAGGGACACCCCTCCTCCAAAACCCTCAACTGCCCTATACCCTGACAGCACACTCTCTTACCTGCTTAAAAAGTTTGGAACAGTGGAATAACCCAACCAGAATTAGCTCCCTTTTGTGCACAGTCCCAACTCTCAGGCTTAATAGAGGTACTTTCAGTGTTGTACTGACCTTGACCTTGCCACATCTACTTAAATTCAACAGTAAACAGTGAGGCATCATGTTCAACCACAAGCTAATTCATGATTATTCATTATAAATCATTCTTACATGTTGCTTCAAATGCTGTTCAAAAATCTCCTGCATAAAAATGCACCATGATTTTTAATATGCAAACCTCCTATAGAGATGACGTCTCATTTAATTATTGTTTCAGTTTAATGGGTTTTCATTAAATTAGAGGAAGGAGCAATTACAAGGGTGAACAACTAATGTTTCAAAGGTAAGCTCCCATGGCTCTTTAGGCAAAGGGACAGTTGTAGCATCGATTAAGCCGTCCCATGAATTTTAAAGACAATGTCTACCACCACACGACCTCTCGGCCCTGACAGCTCATTTCAGCCCAGACTCAAAAGTGTGCCTACGACATAGCTCTGTATGTCCCCTCCCCTGGCCTCTCTTTAGGATGTCATTTCTAAGGTGCTTTGCAAAGGCAGCTTAGACATCTACACATGGCAAGTCTGAGCTTCAACACTTGTCAAAGGGTTCACACACATGCTCACATTTCATATTCTTAATAACCCACTGAGCATGCATGCATACATGTGCTAAGTTGCTTTAGCTGTGCCCTAATCTTGTGACCCTGTGCACTGTAGCCTGCAGGCTCCTCTGTATGTGGGATTCACCAGGCAAGAATACTGGAGTGGGTTGCTGAGCCCTCCTTCGGGTGAACTTCCCAACCCAGGAATCAAACCCGAGTCTCTAACACCTCTTGCCCTGGCAGGTGGGTTCTCCACCTGGGAAACCTGAAGAACCCACTGGCAGTATTAATAACCTCAATTTCATGATAAGGAATCTCTGGCTTGGGGAACTTCAATGACTTGCCCAACAACTTTTCAGCTCTTTCTGTACCTTTCTGTACAAAATCTTTAAACTTCTCCACTCCAATGCCAGGTCCCCCCTATCTAAGGGACACCCCTCCTCCAAAACCCTCAACTGCCCTATACCCTGACAGCACACTCTCTTACCTGCTTAAAAAGTTTGGAACAGTGGAATAACCCAACCAGAATTAGCTCCCTTTTGTGCACAGTCCCAACTCTCAGGCTTAATAGAGGTACTTTCAGTGTTGTACTGACCTTGACCTTGCCACATCTACTTAAATTCAACAGTAAACAGTGAGGCATCATGTTCAACCACAAGCTAATTCATGATTATTCATTATAAATCATTCTTACATGTTGCTTCAAATGCTGTTCAAAAATCTCCTGCATAAAAATGCACCATGATTTTTAATATGCAAACCTCCTATAGAGATGACGTCTCATTTAATTATTGTTTCAGTTTAATGGGTTTTCATTAAATTAGAGGAAGGAGCAATTACAAGGGTGAACAACTAATGTTTCAAAGGTAAGCTCCCATGGCTCTTTAGGCAAAGGGACAGTTGTAGCATCGATAAGCAGAAAGCAGCACTCTCCTGGATATGCCCGTGTACAACCTGATGGAAACAACCCTGGCTATTTCTCTTTGCAGCTTCAAAACAAAGTCAGCATCTCCTCACTGGAGATATGCCTACAGCTCCAAGCATATGTTTGACTGAAGGTATCTTTATCACATAACTCTCCTCTGAGGAATCCAAGCTCCCCTGTTGATCAGGCAAGAAAGCTCTCTTAAAAGCCTGCAAAGTGTTACTCAGTCATGTCTGACTCTTTGCAACATCATGCACTGTAGCCCACCAAGCTCCTGTCTCCATGGCATTCTCCACACAAGAATCCTGGAGTGGGCAGCCATTATCCCCCTCTCCAGAGGATCTTCCTGTCCCAGGGATCAATCCTGAGTCTCGTGCATTGCAGGCAGATTCTTTACCACCTGAGCCACCAGGAAAGTCAATTGTCAAGTCACAGGAAAGTCCTCCTGATGAAACAGTCTTCTCCCTCACATAAAAGGAATTTAGTTGGTTTTTGTGGAGGAATGTCCAACTTTCCACCTCTGGGAAGTTGTTCCAACTTCACAACAGGGTGCAAATGACCAAAATCTTACTAATTAGCAAACTGGGAGAGGCTCAGTGAGAAATTATTTTGGTGACCTCAGATATTTTATCCCAGAAACCGTGCAAATTCTGCACTTGGGACCAACAGGGTAGTATTACCTCAGACGAAGGTAAAGGAATGAATAAGAAGTAGGAATGAGGGGAGGGACAGAGGTAAAATCTGCTCTATTGGGCTCCCAGTGGTCAGAAGTAAAGTTATGACTCTACACTGGGGCGGGGGGTGAGGGAGGGGGTCCTGCATTGCAGAAGTCTGTACCTGGGGAGAGGGAGGGAGCTTGGCAAACCTCACATGTGGGATTTCCGGATTACCCAGCGACCTTAACCTAGTGGTTAAGACTGTGCTCTCACTGCCTAGGACCGGGGTTCAAACCCTGGTCAGGGGACTAAGATCCCACATGCCGCACAGTATAGTTAACAACAACAAAACTAAATAAAAAAACTGTTAATGTACAATTCCTTTCTCTCCAGTTAAGTGGAAGGAAAAAGAGGGAAGCTACAGGAGATCATTCTAGAAATAATTGGTCTATTAGGGTAGGGCAGACCCAGTCACTATACATGCCAAGAAAGTAGTATCGGAACATCTCACTGTGCTGTGGGAAGGAGGGAAAAAAAATCTTTTCCACAACAATCCCCAACAGAGAAGCACTGGCCCCAGGTAACAGCAAGAACTAAGTAATGAACGAGGTACCCTCTCTGCTCCACACCGTCCCTAGTGCTGACCACCTGTTGGGCGCACACTCCTGGCACCGGGGAATTCTTTCTGTAAAATACTGTAGCCCACCAAGCTCCTGTCTCCATGGCATTCTCCACACAAGAATCCTGGAGTGGGCAGCCATTATCCCCCTCTCCAGAGGATCTTCCTGTCCCAGGGATCAATCCTGAGTCTCGTGCATTGCAGGCAGATTCTTTACCACCTGAGCCACCAGGAAAGTCAATTGTCAAGTCACAGGAAAGTCCTCCTGATGAAACAGTCTTCTCCCTCACATAAAAGGAATTTAGTTGGTTTTTGTGGAGGAATGTCCAACTTTCCACCTCTGGGAAGTTGTTCCAACTTCACAACAGGGTGCAAATGACCAAAATCTTACTAATTAGCAAACTGGGAGAGGCTCAGTGAGAAATTATTTTGGTGACCTCAGATATTTTATCCCAGAAACCGTGCAAATTCTGCACTTGGGACCAACAGGGTAGTATTACCTCAGACGAAGGTAAAGGAATGAATAAGAAGTAGGAATGAGGGGAGGGACAGAGGTAAAATCTGCTCTATTGGGCTCCCAGTGGTCAGAAGTAAAGTTATGACTCTACACTGGGGCGGGGGGTGAGGGAGGGGGTCCTGCATTGCAGAAGTCGGTACCTGGGGAGAGGGGGGGAGCTTGGCAAACCTCACATGTGGGATTTCCGGATTACCCAGCGACCTTAACCTAGTGGTTAAGACTGTGCTCTCACTGCCTAGGACCGGGGTTCAAACCCTGGTCAGGGGACTAAGATCCCACATGCCGCACAGTATAGTTAACAACAACAAAACTAAATAAAAAAACTGTTAATGTACAATTCCTTTCTCTCCAGTTAAGTGGAAGGAAAAAGAGGGAAGCTACAGGAGATCATTCTAGAAATAATTGGTCTATTAGGGTAGGGCAGACCCAGTCACTATACATGCCAAGAAAGTAGTATCGGAACATCTCACTGTGCTGTGGGAAGGAGGGAAAAAAAATCTTTTCCACAACAATCCCCAACAGAGAAGCACTGGCCCCAGGTAACAGCAAGAACTAAGTAATGAACGAGGTACCCTCTCTGCTCCACACCGTCCCCTCCCCAGCCTGACACTGACCACCTGTTGGGGCGCACACTCCTGGCACGGCTGCTGGAGAAGATTCTCTTTGCTGTATTATTTCAAGTGCCCGGAATATTTCCAAATGGAAACTAATTTGGAACTCCTTTCTTTTCAGTTCCTTTATTTTTTCTGTCCTAAAAAGCACATCTTCAGCTCTTAGATCACATGTGTTCATCTAATTACACGCCTTGTTAGCTAATTAGTTCCAGAGTCACTGCTGGGGAGGTCTCCCTCACTATTTATCTATCTGTATTGGTCACTAGGTGTGGCCAATTCCCAATTCCTGGAAAAAGTGAAACCCTGTGCTGAAGAGGGTCAGTAAAGTTTTCTGGATGCCTGAACCTCCAGGCTTTGAACAGAAGCTCCAGGAAATGTGGGCAGGTGTGCAGAAAGGGGCACTTGATGTGGTTTCATGACGATTTGCTATACTTCCTTAGAGAAAATCAACCTCCTTAGAAGATTTTTTTCTGATCCTAACTCTTAATCTTCAAAATGAATTGTTGGAGCTGCTGCTTGCCTGAACCCAGAGCCAAGAGCAATCTGGCTACTGGATCCTTCTCCACCCATTTCCCACAACTACCCTCCTAAATGCAATCTATAACCAAGGGTTCAAATTACAGCCATTATTTACTGAGGCTTTTTTAAAGAAATCAAAGGGTTGATTTGCGGGTAAATTGGTCTTTAATTATTGTGAAAATAATTTGGGTCTAGCATGTCCTAGGGTCACCACTGCTGAGTCACTTTTCAGTAAAGTACACCTTCACTATATTAAATAACATCTAATTAATCTCAAAGGGAGCCCTGTAGGTTTCCCAGGAGGCCTTTCTACCTGGGTGCTATCAGACTTACTCAGCAGATACTCTTCTCAGCCACGAACCACCTGAACGACCCCCACCATGAGTGGTAGTTTGTTAGCTCATCCTCAGGCCCCAGCTGAGCCCTGTGAGTGCAGAGCACATGCATGCGGTGCCAGGGGTGAGGTGTCAGTTCCGCTCTTCTCCCACCCAGAATTCCAGCCACCTTCTCCATGCCTATCCAAAACCTGCCCATCTCCTGAGACCCAACCTCTTTTCCACCCGGACACTACTTTGGGCCACACTCCTGGCACGGCTGCTGGAGAAGATTCTCTTTGCTGTATTATTTCAAGTGCCCGGAATATTTCCAAATGGAAACTAATTTGGAACTCCTTTCTTTTCAGTTCCTTTATTTTTTCTGTCCTAAAAAGCACATCTTCAGCTCTTAGATCACATGTGTTCATCTAATTACACGCCTTGTTAGCTAATTAGTTCCAGAGTCACTGCTGGGGAGGTCTCCCTCACTATTTATCTATCTGTATTGGTCACTAGGTGTGGCCAATTCCCAATTCCTGGAAAAAGTGAAACCCTGTGCTGAAGAGGGTCAGTAAAGTTTTCTGGATGCCTGAACCTCCAGGCTTTGAACAGAAGCTCCAGGAAATGTGGGCAGGTGTGCAGAAAGGGGCACTTGATGTGGTTTCATTACGATTTGCTATACTTCCTTAGAGAAAATCAACCTCCTTAGAAGATTTTGTTCTTATCCTAACTCTTAATCTTCAAAATGAATTGTTGGAGCTGCTGCTTGCCTGAACCCAGAGCCAAGAGCAATCTGGCTACTGGATCCTTCTCCACCCATTTCCCACAACTACCCTCCTAAATGCAATCTATAACCAAGGGTTCAAATTACAGCCATTATTTACTGAGGCTTTTTTAAAGAAATCAAAGGGTTGATTTGCGGGTAAATTGGTCTTTAATTATTGTGAAAATAATTTGGGTCTAGCATGTCCTAGGGTCACCACTGCTGAGTCACTTTTCAGTAAAGTACACCTTCACTATATTAAATAACATCTAATTAATCTCAAAGGGAGCCCTGTAGGTTTCCCAGGAGGCCTTTCTACCTGGGTGCTATCAGACTTACTCAGCAGATACTCTTCTCAGCCACGAACCACCTGAACGACCCCCACCATGAGTGGTAGTTTGTTAGCTCATCCTCAGGCCCCAGCTGAGCCCTGTGAGTGCAGAGCACATGCATGCGGTGCCAGGGGTGAGGTGTCAGTTCCGCTCTTCTCCCACCCAGAATTCCAGCCACCTTCTCCATGCCTATCCAAAACCTGCCCATCTCCTGAGACCCAACCTAATTTCTCTAACTCCACAAAGTTCTGGAGCCCTCAGTTCAAGGTGGTTTCCCCGACCTGTTCACTCCAAAGTGCAATCATTCACCCATTCAAATACTATCTGTGGAGCATGTTCTCTGTGGCAGGCTCTGTGCCATGGTAAGACAAACTTGGTCTGCAGAGAGACTCCAGCCAGTATCTATAGGTACACTGACCAATACATTATGACCCATCTTGCCAGATCCAATGGCCAGTTGTCTGTCCTCCACTTAACCTCTCAGCAACCTCCAGCAGTGGTCCTCTCCCTCCTTTTTCAGGTGCTCTGGGTTTTTGGCACGGTATTCTGGTTTTCCTACCTCTCCAGCTACCTTGAGGCCCCTCTAGCCCTCCTCCGCTGCTCTCTCACTGTCAGGTTGTCTCCAGCTCATGCAGCCAGCCCTGAGCCCCACCTCCACAGCCACCCGAACTCTCCATCCCCTTGACTACCTCTGCAGCAGCCACCAAATTCTGCTGTGTCTTTCCCCTCTCCTCCCCTGACTTTCTCTCACACAGCAATTGGAGAAACAAGGAAATCGTTTTCCAGCTTAAATCACATGTTATCAACAGCCTCTTACTTTAAACCCTCACATAGTTGTCTGTATTTGTTTCCTGTTGCTGCTGTAACATATGACTGCAAGCTTAGTGCTTAAAACAACTCAAACTCATAATCCTATCGTTCTGGAGGCCAGAAGCCTGAAATGGGCTTCACCAGAACAAAGCTCTAGTGGAAAATCCACTTAACCTTGCCTTCCAGCTTTCCTTGGTTCATGTCTGCTTCCTAAGCCTCAGTCAGCTTTGCAGCACCTTCCCATCTCTCTCTACCTCCATCTTCGCATCACCTGCCCTCTCTGACTGCACGTCCTGTTTCCGTCTTATAAGGACGCTTGTGATTATATTGGGCCCACCTGGATAAGGCAGGCTCCCCTCCCCACCTGAAGAGCCTTAACTTAAACACATCTTCAAAGTTGTTTTTATCATGCAAATTAACAATCACAGGTTCTAGGGATTAAGACAATATCTTTGGGAAGGGGGATCGCTTCTCAACCTACCACACTGACCAATGCAATTGACAAAAGACCCTAACTCCTTACAGTGGCCTGAAAGACCACGCCTGACTTGGGGTTGCTGTAGGGGATGAAACAAAGACCAAGCTTTTTGGTTTGGTCCTGGCCTCATTCTCTTTGGTCTATGACCTTCTTGGGCCCCTTCACCCACACTGGCTATCCTTGTGCTCCTTAACTGTGTTTGATCCAAGGGTTCATGTATCAGATCTTCCAAAAATGACAGCTCTGGGACCAAAACAGCCTGGATTCAGTTCTCAGCTTTTCCATTTACCAGACCTAACCTTGGCCATGTGATTTAACCCCAGGCTTCTATTTCCACTTCTATAAAATGGGACCCATAAAAGCCATCTCCCTTGTAGGAGTATCACAGATTATTTCAAGGATGAAATGAGTTGACAAATATAAAGAATTTAGAAAAGTGCTTATCACCTAGAAAGTGTTCATCATTAATCATGTAAGTGATCAGGAATATTATTATCTTTCCATGGTTGACTTTTTCATTCAAGCATCAGCTCAAATACCACATCTGGGGCTTCCCTGGTGGTCCAGTGGGTAAGGACACCGCCTTTCAGTGCAAGGGGTGCCGGTTCGATCCCTGGCCTGGGAAGATCCCACGTGCCGTGGAGCGGCTGGACCCATGTGTCCAATCAGCAAGCCAGAGCTCTGGAGCACAAGCGCCCAGAGCCAGTGCTCTGTGACAACAGAGGCCACCGCGATGGGAGGCCCACATGGGCCAAAGAACAAAGATGGATGAAAATGGACAAATGAAAGACCAATAGAAGTGGCCCGCCTGCTCCCCTCCCTCCCCGCCCCACCCTCACCAAAATAAATAAATAAATAAATCTTAAAAAAAAGAAAAAAATACCACCTCTGCAAGGAAGCCTGCCCCAATAATTCTACCTAAAGTCAACCCTATCCTTCTCTTTCTCTCTTCATTACTGCTACTTTGTTTCCATCATAGTCCATATGACTGTAGCCACTAGTGTCTGAGTATACTTGTTCACTGTAATTCCCCATCTCAGCTAGAACTGAAGCTTCATGAACTCAAGAGACCCTGCCTTTTCTCAGCTACATCTCTCCACACTGCCATCACATGGGTGTGCCACAAAAATGTGTTGAGTGAATGAGTGACTATGGTATGTTCCTGGTTCTCTCTTCCCCGGACCTGGGCCAAGGAACCCCAGGGGCAGAGCAACCTCCATGTTCCCCTTGGGCCACCAGGACCCAGCACAGTGGCTCACAGTTCATGCCTGCTTATTGATGAATGTGTAAATGAGCTTTAGAGGCACCTTCAAGACAAGGACTCTGAAAAAAAACTGTTCTCCAGTCAGTCACTAAAAGAGAGATTCCATAGGTTACATATGGAAAAAGAAAGATTCAAAGCGGAAGTCTAGCACAGAAAACAGTTTTGTGTTGCCAGGGACAAAGTTGGGTGAGGGATGCAGTGGAAGGTTGGGATTAGCAGATACAAAAGATTATATATGGGCTTCCCTGGTGACTCTGTGGTAAAGAACCCATCTGCCAATGCAAAAGATGTGGGTTCAACCCCTGTGTCAGGAAGACTCCCTGGAGAAGGAAATGGCAACCCACTCCAGTATTCTTGCCTGGGAAATCCCCTGGACAGAGGATCCTGGTGGGCTACAGTTCATGGGGTCCCAGAAGAGTCAGACACAACTTAGCAACTAAATAACAACACAATTATATATAGAATGGATAAACTATAAGGTCCATAACTATATATATATATGTATGTATGTATATATACATATATATAACTGAATCACTTCATTATATAGTAGAAATCAAAACAAGACTGTAAATCAAGTATACTTTAATTTTTTTTAATTTTTTTCAAAAAAAGGAGAAGTCTAAGAAGCTGCATTCCCAAGGTGGCCCTGTCCCCAGCACACACAACTAAAGAGCACACTAGTGGGCTGGGCAGCTGTCTGGATGGTGATATCTTCGATTAAAACTCAATACCAAAAAGGATGCTGTGGCTAGCTTCTGCATGAAATATCCAGTTAAAAGCCAACTGTCAAATTCTACCTAAAGTCAACCCTATCCTTCTCTTTCTCTCTTCATTACTGCTACTTTGTTTCCATCATAGTCCATATGACTGTAGCCACTAGTGTCTGAGTATACTTGTTCACTGTAATTCCCCATCTCAGCTAGAACTGAAGCTTCATGAACTCAAGAGACCCTGCCTTTTCTCAGCTACATCTCTCCACACTGCCATCACATGGGTGTGCCACAAAAATGTGTTGAGTGAATGAGTGACTATGGTATGTTCCTGGTTCTCTCTTCCCCGGACCTGGGCCAAGGAACCCCAGGGGCAGAGCAACCTCCATGTTCCCCTTGGGCCACCAGGACCCAGCACAGTGGCTCACAGTTCATGCCTGCTTATTGATGAATGTGTAAATGAGCTTTAGAGGCACCTTCAAGACAAGGACTCTGAAAAAAAACTGTTCTCCAGTCAGTCACTAAAGAGAGATTCCATAGGTTACATATGGAAAAAGAAAGATTCAAAGCGGAAGTCTAGCACAGAAAACAGTTTTGTGTTGCCAGGGACAAAGTTGGGTGAGGGATGCAGTGGAAGGTTGGGATTAGCAGATACAAAAGATTATATATGGGCTTCCCTGGTGACTCTGTGGTAAAGAACCCATCTGCCAATGCAAAAGATGTGGGTTCAACCCCTGTGTCAGGAAGACTCCCTGGAGAAGGAAATGGCAACCCACTCCAGTATTCTTGCCTGGGAAATCCCCTGGACAGAGGATCCTGGTGGGCTACAGTTCATGGGGTCCCAGAAGAGTCAGACACAACTTAGCAACTAAATAACAACACAATTATATATAGAATGGATAAACTATAAGGTCCATAACTATATATATATATGTATGTATGTATATATACATATATATAACTGAATCACTTCATTATATAGTAGAAATCAAAACAAGACTGTAAATCAAGTATACTTTAATTTTTTTTAATTTTTTTCAAAAAAAGGAGAAGTCTAAGAAGCTGCATTCCCAAGGTGGCCCTGTCCCCAGCACACACAACTAAAGAGCACACTAGTGGGCTGGGCAGCTGTCTGGATGGTGATATCTTCGATTAAAACTCAATACCAAAAAGGATGCTGTGGCTAGCTTCTGCATGAAATATCCAGTTAAAAGCCAACTGTCATGGAAACTTCTGCCAAGCCCTAAGTACCATTCCATGTTTCTTCTTTCCAATGATGCCCACAGCTCATAAATACCTAGGCAGGCCGGGGCCTTCTCATCTGAGGTCCCACACACCTGGAAATTAAAAAAACTAGTCTAGGGTGGAGCCGGCATAAGGAATTATTTTAAGTGTCCCACGTGATTATGAGAAGCAGCCCCGGCTGAGAGCTGAGTCCTGAGCAGGGTCCTGGCTCCAGGTCCCAGGTGGTCAGCTGCACGGCCCCCGAGCAGACACAGCACAGAATGTACACTCAGCCCTCAGTGTCACCAGCGCCCTCCCAGCCCAGGTACCACGTGTCAAGTCCCAGATGTCTCAGATTACAAGACACAAGATTATTTCATACCTCCTACCAAGAAAAGCAGAAGCTATAATTACAGTTTTGAGACACTATTGATCATTAGCCCATTGATCACAAAACTAAGACAATGTGAAGGTATGTGCATTGTAGAATTAACACGACATAAAAATTCCCAGATTTCATGTAAAGATTTGGATCTATGGTAAAAAGCTGAATGATCTGGTAGCAGGGACCATACTTCCACAGGGAGCAATGCTGTGAAAGTGGCCATGAGGAGACGCAGGGCCGTGCACGACATCCCCAGTGGGCTGCCTCCTCTCGCAGGTGCACACGTTGGTGGTAATGTCGCTGACCTACCATGCACCTGAGACTTCAGTCCCTCTCCAGCATGGCTCTGACACGTACTCATACCACACACTCAGGCCCCACCCCAACCGTAACTGCCCTCACAGTCCCTCTGGCTCACTCAGGCACTTCTCCACAGTTGCTGGGGCGCCAATAACAAGTATCACTGAGAAATGGATGCTTTCAGCCCTCGGTGTGGCTAGGAAGAGTACTTTGGGCAAAAAAACCAACTCTTTGACTTTTCCCCAGTTTTAATAGACATGTGTGCATGCTAAGTCATTCAGTCATGTCTGACTCTGCATTCCCATGGACAGTAGCTGCCAGGCTCCTCTGGACATGGGGATTCTCCAGGCAACAATACTAGAGTGGGGGGCTTCCCTGGTGGTCCAGTGGGTAAAGAGTCTGCCTTGCAGTGCAAGGGGCACTGGTTCAAGCCCTGGCACGGGAAGATCCCACATGCCATGGAGCGGCTGGACTGGTGCGTCCAATTACAAGCCAGCACTCTGGAGTGCATGCACCCAGAGCCGGTGCTCTGCTACAGGAGAGGCCACTGCACTGGGAGGCCCACACAGGCTAAAAGAACAAAGATGGATGAAAATAAATAAATGAAGGACCACTAAAAGTGACCAAAAATTTTAAAAAAAAAAGAAACAGAATACTGGGGTGGGTGGCCTTGTCCTCCTCCAGGGATCGAATCCATGTGTCTTACATCTCCTGCATTGGCAAGCAGGTTCTTTACCACTGGTGCCACATGGAAAGCCCTAATGTAGCCATTTTCCTCATGTGCTGTGTTAAGAAAAAGGTTGGGAAACACAGCTCCACTGTGTGGAAGTGGAACTTGCGGTCACCATCAGTGCTGGCACTTCATATCTGAGTGACAGGTCATTCAGTCACCCTGTAGTTCAGTTTCTCCTCGATTAAACAGTGACTAGTATGCACACACACACACAACGATGATACACACATCACAGAATCCACACGACAAACACATGTCCTCATTCATATGAACAGTTTCTGGAAATGCTTGTCACTGCCCCTTCTTCCCTATCTCAGTGCCAGCGTCAGACACCACTGCACAAGGAGGGCCCGTGCAGAAACTATGGTGAGAAGCCTTTCTCTTACTGGCTTTCAACTCACAATCCAGCAGTGTGAACAGGTGGAGAGAATCTTGTATAATGAAAATAAATCCTGAGTGAGTAAACAGTCTGCACTGAATCCATCAATAATTTGGGCTAAAGAAGGGGAGGCATAAGGAGCCTAAGGATAGAGTGGGTTGGTATCTCCGGATAAACTAGGAAATGAATGCGGAGCACCCAAGCTCTGTGTCAGCAGGGGACGCCACTGGAGCAACAATGGGCTTCTTTTTCCTTTTCAGGGAAGTTGGCATATCTTTTCTTCTTAATTAATTTTTTGGACCTTGAGACCATCATACAGAGTGAAGTCAAAAAGAGGAAAACAAATACCATATATGAATAAATATATGTGGAACTTAGGAAAATGGGAGAGATGATCCTATTTTGAGCAGAAACAGAGACTCAGACACAGTAGAGCAAACGTATGGACACCGAGGACATGTCATTTTTAAAAAGCACTTTAGTTTACTTATTCAAATTCAGGATGTGAACCTACAGCTTCCTTCCTAAACTTTGTTGCGGTCCCACAACACTATAGGGTGTAAGGCATACTTTCAAGTTAGCTTTTTCGGCCACTCTTCCCCCAAATCTCCCCAAAGGAGGCAAACCACACAATGCAACCCCCACATTCTATAAAAAACAAAAAGACAAAAATACTCTATGCTGATCAACCACAGAGTAATCATGTAAGCACGATCAAGGCAAAGATGCCATCAGTATTTCTATTCCTGTGTAACCAGCACTGTCACCCTCTCCTCAATTATGCTCTAATTCACTGTAGACATGCAGTCTGTCCATGTGGGTCTGAGTGTAACTGAGCCCAGGAGCCCCAACCAACAAAATGATGGGCCACACACCTAGCCGTTCTGTGCAACTTTTTCAAATGAATTACCAGAGAGATTTAGGAATTCTCCCAAAATATCACAATAATAACTATTTTATCTTTCTTTTGCCATAATTATGATTTGGAGCTTTGCTTTGCTTATTTCATCCAGGCACACCACAACTCATGAATAAAATATGACAAGTTTGATAGCAGCCATTGGAGATGGTTCATCCGTAACAGCACACGTGCTCCGTGTACAAAGAGCTTTTCTATTCCAACAGCCTTTGTTTCTGGGATGGACTTTTATCTCAAAGACGGACCACATGGGTTCTCCCTTCTCTCTGCTCTCTCCCACCTCCCCACAATTTCTGCCTTCAGGCAGCACCTGAAAGCATGTTTACTTTGTCTCTAAATTAGGACATTTTAAAACAATTAGGAAACAAAAAGACCAAGCATGCTCCAGTTTAGTGTCTCTAGGAAATGAATGCGGAGCACCCAAGCTCTGTGTCAGCAGGGGACGCCACTGGAGCAACAATGGGCTTCTTTTTCCTTTTCAGGGAAGTTGGCATATCTTTTCTTCTTAATTAATTTTTTGGACCTTGAGACCATCATACAGAGTGAAGTCAAAAAGAGGAAAACAAATACCATATATGAATAAATATATGTGGAACTTAGGAAAATGGGAGAGATGATCCTATTTTGAGCAGAAACAGAGACTCAGACACAGTAGAGCAAACGTATGGACACCGAGGACATGTCATTTTTAAAAAGCACTTTAGTTTACTTATTCAAATTCAGGATGTGAACCTACAGCTTCCTTCCTAAACTTTGTTGCGGTCCCACAACACTATAGGGTGTAAGGCATACTTTCAAGTTAGCTTTTTCGGCCACTCTTCCCCCAAATCTCCCCAAAGGAGGCAAACCACACAATGCAACCCCCACATTCTATAAAAAACAAAAAGACAAAAATACTCTATGCTGATCAACCACAGAGTAATCATGTAAGCACGATCAAGGCAAAGATGCCATCAGTATTTCTATTCCTGTGTAACCAGCACTGTCACCCTCTCCTCAATTATGCTCTAATTCACTGTAGACATGCAGTCTGTCCATGTGGGTCTGAGTGTAACTGAGCCCAGGAGCCCCAACCAACAAAATGATGGGCCACACACCTAGCCGTTCTGTGCAACTTTTTCAAATGAATTACCAGAGAGATTTAGGAATTCTCCCAAAATATCACAATAATAACTATTTTATCTTTCTTTTGCCATAATTATGATTTGGAGCTTTGCTTTGCTTATTTCATCCAGGCACACCACAACTCATGAATAAAATATGACAAGTTTGATAGCAGCCATTGGAGATGGTTCATCCGTAACAGCACACGTGCTCCGTGTACAAAGAGCTTTTCTATTCCAACAGCCTTTGTTTCTGGGATGGACTTTTATCTCAAAGACGGACCACATGGGTTCTCCCTTCTCTCTGCTCTCTCTCCCACCTCCCCACAATTTCTGCCTTCAGGCAGCACCTGAAAGCATGTTTACTTTGTCTCTAAATTAGGACATTTTAAAACAATTAGGAAACAAAAAGACCAAGCATGCTCCAGTTTTCTAGGAAACTGAGTTAAAACAGCACCTCAAACAATGTGATTCAGAGACACAATCAGAACCACAGACCAGTGGGCAGAGTGTGTGACTTCAGACCTTAAACATCGCTCAGGTGACTGCACCCACCTGGAAAGATACACCAAGCCCCCACAAGGTTCCCTCTCCAGCAAAGGCTGCCAGGTCCCTTCCAAGTTCAGGGTCTGGTCTGTCTTTCAAGAAATAAATGTGAAAAAGAAAGGCAAGGAACTTGGACAACTATCAGCATTTATCATACGGCCCTGGGGACATCAGACTTCCCATTTCGAAGTTTCATTTTTTTTCTAGCAAATCTCTGAGCATCTTGTTCTAACATACATAATAAACCACTGGCTTCCAAGTTTCCTTCCAAAAACAATTTTCCCCAGAGTTTGTTTCAAAATATTTAAGAACAACAACAACCAAAAAAAAAAAAAAAAAAACAGCTTAAAACCACTGCTTGCGTAGAAATTGAAGAACTGAGAGGTAGACCTCCTGGATGAGCAATTTGCCAAACTTCCCAACTTGTGGGTTTGTCTATGGAGCAATGAAGCCAAGACTAGGAAACATTTCTGACACTCCTCCAAAAAATGAAACTTGGCATCATCAGAAAAACCAGAATGCAAAAGCTTCATCATATATTGTTTTCCTGTGTGCACTTTGCAAATCCACTGTGATGACTATTTTGGGAAACAGAAAACGCACATAGTTTTTCATCTTCAACCAGGTCTCCCAAGACACCAGGCAGTCTTAAACTGTGACTTTGTCTGCCCATAAGAACCAAAGTATACACAGCTATATTTAAAATGGATAATCAACAAGGTCTTATTGTGCAGCACAGGGAATTCTGTTCAATATTATGTGGCAGTCTGGATGGGGTGGGGGGAGTTTGGGGAGCATGGATACATGTGTATGTATGGCTGAGTCCCTCTGCTAGACACGTGAAACTATCACAGCACTGTTCACTGCTGTACACCAACATAAAATACAGTTAAGAAAATATATTTTGAAGATATTTTCAAGTACTATGGTCAAAATACACTTTTATTTCAAAGAAATGGAAAGCAATCCATGAAAACTGTACACTGTGAATAAAGTCTTCTACTTAAAAAAAAGCAGCAGCAGCAGCCTGAAGCCTGGTGGGTGGAGACTATGCTGAGGCTCTGTAGTCTTGGAGAGGATGACGTTAATCACACTGTCTTGCTCCAAGTTGGATTAGCGCTCCAAGGAGCTGCCCATTTGTAGGTGCCAAATTGCACCTTCCTTCCTTCAGTCCCAATATTTCAAAGAGGCCAAATAAGGTCAGGGAACCAGGCAGCAGCATTTAAATCTTCAACAGACACTGTCAAATGGGGAGAGACATCAACCTTCAGGTTTAGGGGCAAAAGGAAACTAAGAACAGGAACTTCCCTGGTGGTCCAGTGGCCGAGACTCCACTCTCTCAATGAAGGGGCCTGGGTTTGAACCCTGGTTAGAGAACTAGCTAAGCAGACTCCAGAAGTTGGGTTCATCCCAGGCATGCAAGGCTTCTTCAACATCCACAAATCAATCAATGTGATACACCATATCAACAAATTGAAAGACGAAAATCACATGATCATCTCAATAGATGCAGAAAAAGCCTTCGACAAAGTACAACATCCATTTATGATAAAAACTCTTCAGAAAATGGGCACAGAAGGAACCTATCTCAACATTTCTGACACTCCTCCAAAAATGAAACTTGGCATCATCAGAAAACCAGAATGCAAAAGCTTCATCATATATTGTTTTCCTGTGTGCACTTTGCAAATCCACTGTGATGACTATTTTGGGAAACAGAAAACGCACATAGTTTTTCATCTTCAACCAGGTCTCCCAAGACACCAGGCAGTCTTAAACTGTGACTTTGTCTGCCCATAAGAACCAAAGTATACACAGCTATATTTAAAATGGATAATCAACAAGGTCTTATTGTGCAGCACAGGGAATTCTGTTCAATATTATGTGGCAGTCTGGATGGGGTGGGGGGAGTTTGGGGAGCATGGATACATGTGTATGTATGGCTGAGTCCCTCTGCTAGACACGTGAAACTATCACAGCACTGTTCACTGCTGTACACCAACATAAAATACAGTTAAGAAAATATATTTTGAAGATATTTTCAAGTACTATGGTCAAAATACACTTTTATTTCAAAGAAATGGAAAGCAATCCATGAAAACTGTACACTGTGAATAAAGTCTTCTACTTAAAAAAAAGCAGCAGCAGCAGCCTGAAGCCTGGTGGGTGGAGACTATGCTGAGGCTCTGTAGTCTTGGAGAGGATGACGTTAATCACACTGTCTTGCTCCAAGTTGGATTAGCGCTCCAAGGAGCTGCCCATTTGTAGGTGCCAAATTGCACCTTCCTTCCTTCAGTCCCAATATTTCAAAGAGGCCAAATAAGGTCAGGGAACCAGGCAGCAGCATTTAAATCTTCAACAGACACTGTCAAATGGGGAGAGACATCAACCTTCAGGTTTAGGGGCAAAAGGAAACTAAGAACAGGAACTTCCCTGGTGGTCCAGTGGCCGAGACTCCACTCTCTCAATGAAGGGGCCTGGGTTTGAACCCTGGTTAGAGAACTAGCTAAGCAGACTCCAGAAGTTGGGTTCATCCCAGGCATGCAAGGCTTCTTCAACATCCACAAATCAATCAATGTGATACACCATATCAACAAATTGAAAGACGAAAATCACATGATCATCTCAATAGATGCAGAAAAAGCCTTCGACAAAGTACAACATCCATTTATGATAAAAACTCTTCAGAAAATGGGCACAGAAGGAACCTATCTCAACATAATAAAAGCCATCTATGAGAAGACTACAGCAAACATTATTGTTAATGGTGAAAAACTGAAAGCATTCCCTCTAATATCAGGAACAAGACAGGGCTGTCCACTTTCACCACTACTATTCAACATAGTCCTGGAAGTTCTAGCAACAGCAATAAGAAAAGAGAAAGAAATCAAAGGAATCCAGATTGGAAAGGAAGAAGTCAAGTTCTCTCTTTTTGCAGACAACATGATATTATACATAGAAAATCCCAAAGTCTCTATTACAAAGCTACTAGAGCTAATCAATGAATTCAGCAAAGTCGCAGGATACAAAGTCAACACACAGAAGTCACTGGCATTCCTATACACCAACAATGAAAAAATCAGAAAATGAAATCAAACAGGCAATCCCCTTCACCATTGCAACCAAAAGAATCAAATATCTAGGAATAAACCTACCCAAAGAAACAAAAGAACTGTACACAGAAAATTACAAGACACTCATGAGAGAAATCAAAGAAGACTTAAACAGATGGAAAGATATTCCATGTTCCTGGATCGGAAGAATCAATATTGTGAAAATGACCATACTACCAAATATCATCTACAGATTCAATGCACTACCTATCCAACTACCATTGACATTTTTCACAGAACTAGACCAAAGAATAACACAGTTCATATGGAAACACAAAAGACCTCGAACAGCCAAAGCAATCCTGAGGAAGAAGAATGGAGTTGGAGGGATCAGCCTCCCTAACTTCAGACTCTACTACAAAGCAACAGTCATCAAGACAGTATGGTACTGGCACAAAAACAGAACTATAGACCAATGGAACAAGATCGAGGACCCAGAGATAAGCCCACGCACCTATGGGTACCTTATTTTTGACAAAGGAGGCAAACATATAAAATGGGACAAAGACAGCCTCTTCAACAAGTGGTGCTGGGAAAATTGGACAGCTACATGCAAAAAAATGAAGTTGGAACATTCCCTGACTCCATACACAAAGATCAACTCAAAATGGATGAAAGACCTAAATGTAAGACCAGAAACCATCAAACTCTTAGAGAAGAATATAGGCAAAACCCTCAAGGACATCAATCAAAGCAAGATCTTCTCTGACCCACCTACTAAAATAGCAGAACTGAAAAGAAAAGAGAACATGTGGGACCTCATGAAACTTAAAAAAGCTTTTGTACAGCAAAAGAAATCACCAAAAAGTTGAACAGACACCCCACAGAATAGGAGAAAATCATAGCAAATGAAACAACAGACAAAGAATTAATCTCCAAAGTCTACAAGCAACTCAGACAACTCAGCACAAGGAAAACGAGCAGCCCAATCAAAAAATGGGAAAAATATCTAAAGAGACGCCTCTCCAAAGAGGACATACAGATGGCCCCAAAACACATGAAACAATGCTCAGCCTTGCTTATTATTAGAGAAATGCAAATTAAAACCACAATGAGATACCACCTCACACCTGTCAGAATGGCCATCATCAACAAATCTGTAGACAATAAATGCTGGAGAGGGTGCGGAGAAAAGGGAACCCTCTTGCATTGCTGGTGGGAATACAACCTCTATGGAAGACAATATGGAGATTCCTTAAAAAACTAAAAATAGAAGCACCCTATGACCCAGCAATCCCACTATTAGGCCTATATCCTGATGAAATCAAAAATGAAAGAGACACTTGTACCCCAATTTTCATTGCAGCTCTCTATACAATAGCCAGAACATGGAAGCAACCTAGATGTCCATCGACAAATGAATGGATCCAGAAGCTCTGGTACATATATACAATGGAATACTACTCAGCTGTTAAAAGAAATGCAGAAGACTCAGTCCTAATGAGGTGATTGGCTCTAGAACCTATCATAAAAAGTGAAGTAAGTCAAAAATAAAAGGACAAATACAGTATACTAACTCATATATATGGGATCTAGTAATATGGTCATGATAACACACGCAGTGAACTCATGAAACAAAAAAAGAAAGACAGGAGGTATAAGTATACTAACTCATATATATGTCTGAGGACAGCTACATGCAAAAAAATGAAGTTGGAACATTCCCTGACTCCATACACAAAGATCAACTCAAAATGGATGAAAGACCTAAATGTAAGACCAGAAACCATCAAACTCTTAGAGAAGAATATAGGCAAAACCCTCAAGGACATCAATCAAAGCAAGATCTTCTCTGACCCACCTACTAAAATAGCAGAACTGAAAAGAAAAGAGAACATGTGGGACCTCATGAAACTTAAAAAAGCTTTTGTACAGCAAAAGAAATCACCAAAAAGTTGAACAGACACCCCACAGAATAGGAGAAAATCATAGCAAATGAAACAACAGACAAAGAATTAATCTCCAAAGTCTACAAGCAACTCAGACAACTCAGCACAAGGAAAACGAGCAGCCCAATCAAAAAATGGGAAAAATATCTAAAGAGACGCCTCTCCAAAGAGGACATACAGATGGCCCCAAAACACATGAAACAATGCTCAGCCTTGCTTATTATTAGAGAAATGCAAATTAAAACCACAATGAGATACCACCTCACACCTGTCAGAATGGCCATCATCAACAAATCTGTAGACAATAAATGCTGGAGAGGGTGCGGAGAAAAGGGAACCCTCTTGCATTGCTGGTGGGAATACAACCTCTATGGAAGACAATATGGAGATTCCTTAAAAAACTAAAAATAGAAGCACCCTATGACCCAGCAATCCCACTATTAGGCCTATATCCTGATGAAATCAAAAATGAAAGAGACACTTGTACCCCAATTTTCATTGCAGCTCTCTATACAATAGCCAGAACATGGAAGCAACCTAGATGTCCATCGACAAATGAATGGATCCAGAAGCTCTGGTACATATATACAATGGAATACTACTCAGCTGTTAAAAGAAATGCAGAAGACTCAGTCCTAATGAGGTGATTGGCTCTAGAACCTATCATAAAAAGTGAAGTAAGTCAAAAAGAGAAAGACAAGTATAGTATACTAACTCATATATATGGGATCTAGTAAGATGGTCATGATAACACACGCAGTGAACTCATGAAAAAACAGAGAATAGACATAAAGACATTGTGGAGACCGAACAGTGGGAGGGAGGCATGGAGGGAGTAACATGGAAACCTATACTGTCATGTGTGGAAAAGATAGCTATTGTCATTGTGCTAGGGGAATAGGAGTACCTACAACCACTTGGAGCGATGGTCTGGAGGGATGGGAGGGGGGGAACTGGGTGAGGGGAGGGTCCAGGGATATGCATATGAATGATCTGGGAACATACATGTTGGTGAACAACAAAACTCTGTAAAATCTTTCTAGAAACTATCATAAAAAGTGAAGTAAGTCAAAAAGAGAAGGACAAGTATAGTATACTAACTCATATATATGGGATCTAGTAAGATGGTCATGATAACATACGCAGTGAACTCATGAAAAAAACAGAGAATAGACATAAAGACATTGTGGAGATCGAACAGTGGGAGGGAGGCATGGAGGGAGTAACATGGAAACCTATACTGTCATGTGTGGAAAAGATAGCTATTGTCATTGTGCTAGGGGAATAGGAGTACCTACAACCACTTGGAGCGATGGTCTGGAGGGATGGGAGGGGGGGAACTGGGTGAGGGGAGGGTCCAGGGATATGCATATGAATGATCTGGGAACATACATGTAAAAAATAAATAAATAAATAAATAAAAATTTTAAAAAAAAGAAACCACCTGAGGCAAGATTAAAAATAATAATAATAATAATAATAAAATAAAGGAAAAAAAAAAAAAAGATTCCCCTGCCCTGTGACTTTGTGGCACAACAAAGATCCAAGATTCCACTTGCTGCATGACCTAGCACAGCCAAATAAACAAACATATTTTTTTTTAAAAGAAAGAAGATAAAAAGATGACAAATTAGCTGCATGTATACCAATAGCAACACTGCCTGAAATCCTAAGAAATCTTGTTTTTAAGTCAAAGAGAGGGCATGTGGATACCACGTGGAGGCCCCAGCCCCACCCTGAGGGTCAAAGAATACAAATTTGCAGTTGTAGGATGAAAAATCCTGGCAATCTAAGGTACGGCAGGTTACTGTGACTAACAACATCATACTGCGTACTTGAAAGTTTTGGAAAGAGTAGATCTTTTTTTTATTGAGATATAATTGACATATAACATTTGCCTCAGTTATACCACATAACGATTTGATATTTGCAGATATTGTGAAAGGAACACTAAAATATCCATCACCACTAAAATATCCATTACCACACATAATATAAATTTTCCTTGTCATGAGAAATTCTAAGATCTGCTAGCTAAGAGAGGTCTTAAATGCTCTCACCACACACACAACAAAATAGTAATTATGTGAGGGGTATGTGTGTGTTGTTAGTTGCTCAGTCATGTCCAACTCTCTGTGACCTCATGAACTGTAGCCTGTCAGGTTCCTCCATCTATGGTATTCTCCAAGCAAAAATACTGGAGTGAATAGCCTTTCTTTTCTCTAGGGGATCTCTGACCCAGGTATTGAACTCTGGTCTCCTGCATTGCAGATGAATTCTTTACAGACTGAACCACCAGGGAAGAAATTGTGGACACCTCTCCAACGATGACATACAGATGGCCCAAAAACACATGAAACGATGCTCAACTTCACTAATAATTAGAGAAATGCAAATCAAAAGTACAATGAGATATCACCTCACACCCGTCAGAATGGCCATCATCCACAAATCGACAGACAGTAAATGCTGGAGAGGCTGTGGAGAAAAGGGAACACTTCTGCATTGCTGGTGGGAGTGTAAATTGATACAGCCTCTATGGAAGACAGTCTGGAGATTTCTTAAAAAACTAAAAATAGAAGCACCATATGACCCAGCAATCCCACTCTTAGGCTTATACCCTGACGAAATCAAAACTGAAAGAAGCACCTGTTCCCCAATGTTCATTGCAGCTCTCTATACAATAGCTAGAACATGGAAGCAACCTAGATGCCCATCGACGAACGAATGGATCCAAAAGCTCTGGTACATATATACAATGGAATACTACACAGCTGTAAAGAGAAATGCAGAAGAATCAACCCTAATGAGGTGGCTGGATCTAGAACGTATCATCAAAAGTGAAGTCAGTCAGAAAGAGAAGGACAAATACAATATATTAACACATATATATGGAATCTAGCAGGATGGTGATGATGGCACATGCAGTGAAGCGACAGAAAGACAGACATGGACAGTGGACATATGGACATTGTGGGGAAGGAACAGTGGGTGAGAGGCGTAAAGGAAGTAGCATGAAGGCCTGTACTATCATAAGTGAAGAAAATAGCTCTAGTCATTGCTCTGTGAGAAAAGGGGACCCTTCAGGGGTGCTGTGTGATGGTCGGGAGGGGAGGGAAGGGGGGGATATACATGTGACTAATCTGAGAACATGCATGTCTGTGAACAACAAAACTCTGTAAAAGTTAAAAGTAAAATAAAGGTTTAAAAAAAAAAAAAAAAGAAAGAAATTGTGTGAGGTAACCTTACTGCAAACATTTCACAATATATACATACAGAAAGTCAGCACATTGTACACCTTGAATTTATACAATGTTATATGTTAATCATATCTTGATAAAGTAGGGGGGATGGGGAACAAGCCATAAGTAGCATTAAGAGCATCCAGTGCCAAGGCATCGCTATGTCGTCTTCCTTCATGAGGCTCTAGGTCAGCCCTTATATGGGAGCACTGAGCTGAAGTTCTGTAGAAATGTACAACTAGTTCCTAGGTATCCATGGGGAACTGGTTCAAGGACCCCCTCAGATATCAAAAACCATCGATGCTCAGGTTCCTTATATGAAACGGCATAGTACTACTGGCATACAACCTACACATACTCACAAACACACTGTAAATCACCTCTAGATGACTTAAGACCTAATAGAATGCTAACGCCATGTAAATAGTTGTAAATACCATATAAAAGCTAGGTAAATAGGTGCCAGAGCACAAAATTGGAGTTATGTTTTTTTGGAACCTTCTGGAAATTTTTCTTTTTCAAATGTATTTGATATGTGGTTGGTTACATCTGCAGATGAAAAACCTGTGGATACAAAGGGTCAACTGCACTGAAACACCCTCAAGTTTTGAATGTGAGGCTTATAAAAGGAGGCAGTTCATGTAAGATAAAGGCAATGAGATAAAAGGCAAAGAGAGACACACTTAGTTAAAAGTAAGGGGGCAGGGGGCGGAAGAAGACCATTTGTCAGGCAGTCCACATCTGCACCCCAGCACTGCGACTCATCAGGTGCATGACTTTTCTAAGTTTCAAGTTCTCACTTATAAAATAAAATTCCCCACCTCCGAGACCATTATAGAATATGGTGGAATAAAGATCTGCTCCTCTTCCATCCTTCCCTTTTATTCTCCCAACCTACAGAATGTGCACTGATTTTAACTCATTTGGTACACAGAAAATAGAAAAATAAAAACATTCACAGATTGTCACTGATAGAAGGGACCATAAAACAATGGTACTCAACTGGGATGATTTTGCCCCCAGGGTCTTTTGGTAATTTCTGGAGACATTTTTGGTCTCACAACTGGACAGAGTTGTAGAATGGACAAAGCTTAGAATCAGGAATGTGATGTGGTGGGAAATGAAAGCATAGAGATGAGTTGGAAGGTCTCAAATGTTATGCTAGAGTATGGATTCTTCAGGCCACATTTTGAACAGAAAAATGCATGACAGATCCTATGGGAGGAAAAATGATGCTCACAGCTTGCAGTGTGAACTAAAGAAAGGAGAAAGTAGCAATGGTATAAGGACAAATCAGAATGAGAGGCTGTTTGGGATGAAAAGAGGTATGTGTCATGGACTTAATTGTGTTCCTTCCCACAAACTCCATGCTGAAGTCCTAACCCCCAATGTGATGGTGTTTGGTGATGAGGCCACTGGGAAGAAATTAGGTTCAGATGAAGTCACTGGAGTGATCTGGAAATTACATTCATGTTAAGCTTGTCTAAAACCAATGGTATAGGTTCTTCTGGTTCATATTGAACTTGAGTCCATTAAAATCCTCAGGTATTCTTCTCGTAAACTGTTCTCAAGGTAGGCTTGTTCTTGGGCAGCTGAACCACTGGGAAGGACTTCATACTAATACCTATGAAATTCCATCCTGTCAGTTTCAGCTCCTATTCTTGCTCAGGGGGACACAAGAACCTTGATCTTGACATTCAGGGAAAAAGTCATTTCTCCCAGCTCTTCATCACCTCCAGCAACAGCTATGAAAGAGGGACTCAGAGTTTGAGTTGGCTAGGGCAAAGGAGGGTATGGTTTCTGCTGGCTGGAAGCGTGCTCTCAGTTTCTATTCCCGCTTGCTCAGGGTATTTGCCTGAGAGCACCAGGTAAAGGCAGTCCTGCAGGTGACAGCCCCGCCTCCCCCCGCATGATCACCTGCATGCCTCACTGCCAGAAACCACAGAAAGCTTCCTCCCTGTCCTGTGTATAAAAGTAAGCAGATGAAATGCCACAGATGGGCATGTATGTGGACTGTGGGTAGGGCGTGGCTTCCTGTCCCCTCTTGGCACAATGTAAAATGCCTGAATTGAGTGAAACAGCGTCAACAGTGATATTCTTTTCTTTTTTTATCAGCAGAGCTATGTGTTTCTGAACTTTCCACAAAGTCTAAAGACAATCAAGTCTATAAGTTGACATTAAAGCTCTACGCTGCAATGTACTGTCAAATATAAATCTCCAAAATGGCAAATCTACAGAGAGAAAATTACAGAAATGAGACTGGCTGTAATTTTGAAAACCAAATTTTTATGTTGCAATCATTTGTGTTATATTCATTATATTATTTTTCTTTTATGTCACTAAAAAGCAGTCAATTATCCTTTGGGGGAAGGCCTTTTTTAAATAAGATCATGTCCCTCCTCCATTTTCTGATATTAAAATATCTTTTTTCCATATATATTGGTGAAATGAATAGATGATAGTTAATATATTTGCAGCCTTGCTTAGCAAAAATAAAAAACTGAAGACTCTGCATCATTTCTTAAATATTTTCTGCAACTTTACCAGACTGTGAAACCCAAAATTCCAGCAGTCGTCAACCCAGAGATCTGATAAGTACACCTATGATGTCTTCATCCAAGTTGCTCATGAAATCAGACAGCACGGCCCTGAAGACCACCATTCAGGTCAATATCAATCCATGATCAACACATTTAGAATATGTTTGTTCAGTCAGCTATAAATCCACCCAACTATTTTATTTTCTTGTTGCTAAAAGCACTTCAGATGGTGACTGTGGGCATGAAAGTGAAAGACGCTTCCTCCTTGGAAGGAAGGCTATGACAAATCTAGACAGTGTATTAAAACACAGACAGGGCTTCCCTGGTGGTCCAGTGGGTAAGGACACCGCCTTGCAGTGCAAGGGGTGCCGGTTCGACCCCTGGCCTGGGAAGATCCCACGTGCCGCGGAGCAGCTGGACCGATGTGTCCAATTACCGAGCCAGAGCTCTGGAGCGCATGCGCCCAGAGCCAGTGCTCTGCGACAACAGAGGCCGCCGCAATGGGAGGCCCACATGGGCCAAAAAACAAAGATGGATGAAAAATAGATAAATGAAAGACCAATAGAAGTGGCCCGCCCGCCCCCTCCCTCCCCAACCCATTCCCCGACAAAAAAAAAAAAAAAAACGCAGAGATATAACTTTGCTGACAAAGGTACACATAGTCAAAGCTATGGTTTTTCCATGCCATAGAATGTGGTATGTGAAATGTACAGATGTGAAGAGTCAGACCATAAAGAAGGTTGAACGCCAAAGAATGGATGCTTTCAAACTGTGCTGCTGGAGAAGACTCTCAAAATTCCCTTGGACAGAAAGATCAAACCAATCAATTCAAAAGAAAATCAATCCTGAACATTCACTGATGCTGAAGCTCCAATACTTTGGCCACCTGATGTGAAGAGCTGACTCAATGGAAAAGAGTGATGTTTCCCTGATGCTGGGAAGGATTTAGGGCAGGAGAAGATGAGGGCAGCAGAGGATGAGATGGTTGGATGACAACACCAACTTAATGTATATGATTTTGAGCAAACTCCGAGAGACAGTAAAGGACAGGGAAGTCTGGCATGCTGCAGTCCATAGGGTCACAAAGAGTCAGACATGACTGAGTGGCTAACAACATATTATCAACAAGTTCACATTTTTAAATTATTTTTATTTTACTTTTACATAGTTTTGTTGTTTACCACTATACATAAACCCAAATCATTCATAGGTGTCTTCTTGATCCCTCTCACCTGAACCTCCCTCCCACCTCCCTTCCCATCCCACCCTTCCAGGTTGTTGCATGGCCCCCATGTAAGTCCCCTTAGTCTTACAGCATATTCACATTGGTTGTCTCTTTCACATATGGTAATGTAAGTTTCCATATTACTCGCACATTCCTCCCTCCCCACCAAAGTCCGTAAATCTGTTCTCTATGTAATAAGTTCACATTTAACCACCATGCCTGAAGAGCTGCCTGAGAGACTATGCTTATTTCCCACTGAAATCAAAGTATATTTGCATATGAGATAACAATGGATGAACTGGTTGAGAACCTAGAGGTATCTGAGGGTTTTTTTCTTGTTCATTATGCACTTTCCCTCCTGTCTGTAGCTACACCATGAGCTTCCTTTGGAGAACGGCCACTCACCGACTTTCAGTCTACTGGGTCTAGGTCCTGACTCCACCCCTTAACTCCATGGGTGGACATGTGACCCAGGCTGGCCAATCAGCATCAGTCACCCTCCTGAGCACAGTATTTGCATCAGGGATGCGTATATGACTGATGACAGTCCAATAAGACAGTTTCAAAGTTTCTGTTTTACTTATTCACCAAAAAAGTGCCTTTCCACTGAAAGTTTTGAGAGAATATGATATAAGCCTGGAGTTCCTTGCTCCCCAAAAGAGCAGCCTGCCTGCATACAACCAGCCCCAAACAGTAGAGCTTAACATTGAAGCGAGGGCTGCCCTGGTGATCCAGGGGGTAAAGAGTCTGCCTTGCAATGCAAGGGGCACAGGCTCGGGAGGATCCCATGTGCCGCAGAGCGGCTGGACCAGTATGTTGAATTATGAGCCAGCACTCTGGAGCGTACGCACCCAGGGCCAGAGCTCTGCAGCTAGAGGCCACTGTGATGGGAGGCCCACATAGGCCAAAGAATAAAGATGGATGAAAATAAGTGGATAAAAAAATCAATTAAAAAAATGAGGCCAAAAGCAAAAAAAAAAAAAAAGAGGCCAAATTTAAAAAAAAAAAAAACTGAAGCAAAAGTAAGATTAAGTTTTGATGACATCATTAGAGTATCTTAATCCACAAGGGCTCAGGCTACTTCTATCCCTAACTTTGGTTACACACATTGATTACATTTCTCCTTTTTACTTAAGCCATTTTAATTGTCTGTTGACTCTTCCAAGTAAAAGAGCTTGGCTGGTACATAAGATTCTTTTATACATATAAGGTTGGCAAGTCCTATCATTTCATTTATCACACATTTAGTATGTGCCTTTACAGTTCAAGGCACTGTGCTAAACTCAGGGATACTACTGAGAATAAACCTGTTTCTGGCTTTAAAGAGGTAATGTAGTGAAAGAGATGGACATATGAGAAAACATGTGTTCAGGATGAGAGCCAAGTATAATTAATATAGAAGCACACAGACCAAACTGAACTGATTCTACCTTTCAGGGTCCACAAAGCCACAAAAGAACGGTGACACTTGAATGGATTCTTCTTCTTCTATATTCCTTTGGCTGCATTAAATCTTAGATGCAGCATGCAGAATCTTCATTGCAGCACATGGATTCTCTAGTTCTTGATTGTGGACTCAGTAGTTGAGGTGCATGGACCTAGTCACCCTAGGCATGTAATATCTTAAAGTTTCCAGACTAGCAATCGAATTCACATCTCCTGCACTGAAGGGTAGATCCCTAACCACTGAACCACCGGGGAAGTCCCTGCATGGATTCTTTTTCCTTTTTCAAAGCACTTCTATTTTTTAATTATTTATTTATTTAGCTACACTGGTTCTTAGTTGTGACATGTGGGATCTAGTTCCCTGGCCAGAGAATGAACCTGGGCCTCCTGCATTGGGAACAGGAAGTCTTAGCCACTGGACTACCAGTGAAGTCCCCTGAATGGATTCTTGAACCAGGTCCAGGGAAGTCAACAATTTCTCTTCTAAAGTTCTCATATGTTTAATGAGAAAGAAATCTAGAAAACTGTCAGGAGGAGTTATTTTGATCACTGAGCTATGCTTTCTGAAACCCAGAATTTCCCCTTGAAAAAATAATAAAGTGCATATCTTCATCACCTCCCTTATTTTCCATGGATTTCCTGAGATTATAAGGCAGAAGCTGAATGATCAAAACTAAGTTCATTCTGTTTCTCTAAATGATATTCATCTGAGCTTCAGGGCTAGAACCTCTTTAAAGCACTTTGAAACTCTCTTTCCATTTTATAATTAAATTGAGGTTTCACTTTTCATTTGTTCCACACTGTTTCATATTAAAATCATTCTTATAGAAGGAAAGATTGACACAAATGAATAAAAGTGTTTCTGTGTCATCTGTCTTTTACCTCCTATTCCAAGCACGGCGCCCATTCCTACCTTTTTCTTCTATTTCTCCCAGACATAGTTAATGATAAGATTTTTAAAACATGGTAATCAGATACAAATGTGAAATTTCCTGTTGGGCTTTCCTGGTAGCTTAGTGGTAAAGAGTTCAGCTGCCAATGCAGGAGACACAGGTTCAATCCCTGATCCAGGAAGATTCCACATGCTATGGAGCAACTGAGCCTGTCAGCCACAGCCATTGAGCCTGTGCTCTAGAGCCTCAGAGTCCAACTACTGTGCCCACGTGCCACAACTACAGAAGCCCATGTGCCCTAAAGTTCCACAACAAGAGGCCTGCTCACCTCAACTAAAGAGTAGCCCCCACTCCCTGCAACTAGAGAAGAGCCTGTGGCAGCAGTGAAAACCCAGAATAGCCAAAAATAAATAAATAAAAGTTTTAAAAAAGACAGATTTCCTGTTTAAAGGATAATAATTTGGGGAAAGAATAATTTTGTGGTCTCACCAGTTATAACTTTATCTAATAGATAAAATTCTGAAATAGGAGTCAGTTTTTCTCTGCCATATGTATAAGAGATGTTTATAAATGTTTGCTCTCTCACAGTTCTTGCTGTTGGAATGGGTGCCCCCAAAGCTGACTAAAGCTAGAATTGGCATCAGATCATCTCAAGAAATGCAAGAAAAACACCTGACCAAAATACAACCACCTTTCATGATAAATAGGGGGAAAAGAATTCTTAAAAGGTAGATCTTAAAAGTTCTAACAACAAGGGCTTCCCTGTTGGTCCAATGGGTAAGGACATCACCTTGCAGTGTAAGCGGCACCAGTTCAATTCTTGGTCTGGGAAGATCCCATATGCCATGAAGCAGCTGGACCAATGTGTCCAACTACGAGCCAGAGCTCTGGAAAACATGCTCCCAGAGCCAGTGCTCTGCAATGAGAGAGGCCATCATGATGGGAGGCCAAAGAAAAAGATTTGAAACTCTCTTTCCATTTTATAATTAAATTGAGGTTTCACTTTTCATTTGTTTTCATATTAAAATCATTCTTATAGAAGGAAAGATTGACACAAATGAATAAAAGTGTTTCTGTGTCATCTGTCTTTTACCTCCTATTCCAAGCACGGCGCCCATTCCTACCTTTTTCTTCTATTTCTCCCAGACATAGTTAATGATAAGATTTTTAAAACATGGTAATCAGATACAAATGTGAAATTTCCTGTTGGGCTTTCCTGGTAGCTTAGTGGTAAAGAGTTCAGCTGCCAATGCAGGAGACACAGGTTCAATCCCTGATCCAGGAAGATTCCACATGCTATGGAGCAACTGAGCCTGTCAGCCACAGCCATTGAGCCTGTGCTCTAGAGCCTCAGAGTCCAACTACTGTGCCCACGTGCCACAACTACAGAAGCCCATGTGCCCTAAAGTTCCACAACAAGAGGCCTGCTCACCTCAACTAAAGAGTAGCCCCCACTCCCTGCAACTAGAGAAGAGCCTGTGGCAGCAGTGAAAACCCAGAATAGCCAAAAATAAATAAATAAAAGTTTTAAAAAAGACAGATTTCCTGTTTAAAGGATAATAATTTGGGGAAAGAATAATTTTGTGGTCTCACCAGTTATAACTTTATCTAATAGATAAAATTATGAAATAGGAGTCAGTTTTCTCTGCCATATGTATAAGAGATGTTTATAAATGTTTGCTCTCTCACAGTTCTTGCTGTTGGAATGGGTGCCCCCAAAGCTGACTAAAGCTAGAATTGGCATCAGATCATCTCAAGAAATGCAAGAAAAACACCTGACCAAAATACAACCACCTTTCATGATAAATAGGGGGAAAAGAATTCTTAAAAGGTAGATCTTAAAAGTTCTAACAACAAGGGCTTCCCTGTTGGTCCAATGGGTAAGGACATCACCTTGCAGTGTAAGCGGCACCAGTTCAATTCTTGGTCTGGGAAGATCCCATATGCCATGAAGCAGCTGGACCAATGTGTCCAACTACGAGCCAGAGCTCTGGAAAACATGCTCCCAGAGCCAGTGCTCTGCAATGAGAGAGGCCATCATGATGGGAGGCCAAAGAACAAAGAGAAATAAGTGAAAGATCAACAGAAGTGGCCAAAAAAATAAAAAATATATATATTTAAAAAGTTCTAACAACAAGAAAAAGAAGGTAACTGGGTATGGGGGCGGATGTTAACCAGATTTGTGATCATTTCTCAGTATATGCAAATATCAAATAATTATGCTGTACAAAGGAAACCAAGGTAATGTTATATGTCTATTATGCCTCAAGAAAAACTCTTAGCAACCTAGAAACACATGACAGCCTTCTCATTTTGATACATGGCAGGTAAACCCCAAAAATCCTACAGGTAACATCGTATTCAATGGTAAAGCAATGAATGCTTCCCCTCTAAGATGGGGACAAAAATGCTTTGCACCACTTTTGTTCAGCCTTACACTGGAAGTCCTAAACTGTGCAATAAAGAAAAGAAATCAAAGACAAAAGATTAGAAAGAGAGAAGTAAAACCACCATCATTAACAGATGGCATCATTATCAATGAAGAAAACCTTACAGAAAGCATGAAAGGTAAGAAAAACACCAGAACAAGGAAGTGGATCTAGCAAGGTCTCAAGATGAATGATCAATGCATAAAAGCTAACTGCAACTCTATAAAATAGCAACAATTAAAAATGAAGTTTAAATGGTATTACATTTTAAATAGGTTTTTAACATCGAAGAATATACCCAATGAAATATATGTAACACCTCTCTACTAAGAGCTACAAAATAATGCTAAGAGATATTTTTTATAACCTGAATTGATGGAGAGATATATAACAGCCATGGGTTGACTCATAGAAAGCTCAAGATTTTTAAGACGCACATTATCCCAAATTGATACATAGATTTAATATAATCCATGTCAAAATTTCAGTAGAATATTTCTGAAGAAATTGAAAAGCTGATGTTAAAATGTAGATTTAAATTGAAAGGATCTAGAACTACCAACTAATCATGAAAAAAAGACCGAGGCGGCAATTACTACACTATCTGATTTCAAGATTTACTATAAAGCTGTAATGATCATGAGTGTGATAATAATATAAAAAGCTACAGGTCAGGGCTTCCCTGGTGGTCCAGTGGGTAGGGACACCGCCTTGCAGTGCAAGGGGCGCCGGTTCGATCCCTAGCCTGGGAAGATCCCACATGCTGCGGAGCGGCTGGACCGATGTGTCCAATTACCGAACTGGAGCTCTGGGGCACATGCGCCCAGAGCCAGTGCTCTGTGACAACAGAGGCCGCTGCGATGGGAGGCCCTCACAGGCCAAAGAACAAAGATGGATGAAAAATAGATAAATGAAAGACCAATAGAAATGGCCCGCCCACCCCACTCCCTTCCCAACCTGCCCCCACCACCACCACAAAAGAATAAAGAAAAAAAAGGAATGAGACATGGAACAACAAACTAGTTCAAAACTGGGAAAGGAGTACATCAAGGCTGTATATTATCACCATGCTAATTTAACTAATCTGCATTGTACATCATCTGAAGTGCCAGTCTGGATGAAGCACAAGCTGGAATCAAGATTTCCAGGGGAAATATCAATAACTTCAGATATGCAAATGACACAATCCTTGTGGCCAACAGTAAAGAGGAACTAAAGAGCCTTTTGAGGAAGGTGAAAGAGGCGAGCAAAACATCTGGCTTAAAACTCAGCATTCAAAAAACTATTATCGTGGCATTCGGTCTCATCACTTCATGGCAAGTAAGTGGAGAAACAATGGAAACAGTGGTAGACTTTATTTTCTTGGGCTCCAAAATCACTACAGACAGTGACTGCAGCCATGAAATTAAAAGATGCTTGCTCCTAGGAAGAAAAGTTATGGCAAACCTAGACAGTGTATTAAAAGACCTTGCTGACAAAAGGTCTGTATAATCAAAGCCATGGTTTTTCAGTAGTTATGTACAGTGGTGACAGCTGAACCATAAAGAAAGCTGATCACCAAAGAACAGTTAGATTTAATATAATCCATGTCAAAATTTCAGTAGAATATTTCTGAAGAAATTGAAAAGCTGATGTTAAAATGTAGATTTAAATTGAAAGGATCTAGAACTACCAACTAATCATGAAAAAAAGACCGAGGCGGCAATTACTACACTATCTGATTTCAAGATTTACTATAAAGCTGTAATGATCATGAGTGTGATAATAATATAAAAAGCTACAGGTCAGGGCTTCCCTGGTGGTCCAGTGGGTAGGGACACCGCCTTGCAGTGCAAGGGGTGCCGGTTCGATCCCTAGCCTGGGAAGATCCCACGTGCCGCGGAGTGGCTGGACCTATGTGTCCAATTACCAAGCCAGAGCTCTGGAGCACATGCGCCCAGAGCCAGTGCTCTGTGACAAGAGAGGCCACTGCGATGGGAGGCCCACATGGGCCAAAGAACAAAGATGGATGAAAAATAGATAAATGAAAGACCAATAGAAGTGGCCCGCCCACCCCACTCCCTTCCCAACCTGCCCCCACCACCACCACAAAAGAATAAAGAAAAAAAAGGAATGAGACATGGAACAACAAACTAGTTCAAAACTGGGAAAGGAGTACATCAAGGCTGTATATTATCACCATGCTAATTTAACTAATCTGCATTGTACATCATCTGAAGTGCCAGTCTGGATGAAGCACAAGCTGGAATCAAGATTTCCAGGGGAAATATCAATAACTTCAGATATGCAAATGACACAATCCTTGTGGCCAACAGTAAAGAGGAACTAAAGAGCCTTTTGAGGAAGGTGAAAGAGGCGAGCAAAACATCTGGCTTAAAACTCAGCATTCAAAAAACTATTATCGTGGCATTCGGTCTCATCACTTCATGGCAAGTAAGTGGAGAAACAATGGAAACAGTGGTAGACTTTATTTTCTTGGGCTCCAAAATCACTACAGACAGTGACTGCAGCCATGAAATTAAAAGATGCTTGCTCCTAGGAAGAAAAGTTATGGCAAACCTAGACAGTGTATTAAAAAGACCTTGCTGACAAAAGGTCTGTATAATCAAAGCCATGGTTTTTTCAGTAGTTATGTACAGTGGTGACAGCTGAACCATAAAGAAAGCTGATCACCAAAGAACTGATGCTTTCAGACTGTGTTCTAGAGAAGACTCTTGAGAGTCCCTTGAACAGAAAGGAAATCAAGCCATCAGTCCTAAAGGAAATCAACCCTGAATATTCACTGGCAGCACTGATGCTGAAGCTGAAGCTCCAATACTTTGTCTACCTGATGTGAAGAGCCAACTCATTGGAAAAGACCCTGATGCTGGGAAAGACTGAGGGCATGAGGAAGAGAGGGTGGCAGAGGATGAGATGGTTGGGTGGCATCACTAACTCAATGGACATTAGTTTGAGCAAACTCCAGGAGATAGTGAAGGACAGGGAAGACAGGTTTGCTGCAGTCCACGAGGATGCTAACAGTTGGACACGACTGAGTAACTGAAAAACAACAACCTGTAGCCACAGTTCACGTGACCAAGAAGTCTTTCCTAACTCAAGAGGCAGGAATTCTAGTGGAGCTTTGCCACTGCCTGGCCCTTCACATCTCAGTTTCCTTACCCATTAAATAGAATACTATCTGTCCTGACCTGCCTCACGGGCCCATTGAGAGCTAAAGAATTAAGTGTAAAAGGATCTAGACAGGGATGAAAATCTTATTCCTTGTGAAGGCATTTTCCCTTTGCATGGAGAGTAGGAGTCCTCAGATTGGTTGGAGTCAGATGACCAGAATAATAGTTCATGATTCAGCCATTACTATCCATGTGTTCTTGGACAAGTTATTTTCCTACTTCAACTTTCCATATTCTCATTGAGGATGACGTTCTCATATCAGATCAGGAATTCTTCAAATATCCCGCCCAATCAACTTCAGTGGCCAAAACCCCAAGTAAAGAGGAACTAAAGAGCCTTTTGAGGAAGGTGAAAGAGGCGAGCAAAACATCTGGCTTAAAACTCAGCATTCAAAAAACTATTATCGTGGCATTCGGTCTCATCACTTCATGGCAAGTAAGTGGAGAAACAATGGAAACAGTGGTAGACTTTATTTTCTTGGGCTCCAAAATCACTACAGACAGTGACTGCAGCCATGAAATTAAAAGATGCTTGCTCCTAGGAAGAAAAGTTATGACAAACCAAGACAGTGTGTTAAAAGACCTTGCTGACAAAAGGTCTGTATAATCAAAGCCATGGTTTTTTCAGTAGTTATGTACAGTGGTGACAGCTGAACCATAAAGAAAGCTGATCACCAAAGAACTGATGCTTTCAGACTGTGTTCTAGAGAAGACTCTTGAGAGTCCCTTGAACAGAAAGGAAATCAAGCCATCAGTCCTAAAGGAAATCAACCCTGAATATTCACTGGCAGCACTGATGCTGAAGCTGAAGCTCCAATACTTTGTCTACCTGATGTGAAGAGCCAACTCATTGGAAAAGACCCTGATGCTGGGAAAGACTGAGGGCATGAGGAAGAGAGGGTGGCAGAGGATGAGATGGTTGGGTGGCATCACTAACTCAATGGACATTAGTTTGAGCAAACTCCAGGAGATAGTGAAGGACAGGGAAGACAGGTTTGCTGCAGTCCACGAGGATGCTAACAGTTGGACACGACTGAGTAACTGAAAAACAACAACCTGTAGCCACAGTTCACGTGACCAAGAAGTCTTTCCTAACTCAAGAGGCAGGAATTCTAGTGGAGCTTTGCCACTGCCTGGCCCTTCACATCTCAGTTTCCTTACCCATTAAATAGAATACTATCTGTCCTGACCTGCCTCACGGGCCCATTGAGAGCTAAAGAATTAAGTGTAAAAGGATCTAGACAGGGATGAAAATCTTATTCCTTGTGAAGGCATTTTCCCTTTGCATGGAGAGTAGGAGTCCTCAGATTGGTTGGAGTCAGATGACCAGAATAATAGTTCATGATTCAGCCATTACTATCCATGTGTTCTTGGACAAGTTATTTTCCTACTTCAACTTTCCATATTCTCATTGAGGATGACGTTCTCATATCAGATCAGGAATTCTTCAAATATGAACCACTGCCCAAAAATAGACCACATTCATTCTCTTGATGGGTCTCAAACCTTACCAAGAAATAAAGATGCTTTTACTAGTTTCATGAGTAGACAGCCCATTTCAAAGAATTATTTGTATGGACAGATAATTGTTACTTAACAGTAACCTACTAAGTAGGTTACCGAAATGTGTTACCAGTCAATTAAAATTAATGTGTTTCTAGTCTACTAGGACTTATTTGGCAACATTCAACACTCCTACTGTGTATGAACATGTGCAGATGGTTGGGAGGCCCACATTTTTCAGGAAGAATACACTGGTATCAATATCATTAGAGCTATCTTTAGTTGATTGTGGCTCTCAATTACTGTTATGACCACTTATAAAATTAATGTTAATTAAGCTCCATAATTACCAATTTAGATTATAGTGGGTCATTTGATTAACCCTAGCACATGTGGTGATGCACACTTATCCACAGTGTTTGAGACTTAGGATTTTCCATAGTTGGAGTTTAAGGCATATAAATATTGGATGACTGGTCAAACCAAATATTTACTGAGCACCTATCATGTAACGGGTTCTGTTCTAGGCACGAGAATCCTTCTGTGAATGACACAAGGTCCTATCTTCCAAAGCTGTACGTGCCATCAGAGGATTATAGACAACAAACAAACAAAGTGAGTACATAAGGCAATGCCAGGCATCAAGCAAACATGATGAAAAAGATGGGTAGGGGGAACTTTCCTGGTGGTTTAGTGGTTAAGACTTTGCCTTCCAATACAGGGAATGTGAGTTCGATCCCTGGTCAGTAAGCTAAAATCCCATATGCCTCATGGCCAAAAAAACAAAACAAACAACAGAAGCAATTTTGTAACAAATTCAATAAAGATTTTTAAAATGGTCCACATCAAATATATATATATATATATATATATATATATATATATTTAAAAATAAGACTGTGTAACATGGTAAAGAGGGAATGAAAAGGCTACTTTAGCCAAGACCGAGAGTCTTCAAAGTCCTCTTTAAGGGAGTAACATATAAGCTAAGAACTGAATAATGAGAATTAGGTTCACAAAGATCTAGACGAACTGCATTCTATGCAGACAGAACAGCAAGTAAAAAGGCTCTGAGGCAGGAACAAGCTTGAGTGCGGCACGGTTTAGACTGTCATTCAGCAAGTGAATTCCTGCCCTCCTCCACTGTGGACAGAATATACTACCCTGCCCCCTGATGTTGAGATTGCCCATACGACTTGGTTTTCCCCAATGGAGTACAAGCAAATGTGACATATAAAATGGACCTGTGTGATAGGCCTGCCCCCTTGGGCTTCTGCCTTGCCCGGGAGAAGAGCCTACTCTAAGTACATGCTGGTCCTTCATCCTGAAATCCATAATTATCACACATGGGGCAGAACTGAGCTCAAACTACTGTAAAGAGCCAAGCCCTGCTGGATTTTCAGCTTCCAGCAGAACTTCCTAACCAAGCTCAGACCAGATCAGCTGATTCACTCAAATATATGATTCACATAAATATATATGATTCACTCAATAGGGCAACCTAAAAAGTGAGAACAAATGTTTATCATTTTACCCTCATGAGTCTGGGGGTAGTTTATTACACAGCAATAGCTGACTTAAACAGCATACTCAGACAGAGAGACGATCAGTTTGATTACCGTGAGCAAGGAAGTTATCTTCCATAGTCATTTATTGATATGGATGAGATAGGAAGCAGCCTGATAAGATAGAGCTTTACAAGAAATGTTCCTAGCTTGTATTTTTAGTGTATTGGCAAGCCACTTGGGAGTTATAAAAAGAGCAACAGTATTCTGGCTACTGTATGTAGGATGGACTGAAGAGATGCAAAGGTACAAAAGTGGAAAATGAAACACCAATTATGTAGCTATCATGATATTCCAAGCAAGAAACGATAGTAGCTTAAAGTAGGGGTATGGTTATGAAAATGCTGAGAAGTGACCTAAGTCAAGAAATATTATGGAGGTATAGGAGATGGTACTCTTCTTGGAAAAAGAGTCCTTCTTCTTTTAATGAGGTGGCCTGCAAAGTCTACTTCATTAGAGTAAATGCCAGAGTTTCAAGCCAAAGTCCCAGTAAATAATAAAAGCACTCCTTTGCTGACCCTTTTGGAGAAGGAAATTGCAATCCACTTCAGTATTCTTGCCTAGAAAATCCCATGAATGGAAAAGCCTAGCAGACTACATTCCATGGGGTCACAAATATATATAGGGGCTTTCCTGGAGGCTCAGTGATAAACAATCTTCCTGCCAGTGCAGGAGACCCGGCTTCGATCCCCGAATTGCGAAGATCCTCTGGAGAAGGGCACGGCAACCCACTCCAGTATTCCTGCCTGGAGAATTCCATGGACAGAGGAGCCTGGCAGGCTGCAGTCCACAGAGTCTAACAATTGGACATGCCTGAAGCAACTAAGCAGCAGCAGCAGCAGCTGACCCTCTGTCATTTACCCTTTTGCTTCTCAAAGCATTGTCCATGGAACAGCAACATTAGCATCTCTGAGAAACTATTAGAAATGCAGAGTCAAGTCTTACCCCAGTCTACAGAACTGGAATCCCAATGTTAGCAAGATCCCCAGAAATTTCGTACAGCAAACTTGGAAAAGCATGACTCCAGGATATACATCTCTTGGGACTCTGTTGGAAGGGGTGATTGATGGAGCAGAGATGAGGTGCCACACTCTGGTCAAATATCCAATCCAATCTCCATGAGCACAAGATACAAGAATCTCAGGAGTTGAGAGAGGTTTATACAAGACCTGGCATGTTCCATAGCTGGCTTAATCTTGGTGGCTTGGGTGGCTTGTCTGTAGTCTCTATGAAGTACACCACACCCCCAGAAGTCACTCTCTTAGAAACTCCAATCTCTGAAAAGTTCTTAGGGATATTAACAGAGATGAGAAGAAAAAAAGATCATGATGATCTTGGTGATTTGACAGGGAGGAATCCAAGATGCCTCTGCTGCTTTTATTCTAATTGGGAATATGAAATAAATCCTGATTATGCTCACAAACTTCAGAGACCTGGGGGTCAATTCAGTCAAAATGCAAAGGTGGCATCATCTGTGAACAGATAGAGAGGAATACAGCCCTTCTGCCAGGCGATGCAACAGCACAAATTCTTTTATTTCTTTAATATTTTTTTTAAATTTTGGCCTCTTTATTGTTTATTTATTTATTTTCATTCATCTTTGTTCTTTGGCCTGTGTGGGCCTTCCAACACAGTGGGCTCTCTGGTTACAGAGCACTGGCTCTAGGCGCATGTGCTCCAGAGTTCCATGGGGTCACAAATATATATAGGGGCTTTCCTGGAGGCTCAGTGATAAACAATCTTCCTGCCAGTGCAGGAGACCCGGCTTCGATCCCCGAATTGCGAAGATCCTCTGGAGAAGGGAATGGCTACTCACTCCAGTATTCCTGCCTGGAGAATTCCACGGACAGAGGAGCCTGGCAGGCTGCAGTCCACAGAGTCTAACAATTGGACATGCCTGAAGCAACTAAGCAGCAGCAGCAGCTGACCCTCTGTCATTTACCCTTTTGCTTCTCAAAGCATTGTCCATGGAACAGCAACATTAGCATCTCTGAGAAACTATTAGAAATGCAGAGTCAAGTCTTACCCCAGTCTACAGAACTGGAATCCCAATGTTAGCAAGATCCCCAGAAATTTCGTACAGCAAACTTGGAAAAGCATGACTCCAGGATATACATCTCTTGGGACTCTGTTGGAAGGGGTGATTGATGGAGCAGAGATGAGGTGCCACACTCTGGTCAAATATCCAATCCAATCTCCATGAGCACAAGATACAAGAATCTCAGGAGTTGAGAGAGGTTTATACAAGACCTGGCATGTTCCATAGCTGGCTTAATCTTGGTGGCTTGGGTGGCTTGTCTGTAGTCTCTATGAAGTACACCACACCCCCAGAAGTCACTCTCTTAGAAACTCCAATCTCTGAAAAGTTCTTAGGGATATTAACAGAGATGAGAAGAAAAAAAGATCATGATGATCTTGGTGATTTGACAGGGAGGAATCCAAGATGCCTCTGCTGCTTTTATTCTAATTGGGAATATGAAATAAATCCTGATTATGCTCACAAACTTCAGAGACCTGGGGGTCAATTCAGTCAAAATGCAAAGGTGGCATCATCTGTGAACAGATAGAGAGGAATACAGCCCTTCTGCCAGGCGATGCAACAGCACAAATTCTTTTATTTCTTTAATATTTTTTTTAAATTTTGGCCTCTTTATTGTTTATTTATTTATTTTCATTCATCTTTGTTCTTTGGCCTGTGTGGGCCTTCCAACACAGTGGGCTCTCTGGTTACAGAGCACTGGCTCTAGGCGCATGTGCTCCAGAGTTCCAGCTCATAATTGGACACACTGGTTCGGCCGCTCCACAGCATATGGGATCCTCCTGGGCCAGGGATCAAACCAGTACCCCTTGCACTGAAACGCAGACTCTTTACCCATTGGACCACTAGGGAAGCCCCAGGACACATTGCTGAGTTGTGACAGATAAAAACCTACCAGTGGTAGCACAAGGCCAGGTTCCGGCAGGGAAAAGTAAAAGGTCTCCACCTAAAATGCATGCACTGAGAACTAGAACCTTCTGTATCAAGGCAGAAGGAAAAGCACCATCAGGCACATGAAGACTTCAAGGATGAGAGCTACTACTTGGACTTTGCAGTAAGAACATAGAAACCCAGGAACCATGAGAAGAGCCTAAAAATTGATTTTGATTTGAAGTCAAAACAAGAAGATTGGAAAAGAGAAATAAAAAAAAAAAAAAAGAAAGCAAAATCTCAGGACCAGTCAACAGTATTGGGCCTAAAGTGCAAAGAAGGAATTGAAGAAGCAGGTTGAAGCCATTTAAAACAAGTTTAAAAACCTGCAGAAACAGGGACAGGAACACCAAAGGGAATAAAAAAAGGAAACACCAGGAAAAAAAAAAACTAGATTCAAGTTCCTTTTCTGCAGGCAAAAAGGTGCTAGAAAAAGATCATTTCTGACATCTCAGAAACAGAAAAGTGACTTAAACTTGCAGAAATCAAATGCTGTGGGAAGGCAAAGTAGGTTGATGCTGGACCTGAGGCACCAGCAGCAGCAGGAATCTGTTAACGGCTTCTCCATTAGGACCAAGGAAGGCAGGAAGTCTAAATCTAAGGAATTTCAGGGCCAGGCACAGCCACAGAAGCTGATGTGCCCTAAAAAACATCCCAAGACTAAGAAAGCTTCAGGATCCTGCAATTTTAGAAAATGACAAAAAGAGAAGAGTAGCCATGCCACTCCAAAGTTGAATGACCTTGGATAAGTTACCTGACTTCTGAAGACTGGAAGGAAGTAGCAGTGTGAACCTTGTAGGGTTATTGCAATGATTGAGTGGATTAGAAAAATGTCTGACATATTCAGCACTCACCAAGTGCTAGCTCTTCTTCTTCCACTGCACATAAATTCCATGAGGACAGAGATTATTGTGTATGGAGCACTGTAACTTGGGAGCCTAGAAAAGGATGTGACAAGTAGCAGTTGCTCAATAACTAACTGTTGTTCAGTCGCTCAGTCATGCCCGAGTCTTTGAGACTCCGTGGACTGCAACATGCAAGGATTCCCTGCTCTTCACTATCTCTCAGAGTTTGTTGGGTAAATGAATAGTTCTCTCTGAATCTTTGTCCTATTACATGCGTGAAATGTTTTAGCTAGTATTTTTTATTCTTTTCCACTAGGATTTATCACGGGATACAGAACATAGTTTCCTGTGCTATATAGTAGAACCTATTATTTATCCATTCTACATATAATAATTTTCATCTCCTAATCTCAAACTCTCCATATCTCCCCTGCCTCATCTCTCGCCTGGCAACCACAAATCTGTTCTCTATGTCTTTGAGTCTACTTCATAGATAAGTTCATTTGTGCCATATTTTAAATTCTACATGTAAGTGACACCATATACTTGTCTTTCTTTTCACTTAGTGTGATAATCTCCAGGTTCTTCAATGTAGCTGCAAATAGCCTTGTTTCATTCTTTTTAACAACTGGATATTACTCCATTGTATATAGGTACCGCATCTTCATCATCCATTCATCTGTCCATAGACATTTACGTTGTTTCCATGTCTCGGCTATTGCAAATAGTGCCGCTGCAAACACAGGGGTACATGTATCTTTCTGAATCACAGTTTGGTCCGGATAATGTTCAGGAGTAGAATTTCTAGATCATAAGGCACAGATTGACTATGTATCTTGTTGTATATCTTTGAGTGGATGCCTAAAACTGCCCTTCCAGATCACTTGAATCTTCTGGACCATCCCCCAGCTGCCCTCCCAATCCACCCACACTGTACATCAAGCATCCCTTCTGGGGGGGCCATCCCCAGTCTGCCCCGCTCCCAATCCAGGATAAGTTACCTGACTTCTGTAAGGAAGTAGCAGTGTGAACCTTGTAGGGTTATTGCAATGATTGAGTGGATTAGAAAAATGTCTGACATATTCAGCACTCACCAAGTGCTAGCTCTTCTTCTTCCACTGCACATAAATTCCATGAGGACAGAGATTATTGTGTATGGAGCACTGTAACTTGGGAGCCTAGAAAAGGATGTGACAAGTAGCAGTTGCTCAATAACTAACTGTTGTTCAGTCGCTCAGTCATGCCCGAGTCTTTGAGACTCCGTGGACTGCAACATGCAAGGATTCCCTGCTCTTCACTATCTCTCAGAGTTTGTTGGGTAAATGAATAGTTCTCTCTGAATCTTTGTCCTATTACATGCGTGAAATGTTTTAGCTAGTATTTTTTATTCTTTTCCACTAGGATTTATCACGGGATACAGAACATAGTTTCCTGTGCTATATAGTAGAACCTATTATTTATCCATTCTACATATAATAATTTTCATCTCCTAATCTCAAACTCTCCATATCTCCCCTGCCTCATCTCTCGCCTGGCAACCACAAATCTGTTCTCTATGTCTTTGAGTCTACTTCATAGATAAGTTCATTTGTGCCATATTTTAAATTCTACATGTAAGTGACACCATATACTTGTCTTTCTTTTCACTTAGTGTGATAATCTCCAGGTTCTTCAATGTAGCTGCAAATAGCCTTGTTTCATTCTTTTTAACAACTGGATATTACTCCATTGTATATAGGTACCGCATCTTCATCATCCATTCATCTGTCCATAGACATTTACGTTGTTTCCATGTCTCGGCTATTGCAAATAGTGCCGCTGCAAACACAGGGGTACATGTATCTTTCTGAATCACAGTTTGGTCCGGATAATGTTCAGGAGTAGAATTTCTAGATCATAAGGCACAGATTGACTATGTATCTTGTTGTATATCTTTGAGTGGATGCCTAAAACTGCCCTTCCAGATCACTTGAATCTTCTGGACCATCCCCCAGCTGCCCTCCCCAATCCACCCACACTGTACATCAAGCACTCCCCTTGCGGAGCCCTGCAGACAGGAAGGGGAGGTCACTTCCTCTCTCTGTGTGCCTCAGGGATGGCTGGGGAAGACATCCATGAACATGTCTGTCAATAACCCAGCTGAATGCCACCCCATTCCCACTGAACATCAGCTCAGCAAGGGGTTCCCTGTCGCCCTCATTGCCCAAGATGTCTGAGAAGACACTGTCAAGAAAATGACAGAAACCAGAAAGTGCTTTGACTCTGCTGCAGCTCCCACTCTCGCTGCCTCAACAGAACACCTAAACACCGGCAGACCAGAGCTAGGTCATTGTCTGCTGGGGACATGTAAAGAGCTGCAAAAGACAGCATGAAGTCAAGAGGCAGCATTTATTTATAGGGAGTGTTTGGCTCCCCCCAAACAACCTAACAAGTATGGTACGCATCCTGCCCACCCCCCAAATACAGCCTGGAGGACAGAGTGGCATCGCTGCTGCATGGGGGCACTCTTCCCCCAGGGCTGCCCTCTGTGGGCGCCACGGGGCAACGTCAGCAGACCCTGGAAGGTGCAGCCAAGCCACCACCATCTCCTTGGTGCTTTTGGCTGACCCCCATGACCTCCCTCCCTACCCCTTCCTAGGCCCGCACTCTCTAGAACATTCCACAATGACAGCTCTGCTGTCCAATACAATAGCCAGTACAATGTGACTCCTGAGCCCCTGAAATGTGGCTACTGCTATGGAGGAGCTGCGTCTTAAGTTGTTTAATTTTCACTAATTTACACTGAAACAGTCATGGTGGTTTGTGGTGATTAGACTGGACAGCACTGCTCTCTGGTGACAAAGAGGCCCTCGTGCACCTCTGCCCGAGTCCTGACACCTCAGGGAGCTGCTGTTCCCATGAAAACCACACTTTCAAGGATACACTGATTTCAGCAAGTCTGGTTCTGCTTCCTGGGGTTAAAGACGAGGGCACAGCCTTCTCTGAGGAATAAATGAGTTCCATCCCTGGCATTTCCACAGCTCTTACCCATTCGACCGAGTTCCTCCCCACACATTGCCTCTCTGGAAACTCACAAACCCCTGGGAAATGGGGACTGTTTCCCCCACTTTACAGCTGAAGGATGTGGTCTAATGTCATGCAGTTAGTCCTGGCCGAGTTGGGACCTGAGTCCAGCTCCAACTCTGGAGCACTCCTCTGAATTTTATCAGAGAAGAATGAAGAAAAAAAAAAAAAAAACAGCCTCTTTAAAAAACATCACATTTTCTTAAAAGCATACAAGCTGCAAAGTGACCCAGATTTTGATTCCACAGTAGCTCCAAACCATTCTCTCTCAGGGTCTCATGTCTGAGCTGAAGTGCTCCTGCTTAAAACCATCAGTGATTCCTCATCATTTGCACCCCCAGGACCCAACACACCCAGTGCCCCTGACAGCACGTCAATGCCTTTCTTTCCCAAATTCATCCATTCAGCCTGTCTGCGCTGAGCACTTCTGTAGGCCAGTCCTTGGCCAGGCACAAGCGTCCTGGCTCAGCCGTCTCCTGCCTGCTCCTCAACCTGCCCCTACACACAAAGGCTCAGAGCACCCCTTCTGGAATACTTTCCCAGAAAACACATGCACACACACGTGGACACACGTACACACCCCTCCAACCCACGGTAGAAACATTTGTTATGACCTTACAACCCTTTATATTACATTTTCTCAAATTGCTTATAGTTTGTATAAACACTTCACTCTGCCACTCAACTGAGTATTACTAGGATGCAGTAGCTGAACACCATAAAGAAGCTAACTCGTGAAGCCTACACCTAGTGGAGGAGAACAACATCAAATTCACATATAAATACAAATGACAACTTCTGATGGTTTCAACTCAGAGTGCTGCATGGTGCCTACATAATAGTAGATCTTAGTAAATGTTTGAGTTTTTGCCCACTCTGAATTTTTACAAATGGAAAACTGAGCATTCCATGGAAATAATACCAGTAATAATGTGAAGTATGGCTGATGTTAATTGAATATGATGTGCCAACTGCTTGCTAATCTCTCTGCAGGAATTATGTTCCTTAATCTTTAAACAGTCTTTAAGTTCCTTAATCTTTACAATATGGGGTGGATACTATCATTGTCCCCCTATTTCAGATGGAAAAACTGAGGCACAGAGAAGTTAAAAAATTTATTCAATTTATTAAAGATTTTGTGCTTCTGGACCACTATCATGGATTCACGGATTGCCAGTAACAACTTATTTCAACTGATGGTCATAATTATTGCTTTTTATAAGTGAACTGCCTCACATTAGCCAATGGGAGTCTTTTCAGTTTGCCTCTTGGCCACTTTCTGCACTAACCCAGACACATCAGAAATTAGATGTGATGCCCAGAGCCATCCTGATGCTTCCCTGCCCCTAATTGTGTAGTTAGCTATATCCAGGGTGCTCTGGTCCCTTTCAATGCAGAACAATATTAAGAAACAAAATAGCAAGCTGAAAGGCCAAGACTGAAACCAAGCTAGCAGACTCAGGAACCCAGGGAAATAAAAAAAGAAAAGAGTAAGAAAATAAGAATTAACAGTAGTGAGAATGCTATACACAACTAGGGGACGGAAGGAGGGGAGACAAGGTCTAAAAATGATTTATTTTTGCTTAATAAATTTTAGGGTTATTTCTCTTGCTGCAGTGGAAAAGTATACTGCAAATTTAAAAGATAAAAACAATCAACAAACTAATGCCACATTATGAACAATGGTCAATGGAGTATGGGCCTGAGAAACCCCACAGACCAAGTAGACTGTTCTCGCTAGATGGGGAGAAAAGCCAAGATGGTTCTAGAACTTCTAGACCATCCTAAACCGGTGAGGAGGTTCTGCTTCAACTCCAGGCTGAGGGTTCAACTTCCTTTCTGACTGAGGGCATCATGGGAACCTTGTTTGCACCATCCCTGTGTATTAATAGGTGGTCCTCCTTGGCCAGTGGGCACCTGGGGCTCCAGGGCCAAGGCAGTATGCCTCGTTGGGAGATTCTCTGATCTCCTCCCAGCCTCTCACCTGATAGCTGTGAAGGTACAGAGAGTGCAGAATGAGACACATTCTATCACATCCCATCACCCACTTTATTTTCTTCTATTTCACACTTACTTCTCTCACATCAGATCCCCACCACCTCCCCAAGCCTTCCATGGATGATCGCACTTATTTCACTGAGAAACTAGAGAAAATGACCTCATCTTTGCACCTTTAAGTCTACCAACCTCGTAGCCCTGCATGCATTATCTCTCTATTCAATGTCCCCTGTGTTTACTATCCCCTGCCTTCCCTCTGACTGCCAAGGATCAGCTCACCCTGCTCCTGAAATCAACTCCCTGTTCCTGTCTGAAATCCCAGTCCTTCTCCTCTGTTCAAGGACTTCCCTCCTGCTCTTAGCCATCCCCTCTCCTGCATCATCCTTTTTTACTTACTGAGGTATAGTTACTTACAAGTATTGAGACAGTTTCAGGTATACTGCAGAGTGAGTCAGTTGGGGGGGAGGGCTTCTACAGATGATACTGCATTACAGGTTATTATAAGATAACTGAGTAAAATTTTCTGTGCTATGCAATATATCCTTATTGCTTATCTATCAATAGTTGGTATTGTATCCATTAATCTCATACTCCTAATTTATCCCTCCCTAGTCCCTTTCCCCCTTAGTAATCCTAAATTTATTTTCTATGTCTGTAAATCCATTTCTACTTTGTATATAGATTCATTTGTATAAATTTTTAGATTCTACATATACATGGTATCTATCATATATTTCCTTGTCTCACTTATTTCACTAGTCATAATATTCTCTTGGTCTATTCATGTTGCTACAAATGGAAATATTTTGTTCTACTTTATGGCTGAGTAGTATTTCATTTTGTGTGTGAGTGTGTGTGTGTGTGTGTGTGTGTGGAGACATATATATCTAGATACATATATTTAGCACATCTTCTTTATCTGTCCATCTGTTGATGGATATTTAGGTTGTTTCCATGTCTTGCCTATTGTAAATAGTACTGCTGTGAACACTGGAGTGTACGTATCTTTTTGAATTACCTTTTCCAGAAGTGGATTTGCTGGATCATATAGTAGGCTCTATTTTTAGCTTTTTAAGGAAGCTCCATTGTTTCCATAGTGGCTGCACCAACATATATTCCCACCAAAAGTGTACAAAGGTAACTTTTTCTTCACACTCTCCAGCATTTGTGGACTTTCAGACAATGGCCATACTGAGGGATGTGACATGATACTTCATGGTAATTTTGATCTGCATTTCTCCAATAACTTGTAATGTTGAGTGTCTTTTAATGTGCTTCCTGGCCATGTTATGTCTTCTTTTGAGAAATGTCTCTATCTAGGTCTTCTACCCATTTTTATTGGGTTGTTTCCTTGATATATTTATATAGTTTGGACATTAATCCTTTCTTATTCACATCATTGGCATATTTTTCTCCCATTCCGTAGGCTGCCTTTTCATTTGCTTTATGTTTTCCTTTGCTCTACAAAAGCTTATAAGTGTGATTAGGTCCTATTTGTCTGTTTTTGCTTTTATGTCTTCTGCCTTGGGAGACTGATATAAGAAAATATTGCTACAATTTATAATATGTCAGAAAAGACTTCACCTATGTTCTCCTCAAGGAGTCTTATGGTGTCAGGTCGTGTATCTAGGTCTTTAAGCCATTTCGAGTTTATTTTTGGTATAAGGTGTAGGGGATGTTCTAATTTCACTGATTTACATGTAGCTGTTCAGCTTTCCCAAGACCCCTTATTAATGAGAATGTCTTTTTCCATTGTATAGTCCTGCCTCTTTCATTGTATACTAAATGACCATGGGTACATGGGCTTATTTCTGTTTCTTATTTCTATTTCTATGTTCTTTATTCTGTTCCATTGATCTATATGTCTGTTTTTTTGCCCATACCATACTGTTTTTATTACTGTACCATGTAGTATAGTCTGAAATATGCAAGGGTTATACCTTCCAGCTTTGTTCTTTTTTCGTCAGGATTGCCCTGGCAACCCTGGGACCACTTCTGTGGTTCCATATAAATTTTAGGATTATTTGTTCTAGTTCTGTGAAAAATGTCATAAATATTTTGATAGGGATTCATTAAATCTGTAGATTGCTTTGGGTGGCTTAGTGACTTTAACAATATTAACTCCTCCAGTTCAAGAGCACAAGATAGCTTTCAATGCTTTGAATTATCTTCAATTCTTATCAATGTTTTATAGTTTTCAGCATATAATTTTTTCTCTTTCTGGTATTTTGTTATTAATTTAAATAAACAACAGATTTATGGGGCTTCCCTGGTGGCCCAGTGAGTACAGAGTCTGCCTTGCTGTGCAAGGGGCACCAGTTCCATCCCTCGTCCGGGAAGATCCCACATGCTGCGGAGCAGCTGGACCAGTGTGTCCAATTACGAGCCAGTGCTCTGGAGTACATGTGCTCAGAAGCCAGTGCTCTACAACAAGAGAGGCCACTGCAATGGGAGCCGCACACATGCCAAAGAATAAAAGACAGATGAAAATACATATAAAAATTTAAAAAGGAGGCATGAGGGGAAAAAAAATTTTTTTAAAATCTTTAAAAAAAGAAAAAAGAAATAACAGATTTCTGTATATAAATCTTGTATATTGCTATCTAGTTGAATTTGTTTATTAGTTCTAACAGCTTTTGTGTAGAGGCTTTAGAGTTCTCTATAGAATATCATTTGATTTGCAAATAGTGGCAGTTATACGTCTTTCCTTCCAATCTGGATATATTTTATTTCTTTTTCTTCTCTAATTGCTGTGGCTAAGACTTCCAATACTATGTTGAATAGAAACAGGGAAAGTGGGAATCCTTATCTTGTTCTTGAAATTTTGTGGAAAGGCTTTCAGATTTTCACCACTGAGTATGAGGTTTTCTTTAATAAATGGCTTTCATTATTTGAGATACGTTTCATTGATCTATATGTCTGTTTTTTTGCCCATACCATACTGTTTTTATTACTGTACCATGTAGTATAGTCTGAAATATGCAAGGGTTATACCTTCCAGCTTTGTTCTTTTTTCGTCAGGATTGCCCTGGCAACCCTGGGACCACTTCTGTGGTTCCATATAAATTTTAGGATTATTTGTTCTAGTTCTGTGAAAAATGTCATAAATATTTTGATAGGGATTCATTAAATCTGTAGATTGCTTTGGGTGGCTTAGTGACTTTAACAATATTAACTCCTCCAGTTCAAGAGCACAAGATAGCTTTCAATGCTTTGAATTATCTTCAATTCTTATCAATGTTTTATAGTTTTCAGCATATAATTTTTTCTCTTTCTGGTATTTTGTTATTAATTTAAATAAACAACAGATTTATGGGGCTTCCCTGGTGGCCCAGTGAGTACAGAGTCTGCCTTGCTGTGCAAGGGGCACCAGTTCCATCCCTCGTCCGGGAAGATCCCACATGCTGCGGAGCAGCTGGACCAGTGTGTCCAATTACGAGCCAGTGCTCTGGAGTACATGTGCTCAGAAGCCAGTGCTCTACAACAAGAGAGGCCACTGCAATGGGAGCCGCACACATGCCAAAGAATAAAAGACAGATGAAAATACATATAAAAATTTAAAAAGGAGGCATGAGGGGAAAAAAAATTTTTTTAAAATCTTTAAAAAAAGAAAAAAGAAATAACAGATTTCTGTATATAAATCTTGTATATTGCTATCTAGTTGAATTTGTTTATTAGTTCTAACAGCTTTTGTGTAGAGGCTTTAGAGTTCTCTATAGAATATCATTTGATTTGCAAATAGTGGCAGTTATACGTCTTTCCTTCCAATCTGGATATATTTTATTTCTTTTTCTTCTCTAATTGCTGTGGCTAAGACTTCCAATACTATGTTGAATAGAAACAGGGAAAGTGGGAATCCTTATCTTGTTCTTGAAATTTTGTGGAAAGGCTTTCAGATTTTCACCACTGAGTATGAGGTTTTCTTTAATAAATGGCTTTCATTATTTGAGATACGTTTCCTCTATATCCACTTTGGTGAGAGTTTTTATCATAAATGAATGTTGACTTTTATCAAATGGTTTTTATACGTCTTTTTGAGGTGATCATGTGGTTTCTGACATTCCTTTTGTTAATACAGTATACCACATTGATTTCACATGTTGTACCATTTTGTGAATGGTGAATTCCCCCATGAAACTGTTAAGTCCCAGACTTTTGTTTGAAGGGAGCTTTATTACAGACTCTATTTCATTTTTAGTGATCAGTCGGTTCAAATTATTTGTTTCTTCTTGACTTGGTCTTAGCAGGCTGTATGTTTCTAGAAACTTTTCCTTTCCTTCTAGGTTTTCCAATTTGTCAGCATTTAATTGTTCATAGTATTTCTTGTAATTTTTTGTATTTCTGTGATACTGGTTGTCATTTCTCCTATTTCATTTCTTATTTGGTTTGGGTCTTCTCTCTTTTCTTCTTAGTGAGCCTGGCTAGAGGTTTATAGATTTTATTTATCTCCCACATCAATAATTGTCTCCACTATATTATTCCCACCCACTTTCTTTTTTTTTTTTCTTGGGAGTTATGGAAGCATTCTTTTTTGGAGGCGGGGGAGAGGCAGGAGGGCAGGCGGGCCACTTCTATTGGTCTTTAATTTGTCTATTTTCATCCATCTTTGTTCTTTTGGCCTGTGTGGGCCTCCCACTGCAGTGGCCTCTGTTGTCACAGAGCACCAGCTCTAGGCATATGCACTCCAGAGCTCTGGCTCGGTAATTGATACATCGGTCCAGCTGTTCCGGCACGTGGGATTCCTGGTTTTCTTTCTTCAGTTTTTTCTAACAGCTTTTGTGTAGAGGCTTTAGAGTTCTCTATAGAATATCATTTGATTTGCAAATAGTGGCAGTTATACGTCTTTCCTTCCAATCTGGATATATTTTATTTCTTTTTCTTCTCTAATTGCTGTGGCTAAGACTTCCAATACTATGTTGAATAGAAACAGGGAAAGTGGGAATCCTTATCTTGTTCTTGAAATTTTGTGGAAAGGCTTTCAGATTTTCACCACTGAGTATGAGGTTTTCTTTAATAAATGGCTTTCATTATTTGAGATACGTTTCCTCTATATCCACTTTGGTGAGAGTTTTTATCATAAATGAATGTTGACTTTTATCAAATGGTTTTTATACGTCTTTTTGAGGTGATCATGTGGTTTCTGACATTCCTTTTGTTAATACAGTATACCACATTGATTTCACATGTTGTACCATTTTGTGAATGGTGAATTCCCCCATGAAACTGTTAAGTCCCAGACTTTTGTTTGAAGGGAGCTTTATTACAGACTCTATTTCATTTTTAGTGATCAGTCGGTTCAAATTATTTGTTTCTTCTTGACTTGGTCTTAGCAGGCTGTATGTTTCTAGAAACTTTTCCTTTCCTTCTAGGTTTTCCAATTTGTCAGCATTTAATTGTTCATAGTATTTCTTGTAATTTTTTGTATTTCTGTGATACTGGTTGTCATTTCTCCTATTTCATTTCTTATTTGGTTTGGGTCTTCTCTCTTTTCTTCTTAGTGAGCCTGGCTAGAGGTTTATAGATTTTATTTATCTCCCACATCAATAATTGTCTCCACTATATTATTCCCACCCACTTTCTTTTTTTTTTTACTTGGGAGTTATGGAAGCATTCTTTTTTGGAGGCGGGGGAGAGGCAGGAGGGCAGGCGGGCCACTTCTATTGGTCTTTAATTTGTCTATTTTCATCCATCTTTGTTCTTTTGGCCTGTGTGGGCCTCCCACTGCAGTGGCCTCTGTTGTCACAGAGCACCAGCTCTAGGCATATGCACTCCAGAGCTCTGGCTCGGTAATTGGATACATCGGTCCAGCTGTTCCGCGGCACGTGGGATCTTCCCAGATCAGGGATCAAACCAGCAACACTTGCACTGCAAGGCGGTGTCCTCACCCACTGGGCCACCAGGGAAGCCCCCCACCCACTTTCAAATATGTTATGTCTCCCATAACAAAAACCTCCCTACACCTCAAGTCATCTTCCACAAGCTGCTCGTTTTCACTGGTGCTCTTTATAACAAAATCTCTCAAAACTCTTACCTATACTTGCTGGCTCTGCTTCTTTACCCTCTTTTACCTCTTAACTTTCTTAACAAGTTGTGTCATAGCCATTTCATTTAAACTGCTCTAGTCAAGGCTAAGAATTCGCCTTATCTTGCCAAACCAACTAGAACCATTTTGGGTCTTAACTTCCTTCAGTCTTCAGCAGTATCTGACCCAACCATCCACCATGTTCTTCATAAACATTTGGCATCCATGGCAAAGCCCGCTGAATCTTCCTCTTAAATTCCAGGTTGATTCTTCTCATTTCCCTTTACTGTCTCCTCCTCCTTCAAATTTTTAAGTGTGGAGGGACCCACGGATCAATCTTTGGATCTCGTCTCTGTCGACACTCACCCCTCAAAACTCAGTTTGAGTTTCTATCAGAATTATCTGGAGGGCCTTTTAAACCTCACATCACTGGAGCCAGAATTTCTCATTCAGTCAGTCTAGGGAGGAGCTTGAAAATCTGGATTTCTGTCAAGTCACCAGGTGCTAAACCACTGCTTCTCATTCATGGACAACACTTGTAAAGCTGCTTCCCTAAATGAATTAATCATTCTCTTGGTTCGAATACCACATTCATGCTAGTAACACCCAGAAATATGTCTCCAGTTCCATCTCTACTCTTAACTCTGGACTTGTAGGACCCAAAGCCTCCTCGCTCCTCCTTGTGGACATGAACTAGGCTCCCCATACAAAATATGACCTAATATGACTGCATGGTAGCAGTACACCCCACGAGTCTTCCTGGCAGCAATGAGGAGGAGACAGCCTTGATTCTACTAGCCCCTCCAACCCTATACTAAATTCATCACAAATTCACAAGTCCTGTCATCTCTACCTGCAAAATATATCCCAAACCTGAATGCTTCTGACTACCCCTTCTTTGCGTGCCTCATCAATGTAATCATCTTCCCTGGACCCCTGTCTATAGCCTCCTGCCTGATCTCTCTAGTGCATGGTTGGCCCTCTGCATTTTATCCTTCAAAGGGCAGCCAATTATATTTCAAAAATGCAAATTATGCATCATTGCCCCTCTCAGAATCCTCCAGCTGATCCTTACCTATGAAAAATAAAGTCCAAGTCCATATCTTCAAGGCCAACTACTGGGTTGGCCAAGAAGTTCATTTGGATTTTTCTGTAAGTACAGAAAACCCTGAATGAACTCTTTGGTCAATACAATATGATCTGGTTTTTGCTTACCTCACCGACCATAACTCCTATTACTTGCATCCTGACCCTTATCACCCTAGTCACCTTGACCTTCTAGATTCTCCTCAATCTCACCAAGCTTGGAGCCTCTGTACTTGCAGTTCCATCTACCCAGTATGCTTTCCCCCCAGGTTATGATGTGGCTTAGTCCATCACTTGAGGCAAGGCTTGATTTTAATATCATTTCCTTCTTGAGGCTTTTTCTAAGCACCTGTACTCTTATATTGCCCTTTTTTCATAGTACTTATTATTGTCTTAGCTTTCCTATATATTTTGGACCCCACTCACCCCTCAAAACTCAGTTTGAGTTTCTATCAGAATTATCTGGAGGGCCTTTTAAACCTCACATCACTGGAGCCAGAATTTCTCATTCAGTCAGTCTAGGGAGGAGCTTGAAAATCTGGATTTCTGTCAAGTCACCAGGTGCTAAACCACTGCTTCTCATTCATGGACAACACTTGTAAAGCTGCTTCCCTAAATGAATTAATCATTCTCTTGGTTCGAATACCACATTCATGCTAGTAACACCCAGAAATATGTCTCCAGTTCCATCTCTACTCTTAACTCTGGACTTGTAGGACCCAAAGCCTCCTCGCTCCTCCTTGTGGACATGAACTAGGCTCCCCATACAAAATATGACCTAATATGACTGCATGGTAGCAGTACACCCCACGAGTCTTCCTGGCAGCAATGAGGAGGAGACAGCCTTGATTCTACTAGCCCCTCCAACCCTATACTAAATTCATCACAAATTCACAAGTCCTGTCATCTCTACCTGCAAAATATATCCCAAACCTGAATGCTTCTGACTACCCCTTCTTTGCGTGCCTCATCAATGTAATCATCTTCCCTGGACCCCTGTCTATAGCCTCCTGCCTGATCTCTCTAGTGCATGGTTGGCCCTCTGCATTTTATCCTTCAAAGGGCAGCCAATTATATTTCAAAAATGCAAATTATGCATCATTGCCCCTCTCAGAATCCTCCAGCTGATCCTTACCTATGAAAAATAAAGTCCAAGTCCATATCTTCAAGGCCAACTACTGGGTTGGCCAAGAAGTTCATTTGGATTTTTCTGTAAGTACAGAAAACCCTGAATGAACTCTTTGGTCAATACAATATGATCTGGTTTTTGCTTACCTCACCGACCATAACTCCTATTACTTGCATCCTGACCCTTATCACCCTAGTCACCTTGACCTTCTAGATTCTCCTCAATCTCACCAAGCTTGGAGCCTCTGTACTTGCAGTTCCATCTACCCAGTATGCTTTCCCCCCAGGTTATGATGTGGCTTAGTCCATCACTTGAGGCAAGGCTTGATTTTAATATCATTTCCTTCTTGAGGCTTTTTCTAAGCACCTGTACTCTTATATTGCCCTTTTTTCATAGTACTTATTATTGTCTGAGCCTTCCTATATATTTATTTGTCTACTGATTGACTTGTCTCCACTATAATGCAAAGTCCAGGAGGGTAAAGACTGTCGCCCTCCCTTGCTGTATTCTCAAGCACCTAGAATAATAACTGTCAAACAGAAGCCACTAAAAATTTTGTTGGATAAATAAGTAAATGGTCATCACCTCTGTTCAAAATTATCTTGCAATTTCTTTCTTCAGCTCAGTCTCTCAGTCATGTCCAACTCCAAATATCTGTGACCCCATGGACTGCAGCACACCAGGCTTCCCAGTCTTTCACCATCTCCAAGGGTTTGCTCAAACTCATGTCCATTGAGTCGGTAATGTCATCCAACTGTCTTGTCCTCTGTCATCCCCTTCTTTTGCCTTCTATTTTTCCCAACATCAGGCTCTTTTCCAATGAATCATCTCTTTTTATCAGGTACCCAAAGTACTGGAGCTTCAACTTTAGCATCAGTCCTTCCAATGAATATTCTGGGTTGATTTCCTTTAGGATTGACTGGCTTGATCTCCTTGCTGTCCAAGGAACTCAAGAGTCTTCACCAACACCACAGTCCAAAGGCATCAAGTCTTTGGTGCTCAGACTTCTTTATGGTCCAATTCTCACATCCACACATGACTACTGGAAAAACCACAGCTTTGATTGTATGGGCCTTTGTTGTCAAAGTATGCTGTTTTTTAATATGCTATCTAGGTTTGTAATATCTTCCCTTCCAATGAGCAAGTGTCTTTTAATTTCATGGCTGCATTTCTTTGTTAGTGAACTTATTATCTGTCTCTTCTGATTCTACACAAGCTCCTTGAGGGCACGGAATTTGCTTTATTCACCGCTGTAGCTTCATAAGCTGGACAGTAAGAGGCATGTGGCAGATACCGCAACAATTATAGGAGCTAAATTTCTGCACCCCTCTACTGGGAGTAGTCTCCCCTTAGCCTAGGTTCCTTTATCTCTTCTCATCCTCCATTCTCCCTTCCTCCAACTCTACCTCCCATCTCCACCTGTTCCTGCCCCTTCTGGCCTGTCTTCCTAATCTAGTTTTTTCTAGGTGTGGTTCAACTTGAGCTCAGACCACACTCTGAATCTGCAATCATCCTGGAGTAACTCCCAAGGCACATGTATGTTAATTTCTACATCTCATGAACCTCAATCTAATGAACCTCGATCTATGCCAATTTGCAGTCACTCCCAGGAGGCAAATACATTAAGCTAAGTGCCTATGGAGAGTGCTAAACTGTAGTTGGCAGTCCCAGGGGCAGCTAAAATAGTTCAACATCCTTCTTTCAGAGCAGCAGGCACAGATAGGAGCAAAGCCAATGGAAAGAAGCAAGGAAAAGGAAATAGCAAGGAGGAAGAGAAGAAGCTAAAAGCACTTGGATACACAGGTTGTTTTTTTTTTTTTTTACATGACTTCATTCAGTGATAGCTTGGCAGGCTACCGTCCATGGGGTTACCAAAAGTCAGACATGAATGAGCAACTGAGCACGGACACATTCCTATCCTACCGATGAACTGAGACCTGGAAAGTTTCAGGAACTTTTGGATATTTACCCAGGAAGTAAATAACAACACTAGAACTGGAATCTGTAGAATGCAAGGTCTTCAAGGAAGGGTAGAGGCTGTGTTCCCAGCACTAGCATTTCAATTAAGGTTTTATTGAAAGAAAGATTGAATGAACTCAAGTTTAATGGATAACAAAGCCCATGCTTTCCCTACTATAACTTTCTAAGCCTGGCATTCAAAGATGCTCCCAACCAAGCCCTAACCTCCTTTTCTAGGCTTTTCCCCATGCACTCTCACTTGAACTCGTTATTCAAGCCAAACTGTCCTCTCACTGTCCCTTGAAACCGACCCTCTCTGTCCTTTGCTCATACCATTTCTCCTGAATGATATGCCCCTCTCCGTCTCAGCCTCTTCCTCCTCATTCTTTCACTCCTACTGCAAGTCCTTCCAAAACCCACCAGCCCTGCATCATCGATGAATCTCAGCCCTGAGACAGTACCCACCACCTGGGAGCCTTTCAGGAACACCACTGACGTCCTCTATGGCTCATTTTCTTTTCACATATGCTTGTATTGCCTTCCTAAGCAGACTCTTCTGGGAGTGACCTTGACAGCAAAACTATAGGAGTATCTCAAACTTTTAACGCAGAATAAAATGATAAAAGTCACAGCAAAGGAGGCAACTAAGACCCACAAGCCTGTGGGCTCCTCCAAGAAGCAGCCATATCTTGTCAATACACTCATGCCAACCAGCCTGAGTAGAGTGCCCTTGACATGCCTCACACTGTTCACAAGCCAGGCCAGGTTCCTCCTTCCCCACAGGTTCTCCCAATGTGGTTGAGGAACCAGTCATAGAAATAGGATCATTGAAGTATAAGGTTACAAGTGCTGAGGAAGGTCTAAGAAGTCATCCTGTCTAAGTTGCACTATTATTGTAGTAAAAGCTTTAGAGATAAGCAAAGATAAGCAATACCACCTTCAGTGACTATATGTATACACTGACTGTAAGATATATTAATACCATGTTAAAAGGCAAACGTTGAATCTTAAAGTTAAAAGGTAAAATGTGAACCTCAAAATAGAGAAAATGTGCAATACCAAGCACAAAAAGTGGATGAGATTTGAAAGTAGAACTTAACACAGGAGGGATCCAAGTATCTTTATCCACTCACTCCATAAGAACCAAGAAGGAACAGGCAAGAGTGAAGGGAGAACTGGAGGTAGCTCTGGAGGTGGAAGGAAGGGAGCCGAGGTACTTAAGATCACTTGACCTTCCCCCATCACCTTCTCCCTCCACCAATGACAGGGAAAAGACCTGGCAAATGATGGCTGGTGAGAAACAGACTGAAATAGGCAATGCAAGACATGAACAATGCCCATGAGAAACCAAAGTAAATCCTAGAAAGGATGGTTCCCCGTGGGGATTCACTGTGAAAAGCTTCTCTGGAAAAGGAATTTTGGAGAGCACCTCATGATTCTTAGATGAGGGAAGCCCCTTACTAAAGAGAGTCTGCTAGGACAGCCAGGGACAAAACTTGTATGTGTGCACACATGTATGCACAGCTCTCCACACAGGCATGCACACACCTACTACCATGGCAAACACTACCATTTGCCATTGACTCACCAGTTACTAATGCCAGGCACATACTTTGCACTTTTCTGGCACGGTTTTTATTTTGATCCTCACAGTAACTCTGTGAGGTGGTTATTATTCTTATTTGATAGGTGGGAAAACTGACATGCAGAGCGGTGAATCGATTAACTCACCCTGCTTGTAAACAGTGGATCTGGAGTTCAAACCCAGGTCTTCATTATCACATACGCACAGCCCCATGCCCACCACACTTCCAAAAAGTCATTCACACTACTACCCATACCTCTTATGTACACCCTCACGATGATCCCACTTCTGAACACGTTCTGGAAGTTTCTGTCAACCATGAATTTCAGATCCCAGCTTCCTCCTCTTTATGTCACCCTCACGATGATCCCACTTACAAGTGCTGAGGAAGGTCTAAGAAGTCATCCTGTCTAAGTTGCACTATTATTGTAGTAAAAGCTTTAGAGATAAGCAAAGATAAGCAATACCACCTTCAGTGACTATATGTATACACTGACTGTAAGATATATTAATACCATGTTAAAAGGCAAACGTTGAATCTTAAAGTTAAAAGGTAAAATGTGAACCTCAAAATAGAGAAAATGTGCAATACCAAGCACAAAAAGTGGATGAGATTTGAAAGTAGAACTTAACACAGGAGGGATCCAAGTATCTTTATCCACTCACTCCATAAGAACCAAGAAGGAACAGGCAAGAGTGAAGGGAGAACTGGAGGTAGCTCTGGAGGTGGAAGGAAGGGAGCCGAGGTACTTAAGATCACTTGACCTTCCCCCATCACCTTCTCCCTCCACCAATGACAGGGAAAAGACCTGGCAAATGATGGCTGGTGAGAAACAGACTGAAATAGGCAATGCAAGACATGAACAATGCCCATGAGAAACCAAAGTAAATCCTAGAAAGGATGGTTCCCCGTGGGGATTCACTGTGAAAAGCTTCTCTGGAAAAGGAATTTTGGAGAGCACCTCATGATTCTTAGATGAGGGAAGCCCCTTACTAAAGAGAGTCTGCTAGGACAGCCAGGGACAAAACTTGTATGTGTGCACACATGTATGCACAGCTCTCCACACAGGCATGCACACACCTACTACCATGGCAAACACTACCATTTGCCATTGACTCACCAGTTACTAATGCCAGGCACATACTTTGCACTTTTCTGGCACGGTTTTTATTTTGATCCTCACAGTAACTCTGTGAGGTGGTTATTATTCTTATTTGATAGGTGGGAAAACTGACATGCAGAGCGGTGAATCGATTAACTCACCCTGCTTGTAAACAGTGGATCTGGAGTTCAAACCCAGGTCTTCATTATCACATACGCACAGCCCCATGCCCACACCACACTTCCAAAACCGTAAATGTGCATTCACACATACTACTCCATACCTCTTATGTACACCCTCACGATGATCCCACTTCTGAACAAGTTCTGGAAGCTTCTGTCAACCATGAATTTCAGAAGCTCCAGCTTTTTCCTCCTCTTTCATCTGGCCACAACCGTTAATTGGTTAAACTCAACAAAATGATTTCCCAGCAAATGAGGTCTCCATTCACTCAGCAGATCCTCACCAGGTCACCTCTAAAGGCTTACAGCTTGGCCAGGTGTGACGGTTCTCACAAAGCATAGAGGTGGACACCTCCCCAGGCATTTGTGTATCTTAAGGTGAAGAACAAAGTTAAGGGGTGTGGTTTTGAAATGTCACTACAGCCTGAAGATACAAGAGAACCCAGGCCTCGACACACTGGTGAACTCACCTCTGGCAGTCAGATGTCAGGAGATTCTAGTGGATTTAGACCCACAGAGAAAAAGGGTGATCATAGGAAAGCTTCAAAGCTTATATATCTTGCCCTGATTCTAAACAGAAGTATTCAGGACGGGGGCTTCCTTGACAGTCCAGTGGTTAAGAATCCACCTGGCAATGCAGAGGGACATGGGTCTGATCCCTGGTCTGGGATGATCCCACATGCTGTGGAGCAACTAAGCCCATGCACCACAATTACTGAAGTCCACATGCTGTAGAGCCCATGGTCCAAAAGAGAAGCCACTGCAGTGAGAAGTCTGAGCACCACCACTAGAGAGCAGCCCCTGTAAATAGAGAAAGCCCACCTGCAACAACAAAGACCCAGCATGGCCCAAAAAAAATAATTAAAAAAAAAAACCTTTTTTAAAAAAAAATAGCTATTCAAGTAAGAGCCAACTCTGACTGCTCAGGAGAGTTAACCCCTCCTTCAGCCATCCACTCTGAAGTCAGGGAATTCCTCCTTGAATATGAACTACACTCCTCAGGCAGTCAGGCACTAACCCTGGCCTCGGTGGTAGAGGGACAGCTGGCTGCTACCACCCTCATGGTGCACAGTCAGGAACCCAATGGAAGGCATACTGCCCTTGGACCAGTGCTTTGCAGGCTGAATAATCCAAGGTCTTAGGGCTTTGCCCCAAGGTATACACTTTCTATTCAAAGCAGCAATCACACTCCATTCCCAAGCTCCATTCCCATGCTAATAATGCTGTGCAAATACACTGTGACCAAGTGAGTCAACACAGGGTATGCGATCAAAGGGGCTTAAGTTCAAGTATTGATTCTGGGCCTTGGCTTTCCCATCTGAAAAATAAGGGTTTCTATGAAAATGAATTCAACAGAGTGAATTTTATTTGTGAGGACAGCACATATCTTTGGGAATATGACAGAAACAGTAGACTATTTCCCAAATATATATATATAGACACGCAAGATTTGTGTGCAATTTCAGGGGTTCCACAGACTCCCTAAAACTTGTCCATGGACTCCAAGCTGAGTTTACTGAGCTGTGACAGGTGCCTCCTAACGAAGCATGTGAATACCTGGTTATTAACCTTAACAATGTAGTACTATGAATAATATTTTATATATTTGCTTATCTTCCAATTACATTCTCATTTGCTAAAGGATAGGAAACATGGCATTGACCTACTTATATTTCACAATTCCTACAAGAGGCCTTGCAGTTAGAAAGCCACTAGGCCCTTTGATGATTTGGTCCAATAGGGAGCCTATGTCTAAGACCCTGTGAGATTCAGAGAAACTGGTATCCTTCTTGGAAATCCATCTTTTGACCATTGAATGCTGCTGTCAGTACCCTGGAGCTCAAGTCAGAGATGGAATAGCCACTTTCCTTTCCCTTGGCCTGGACAACCTCAGTCATTCCATCTACTAAGCATCCACAGTGCACTCAATGTCCTCCCTGGTGGCTTGCCTTCCCCACCACCATGGTAAAGAGGACACACAGTAAATCAAAACTACAATGAGATACCACCTCACACCCATCAGAATGGCTATCATCCACAAACCTGCAGACAATAAACGCTGGAGAGGCTGCGGAGAAAAGGGAACACTCCTGCATTGCTTGTGGGAATGTAAATTGATACAACCTCTATGGAAGACAGTCTGGAGATTTCTTTAAAAAACTAAAAACAGAAGCACCATACGACCCAGCAATCCCACTCTTAGGCTTATACCCTGATGAAATCAAATCTGAAAGAAGCACCTGTACCCCAATGTTCATTGCAGCTCCCTATACAATAGCTAGAACATGGAAGGAACCTAGATGCCCATCGACAAACGAATGGATCCAAAAGCTCTGGTACATATATACAATGGAATACTACACAGCTGTAAAGAGAAATGCAGAAGAATCAGCCCTAATGAGGTGGCTGGATATAGAACATATCATAAAAAGTGAAGTCAGTCAGAAAGAGAAGGACAAATACAATATATTAACACATATATATGGAATCTAGTAGGATGGTGATGATGGCACATGCAGTGAAGCAACGGAAAGGCAGACAAGGACAGTGGACATAAGGACATTGTGGGAAAGGAACACAGGGTGGGAGGCATAAAGGAAGTAGCATGAAGTCCTCTACTATCGTAAGTGAAGAAAATACCTATAGTCATTGCTCTGTGAGAAAAGGAGATCCTTCAGGGGTGCTGTGTGATGGTCGGGAGGGGTGGGAAGGGAGGGATATACATATGACTAATCTGGGAACATACATATCTGTAAACGACAAAACTCTGTAAAAGTTAAAAGTAAAATGAAAGTTAAAAAAAAAAAAGAGGACACACTGTTAGGAGAAAGAGGGGATCACAGTTCTTCTCCTGTCCTAGTACCCTGCTCTTTTGTGAGAAGTGTACAGCACAGCACCAAATACAATGCAGGTCTTCAGTAAATGGCAAGCACAGAGATGATGGATGGAGATGAACTAGAACAGAACCAGGGTCAGAGATCAGGAAGCCCAAGAACTAACTCTTCATAAGATGTTGATTCTATTAATACTTTTTATTCTGCAACTAACAAGCAGTATCACCTTCAGTACACCCTTTCCCACTCTGGATCTGTTTCCTCACCTGTAAAGTGAGAAAATGGGGTTTATAGAAAGTGTTGTTTATAGGACAACCAGAATGATGAGCTTGCTTGGCTTTCAGGCCAGAGAGGGCCCTGGTTGCCACTCCCTAGACCTGCGGTGATGGAGCCAGGGGGCTGCCGCCACCAACACAGCAGCCATGGAGCTGGTCCCAGTTGATCCCATCTCCCGGATGCCCTGATGAAATCAAATCTGAAAGAAGCACCTGTACCCCAATGTTCATTGCAGCTCCCTATACAATAGCTAGAACATGGAAGGAACCTAGATGCCCATCGACAAACGAATGGATCCAAAAGCTCTGGTACATATATACAATGGAATACTACACAGCTGTAAAGAGAAATGCAGAAGAATCAGCCCTAATGAGGTGGCTGGATATAGAACATATCATAAAAAGTGAAGTCAGTCAGAAAGAGAAGGACAAATACAATATATTAACACATATATATGGAATCTAGTAGGATGGTGATGATGGCACATGCAGTGAAGCAACGGAAAGGCAGACAAGGACAGTGGACATAAGGACATTGTGGGAAAGGAACACAGGGTGGGAGGCATAAAGGAAGTAGCATGAAGTCCTCTACTATCGTAAGTGAAGAAAATACCTATAGTCATTGCTCTGTGAGAAAAGGAGATCCTTCAGGGGTGCTGTGTGATGGTCGGGAGGGGTGGGAAGGGAGGGATATACATATGACTAATCTGGGAACATACATATCTGTAAACGACAAAACTCTGTAAAAGTTAAAAGTAAAATGAAAGTTAAAAAAAAAAAAGAGGACACACTGTTAGGAGAAAGAGGGGATCACAGTTCTTCTCCTGTCCTAGTACCCTGCTCTTTTGTGAGAAGTGTACAGCACAGCACCAAATACAATGCAGGTCTTCAGTAAATGGCAAGCACAGAGATGATGGATGGAGATGAACTAGAACAGAACCAGGGTCAGAGATCAGGAAGCCCAAGAACTAACTCTTCATAAGATGTTGATTCTATTAATACTTTTTATTCTGCAACTAACAAGCAGTATCACCTTCAGTACACCCTTTCCCACTCTGGATCTGTTTCCTCACCTGTAAAGTGAGAAAATGGGGTTTATAGAAAGTGTTGTTTATAGGACAACCAGAATGATGAGCTTGCTTGGCTTTCAGGCCAGAGAGGGCCCTGGTTGCCACTCCCTAGACCTGCGGTGATGGAGCCAGGGGGCTGCCGCCACCAACACAGCAGCCATGGAGCTGGTCCCAGTTGATCCCATCTCCCGGATGCGTGCTCCAAAGACTCCTCCCCTCTCACCAGGCCACCCACCTTTATCTCATGCTTGAGGCCTCCCTGATGCCACAGAGGCTGGACACATCTCAAGACTCACCTGGCCTCCACACACATGTAGCCCAGCTGTCTGGGGTTGTAGATGCTTCGTGGTGCAAATCTGGACATACGAGATTTGGGAATCATCGGATAAATTCTTCTCCCTTCCCCCCTTATTGCAGGGACCATTTGGAGAAGCAACGGCAATGCATGACCTCTGTAAACACACCCTGCACAATGGAGCAATCAGCTTGCCAGGAATCTATGACCTGTTTGGTGATGCTGTCTTGTAATTTTCTTCTTTCTCCTCTGCCTCACTGTCTTAAGACTCGTGGTCCTCAATAAAGTGTTAATGCAAGAAGTGATGAACTCATATGTACTTTGTGCCCACTGTGTATCTGGCACTGTGTATCAACCCAGCTAACTGCAGCTACAATAATAATGATGAGCACTTATGGAGCATTTATACCAGCCAGACACTGGTGTAAATGTTCTAAACCACTAAATCCTTTTAGCAACCCCATGAAACACACACTGTTATTATCTCCATCTTACAGGTGAAGACACTAAGGTATACAGAAGTCAAGTATCTTGTCCAAGGTTACACAGGCACCACATAGTGGAAATGAAATACTCAGAACATTCCTGCTAGATGGACCATACTGCTATCTCCTTAGACAAATGAGAAACAGACTCAGAGAGGTAAAGTCACTTGACAGAAGTCACACACTTACTAAACGGCAGAGGTGCACCTTAACATTCTAGAGTATACAGCCTACTGTGCCCCGCCAAGTAAGTTTTCAACTCTGAGATGTTAACCTGTTAGGCCTCTGATAAAAGATAGATTCTTCCAGTGCTAGCTCTCATTCCCAAGGCCGAAGTCCCTCTCTTTACCCATTGCTCTAGTTTTCCCACTGGCTTAGTCCAAAGGTTTCAAACTCTGCCCCCCTATCTCTTTGAACTTTCCTAAACAGACTCAGTGTGCAGTTCTAGACTGTTAACATGCTTACAAATATTTCTTGCCCACTGCTGGAAGGAAGCTGTACTCCTTGTCTCCTTTCACTTAAAGCTTGGTGATACAATTTGTTTTGGCTAATGACACTTGAGCAGAAGTGACTTCACTTCAGACAAGTAGCTTTAAGAGCCAGCGGATGCTCGAATTTTTTCTTTCTCTTTGCTATAGCAATGGCCAGGCCACAGACAGAGAGTGTACTAGATCTCAGAGAGAGAAAAACATGAAGCACAGAGGTATCTAATTCATGAAGGACAGATGGCATGAGCAAGAAATAGGCTCTTAATCTTGTAAATGACTAACATTTGAAGGCTGTTAACTGCAACACCTACCCTTCTTATCAATACATGACATGAGGTGATGCTGAAACAACATGACAATAACAAATAAACTAAAAATATGTGGCATTGGCTTCTGGCAGTAGGCAGAAAGAAATTGTATTATTGTAGGCTGGGAATATGTTTATTCATATTGCACAGGGATGGACTATGTGGTAGAGCTATCATCTGCAAAATATTGGAAGAGAAAAATGTACCTGGTGAGCTTGAGAAACAGAAAGTTAGTATATGTCTCAATTACTATTGGAAACCTTTAAAGGACTATGTGGAAGCAGTGTGTTGTGCATTGAACTAAGTTTCCCAAAATTCCTATGTTGAAGTCTTAACACCCAGTATGTGGTATCACTCAAAATGTGACCATATTTGGAAACAAGACCTTTACTAAGTCAACAAGTTAACATGAGGTTTTCAGGGTGGCCCTGAATCCAATATGATTAGTGTTCTCATGAAAAGTGGAAATCTGGACACAGAAATGTAAATAGAGAGAAAATAATGTGATGAGAAAAGACATAGAGGGAAGACAACCATCTACAAGTCACAAAGAGACTTAGAACAGATCCTTACCACAGAGTCGTCAGGAGGAACACACCCTGACAACACCTTGATTTCTAACTTGTAACCTCCAGAATCCTGAGTCAAAACATTTCCGTTGCTGAAGCCACTCAGTCTGTAGTATTTGTTATGGCAACACTGACAAACTTACGCAAGACAAGAGAGAAAAGAATTGGGGCTTCCCTGGTGGTCCAGTGGGTAAGGACACAGCCCTGCAGTGCAAGGGGCGCCAGCTCGATCCCTGGCCTGGGAAGATCCCACGTGCCACGGAGCAGGTGGACTAATGTGTCCAATTACCTAGCCGGAGTTCTGGAGCACATGCTCCCAGAGCCAGTGCTCTGCGACAACAGAGGCCACCACGATGGGAGGCCCACACGGGCAAGGGAACAAAGATGGATGAAAATAGATAAATGAAAGACCAATAGAAGTGGCCCGCCCGCCCCTCTCCCTCCCCAACCCGCCCCACCCAAAATAAATAAATAAATAAGTATTTTTTAAAAAGAGAGAGAGAGAGAAAAGAATTGGCCCCCTTGTGGATGGAAATGAAAGGGAACAGAGTCGAGAAATTCCAGGACTTATATCATTGAAAGAGACAACTTTTACTCAACTCCAAAGAATGAAAAAGATAAAACTGACAAATACTTTGAGCAGTTAATCAAAACTCTGCCTGGAGACAAGGATCACATCAAAGGATTGGATACTCACCCTTTGATAAACGATTCGAGCAAATTAAAGTAGTCCCAGAGGGTGGAGCTAAGATGGCGGCGTAGAAGGACGTGCACTCATCTCTCCTGCAAAATCGCCTGAATTGCAAGGAGTTCCTGGGAAACCATCGACGAAAGGAGGTTGGATCTGATCACAGAGAGGATACCCCACATCGAAGAACAAAGGAGAAGCCGCATCAAGACGGTAGGAGGGGCGCAATCGCACTTTTAAAAGTCAAACCTCATAGCCGCCAGAGAGACTCAGTGGGCCAAAGGCGCAAAGCCTGTTGCAGATCAAAACTCAGGAAAGGAGCAGTGACACTCACAAGGGACTGAGCCAGACCTGCTTTGGAGGGTCCAGGTGCCCCCCTGAGCTAGAAGTGCCCTTGAGCAGGCCTCGGAAGGACAGCACTCAGTTTCCTTTGGAGGAGGTTACCATTAACCCGATCACAGAGTCGCAGAGGAGGACTGCAAAGTCTGTGTGCACTGTGATCCGGGAGAGGGGAATAGCGATCCTGCATGAGACTGAGCCAGACTCACCTCTGAGTAACCTGATGTCTACCGTGGTGGCAGGGGTCAAAGGTGGCCTGCAGCAGGGTCAGGGTCACTGCGGAAGTGCTTCCCATAGAGCGTGTGGGAATAAATTCTTTGTGAGACAGACGCCATTTTCCCTACTGTAGTTTGGCTGCTGGTCAAACTGCAGGGCTGCTGGTCAAGCTACAGGGAGGGAACTTAGCTCCACCCAGCAAGAAAAGGGATTTGGACCAAGAAACTCCCAGGGTCAGCCTGGGCGGGCCTTTTAGTTCCGGAATAGGCCGAAATAAACAAGCTGTCAAAGAGGTCTTCAGATCCAACCACTGCCAGAAGCAAGAAAAAGACTGATAATTCCTGAATAGTCAGCAAGAGACAGAAGAACATAAACACTATTTTCACGTTTTGTCTGAAGCTGGAGTTACTGCTAGACTTTAAAATTTCATTTTTTGTAATGTATTACTTTGTTTCAATTTTTTTTTCTCTTTTTTCCAAACCCACTCAGTGCACCTCCTGCCTTTTTTGTTGTTGTTACTTCTTTTGTTTTTTTTGGAGGGTGGGATGGTGAGAGTGGGTGTGTTCATTTCCTTCACTGAATTCTATTGAAGCTACTAATCTTATCAGTAAGACTGAATGTATTCAAGTTTACATACTTTTTTTTTTCTTTTTCCTTTTAAACCCCACATTTTATTTTGGTATAAACTTCTGGTTCCCCATTGGCCTTTTAAGGTTCTGTGGGGGTTTTGTTTGTTTTTATTATTTTTGCTTTGTTTTTCTATATTTTTCTATATAATTAGCTCTTTTAATTTTTTAAAATTTTTCATTTGTACTACTACTTCCTCTATAATTCCTTGCTTTCTCTGAAGCTCCTTTCCTATAGCACTAAATTCTAACACATACAAATCTTTATCTTCCTATATTTAACTTTGCAATATTATTCTAGGTGCCCCCTGAGCTAGAAGTGCCCTTGAGCAGGCCTCGGAAGGACAGCACTCAGTTTCCTTTGGAGGAGGTTACCATTAACCCGATCACAGAGTCGCAGAGGAGGACTGCAAAGTCTGTGTGCACTGTGATCCGGGAGAGGGGAATAGCGATCCTGCATGAGACTGAGCCAGACTCACCTCTGAGTAACCTGATGTCTACCGTGGTGGCAGGGGTCAAAGGTGGCCTGCAGCAGGGTCAGGGTCACTGCGGAAGTGCTTCCCATAGAGCGTGTGGGAATAAATTCTTTGTGAGACAGACGCCATTTTCCCTACTGTAGTTTGGCTGCTGGTCAAACTGCAGGGCTGCTGGTCAAGCTACAGGGAGGAACTTAGCTCCACCCAGCAAGAAAAGGATTTGGACCAAGAAACTCCCAGGGTCAGCCTGGGCGGGCCTTTTAGTTCCGGAATAGGCCGAAATAAACAAGCTGTCAAAGAGGTCTTCAGATCCAACCACTGCCAGAAGCAAGAAAAAGACTGATAATTCCTGAATAGTCAGCAAGAGACAGAAGAACATAAACACTATTTTCACGTTTTGTCTGAAGCTGGAGTTACTGCTAGACTTTAAAATTTCATTTTTTGTAATGTATTACTTTGTTTCAATTTTTTTTTCTCTTTTTTCCAAACCCACTCAGTGCACCTCCTGCCTTTTTTGTTGTTGTTACTTCTTTTGTTTTTTTTGGAGGGTGGGATGGTGAGAGTGGGTGTGTTCATTTCCTTCACTGAATTCTATTGAAGCTACTAATCTTATCAGTAAGACTGAATGTATTCAAGTTTACATAATTTTTTTTTTCTTTTTCCTTTTAAACCACACATTTTATTTTGGTATAAACTTCTGGTTCCCCATTGGCCTTTTAAGGTTCTGTGGGGGTTTTGTTTGTTTTTATTATTTTTGCTTTGTTTTTCTATATTTTTCTATATAATTAGCTCTTTTAATTTTTTAAAATTTTTCATTTGTACTACTACTTCCTCTATAATTCCTTGCTTTCTCTGAAGCTCCTTTCCTATAGCACTAAATTCTAACACATACAAATCTTTATCTTCCTATATTTAACTTTGCAATATTATTCTATATTTCTCTTCTATCCTCCCTTTCTCTTTTTCCCTTTCCCCACCATATTTCTTAGTCTGTTCTGTCCTCATTGCCTTATCCCCAACGGGGACCCTGCTCTAACATTATTCTCCAATTGGTGCTCTACTTAGTTTGGTTATTAACTGGTGGATAGCATTCTTGGTTTTCTTTATTCGCCGTGCTAACGTATTGTACTGTATTTTTGGTTGGAATGCTTGGGTTATGTTACAGCTGTATATGTTTATGTGTATAATTCAATATGCTAGATAGTATTTGCATAATTTTTTAATTGCCATTTGTCAAAGGTATACCTTCTGTTTCTCATTTGCATATATATGTTTTAATATCATTTAATGCCATAACAAACCAGCCATGAAATCTTCATTCCCTGGTCAGGCAACAAGCCCCGGGGCTTTAGGGAGGGAGCACTGACTCCAAAACTCTACAATACTAGAGAACGCCTAACACTAGAGAGTACTATACAAGTGAGAACGCCAACAAAGGTAATCACTTGTATGCAAGTCCTGACATCACCCAATCACCAGCATCACCCAGAATAAGAAGCCCCATCCAAACAACAAACACCAACAGACGTAACTCAAAGTCTGGGAAAAGGAAATCCCAAACAGAGTCAGTTAAAAAATTAATAATAACAATGAAATGGCAGAGAAATACCACACAGGCAAATGAACACTCCACAAAGACACAAGATCAAATCAATGAAGAGAATTTGGATAAACTTTCTGAAAGTGATTTCAGAAGAATGATAGTAAAGATGATCAAAGACACTGAAAACAGAATGTTATAGAAAATGCAAGACACAACTAACACACTGAATAAAGAAATACAAGAACTTACAGAAAAAGTAACAGAGACAAACAACTCAATTGCTGAACTGAAAAACACTGTAGAAGGAATCAAGAGCAGAGTATCTGAGACAGAAGACCGGATAAGTGAGCTGGAAGATAAAATGGTGGAAGTAACTGCTGAAAAACAGACCCTAGCTCAAAGAATGAAAAGAGCAGAGGATAGCCTCAGAGACCTCTGGGATAATATCAAACACACCAACATTCGAATTATAGGGGTTCCAGAAGAAGAAGAAAAAAAGAAAGGCTATGAGAAAATTTTTGAAGAGATTCTAGTTGAAAATTTCCCCAACATGGGAAAAGAAATAGTCAATCAAGTCCAAGAAGCACAAAGAGTACCATACAGAATCAATCCGAGAAGAAACACACCAAGACACATATTAATGAAGCTAACACAAATTAAACACAAGGACAGAATTCTCAAAGCAGCAAGGGAAAAGCAGCTAGTGACATACAAGGGAAAGCCCATACGTTTAACAGCTGATCTTTCAACAGAAACTCTGCAGGCCAGAAGGGAATGGCAGGACACATTTAAACGGCTGAAAGAGAATAATCTGCAACCAAGAATCCTCTACCCTGCCAGGATCTCCTTCAAAATTAATGGAGAAAAGCTTTACAGATAAGCAAAAATAAAAAGAATTTAACCACGCCAAACCAGCCTTACAACAAGTGTTAAAGGGACTTATATAGACAACAAGTATAAAAGGAGAAGATCCATGAAACAAACCCATCATAACATCTAAGAAGATGACAATAGGATCATTTGTATCAATAATTACTTTGAATGTCAATGGACTAAATGCCCCAACCAAAAGACACAGAGTGGCTGAATGGATTCAAAAGCACGACCCATACATATGCTGCCTCCAGGAAACTCACTTCAGACCTAGGGACACTCATAGACTGAAAGTGAGAGGCTGGAAAAAGATATTCCATGCAAATGGAAATCAAAAGAAAGCTGGAGTAGCAATCCTCATATCAGACAAAATAGACCTCAAAATAAAGAAGACTAGAAGAGACAAGGCAGGACATTACATAATGATCAAGGAATCGATCCAAGAAGAAGACATAACAATCATAAATACCTATGCACCCAACTCAGGAGCACCCCAATACATAAGACAAACACTTTCAGACATAGAAGACATCGACACTAACACAATCATAGTAGGAGACTTTAACACTCCTCTCACACCAATGGACAGATCATCCAAACAGAAAATTAAGAAAGAAACACAAGCCTTAAATGCCACACTAGAAGAGATGGACCTCATCGATATCTTTAGGAAGTTCCATCCAAAAGCAGAAGAATACACTTTCTTCTCAAGTGCTCACGGAACATTCTCCAGGATAGACCACATCTTGGGCCACAAATCAAACCTCAGTCAATTCAAGAAAACTGAAATTCTATCAACCATCTTCTCGGACCACAATGCAGTGAGACGAGAGATCAACTACAGGAAAAAAAACCGCTAAAAACACAAACACATGGAGATTAAACAACACATACCTAAAAAACCAACTGATCATTGAGGAAATCAAAGGAGAAATAAAACAATTCCTAGAAGAAAATGACAATGAACACACGACAGTGCAAAACCTATGGGATACGGCAAAAGCAGTCCTAAGAGGGAAGTTTATAGCAATTCAATCCCACTTCAAGAAACCAGGAAAATCTCAAACAGACGACCTAACCTTACACTTAAAACAATTGGAGAAAGAAGAACAAAAACACCCCAAAGCCAGCAGAAGAAGGGAAATCATAAAGATCAGAGCAGAAATAAATGAAAAAGAAACAAAAGAAACAATAGTAAAGATAAATAAAACAAAAAGCTGGTTCTTCGAAAAGGTAAATAAAATTGACACACCACTGGCCAGACTCATCAAGAAAAAGAGAGAGAAGAACCAGATCACCAAAATCAAAAATGAAAAAGGAGAGATTACAACAGATAATGCAGAAATCCAAGGATTATAAGGGACTATTATGAACAACTCTATGGCAACAAACTGGACAACCTGGAAGAAATGGACAGTTTCTTAGAGAAGATTAATCTCCCAAGACTCAACCAGGAAGAAATAGAAACTATGAACAACCCAATCACAAGCTCAGAAATCGACCTTGTGATCAAAAATCTACCCCAAAATAAAAGCCCAGGACCAGATGACTTCACAGCCGAATTCTACCAAACATTTGAAGAGAATGCCTGTCCTTCTAAAACTCTTCCAAACAATTGACAAGAAATTCCCTTCTAGGCATAAATACCTATGCACCACTAAATCATAGTAGGAGACTTTAAACACTCCTCTCACACCAATGGACAGATCATCCAAACAGAAAATTAAGAAAGAAACACAAGCCTTAAATGCCACACTAGAAGAGATGGACCTCATCGATATCTTTAGGAAGTTCCATCCAAAAGCAGAAGAATACACTTTCTTCTCAAGTGCTCACGGAACATTCTCCAGGATAGACCACATCTTGGGCCACAAATCAAACCTCAGTCAATTCAAGAAAACTGAAATTCTATCAACCATCTTCTCGGACCACAATGCAGTGAGACGAGAGATCAACTACAGGAAAAAAAACCGCTAAAAACACAAACACATGGAGATTAAACAACACATACCTAAAAAACCAACTGATCATTGAGGAAATCAAAGGAGAAATAAAACAATTCCTAGAAGAAAATGACAATGAACACACGACAGTGCAAAACCTATGGGATACGGCAAAAGCAGTCCTAAGAGGGAAGTTTATAGCAATTCAATCCCACTTCAAGAAACCAGGAAAATCTCAAACAGACGACCTAACCTTACACTTAAAACAATTGGAGAAAGAAGAACAAAAACACCCCAAAGCCAGCAGAAGAAGGGAAATCATAAAGATCAGAGCAGAAATAAATGAAAAAGAAACAAAAGAAACAATAGTAAAGATAAATAAAACAAAAAGCTGGTTCTTCGAAAAGGTAAATAAAATTGACACACCACTGGCCAGACTCATCAAGAAAAAGAGAGAGAAGAACCAGATCACCAAAATCAAAAATGAAAAAGGAGAGATTACAACAGATAATGCAGAAATCCAAGGATTATAAGGGACTATTATGAACAACTCTATGGCAACAAACTGGACAACCTGGAAGAAATGGACAGTTTCTTAGAGAAGATTAATCTCCCAAGACTCAACCAGGAAGAAATAGAAACTATGAACAACCCAATCACAAGCTCAGAAATCGACCTTGTGATCAAAAATCTACCCCAAAATAAAAGCCCAGGACCAGATGACTTCACAGCCGAATTCTACCAAACATTTAAAGAAGAGCTAATGCCTGTCCTTCTAAAACTCTTCCAAACAATTGCACAGGAAGGAACACTTCCAAACACATTCTACGAGGCCACCATCACCCTGATACCAAAGCCAGGCAAAGACAATACAAAAAAAGAAAATTATAGGCCAATTTCACTGATGAATCTAGACGACAAAATCCTCAAAAAATCCTAGCAAACAGAATTCAACAACACATCAAAAAGCTCATACATCATGATCAAGTTGGGTTCATCCCAGGCATGCAAGGATTCTTCAATATCCGCAAATCAATCAATGTGATACACCATATCAACAAATTGAGAGACAAAAATCACATGATCATCTCAATAGATGCACAAAAAGCCTCTGACAACGTACAGCATCCATTTATGATAAAAACTCTTCAAAAAATGGGCATAGAAGGAATTTATCTTAACATAGTGAAAGCCATCTATGAGAAGCCCACAGCAAACATTATCCTCAATGGTGAAAAACTCAAAGCATTCCCTCTAAGATCAGGAACAAGACAAGGGTGTCCACTTTCACCACTCTTATTCAACATAGTCCTGGAAGTTCTAGCAACAGCAATAAGAGAAGAGAAAGAAATCAAAGGACTCCAGATTGGAAAGGAAGAAGTCAAACTCTATTTGCAGATGACATGATATTATACATAGAAAATCCCAAAGACACTATTACAAAACTACTAGAGTTAATCAGCGAATTCAGCAAAGTCACAGGATACAAAGTCAACACACAGAAGTCACTGGCATTCCTATACACAAACAATGAAAAATCAGAAAACGAAATCAAAGGGACAATCCCCTTCACCATCGCAACCAAAAGAATCTAATATCTAGGAATAAACCTACCCAAAGAAACAAAAGAACTGTACACAGAAAATTACAAGACACTCATGAGAGACATTAAAGAAGACTTAAACAGATGGAGAGATATTCCATGTTCCTGGGTCGGAAGAATCAATATTGTGAAAATGACCATACTACCAAATGTCACCTATAGATTCAGTGCGATCCCTATCAAACTTCCAATGACATTCTTCACAGAACTAGACCAAACAATAACACAGTTAATATGGAAACACAAAAGACCTCGAATAGCCAAAGCAATCCTCAGGAAGAAGAATGGAGCTGGAGGGATCAGCCTCCCCAACTTCAGACTCTACTACAAAGCAACAGTCATCAAGACAGTATGGTACTGGCACAAAAACAGAACTATCGACCAATGGAACAAGATCAAGAACCCAAGAGTACCTTATTTTTGACAAAGGAGGCGAAACTATAAAATGGGACAAAGACAGCCTCTTCAACAAATGGTGCTGGGAAAATTGGACAGCTACATGCAAAAAAATGAAGTTGGAACATACCCTGACACCATGCACAAAGATCAACTCAAAATGGATTAAAGACTTAAATGGAAGACCAGAAATCATCAAACTCTTAGGGGAGAACATAGGCAAAACCCTCAAGGACATAAATCAAAGCAAGATCTTCTCTGACCCACCTACTAGAATAGCGGAACTCAAAAGACAAATGAACATGTGGTATCTAATGAAGCTTAAAAGCTTTTGTACAGCTAAAGAAATTACAAAAAAGCTGAACAGACAGCCCACAGAGTGGGATAAAACCATAGCAAATGAAACAATAGACAAAGAATTCATCTCCAAAATCTACAAGCAACTCAGACAACTCAGCACTGGAAAAACGAACAACCCAATCAAAAAATGGGAAAAGGACTTAAACAGACACCTCTCCAACGATGACATACAGATGGCCCAAAAGCACATGAAACGATGCTCAACCTCGCTTATTATTAGAGAAATGCAAATCAAAACTACAATGAAATATCACCTCACACCCGTCAGAATGGCTATCATCCACAAATCGACAGACAATAAATGCTGGAGAGGCTGCGGAGAAAAGGGAACACTCCTGCATTGCTGGTGGGAGTGTAAACTGATACAACCTCTATGGAAGACAGTCTGGAGATTTCTTTAAAAACTACAAATAGAAGCACCATATGACCCAGCAATCCCACTCTTAGGCTTATACCCTGATGAAATCAAATCTGAAAGAAGCACCTGTACCCCAATGTTCATTGCAGCTCTCTATACAATAGCTAGAACATGGAAGCAACCTAGATGCCCATCGACAAACGAATGGATCCAAAAGCTCTGGTACATATATACAATGGAATACTACACAGCTGTAAAGAGAAATGCAGAAGAATCAGCCCTAATGAGGTGGCTGGATCTAGAACGTATCATCAAAAGTGAAGTCAGTCAGAAAGAGAAGGACAAATACAGTGTATTAGCACATATATATGGAATCTAGCAGGATGGTGATGATGGCACACTCCGTGAAGCGATGGAAAGACAGACATGGACAGTGGATATATGGAGATTGTGGGGAAGGAACAGAAGGTGGGAGACATAAAGGAAGTAGCATGAAGGCCTCTACTATCATAAGTGAAGAAAATAGCTCTAGTCATTGCTCTGTGAGAAAAGGAGATCCTTCAGGGGTGCTGTGTGATGGTTGGGAGGGGTGGAAAGGGGGGGATATACATATGACTAATCAGGGAACATACATATCTGTAAACAACAAAACTCTGTAAAAGTTAAAAGCAAAAGAAAGGTTTAAAATAAATAAATAAATAAAAAATAAAGTAGTCCCAGCAAATCCCTTCAGCTAGACAAAATGGCTAGGGGTCTGGCTCTTTCTCCATAAAAACTGGGTAACTTCAAGGCTATGAAACTTAATTGTGACTGTGGCTCTTTGTACACATAACTGAGTGGAATGAAACGAATAAGAAAAATAACTAGATTTTATTCTTCTTTCACAGCCAAAGAGCCATACTATCCTAAACTAAAAGAGACTATGACCATTTAGGAAACAAAACAACACTTGAGGCTCCTATGAGGACGGGGAATGACAAAGTTTTGGGTTGCCAAAGAGGACAATGGAAGAAGAGACTCCCAAGAACATGAAACCAAGAGCCATGGAACATCCTGTTTTCAACATTTACATTCCTACCAACAGCATAAGAGGGTTCCCTTTTCTCCATGCCTTCTTCTTGGTTGTAGATTTCTTAATGATGGCCATTCTGATCAGTATGAGGTGATATTCATTGTAGTTTGTGATTTCCTGATGAAATCAAATCTGAAAGAAGCACCTGTACCCCAATGTTCATTGCAGCTCTCTATACAATAGCTAGAACATGGAAGCAACCTAGATGCCCATCGACAAACGAATGGATCCAAAAGCTCTGGTACATATATACAATGGAATACTACACAGCTGTAAAGAGAAATGCAGAAGAATCAGCCCTAATGAGGTGGCTGGATCTAGAACGTATCATCAAAAGTGAAGTCAGTCAGAAAGAGAAGGACAAATACAGTGTATTAGCACATATATATGGAATCTAGCAGGATGGTGATGATGGCACACTCCGTGAAGCGATGGAAAGACAGACATGGACAGTGGATATATGGAGATTGTGGGGAAGGAACAGAAGGTGGGAGACATAAAGGAAGTAGCATGAAGGCCTCTACTATCATAAGTGAAGAAAATAGCTCTAGTCATTGCTCTGTGAGAAAAGGAGATCCTTCAGGGGTGCTGTGTGATGGTTGGGAGGGGTGGAAAGGGGGGGATATACATATGACTAATCAGGGAACATACATATCTGTAAACAACAAAACTCTGTAAAAGTTAAAAGCAAAAGAAAGGTTTAAAATAAATAAATAAATAAAAAATAAAGTAGTCCCAGCAAATCCCTTCAGCTAGACAAAATGGCTAGGGGTCTGGCTCTTTCTCCATAAAAACTGGGTAACTTCAAGGCTATGAAACTTAATTGTGACTGTGGCTCTTTGTACACATAACTGAGTGGAATGAAACGAATAAGAAAAATAACTAGATTTTATTCTTCTTTCACAGCCAAAGAGCCATACTATCCTAAACTAAAAGAGACTATGACCATTTAGGAAACAAAACAACACTTGAGGCTCCTATGAGGACGGGGAATGACAAAGTTTTGGGTTGCCAAAGAGGACAATGGAAGAAGAGACTCCCAAGAACATGAAACCAAGAGCCATGGAACATCCTGTTTTCAACATTTACATTCCTACCAACAGCATAAGAGGGTTCCCTTTTCTCCATGCCTTCTTCTTGGTTGTAGATTTCTTAATGATGGCCATTCTGATCAGTATGAGGTGATATTCATTGTAGTTTTGATCTGCATTTCTCTAGTAATTAGAGATGTTGACCATCTTTTCATGTGCCTCTTCACCGTCTATATGTCTTCTTTGGAGAAATGTCTGTTTAGTTCTTCCTTCCATTTTTTGGTCAGATTCTTTGCTTAGCTAGTGGGAACCTGCTCTACAGCACAGTGAGCTCAGCTAGGAGCTCTGTGATGACCTAAAGGGGTAGGATGCGGGGGTGAGAAGGAGGTCCAATAAGGAGAAGATACATATATATATACAGCTGATTCACTTAATTATACAGCCAGAACTAATACAACATTACAGAGAAATTATACTCCAATTTTTAAAATTGCTAGTAAAGTAGTTCCGGCATGTAAAATGTATTTATACTCCAATAAATAAACGAGCCATGGAAAACAACAGACACAAGATCCACCTCCAGGGAGCCACAAAACATGACCAGTCCCTGAGGTAAATGGCCTTTGTAACATCTCTCCCATTAAATTCCAAAACTGCTATAATGTTGTATCTATCATTCTTTTCCTTTCCATAAAAGAGTATATAAGTTATTCTAGCAGTATTCTAACATCACATATTGGGTATATGGGAAGCAGAATTTTTGCATGGGTATCTGAAACAGGAGAGAACAAACAAATAACTGATGCAAAGTTAATCAGAGAATCCTAGGTTTTCAGTGGACAGTCATAATTGGACAGGCCTTCTATATGGTCTTCCAAGAGGGAGGCAGGGCAAGGGTGTGTTTTGTGAGTTGAAACGAAATTGAACTAAATATTTGTGATGAGAAGGAAAGACTATAATAAACTATATTATCACTTACAAGCATTTGCTGCCTTTCCCTGAGGAAGGCCACTTGTTCGTTTTGTCATGGAACTTGCCTTGAACAGAACTGACATACTGCTCAGAGAAGTTTTAAAGGTCAGCTCATGCTTTGCCATGTTCTTTTCCCTCTGTCACAAAACCAGCAATGTTCTACATAAAGAATGCTCTGTCAGCTTGTTCCAGAGCCCAGATGCCCACAAGTTCCCTTTTCTCATGTTCGTTGTAGATTTCTTAATGATGGCCATTCTGATCAGTATGAGGTGATATTCATTGTAGTTTTGATCTGCATTTCTCTAGTAATTAGAGATGTTGACCATCTTTTCATGTGCCTCTTCACCGTCTATATGTCTTCTTTGGAGAAATGTCTGTTTAGTTCTTCCTTCCATTTTTTGGTCAGATTCTTTGCTTAGCTAGTGGGAACCTGCTCTACAGCACAGTGAGCTCAGCTAGGAGCTCTGTGATGACCTAAAGGGGTAGGATGCGGGGGTGAGAAGGAGGTCCAATAAGGAGAAGATACATATATATATACAGCTGATTCACTTAATTATACAGCCAGAACTAATACAACATTACAGAGAAATTATACTCCAATTTTTAAAATTGCTAGTAAAGTAGTTCCGGCATGTAAAATGTATTTATACTCCAATAAATAAACGAGCCATGGAAAACAACAGACACAAGATCCACCTCCAGGGAGCCACAAAACATGACCAGTCCCTGAGGTAAATGGCCTTTGTAACATCTCTCCCATTAAATTCCAAAACTGCTATAATGTTGTATCTATCATTCTTTTCCTTTCCATAAAAGAGTATATAAGTTATTCTAGCAGTATTCTAACATCACATATTGGGTATATGGGAAGCAGAATTTTTGCATGGGTATCTGAAACAGGAGAGAACAAACAAATAACTGATGCAAAGTTAATCAGAGAATCCTAGGTTTTCAGTGGACAGTCATAATTGGACAGGCCTTCTATATGGTCTTCCAAGAGGGAGGCAGGGCAAGGGTGTGTTTTGTGAGTTGAAACGAAATTGAACTAAATATTTGTGATGAGAAGGAAAGACTATAATAAACTATATTATCACTTACAAGCATTTGCTGCCTTTCCCTGAGGAAGGCCACTTGTTCGTTTTGTCATGGAACTTGCCTTGAACAGAACTGACATACTGCTCAGAGAAGTTTTAAAGGTCAGCTCATGCTTTGCCATGTTCTTTTCCCTCTGTCACAAAAACCAGCAATGTTCTACATAAAGAATGCTCTGTCAGCTTGTTCCAGAGCCCCAGATGCCCCACAATAAGCATAGCGAGAGAAACAATTCCTTGTTATGAGACACAGTAAAACCCAGCCTAGATTGAGTCACACAGCTATAAATGTCCTCCATCTTGAAAAGTCCAAGTAAACATTCCTCCTACCTCATGAGCACTTGGCTCCTCATTCTTCTCATATAATGGAGGCTAAGTTATAAAATATTAAGTTCTAAAATCTGGAGACCTGGCCAAGCTACAGATGAAAAAAGTATCAGCAAGAGAAATCTAGTTTGAAGACTAATATTACAAAGAGACAGAGCTCAGGGACTTCCCTGGTAGTCCATACATCCAATACCTGGTCAGGGAACTAGATTCCACATACTGCAACCAAGACCTAGCCCAGTCAAAAAATTAAAAAAGAGAGAGAGACGGAGTTCACAGTTTATCCTGAGGATATGTTTGCAGGCTTGACACCATTACACAACAAATAGAGACCATGTAATTGAATCCATGGACCACCATGCTTCAGGAAGTCTTTTGTACCTGGGAAAGGAAGTTCAAGTCACAACAGAGTATTAAGTAGAAGGCTTTAGAATACGCAGAAAACACTGCCCTCAACCAAAGTGTAACTGTGAACAGGACTCTCTCCAGCTATTTACCAAGAAGGACAATTACTTTCTCCTGGACCAAAGATTCTTCACCTGATCTTAGCCAAAAGGCCAAGAAGTGATGGACCAAAGATTTTTAATCCCAACAGTTAATTAGAGACCCCTGTACCTTTTACAAGATGATCAAAGTCTAACATCTGACAAAACACGGTCCACTAGAGAAGGACAGGCCTTCTATATGGTCTTCCAAGAGGGAGGCAGGGCAAGGGTGTGTTTTGTGAGTTGAAACGAAATTGAACTAAATATTTGTGATGAGAAGGAAAGACTATAATAAACTATATTATCACTTACAAGCATTTGCTGCCTTTCCCTGAGGAAGGCCACTTGTTCGTTTTGTCATGGAACTTGCCTTGAACAGAACTGACATACTGCTCAGAGAAGTTTTAAAGGTCAGCTCATGCTTTGCCATGTTCTTTTCCCTCTGTCACAAAAACCAGCAATGTTCTACATAAAGAATGCTCTGTCAGCTTGTTCCAGAGCCCCAGATGCCCCACAATAAGCATAGCGAGAGAAACAATTCCTTGTTATGAGACACAGTAAAACCCAGCCTAGATTGAGTCACACAGCTATAAATGTCCTCCATCTTGAAAAGTCCAAGTAAACATTCCTCCTACCTCATGAGCACTTGGCTCCTCATTCTTCTCATATAATGGAGGCTAAGTTATAAAATATTAAGTTCTAAAATCTGGAGACCTGGCCAAGCTACAGATGAAAAAAGTATCAGCAAGAGAAATCTAGTTTGAAGACTAATATTACAAAGAGACAGAGCTCAGGGACTTCCCTGGTAGTCCATACATCCAATACCTGGTCAGGGAACTAGATTCCACATACTGCAACCAAGACCTAGCCCAGTCAAAAAATTAAAAAAGAGAGAGAGACGGAGTTCACAGTTTATCCTGAGGATATGTTTGCAGGCTTGACACCATTACACAACAAATAGAGACCATGTAATTGAATCCATGGACCACCATGCTTCAGGAAGTCTTTTGTACCTGGGAAAGGAAGTTCAAGTCACAACAGAGTATTAAGTAGAAGGCTTTAGAATACGCAGAAAACACTGCCCTCAACCAAAGTGTAACTGTGAACAGGACTCTCTCCAGCTATTTACCAAGAAGGACAATTACTTTCTCCTGGACCAAAGATTCTTCACCTGATCTTAGCCAAAAGGCCAAGAAGTGATGGACCAAAGATTTTTAATCCCAACAGTTAATTAGAGACCCCTGTACCTTTTACAAGATGATCAAAGTCTAACATCTGACAAAACACGGTCCACTAGAGAAGGAAATGGCTAACCACTCCAGTATTCTTGCCTCAAGAACCCCATGAACAGTATGAAAAGGTAAAAAGATATGACATCAGACAACGAGGCACCCAGGTTAGTAGCTGTCCAGTATGCTACCGGGAAAGAACGGAGAAATAGCTCCAGAGAGGAAACAACACTCAGTTGTGGCTGTGTCTGGTGGTGAAAGCAAAGTTTGATGCTATAAAGAACAATATTGCATAGAAATCTGGAATCTGAGGTCCTTGAATCAAGGTAAATTGGAAGTGGTCAAACAGGAGACAATAAGAGTGAACACTGATGTTTTAGGAATCAGTAAACTAAAATGAACAAGAATGGGTGAATTTAAATAAGGTGACAATTATATCCACTACTGTTGGCAGAATCTCATAGAATAAATAGAGTAGCTATCATAGTCAACAAAAGAGTCTGAAATGCAGTTGTTGTTCAGTCGCTCAGTCATGTCCAACTCTTTGTGACACCATGAACTGCAGGATGCCAAGCCTCCCTGTCCTTCACCATTTCACAGACCTTGCTCAAACTCACATGCATTGAGTTGCTGATGCCAACCAACTATCTCATAATCTGTTGTCCCCTTCTCCCCCTATCCTCAATCTTTCCCACCAGTGGGTCTTTTCCAATGAGTCAGCTCTTCCCATTAGGTGGCCAAAGTACTGGAGCTTCAGCAATAGTCCTTCCAATGAATATTCAGGTGATTTTAAGATTTCCTGAGGATATGTTTGCAGGCTTGACACCAATACACAACAAATAGAGACCATGTAATTGAATCCATGGACCACCATGCTTCAGGAAGTCTTTTGTACCTGGGAAAGGAAGTTCAAGTCACAACAGAGTATTAAGTAGAAGGCTTTAGAATACGCAGAAAACACTGCCCTCAACCAAAGTGTAACTGTGAACAGGACTCTCTCCAGCTATTTACCAAGAAGGACAATTACTTTCTCCTGGACCAAAGATTCTTCACCTGATCTTAGCCAAAAGGCCAAGAAGTGATGGACCAAAGATTTTTAATCCCAACAGTTAATTAGAGACCCCTGTACCTTTTACAAGATGATCAAAGTCTAACATCTGACAAAACACGGTCCACTAGAGAAGGAAATGGCTAACCACTCCAGTATTCTTGCCTCAAGAACCCCATGAACAGTATGAAAAGGTAAAAAGATATGACATCAGACAACGAGGCACCCAGGTTAGTAGCTGTCCAGTATGCTACCGGGAAAGAACGGAGAAATAGCTCCAGAGAGGAAACAACACTCAGTTGTGGCTGTGTCTGGTGGTGAAAGCAAAGTTTGATGCTATAAAGAACAATATTGCATAGAAATCTGGAATCTGAGGTCCTTGAATCAAGGTAAATTGGAAGTGGTCAAACAGGAGACAATAAGAGTGAACACTGATGTTTTAGGAATCAGTAAACTAAAATGAACAAGAATGGGTGAATTTAAATAAGGTGACAATTATATCCACTACTGTTGGCAGAATCTCATAGAATAAATAGAGTAGCTATCATAGTCAACAAAAGAGTCTGAAATGCAGTTGTTGTTCAGTCGCTCAGTCATGTCCAACTCTTTGTGACACCATGAACTGCAGGATGCCAAGCCTCCCTGTCCTTCACCATTTCACAGACCTTGCTCAAACTCACATGCATTGAGTTGCTGATGCCAACCAACTATCTCATAATCTGTTGTCCCCTTCTCCCCCTATCCTCAATCTTTCCCACCAGTGGGTCTTTTCCAATGAGTCAGCTCTTCCCATTAGGTGGCCAAAGTACTGGAGCTTCAGCAATAGTCCTTCCAATGAATATTCAGGGTAGATTTCCTTTAGGATTGACTGATCTGATCTCCTTGCTGTCCAAGGAACTCTTAAGAGTCTTTTCTAACACCTCAGCTTGAAAGCATCAATTCTTCAGCACTCAGCCTTCTTTATGATCCAAATCTGACATCCACACATGACTACTGGAAAAATCATAGCTTTGACTATGTGGACCTTTGTTGGCAAAGTAATGTGTCTGCAGCCAAGTCTGAATTGCAGTACTCAGGTGTGCAATCTCAAAAATGACAGAATTGGGCTTCCCTGGTGGTCCAGTGGGTAAGGACACTGCCTTGCAGTGCAAGGGGCGCCGGTTCGATCCTTGGCCTGGGAAGATCCCACGTGCCACAGAGCGGGTGGACTGATGTGTCCAATTACCGAGCCGGAGCTGTGGAGCGCATGTGCCCAGAGCCAGTGCTCTGCGACAACAGATGTCACCGCAATGGGAGGCCCACACAGGCCAAAGAACAAAGATGGATGAAACTAGACAAACGAAAGACCAGTGGAAGTGGCCTGCCCAACCCCTCCCTCCCCACCCCCGCCAAAATAAATAAAAGAAATAAATGTTTAAAAAAAAAATAATGACAGAATTGTCTTGGTTCATTTCCAAGGCAAACCATTGAACATCATGATAATCCAAGTCAATGTCTCAACTACTAATGCTGGAAAACCTGAAGATGAGCTATTCTATAAGGAATAACAAGATCTTCTAAAACTAACAACAACAAAAAAATGTCCTTTTCATCATAGGGGAATGGAATGCAAAAGCAGGAAGTCAAGAGATACCTGGAGTAATAGGGAAGTTTGGCTTTGGAGTACAAATGAAGTAGGACAAAGGCCAACAGATTTTTAACAAGAGAACACACTGGTCAGAGCAAACAACCTCTTCCAACAATACAAGAGATGACTCTACAGATGGACATTGCCAGATGGTCAATTCCAAAATTAGACTGATTATATTCTTTGCAGCCAAAGTTCTATACAGTCAACAAAATTAAGACCTGGTGCTGACTGTGGATCAGATCATGGCCTCCTTATCACAAAATTCAGGCTTAACTTGAAGAAAGTAGGGAAAACCACTAGACCATTCAAGTATGACCTAAGTTAAACCCCGTATGATATACAGCGGTGGTGACAAATAGATTTAAGGGATTAGATCTGTTAGACAAAGTACCTGAAGAACTATGGATGAAGGCTGGTAACACTGAACAGGAGGCAGTGACCAAAATCATCCCAGAGAAAAAGAAATGCAAAAAGGCAAAGTGGTTGTCTGAGGAGGCCTTACATATAACTGAGGAAAGAAGAGAAGTGAAAAGCTAAGGAGAAAAAGAAAGATATACCCAACTGAATGCAGAGTTCCTGAAATGAGCAAGGAGAAATGAGAAAGGCTTCTTCAGTGAACAATGCAAAGAAATAAAGGAAAAAATAGAACAGGAAAGACTAGAGATCTCTACAAGAAAATCAGATATTCCAAGGGAACACTTCATGCAAAGATGGGCACAATAAAGGACAGAAAAGGCAAGAACCTAAGAGAAGCAAATAAGATTAAGAAGAGGTGGCAAGGATACAAAGAAGAACTATACAAAAAAGTCTTAATGACCCAGATAACCATGATCACTCACCTAGAGCCAGACATCCTATAACATGAAGTCAAGTGGGCCCTACGAAGCATTACTACGAACAAAGCTAGTGGAGGTGACAGAATTCCAGATGAGCTATTTCAGATCCTAAAAGACAATGCTGTCAAATGCTACACTCCATACGCCAGCAAATTTGGAAAACTCAGCAGTGGTCACAGGACTGGAAAATGTCAGTTTTCATTCCAATCCCAAAGAAGGACAATGCCAAAGCATGTTCAAACTACTGCAAAATTTTACTCATTTCACATACCAGCAAGGCAATGCTCAAAATCCTTCACATAGGATTCAACAGTACATTAACTGAGAACTTCAAGATGTACAAGCTGGATTTAGAAAAGGCAAAGGAACTGGAAATCAAATTGCCAACATCTGTTGGATCACAGAAAAAGCAAGGGAATTCCAGAACAACATTTACTTCTACCTCATTGACTACCCTAAAGCCTTTAACTGTGTGAATCACAACAAACTGTGGAAAATTCATAAAAAGATGATAGTAGTAGACCATCTTACCTGCCTCCTGAGAAATCTGTATGCAGGACAAGATGCAACAGTTAGAACCAGACACGGAACAATGGACTGGCTCCAAATTGGAAAAAGAGTGTGTCAAGGCCATATATTGTCACCCTGCTTATTTAACCTATACGCAGAATACATCTTGTGAAATGTCAGGCTGGATGAAGCACAGCTAGAATCAAGATTACTGGGAGAAATATCAACAATCTCAGATATGCAGATGATACTACTCTCCCAGCAGAAAATGAAGAGGAACTCAGCCTCTTGATAAGAGTGAAAGAAGAGACTGAAAGTCTAGCTTAAAACTCAACATTCAAAAAACTAAGATCATGCTATCCAATCTCATCACTTCATGGCAAACAGAAATGTAAAAAAGTGGAAACAATGACAGGCTCCAAAATCACTGCAGGCATAAAATTAAAAGACACTTGCTCCTTCGAAGAAAAGTTATGACAAATCTAGACAGCATATTAAAAAGCTGAGATATCACTTTGCAAACAAAGGTCGATATCATCAAAGCTATGGTTTTTCTAGTTGTCACATACAGTGGTAAGAGTTGGATCATAAAGAAGGCTGAGCACCAAAAAACTGATGCTGTCAAACTATGGTGCCAGAGAAGACTCTTGGGAGTCTGTTGGACAGCAAGGAAATCAAACCAGTCAATCCTAAAGTAAATCAACCTGGAATATTCATTGGAAGGACTGATGCTGAAGTTGAAGCTCCAATAATTTGGCCACCTGATGCCAAGAAAAAGACCAAGTCACTGGAAAAGACCCCACTGCCAGGAAAGATTAATGGATTCAACAGTACATTAACTGAACATACCAGCAAGGCAATGCTCAAAATCCTTCACATAGGATTCAACAGTACATTAACTGAGAACTTCAAGATGTACAAGCTGGATTTAGAAAAGGCAAAGGAACTGGAAATCAAATTGCCAACATCTGTTGGATCACAGAAAAGCAAGGAATTCCAGAACAACATTTACTTCTACCTCATTGACTACCCTAAAGCCTTTAACTGTGTGAATCACAACAAACTGTGGAAAATTCATAAAAAGATGATAGTAGTAGACCATCTTACCTGCCTCCTGAGAAATCTGTATGCAGGACAAGATGCAACAGTTAGAACCAGACACGGAACAATGGACTGGCTCCAAATTGGAAAAAGAGTGTGTCAAGGCCATATATTGTCACCCTGCTTATTTAACCTATACGCAGAATACATCTTGTGAAATGTCAGGCTGGATGAAGCACAGCTAGAATCAAGATTACTGGGAGAAATATCAACAATCTCAGATATGCAGATGATACTACTCTCCCAGCAGAAAATGAAGAGGAACTCAGCCTCTTGATAAGAGTGAAAGAAGAGACTGAAAGTCTAGCTTAAAACTCAACATTCAAAAAACTAAGATCATGCTATCCAATCTCATCACTTCATGGCAAACAGAAATGTAAAAAAGTGGAAACAATGACAGGCTCCAAAATCACTGCAGGCATAAAATTAAAAGACACTTGCTCCTTCGAAGAAAAGTTATGACAAATCTAGACAGCATATTAAAAAGCTGAGATATCACTTTGCAAACAAAGGTCGATATCATCAAAGCTATGGTTTTTCTAGTTGTCACATACAGTGGTAAGAGTTGGATCATAAAGAAGGCTGAGCACCAAAAAACTGATGCTGTCAAACTATGGTGCCAGAGAAGACTCTTGGGAGTCTGTTGGACAGCAAGGAAATCAAACCAGTCAATCCTAAAGTAAATCAACCTGGAATATTCATTGGAAGGACTGATGCTGAAGTTGAAGCTCCAATAATTTGGCCACCTGATGCCAAGAAAAAGACCAAGTCACTGGAAAAGACCCCACTGCCAGGAAAGATTAATGGCAGGAAGAGAGAGGGGCGATGGAAGATGAGATGGTTGGATGGCATCACAGACTCAATGGATGTGAGTTTGAGCAAACTCCAGGAGACACTGAAAGACTGAGAAGCCTGGCACGCTGCAGTTCACAGAGCCTCACAGAGTCGGACATGACTTGACAACTGAACAACAACAAAGTCTAACACAGGCCTCACAATCAATGAAATAAATCATAATCTCTTAAAGGCAGGTCCTCATCATCTGAATATTTTAAAGTTCCCCAAGCGATTCTAGTATGAAATCAGAGTTGGGAACACTGCACCCAACAGGAAGTTCCTTGAATCATAACTATCTTTCAAAGGTGTATCTCTAACACTTAGCATTGTGCCTGGCACTTTGCTGATGCTCATTAAAAAATGAAAAAAAAATACATCAAAATAGAAGAATACTAAGTAGGTGAATCCTGACACTGAACAGGCTCTGTGATCCCATGTTGGTTTTTCCCTAAATGTTATATATACCATTTCATCATTTCAAACTTTGAAACATTTTCTCAAGACCTGCTCAGTCCAATACAGTAAACACTAGGCATGTGGTACTACCTAAATTTAAATTTAAAATGTTTAAAATTAAATTAAATTTTAAATTTCTCAGTTATACTATCCACAGTCCAAATGCTCAGTAGTCACATCTGGCTTGTGGCTACCATATTTGACAGCATTGATACAGAACATCTCCCTCACTACAGAAAGCTCTATTGGACAATGACATCTGTCTGGAACCACCAATTCTATCTTTAAGAGCTGCAAGTGACCTTGTTGGTTTATTCCCATCCTTTCCCTTTATAGATAGTAATGAAATTTAATGATAATGAACATAAAGACATAAACATGGGTCCAAAAAACTGAATGCTTAAGATCAACAAGGGAAAAGTCAAAGCTTAGCTGTAGTAAGTGAAACAACAAACAAGATCCTCTGTAGGATCTTGGTCCACAATAAATTACTATGAATTAATTCTGTAATGGGCTGCAGTCACAGAAACTTGATATGAACTTGATAAGAACAAGGAGGGGCTGTTCTGCTGTGTCCCGGTTAAACAAGATCAAAAGCACCAGGTTTAATTCAAGACATCAAACATCATTAGGAGCACAGACAATTGGCCGTGTAGTTGAATGAGAGAATATAACGGTGAAATTCAAAATGATGCCCATCAAGAACTGCTGAAGCAACCAGAAATGTTAACCCTGAAGAAAGGCAGGGAGACCTTGAAAGTTGTCTGCAAATATCTGAGAGGGTGTGTCATAAGAAAGGGATTTAGACTTCTTTTTCTCTGTGATCATAGTGCCTCATTAAATCATTTCTTTAAATTTAACCTTAAAAATGCATTCCAATACATGTGTTAGGTGCAAACAAATACTGTTTGACTCCACTTACACAAAATACTAAGAATACTCAAATTTATAGAATCAGAAAGTATATCAGTAGATGCCAGGGCCTGGGGTAGGGAGTGGGAAAGGGGAGTGAGTGTTTAACAGGGACAGAGTTTCCATTCAGGAAGGTGAACAATTCAGGATACAGATGATGGTGAGAGTTTTACAACAGTGTGGATGTACTTAGCACCACTGAACTGGACTGTTGAATACGGCTAAAATAGTATGCTTTATAGTATGTGATTTTACCACAGTAAGAAAACATTAAAAAATCATTTCTTTATTCATCACCTACACAACTCTTAAGTACCATCTCTAAGTGTCAAGCATTGTGCTAGATACTGATTTATGACAGAAAACAAGTGGAGTCGCAGAGTTTCCTATGATCTATTAGGGGTCAAACACATATATAGGAAACTATATATACATAGTTTCAACTTGTGAAAAATTGCTGAAGGACTAAACACCAGGCAATGGCAGCTGATAACTAAATAGGCGACCTTCATAGCTACGATGGTCAATGAAGGCCTCCTTGAGGAAGCAACATTTCACAATAAGAGCCAGATAGAGAAAGTGCAGATATAAGGAGGTCTTTCAGGCAAAAGGCAACCAGGAGTGATGGCAAGGGTCAGGGAAAATCTTGGGGTAGTCAAAGAACCAAGAGATGGTCAATGTGAGTCGAGTGATTTTTTTTTTGTAAGATTTATTTATTTATTTATTTTGGGCAGGGGTCGGGTTGGGGAGGGAGGGGAGCGGGCGGGCTACTTCTATTGATCTTTCATTTCTCTATTTTCATCTGTCTTTGTTCTTTGGCTCCTGTGGGCCTCCCATCGCAGTGGCGTCTGTCCGTTGCAGAGCGCTGGCTCTGGGCGCATGCGCTCCAGAGTTCCGGCTCGGTAATTGGACACATCGGTCCAGCGGTTCTGTGGCACGTGGGATCTTCCCAGGCCAGGGATTGAACCGGTGCCCCTTGCACTGCAAGGCGATGTCCTTACCCAATGAACCACCAGGGGAAGCCCACTCGAGTGATTTAGATGAGATCAATGAAGGACATTTTTACACTTAAATTTTCTTTCTCCAAATTATTTCTAACAGTGTAGTCCAAAAATAATATGAGCTGCCTCAGGATGTAATGTTATTTCCATCACTAGGCAACCAACCACAGGACTAAACTAATGGGTTATTAGACAATTAAGGATTCCCTTAATGAATCCTCTTTCCAGTGAAGTATGTATTTTAAGAACATAAGAGGGGCTTCCCTGGTGGTCCAGTGGGTAAGGACATCGCCTTGCAGTGCAAGGGGCACCGGTTCGATCCCTAACCTGGGAAGATCCCACGTGCCGCAAAGCGGCTGGACTGATGTGTTCAATTACCGAGTCGGAGCTGTGGAGCGCATGTGCCCAAAACAGGCGCTCTGCAACAAGAGACCACTGCGATGGGAGGCCCACATGAGTCAAAGACCAAAGATGGATGAAAAATAAATAAATGAAAGACCAAGAGAAGTGGCCTGCCCACCCCCTCCCTCCCCAACCTACCCCTCCCCCAAAATAAATAAAGAAATAAAATCTTTTAAAAAATTTAAAAAAAAAAAGAACATAAGAACCACTGGCAAGGAGGCATGCACAAAGATGTATACTACTGGGTGGGGGGAGGGTCCAGGGATATGCATATGAATGATCTTGGAACATACATGTAAAAAAGTTAATTAATTAATTAATTAATTAAAAAAAAAAAAGATGTACACTGAAGTATTATCTGTCAGAAATCTGAGTCAAGCCAAGTTTCCATCAATAGGCAAATGAATGAATACACTGTGGGGTTATACATCAGCTCAAACTAATGAACTAGATCTATATGTCCTCAAAAGAATAATGATGAGTAAAGTTTCAGAAAGATCCATACCACGTGATACCTTTTATATAAAGTCTTAAGCCACACAAAGCAAAAACTACTAACATTTACAAATGTTTACTATATGCCCAATAATATTCTAGTACATTACATGAGTCAAGTTAGTCCACAGAACAGTAAAGCATCTAGAGATAACTGCTTTATCATCCTCGTATCACACATGGGCACAATGAGGCACAGAAATGTTAAAGAACTTCCTCAAGGAGACACAACTAGTAAGAGATCTGGGGGACTTCCCTGGTGATCCTGGCAAAGACTTCCCAATGCAAGGGAGGGGGTCCAGGTTCAACCCCTGGTCAGGGAACTATATCCCACACGCCACAAGAGTTTGGGTGCTGCAACTAAAGATCCCACATGCCACAATGAAGACTGAAGATCCCGCATGTCACAACGAACACTCAGCACAGCCAAATAAATAATTTTTTAAAAAAGAGTCAGATCTGAGATTTGAATGCAGGCCATCTGGCTCCAAAGATTGTACATTTAGCCCCTATACATATGTGCTCTCTGTTATGTATCTTATCTACGGACACAGAAAAAAACGTAAACGTGGTAATGCACAAGCATGCACATACATACACACATCTATACAAATGTAAATGGAGTAAATATTGATTCACCATGTTAGTGATGGCCTTTAAGGCGGTTGAGAGAGGAAAGGCACAGGGAAAGGAATATAGAGACTTCAACTTAGTCTGTAAATGTTTTTAAAGCTCTAAACAATATGACAACATACTAACACTTGTTGATTCTAGGAAACAGCTACCCCATTATTGCTTTGTGCTTACCCATAGTTTTCTTTTCTCTTGCAAAATAATTCCTTTTCAAGCTAAATATTCTATGACTTTAAAGGTCTGAGACCCAGAGAGGTTAAGGGATACATGCAGGAGCTAACAATGGAAGAATCAAGCTAGACCCTGGATCCCCAGGCTCACAGTCTCACTGTACTCTGCAACCCCATGTAGCCAGACGGTGTGTGTGCCTTTATCTTTCCACAGACTGGAAGCATGATGGCTGAGCCAGCCTAGCTTATCAGAACATCTTGGCTCTACTTCATACACTGGCTGCATCCAGGAAAAGCTGTATTTAAGTAAAATATTTGCATATCAAATCATATTTTCTCCACTGATTTATATCCTAATTTTGGAGATGTGTTCCCACAGAAAAGAATTTGGTCCCAATACATCAAAATAAACCGCACTTAAGAATCACAGCATCCATCAAAGGGCACAGCAGTCAAACCAGAGCTAATTCCCCCAGAATGCTCTCTCAAGAAAGTCCTGACCAAACGGCCACACTGACTGCATGTTAAATGAATACATAGTAAAGCATTGCTCCACGGTTAATTCTGATTTTCTTGCATGTTCTCTTTAGGCAACCAAACATATTACCAGGTATTATTCTCCAGATATTCAACAGTGAAGGAATTATTAAAAATTCTATTAAATGGAATTCGTCAACTTACAAAAACACCATCTGTCCCAGTTGATTTAAAATACCTGCCAAAAGATATGTTGGCAGAGTATTCTTCGGTGTCTCTTATGAGAAACCAGATCACTATCATAATGCACTTATTTTGTCTTTCCCACCATCACGAGGTAGGGAAAAACAGTCACACGCCTGGGGCTAAGATGCAAACTCTGTAGGTATAGACTCCTGAATTCAAATCCTGTCTGACAATAATGATAATAATCTTAATGACAATTATCCTATGTCTGACAGCTAATGTCAGTTACTGGAACTCTCTGGGTCTCAGTTTTCTCATCTGTAAAATGGGCACAAAAAACAGTACATATATAGGAATGTCAGTGGAAGGATTAAAAGGGAAATAAATTTTAGGAGTTGAGGAAACCCTTCTTTTAAAAAATTCAGATCAGACAATATTTGTCCATCCTTAGTAAGAATTAAATAGGGCTCCCCTGGTGGCTCAGTGGTGAGGAGTCCCCATTATTGCTTTGTGCTTACCCATAGTTTTCTTTTCTCTTGCAAAATAATTCCTTTTCAAGCTAAATATTCTATGACTTTAAAGGTCTGAGACCCAGAGAGGTTAAGGGATACATGCAGGAGCTAACAATGGAAGAATCAAGCTAGACCCTGGATCCCCAGGCTCACAGTCTCACTGTACTCTGCAACCCCATGTAGCCAGACGGTGTGTGTGCCTTTATCTTTCCACAGACTGGAAGCATGATGGCTGAGCCAGCCTAGCTTATCAGAACATCTTGGCTCTACTTCATACACTGGCTGCATCCAGGAAAAGCTGTATTTAAGTAAAATATTTGCATATCAAATCATATTTTCTCCACTGATTTATATCCTAATTTTGGAGATGTGTTCCCACAGAAAAGAATTTGGTCCCAATACATCAAAATAAACCGCACTTAAGAATCACAGCATCCATCAAAGGGCACAGCAGTCAAACCAGAGCTAATTCCCCCAGAATGCTCTCTCAAGAAAGTCCTGACCAAACGGCCACACTGACTGCATGTTAAATGAATACATAGTAAAGCATTGCTCCACGGTTAATTCTGATTTTCTTGCATGTTCTCTTTAGGCAACCAAACATATTACCAGGTATTATTCTCCAGATATTCAACAGTGAAGGAATTATTAAAAATTCTATTAAATGGAATTCGTCAACTTACAAAAACACCATCTGTCCCAGTTGATTTAAAATACCTGCCAAAAGATATGTTGGCAGAGTATTCTTCGGTGTCTCTTATGAGAAACCAGATCACTATCATAATGCACTTATTTTGTCTTTCCCACCATCACGAGGTAGGGAAAAACAGTCACACGCCTGGGGCTAAGATGCAAACTCTGTAGGTATAGACTCCTGAATTCAAATCCTGTCTGACAATAATGATAATAATCTTAATGACAATTATCCTATGTCTGACAGCTAATGTCAGTTACTGGAACTCTCTGGGTCTCAGTTTTCTCATCTGTAAAATGGGCACAAAAAACAGTACATATATAGGAATGTCAGTGGAAGGATTAAAAGGGAAATAAATTTTAGGAGTTGAGGAAACCCTTCTTTTAAAAAATTCAGATCAGACAATATTTGTCCATCCTTAGTAAGAATTAAATAGGGCTCCCCTGGTGGCTCAGTGGTGAGGAGTCTGTCTGCCAATGCAGGAGACATGGGTTTGATCCCTGATCCAGGAAGATCCCACATCCTGTGGAGCAACTAAGCCAGTGAGCCCTGGAGCCCAAGTTCTACGGCAGGAGAGGTCACTGCAGCAGGAGGCCTGCTCACCTCAACTGGAGAGTAGCCCCTACTCCCCACACCTGGAGGGGAGCCTGTGGCAGCAGTGAAAACCCAGAATAGCCAAAAATAAACAAGTAAATAAATATTTTAAAAAATTAAGTAGAGGGCTTCCCTGGTGGTCCAGTGGGTAAGGACACCACCTTGCAGTGCAAGGGGCGTCGGTTCGATCCCTGGCCTAGGAAGATCCCATGAGCCGCGGAGCGGCTGGACCGATGTGTCCAACTATCGAGCTAGAGCTCTGGGAGGCCCACACAGGTCAGAGAACAAAGATAAATAAATGAAAGATCGGGCTTCCCTGGTGGTCCAGTGGGTAAGGACACTGCCTTGCAGTGCAAGGGGCGCTGGTTCGATTCCTGGCCTGGGAGGATCCCACGTGCCGCGGAGTGGCTGGACTGATGTGTCCAATTGCTGAGCCAGAGCTCTGGAGCGCATGCACCCAGGGCCAGTGCTCTGCAACAACAGAGGCCACCATGATGGGAGGCCCACATGGGCCAAAGAACAAAAAAAATAGATAAATGAAAGACCAATCAATGGAAGTGGCCAAAAAAAAGAAAAATTAAGTAGATAATTGCAAATGTACACTCCTTGAAAGGCCACGAAACATTTTCCCGACTGTAAATACAAACTCTGTAGGTATAGACTCTGAATTCAAATCCTGTCTGACAATAATGATAATAATCTTAATGACAATTATCCTATGTCTGACAGCTAATGTCAGTTACTGGAACTCTCTGGGTCTCAGTTTTCTCATCTGTAAAATGGGCACAAAAAACAGTACATATATAGGAATGTCAGTGGAAGGATTAAAAGGGAAATAAATTTTAGGAGTTGAGGAAACCCTTCTTTTAAAAAATTCAGATCAGACAATATTTGTCCATCCTTAGTAAGAATTAAATAGGGCTCCCCTGGTGGCTCAGTGGTGAGGAGTCTGTCTGCCAATGCAGGAGACATGGGTTTGATCCCTGATCCAGGAAGATCCCACATCCTGTGGAGCAACTAAGCCAGTGAGCCCTGGAGCCCAAGTTCTACGGCAGGAGAGGTCACTGCAGCAGGAGGCCTGCTCACCTCAACTGGAGAGTAGCCCCTACTCCCCACACCTGGAGGGGAGCCTGTGGCAGCAGTGAAAACCCAGAATAGCCAAAAATAAACAAGTAAATAAATATTTTAAAAAATTAAGTAGAGGGCTTCCCTGGTGGTCCAGTGGGTAAGGACACCACCTTGCAGTGCAAGGGGCGTCGGTTCGATCCCTGGCCTAGGAAGATCCCATGAGCCGCGGAGCGGCTGGACCGATGTGTCCAACTATCGAGCTAGAGCTCTGGGAGGCCCACACAGGTCAGAGAACAAAGATAAATAAATGAAAGATCGGGCTTCCCTGGTGGTCCAGTGGGTAAGGACACTGCCTTGCAGTGCAAGGGGCGCTGGTTCGATTCCTGGCCTGGGAGGATCCCACGTGCCGCGGAGTGGCTGGACTGATGTGTCCAATTGCTGAGCCAGAGCTCTGGAGCGCATGCACCCAGGGCCAGTGCTCTGCAACAACAGAGGCCACCATGATGGGAGGCCCACATGGGCCAAAGAACAAAAAAAATAGATAAATGAAAGACCAATCAATGGAAGTGGCCAAAAAAAAGAAAAATTAAGTAGATAATTGCAAATGTACACTCCTTGAAAGGCCACGAAACATTTTCCCGACTGTAAATACAAAAATTGTTTAAAGTTATCTAAACTTACTTTATACTTATTTATTTAATTATTGTCTGTTTACTCTCAGGCTTTTTCTGATTTGCTCACTGCTATATTCCTCATGTTTGAAAGAATGTCTAATACATAGTTGCTGCTGCTGCTGTTTAGTCACTAAATCACATCCAACTCTTGTGACCCCGTGGACTGTAGCCTGCCAGGATCCTCTGTCCATGGAATTTCCCAAGTAAGAATATTGGAGTGAACTGCCATTTCCTTCTCCAGAGGATCTTCCCAGCCCAGAGATCAAACCTGCAGCTTCTGCTTGACAGACAGATTATTTACCACTGAGTGACCTAGGAAGCCCATCTAATACGTAGATATGTGTGTGTCAGTCGCTTTAGTCGTATCTGACTCTTTGCGACCCCAAGGACTGTAGCCCGCCAGGCTCCTCTGTCCATGGGATTCTCCAGGTAAGAAGACTCAAGTGGCTAGGCTCTCCCTTCTCCCCGGGATCTTCCTGCCCCAGGGAATGAACCCAGGTCTCGTGCACTGTGGGCAGTTTCTTTACCACTAAGCCACCAGGGATCCCTTACGACATAGTAGGTACTTACTAAATATTTAATTAATTTTTTAAAGTATATTTTTCTGAATAAATACTCTTAATAATAATATTGACTCACATTTCCATTCCTTCTTGTAGTGTACCACAAATCTGTATTATCTAAATTAACCCTTTAAAATATCTTGTATCATAGACACTACCATTATCACTCAAAATGTCCAAAGAAGAAATAAATTTCAAGAGGTAATTGGCCTAAGATCAATCTGTTATCACAGAATTGGCTCTTATACTTAATAGTTTCTAAAAGAATTCTTATCTTTTTACATTCTCTGCTCTCCATCTCCTTCCTTAATGTACAATTTGATAGGAAAAGAAGCATGACTGAGAAAATAACTTTAGTGCAGATGTTAGAAATGTGTAGATTTGGGAAATAAATACAGAATTTATTTGCTCTACAACATCTATTTACTCACACAGCCATTGAATGATTTTCCAGACTATACCAGTGCAGGTGTTAATTTGCCCCAGAGAGGAACCTGAAATCCTACTCCACTCCTGCAGCTTACATAAGGGCTTTTTCTTTTTTTTTTTTTTGGCAAGAGCGAAAATACCAGTATTTGGGAGATGCTGATGTGTGAACTGAATCACTCCACTAATTGATTTAATGCAAAGTTACCCTAAATCATACTAATCAAAGGAAGGTGACTCGTAAATGCTCCCAGAGGTAATTAGCAACCAGGCGCATCCAATCAACAGTAAAAACAATTTAGAATGGGGCAATAGTGGGTGTAGGAAATCCAGAAGATCAGCATTAAACCAACCATTTGGGTAATTCTGTCTAACTCAGATTTTCTAAGTATTAAGAGATATGACTCAAGCTACAAGTACATCTTATAAAAATGATTACACACACGTGGTACTCCTATGAAACTGAAAACACATATCTACCTCCTATCCATCTTTCGAGGTGTGATTCAGGTGCCATGTCTCCCAGGGAGCCTTCCCCAAGTGAGGCAGTAAGAAGAAATTTCTCTCTTCAGCATACTTTATCCACACCTCACTGCAAGCCCATTCTCTTGTCCTCTGCATCAGAATGTCTGATGACATGCCATGTTGCTTTCTAGAGTACCCTCATTGTAGCCAGGATCTTTGCTTATTCCTCTCTGTCTTCCCCAACATCTAGTTTAAAAATGATCTGGGAACATACATGTAAAAAAATAAATAAATAAAAAATTTTAAAAAAAGAAAAAAAAATAGACTGCTAAAAGCCTCAGTCCTCTCCTCAAAGAATCTCCCATCAGCCTTTGTTCTTCCTTGTCACATAAAACAAGCTACTGGAAAGGTAGCACTTTTTCTTTAGAAATTCTCCTAAAAGTAAAACTCCTACAAGGTAGCACTTTCCTGACAGGAAAAAAAAAAAAAGTAATACATTAAAGAATCTGCACTCATGCATATTCTAATTCACTTTTATAAATGAAACACCAATAGACAGACACATCCCCCAACTACTCAACACTAAGATGCCGTCAGTCAAGAAGTACAATCCCAAACCATCAGAGCTTCTCAGAGTCCTACTCAAAACAAAGCGGAGGTATTCCAGAACGATTTTTGAAACTTGGATGCTGGTATTCAGCATGGTTTTCAGCCTAGAGAAGATCTATTACAGTCTTACACATAGCCATTCATTCTCCCCGCCCCTAGCCCCAACCCTTACCTATTAAAATGTGATTTGTTTCAGCTAAGAAAGCAAAAATCTAACTCACTCAAGTCTTTCTGTTCCACAAGGACAGCAGTGACAAAGATAACCTTAAAAATCTGAGTAGTCAGAAAATAAATCCTATCAGGCTTTGGAGCTGGTATGATCAGAGTGTTTCCAGTTAACTGAGTTTTCTACTTAAATGTATCGTTATTAAGCAGCTAGCATTGGCATGAAGGCTTTCATTCCCTCAATACACATCAATTCAAAGTTGAACTTTGGACAGTGAAATAGGAGAAGAAATAAAAATAAAAGAAGGAAGAAGAATGAACTTTTATATTTTATATTTTTCTCTTTTTTAAATTTACCTTATTGACATATGATTGATTTACAATGTTGTCTTGGTTTCTGGTATACAGTAGAGTAACCCAGTTATACATATATATTCTTTTTCATATTCTTTTCCATTATGGTTTACTACAGAACACTGAATATAGTCTCCTGTGCTACACCATCAGACCTGATTGTTTATCCATTCTATATATAATAGGTTTGGGGTTTTTTTTTCATTTCCACAAGACAGTCTGGCTCAGCTGGTGAGGAAATCCACTTCTAGTTCATGGGAAAATGAGTGCGTGGCAGCAGGGACCCGAACAAGCTGTGGTCCTGGGACAGCCAGGGTGGTGCCTGTCAGCTCAGCCTCCGCGCTTCCACGTTCTCTGGGGCCCTGGTTTACTCTCACTTGGGCAGCATCAGTTATACTTTATATTCTTCAAAGTCCTTTCTTACATATTGTCATTTGATTCTTACAATGAATCCCATTTTCAAATGAGGAAACTGAGTCTAGAAGACATTAAGAGACATATCCACTGATCCCCTTAAGTACCCTACCTCCATGTATCCAACAAAATCAGACACATCCCAACTACTCAACACTAAGATGCCGTCAGTCAAGAAGTACAATCCCAAACCATCAGAGCTTCTCAGAGTCCTACTCAAAACAAAGCGGAGGTATTCCAGAACGATTTTTGAAACTTGGATGCTGGTATTCAGCATGGTTTTCAGCCTAGAGAAGATCTATTACAGTCTTACACATAGCCATTCATTCTCCCCGCCCCTAGCCCCAACCCTTACCTATTAAAATGTGATTTGTTTCAGCTAAGAAAGCAAAAATCTAACTCACTCAAGTCTTTCTGTTCCACAAGGACAGCAGTGACAAAGATAACCTTAAAAATCTGAGTAGTCAGAAAATAAATCCTATCAGGCTTTGGAGCTGGTATGATCAGAGTGTTTCCAGTTAACTGAGTTTTCTACTTAAATGTATCGTTATTAAGCAGCTAGCATTGGCATGAAGGCTTTCATTCCCTCAATACACATCAATTCAAAGTTGAACTTTGGACAGTGAAATAGGAGAAGAAATAAAAATAAAAGAAGGATGAAGCATGAACTTTTATATTTTATTTTTCTCTCTTTTTTAAATTTACCTTATTGACATATGATTGATTTACAATGTTGTCTTGGTTTCTGGTATACAGTAGAGTAACCCAGTTATACATATATATTCTTTTTCATATTCTTTTCCATTATGGTTTACTACAGAACACTGAATATAGTCTCCTGTGCTACACCATCAGACCTGATTGTTTATCCATTCTATATATAATAGGTTTGGGGTTTTTTTTTCATTTCCACAAGACAGTCTGGCTCAGCTGGTGAGGAAATCCACTTCTAGTTCATGGGAAAATGAGTGCGTGGCAGCAGGGACCCGAACAAGCTGTGGTCCTGGGACAGCCAGGGTGGTGCCTGTCAGCTCAGCCTCCGCGCTTCCACGTTCTCTGGGGCCCTGGTTTACTCTCACTTGGGCAGCATCAGTTATACTTTATATTCTTCAAAGTCCTTTCTTACATATTGTCATTTGATTCTTACAATGAATCCCATTTTCAAATGAGGAAACTGAGTCTAGAAGACATTAAGAGACATATCCACTGATCCCCTTAAGTACTACCTCAAGGTGCATCCATTTACTCACTGATAAAATGGAAAAATGATAATACGTTATCTGGTAGTGAGGTAAAAATAATTCATACATAAAAAGTGCTGAGACCTAATCTATCCTCTACACAGTCCTCTGCTTTTTCCCACCATCCCTATTTACCCTTGCAGGTTAAAAACTGACATTCATAACACTGAGGACAGATAATACACATAGGATAAGTAGAGGTTATACCCTATTACTTACAAATGCATGGACTCGCATTTAACAAGAGCTTACCATGTACCAAGCACAGTTCTAATGCTTTATGTATATTAATATATTTCATCCTCACTACAATCATATATAGTAAGTACTATTGCTACCCCATTTTATCAGTGAATAAACAGAGGTATGTCGAGGGAGAGTTACTCACTATCACGTATTAAACTTGAAAGACAGGGCTTCTTGGTTTGATCAGATTAACTGAAATGTGGTAAATACTAAAATCTCCAGGCCTCTCTAGAACTGCACTGTCCAAAGTAATAACCCCAAGCCACATATGGCAATTGAGTACTTGAAATATGACTAGTGTGGTAGAGGAAATGAATTTTTAATTTTATGTAATTTGAATTGATTTGAATTTAAATTGTAAATGAATATTCAATGAAACAGCAGACAGTGGACATCAGTCAATAAAGGACAATGACCCTTGAGAGATCAAGAACAAAAGAGATGAATCCTTCAGTTATCCAAATTTACTGCTCTGAGTTTCCAGGCTGTGTCACAGGGAGGAGAAAAGCCAGCAAAGCCCAGAAGCCCCCTGAATTTAGATCAAGAAGCAGGGAGTAAAAAAATAAAATTAAATTAAAAATTTTTTTAAAAAAAAGAAGCAGGGAGTGTGGGGAGGTCAAGGCACCCAGATCTTACAGGACAACATGTGTGAGCAACAACAGCAGGGAGGGCAACACGGAACCCTCTCGGCTGACTACTGAGGAGTGCATGCCTGTCAGAAAACTACCCAAGGACAAAGAACCACCCAAAAGGCAACAGTGCCTAGCATACACACGGAAGAGAAAGTGCCTGTTCTTACCATTCGAAGTGGAGAACCCCAGGATTCATGGGGCACTGGGTAGAGAACCCAGAAGATCTTGCCTCAGTGACAGAGAATAATTCATTCTATTCCATATACTGGCAGTGCTCTGAGCCATCTAACAAATCTTAAAAGTAGGATCCATAACCTACAAAAATTGTGAAGGACTATAATGCATATCAGAAATTTACATAATATTACACATCAACTCTCTCTCAATTAAAAACAAAGAATGGATCTAAAAGAATAAAACTGATTTTAGGTGCCTCCCTGGTGGTCCAGTGGGTAGAGAATCCGCCTTGTAGTGCAAGGGGCACCAGTTCCATCCCTGGGCCAGGAAGATTCCACATGCTGCAGAGCAGCTGGACCAGCGAGTCCAATTACAAGTCAGCACTCCAGAGCACATGCGCCAAGAGCCAGGCTCTGCGACAAGAGAGGACACTGCAATGGGAGACCTACACATGCCAAAGAATAAAAAAGATGGATGAAAATAAATATAAAAAATAAAAGAGGGGTTTCCCTAGTGGTCCAGTGGGTAGAGAACAAGCCTTGCAGTGCAAGGGGTACCAGTTCCATCCCTGGGCCAGGAAGATCCCATATGCCGCATAGCGGCTGGACTGGTGTGTTAAATTAGAAGCCAGTGATCTGGAGTGCATGCACCCAGAGCCAAGCTCTGCAATGAGACTACTGCAATGGGAGGCCCACACAGGGCGAAGAGTAAAGATGGATGAAAATAAATAAATAAATAAATAATCAATAAAATGGGCTTCCCTGGTGGTCCAGTGGGTAGAGTCCTCCTTGCAGTGTAAGGGACACAGGTTCAATCCCTGGCCCAGGAAGATTCCACATGCAGCGGAGCAGCTGGACCAGTGTGTGCAATTATGAGCCGGTGCTCTGGAGCGCATGTGGCCAGGGCCAGTGCTCTGCAACAAGAGAGGCCACTGAAATAGGAGGCCCACACAGGCCAAAAATGAAGATGGATGAAAATAAATAAATAAAAAACCAATAAAAGAGGTCAAAATAGTAAAAAGAAATCAATAAAAAGAGGCCAAAATCTAAAAAAAAAAAAAAAAATTATTATTTAAATTTAAAAAATAAATAAAAGAGGCATGGTGGGGAAAAAAGAATAAACTGTTTTTAAGTAACTGTGTCCTAGAATAAAACTCAGGAATATTTACAAAAAAGCAAAAGTACTAAACAAGACAATATTGACAATGCCTGGCATTCAATCAAAAACTGCAAGGATACAAGGAAGCAGTAGTAAGGAGAAAAATTTATCAGAGTCATCCCAACACTGATACAAATATCAGACTTATGTGCCAAGAACATTAAAATAGTTCAGATAACTGCATTCCATCTATTGAAAGACTTAGATAAAGAATGGAAAATTTTTAAAAGCGTCAAACTGAACTTATGGAGATGAAATTATAACATATGACATAAAAAAATAGAATGATACTAAGAGCAGACAATACAGAAGAACAGCTCTTAAAAGCAGAATAATAGGAACTACCAACAATGATACTTAAAGAGAAAAGAGAGGAAGAACTTCTTAAATGAACAGAGTATCGCTGAGCTACGGAACAACTTTAAGCAGCTTAATATACACATAATTGGAGTCCCTAAAATAGAGGAAGAAACAGAAAACATTTGAAGAGGCCATATTTTTTCTACATGTGATGAATTTCCATAGATCCCACACACAAGAAATATAAAGAAAATCAGACCAATGTACATCATTATCAAATTGTTTAAAGTTAGAGATAAGAGAAAGTCTTAAATGCAAGGGGCAAAGTTACATTACCTACAGGGGTACAAAGAAGATGACAACAGATCTCTCACTGGAAATTAGACAAGTGAGAGGACAGTGGATCATCTTTAAAGGACTGAAAGAAATCAAACTGTCAACCCAAGATGCTACACCCAGAAAAAGAGTTTTAAAAAATCAAGGCTTTTTCAGTCATATGAAACCTGAAAGAATTCATCCACAGCAGACCTGCAAATTAGATATATTGAAGAAAGTCCTTTAGGCAGGATAAAAAGTATACCAAATCAAAACAGGCATCCACACAAGAGACTGAAGAACACAGGAAATAACTAAATATATAAGTAATTACATGATAGATTTTCTTATTATATAAATATCTTCAAAAGATAACTGCCTAGCTGTTAAAAGAAATGCAGAAGACTCAGTCCTAATGAAGTGGCTGGCTCTAGAACCTATCATAAAAAGTGAAGTCAGTCAAAAAGAGAAAGACAAATACAGTATACTAACACACATATATGGAATCTAGTAGGACGGTCTTGATAACACACGCAGGGAACTCATGGAAAAACAGACAGAGCATAGACATAGGGACATTGTGGGGAAGAAATAGGGAGGGGGAGGCATGGAGGGAGTAACATGGAAACCTGTACTGTCATGTGTGGAAAAGATAGCTATTGTCATTGTGCTAAGGGAACAGGAGTGCTCACAATGGCTTGCGGCGATGGTCTGGAGGGGTGGGATGGGGGGAACTGGGGGGGTGGGGACCATGGATATGCATATGACTGATCTGGGAACATACATGTCTGTGAACAACAAAACTCTGTAAAACTTTTAAAATAAAGAATAAAAAAAAAGAGAGAGAACTGCCTAGTAAAAATGACAACAATAGAGTTTATAACAGAAGCAAAGGTAATAGCACAGTGTCACAAGAGAGAAGTACACTATCAAAATATTCTTATTACATACATGAAGTTATATCACCTGAAGGCACACTGTCATTTCAACATGTATGCTATAAACCCTAAGATAACTACTAAAATAATGAAACAAAGAGTAAGCCATGAAAAGAGATTAAAAAAGAAATCATAAAAAATTTTCAGGGCTTCCCTGGTGGTCCAGTGGGTAAGGGCACCATCTTGCAGTGCAGGGAGCAACGGTTCAATCCCTGGCCTGGGAGGATCCCATGTGCTGTGGAGCAGCTGGACTGATGTGTCCAACTACCGAGCCGGGAGCTCTGGAGCACATGTGCCCAGAGCCGGTGCACTGCAGCGAGAGAGGCCACTGTGATGGGAGGCCCACACAGGTCAAAGAACAAAGATGGATGAAAACAGATAAATGAAAAGACCAATAGAAGTGGCCCAAAAAAAAAATTTTTTTTTCAATTAATCTAAAAGAACCCAGAAAGAGGGGGGGAAAGGAGACAAACAATAAACAGGTAGAAAACAAATAACAAAAACATATATTTAAGTATGACCATGTTAATAATTGCATTAATATAAGTGGCCTAATTAACCCTGATGAACAAAGACTGACATACTGGTTAAAAAAAAAAGACCCTTCTATATATACTGGCTATAAGAAAAGGACTTTACACATTATTATGTCTTGAAATAACTATGATAGGTGAAAGAATTTAGCTCCCCCCAAAATGAATAGACACTGTATGATTCTATTTAAATAAAATTTCTAGAAAATGGTAACTACTGTAGAGTGACAGAAAGCAGATTAGTAGGATGGAGGCTGAAATGTAGGAAGGGGACATTATTTTAAAATGAGGAAACTTTGCGGGTGATAGATATGTTCATTATCTTCATCGTGATGATAGTTTCACTGATGTATTCAAATATCAAAATTAAAAAACTGAACAGTATGAATATGTACAGTTTAGTATAAGCCAGTTACACCTTAACAAAGCTGTTACAAAGTTTAATGATACTTAAAATTATGTATGGAATAACTTGGCAAATCTACTGTATAAATTACAGATAAGACTCTGAAGTCTTTGAAAAAATGTAAAATATCTCAATAGTAATTTTTTCTATTGACCATATGTTGAAATGATAATACTTTTCATATGTTGGGCTAAACAAATGTATAGTTAAAATTAATTTTACTTGTTTTCTACATGTTTAATATAGCTACTACAAGAGTTAACATCACAGGCATGACTTGCTTATATTTCTGTTGGACAATGCTGCTCAAGAAAGAAGGACTTATCTGGAGTATGTTGGAAATATTATATTGCTCATATTTACGTCCAACAGGGAGTAGTCATCCTATGGTAGACAAAATTATATTCCCTAACCCTAAAAGATGTCTGCATCCTAATTCCCAAAACATATAAATACATTACTTTACACAGCAAAAGACTTTGCAGATGTGACTGAGTTATGGATCTTAAAATGAAGAAATTATCTTAGATAATCCAGGTGAGCCCAATATAGGGAAAAGGATCCATAAGGGTCCTTAAAAGAGAAAAAAGGGAGCAGATGAGTTAGTACAAGAGAAGAAAACATGACAGAAACGGAAACAAGGAAATGTGACAACAGAAGCAGAGGTTGAAGTGGTGCACCCACAAGCCAAGGAATGTAGCAGCTGCTGGAAGCTGGAAGAACATTAAACTGATTAGCCTAACTATAGAGGCTGTACAAGGAATACAGTTCTGCCAATACATTGATTTTAGCCCTTTAAAGCCCATTTTTGACTTCTGATTTCCAAACAGTGTTGAAGGTGCAGCCTGGTTTCTCTTTGCTACATGTCGAAAAAAGTGAGAGGAAAAAAAGAGATTAAGGGAAGAGCTGGTTCACGTAAAGGAACCAGGACTGATCATATGGAGAATGCCCAGCCTGTCCAGATTGAAAAAACTGTAAAATTAGGAGATTCACTGTCAGGAAAGTCTACTCTGGAAGGAACCCAAGAATGTGGCTGAACCACTTTTTCTAATAGTGAAAGATCAAAAGGTCAGAATATTCAATCAACCAGAAGGTTCTTTGAAGAGATCAGAGTTGTAATTCATGAATCCCCTCAGCCATCCCAGCAGAAGTCAGAAATATAATAGAGATGGAATTTCTTGAAAAGATCTGTAAGGAGCCTTTTGTCTATTGCACAGAAGACCCTCCAAGCTTTTGAGAACGTTATACCAGCACAAACACTGCCACCTTGGACTAAACGGGACAGAAAGAAGATGAAACGAAATGAGGTTGCTTGACTCCCCAGACAGTAGCTTTCCTGGTGGTCCAGTGGCTAAGACTCCATGCTGCCAATGCTGGGGATCCAGGTTCGAGCCCTGGTCAAGGAACCAGACCTCGCATGCCACAACTAAGACTGCATGCACCCGAATAAATAAAATAAATCTTTTTATAAAGTAACTGTTCAGCTACAAATCTATGCTACTTTTCATGAAAAAGAACAATTTAGAGAAATGAGTCCATAAGCTCTGAAGGCAGAGACGCAAGCCTATACAGTAACAATTAAAAAAGCTAATTCCCAAAACATATAAATACATTACTTTACACAGCAAAAGACTTTGCAGATGTGACTGAGTTATGGATCTTAAAATGAAGAAATTATCTTAGATAATCCAGGTGAGCCCAATATAGGGAAAAGGATCCATAAGGGTCCTTAAAAGAGAAAAAAGGGAGCAGATGAGTTAGTACAAGAGAAGAAAACATGACAGAAACGGAAACAAGGAAATGTGACAACAGAAGCAGAGGTTGAAGTGGTGCACCCACAAGCCAAGGAATGTAGCAGCTGCTGGAAGCTGGAAGAACATTAAACTGATTAGCCTAACTATAGAGGCTGTACAAGGAATACAGTTCTGCCAATACATTGATTTTAGCCCTTTAAAGCCCATTTTTACTTCTGATTTCCAAACAGTGTTGAAGGTGCAGCCTGGTTTCTCTTTGCTACATGTCGAAAAAAGTGAGAGGAAAAAAAGAGATTAAGGGAAGAGCTGGTTCACGTAAAGGAACCAGGACTGATCATATGGAGAATGCCCAGCCTGTCCAGATTGAAAAAACTGTAAAATTAGGAGATTCACTGTCAGGAAAGTCTACTCTGGAAGGAACCCAAGAATGTGGCTGAACCACTTTTTCTAATAGTGAAAGATCAAAAGGTCAGAATATTCAATCAACCAGAAGGTTCTTTGAAGAGATCAGAGTTGTAATTCATGAATCCCCTCAGCCATCCCAGCAGAAGTCAGAAATATAATAGAGATGGAATTTCTTGAAAAGATCTGTAAGGAGCCTTTTGTCTATTGCACAGAAGACCCTCCAAGCTTTTGAGAACGTTATACCAGCACAAACACTGCCACCTTGGACTAAACGGGACAGAAAGAAGATGAAACGAAATGAGGTTGCTTGACTCCCCAGACAGTAGCTTTCCTGGTGGTCCAGTGGCTAAGACTCCATGCTGCCAATGCTGGGGATCCAGGTTCGAGCCCTGGTCAAGGAACCAGACCTCGCATGCCACAACTAAGACTGCATGCACCCGAATAAATAAAATAAATCTTTTTATAAAGTAACTGTTCAGCTACAAATCTATGCTACTTTTCATGAAAAAGAACAATTTAGAGAAATGAGTCCATAAGCTCTGAAGGCAGAGCCAAGGACCACAGAGGCTGATCCTCAGGCCCTAAAACCCAATCGGGTTTGCCCTGCTGGATTTCAGATTTTCTTGGGACTGGTGACCCCTTTCTTCTTTCCACTTCTCCCTTCTGAACAGACCTTTTGTAACTGGAATCCTATACCTGTTACACTATTACATTTGGAAGCAGGTTACTTGTTTTCTAGTTTCACAGATCCACAGATAAAGAGTAATTTTGCTCCAACATGGCAAATACTCAGAGTCCCACTCATACCTGATTTAGATTATTTAATGAGATCTGAAATTTTTCAACTGATGAGTAGATGAGATTTTAGACTTTGAGCTGATGTTATAATGGGTTAAGACCTTTGAGGATACTGCAACGGGATTTATTTATTCTACATGTCAAGTAGACATGAATTTTGAGGGGCCAGTGGGCAGACTTTGTGGTAAGCAGAATAATAGTTTCCCAAAAATGTCCATGTCCTAATTGCAAAACATATGAACTATGTTACCTTACCTGGCAAATGAACTTTACATATTAAATTACAAATCCTGAGATGGAGAGATTACCCTGGGTTATCCGGGTAATGTAGTCACAGGGGTCCTTATTAGGGAAAGCCTTCCTTAGTCAAACTCCCATGTGATAGAGTTATTCTTTACACCAAAGAAGCTGAAAATCTCTCCCTTTTGTTGGAGCATGGCACACACCCCAGAAGCGGCTGCTGAAGCAGAGAACACACAAATAAGAGAGCAGAGATCTATCTTAGGGAAAAAATAAATGAGTAAATGACTAGTATATAAAGCAGGCAGAAAGCCTTTCAAAGAGCATGTTGGACAGAGGAAATTTAATGCAATTCAAAATGTTTCTTCATCGCCTACTATGCGCCATGCACAATGCTTGGCCCGACGGACAGAGGGGTATTCAGATAGGAAGACGTCTGCTTTCTTGAAGCTTACGGGTGAGCCAGCCTTCCACAGCAAAGTGTCAGCAGCACTTCTTAGATCAAGAATGGGACGACCTCTCAACAGTAAGTGAAGACCTTACACAATCCACAGAGGAAACTCTAATGTTAGCTTGCTCATTCCCATAATGTTAGTTCAGTCACTTTAAAATAATCCTTTTATTCTCTTCACAAAAGGTTTGGTTCAAAGAAGCCTTCCAGGCATTTTCATAGAGGAATATCCAGGCTGTCTGACTGCTGTATCTGATCAGATCACCCCTCTGTTTCCACTCATCAAAGGCCCCCACTGATCTGAGAGTCAAGCAAAAAACTAACATGGCCTATGGGCAAGGGTAATATTTGCAACAGTTAATAAGTTCATGGCCTCCCACCTATCAGAAAGGACACTGGGCATAAAGCATCAGTACACCCAAGTCCACAGATATCAGCTAAATATCAGTTCTGCCTACAGGGCCCAGTGTGACCTGCCTCCTGCCTGGCTCTCCAGTCACTCACCACCTTTCAGCCATGCTAAATGTCTTTTTGTTGGTTTCTGCCTTAAGGCCTTCATACAAACTATTTTCTCTGCCCAGAATGTTCTCCTTCTACACCACACTCCTCCCTATACCATACTTCTGCTGACATACCACATTTTCAGGGTAGGATTTCCCTGACCATCACCATCTCCCCACCCCCATTAAATCAGATCTCCCTGTATACTCTTACTTGGCAACCTATACGTCTGCCTCATAAGTATAGCCATCGGAAGTCAATAATTACTTGTGCAATGACTGTTTGCCTCATTCTATTTATTTACTCTTACTAATAATCCTACTATTAGCATGGTGCCTGGTACACAGTAGGGGTTCCATAATAATAGCTTGTACTTCCTGGGGATTTACTATGTTATCATGCAGTTTGAACCACTCTGATGGATTAGCTTCTCTAATCATCCTAACAGCTCCATGAGGTAGGTACTGTTTTTTCAGATGAGGATGCAGGCAGCATCAGGCTAAGGAACTGTCCAATGCCACAAAGTCAATAAGCGCTAGAGATGAAATTTGATCCTAAGCAGTTGGGCTCCAGAACCAGGCTTTTAAGAAGCACACTTACTGCTGTGATGAACCCTTGTGAAACAATACAATCAGCCGTCATCAAATTTATCATGGACAGAATTGAAGAAGCTGTATACCCTAAAACAATGAGGCTATTAAACATCCTCTGTGTCATGGTCCATTGATTAATGAGAGATGCAGATACAGGAATAGGAATGGATGCATTCATAGATATAGGGAAAGATATGGATAATAGTAGAAGAGATATCCTGTAAAAATAATGTGGCTGGGGCTTCCCCTGGTGGTCCAGTGGGTAAGGACATCACATTGCAGTGCAAGGGGTGCTGGTTCGATCCCTGGCCTGGGAAGATCCCACGTGCCGCGAAGCTGCTGGACCCATGTGTCCAATTACCAAGTCAGAGCTCTGGCGCGCATGCACCCAGAGCTGGTGCTCTGCGACAACAGAGGCCACCGCGATGGGAGGCCCACGGGAGCCAAAGAACGAAGATGGATGAAAATAGAGAAATGAAAGACCAAGAGAAGTGGCCCACCCATTCCCCTCAATCCCCACCCTACCCCCCCAAAAGATAAATAAATAAATAAATAAATAAAATAATGTGGCTGGCCAATGGCTTTCAAGGACTTTACAAATTCATTCTATTTCAGATTCCCATCAAAATCCCCTGGGAAATATGTCACTGCCAAGCCAAATATGTCATCATCATGACCACTACTGTCCCCTCACAGCCCTTTAAATATCTAAACACCCTCAGCATCTCTGGACAGTCTCCATGACATCGCAGAAATAGCAGAGATGATCCCCCAACAAATACACTTCAGAGGAACACTCCACAGACTCCAAGTTCCTCCCCCAAGTTCTACCCCCATGCAAAGGAGGAAAATGCCTTTACCTTGAAATAAATATGCTTTGCTGGTGTTGTGCAGTCCAGACACCTGTGTAACTCCAAGGGTGGTGTTCACAAGGTCAAGCTCAGTGATAATATCCATCTGAAGGTTGGGATCCATCCCAAAGCCCATGCCTGAAAAGGAACAAAGAGCCATCTTGGTTTAAAATGCAGACTTGCTCAAAATGACACAGAACAGAAGTGACAGCAGCCAGCAGTGGCAGGGACTACAAGGATGCCAGAGCTGAGTGTTTGGAGATGCTCTTTTCCTGGATGGAAAAGGAAGGCCACTCTTTGCTCCATCATCCCACCAATACTGTGGTTTCTTCATCCTTTCCCCCACTCCCATTCCCCACTACAGACTGATCATCTCTTATACAAAATCCTCAGGGTCAAATATATTTCAGAACTCAGAATGGATCATCCATTGGAAAGCTAATTTGGCCCACAGACTCACCTTCAACAAGGTCTGCATCAGCATCCCATAACCAAACACAATATTTCTAGAACAAAAGGTCGATGTTTTCCTCTAACTGGTACAAATAAAGACTATGCATGCATGCTACGTTGCTGCAGTCATGCCTGACTCTTTTGCAACCTTATGAACTATAGCCCGCCAGGCTCTTCTGCCCATGGGACTCTCCAGGCAAGAATACTGGAGTGGGTTGCCATGCCCTCCTCCAGGGGGTCTTCCCTAAATAGCTTCAAATCAGTTCAGGTCAAGTTTTGCCACAAAAGGAGTTCAGGTCAGAGTAAATTTTGCTGTCAGGTGAGTTATAAAGAAACTTTGGGTTTTGGAGCTTTTTTTAATGTAGGGACTCTGGATACAGGATTGTGGCCCTGGTCTACCTGTTCAGAAATTCATGCAGTAGTGAAATCTGACACCATCGTCACCAACAAACACATCATCACCGTATAGCACTGCTAATCAGGCATCAACATCTGTGATAAAGAGGAAGGACGTGAGAGGGATGTTGTTCCCAATGAATAAGGGTGGCAGAGAGACTGGCCAGGAAAGAAAATCCCCAGAACGATGGATGTACATTTCAAGGGGATCAATGAGAAGCTGGACACCCTAACAACTCCTGTTGCAGGATTACAGCGTGCAGAGAAACAGAGCCCTGAGCCTCCATCGCCTCATCTGAAAAAGGCAAGTCCTTAAGTCTGTCTCTCATCTACAGGGTGTTCTGCAGACTCACTCAAGACTGGAAAACCACTGGGTTGGGATCCATCCCAAAGCCCATGCCTGAAAGGGAAAAAATTGGCAGACTTGCTCAAAATGACACAGAACAGAAGTGACAGCAGCCAGCAGTGGCAGGGACTACAAGGATGCCAGAGCTGAGTGTTTGGAGATGCTCTTTTCCTGGATGGAAAAGGAAGGCCACTCTTTGCTCCATCATCCCACCAATACTGTGGTTTCTTCATCCTTTCCCCCACTCCCATTCCCCACTACAGACTGATCATCTCTTATACAAAATCCTCAGGGTCAAATATATTTCAGAACTCAGAATGGATCATCCATTGGAAAGCTAATTTGGCCCACAGACTCACCTTCAACAAGGTCTGCATCAGCATCCCATAACCAAACACAATATTTCTAGAACAAAAGGTCGATGTTTTCCTCTAACTGGTACAAATAAAGACTATGCATGCATGCTACGTTGCTGCAGTCATGCCTGACTCTTTTGCAACCTTATGAACTATAGCCCGCCAGGCTCTTCTGCCCATGGGACTCTCCAGGCAAGAATACTGGAGTGGGTTGCCATGCCCTCCTCCAGGGGGTCTTCCCTAAATAGCTTCAAATCAGTTCAGGTCAAGTTTTGCCACAAAAGGAGTTCAGGTCAGAGTAAATTTTGCTGTCAGGTGAGTTATAAAGAAACTTTGGGTTTTGGAGCTTTTTTCAATGTAGGGACTCTGGATACAGGATTGTGGCCCTGGTCTACCTGTTCAGAAATTCATGCAGTAGTGAAATCTGACACCATCGTCACCAACAAACACATCATCACCGTATAGCACTGCTAATCAGGCATCAACATCTGTGATAAAGAGGAAGGACGTGAGAGGGATGTTGTTCCCAATGAATAAGGGTGGCAGAGAGACTGGCCAGGAAAGAAAATCCCCAGAACGATGGATGTACATTTCAAGGGGATCAATGAGAAGCTGGACACCCTAACAACTCCTGTTGCAGGATTACAGCGTGCAGAGAAACAGAGCCCTGAGCCTCCATCGCCTCATCTGAAAAAGGCAAGTCCTTAAGTCTGTCTCTCATCTACAGGGTGTTCTGCAGACTCACTCAAGACTGGAAAGTGGCTTCCAATTATATATATTAATAAGGCTAGCGATCATTCCAAGGGACTCTGTTTAAGTCATCCTAGAGTCTGTGCCTATCTTCACTTAGCATCCCTATAGTGCAATTTTAATTGCGCAGTTGGAAATGTTTTAATCAGCAACAGCTGTCAATGTTTGTCTGGTGGTAATGCAGTCGCTGAAGCAAGATTTGGAGAGCTTGCCTGCAATTTGTCCCAGAGAGACCAAGTGCATTTCATCAGGACATAACGCCCCGTGACAACCTCCTCTGCCCTCCTGCCCTCGCCCCTTCTCCCCACAGATCTGCAGAAGGACATCTACCCTCTCCTCACTCTTTTCCTATTAGGAAACAAGGATGCAATCTAGGCTTGCATCAACAGAAGGTGGCTCAGGAAAGGGTCTTGGGAGCCAAAATCTGTCTGCCTAAGATGGACAAAAGGGTTAAACAAAAGGCATCGTGCATACAGCCACCTTCTCAGTTTTTCTCAAGCTTCTCCTTGTCCTCTGAACTGAAGGTTTAAGCCTTCACCTTCCAAATGCAGCCAAATGAAAGGCCAGTTTACCACACTCATCCTCGCATTCATTCAGGTGTTTTTCAACAGATGTGAGTGCGTGCGTTCTATGTAACAACCATATTGTGTTGCAAGGCACTGGAGCTGGCCTCACTGAGCACACACTTCAAGCACAGCAAGTGAAAAGAAGGCAAGAAGTAAACAAATAGCTAAATAAGATAATCTGAGATGGCAATAAATGCCGCAAAGAAAATAAAAGCTATGAGAAAATAAGGGTTATGAAATGGAAAGCAGCTTGCTTGGAGGCTTTAAAAAGAGTGGTAGAGGCTTCCTGGTCGTCCAGTGGGTAAGCACACGGCTTGCAGTGCGGGCGCCAGTTCGATCCTGGCCTGGGAACAGCAGAGAAACAGAGCCCTGAACGATGGATGTACATTTCAAGGGGATCAATGAGAAGCTGGACACCCTAACAACTCCTGTTGCAGGATTACAGCTGCAGAGAAACAGAGCCCTGAGCCTCCATCGCCTCATCTGAAAAAGGCAAGTCCTTAAGTCTGTCTCTCATCTACAGGGTGTTCTGCAGACTCACTCAAGACTGGAAAGTGGCTTCCAATTATATATATTAATAAGGCTAGCGATCATTCCAAGGGACTCTGTTTAAGTCATCCTAGAGTCTGTGCCTATCTTCACTTAGCATCCCTATAGTGCAATTTTAATTGCGCAGTTGGAAATGTTTTAATCAGCAACAGCTGTCAATGTTTGTCTGGTGGTAATGCAGTCGCTGAAGCAAGATTTGGAGAGCTTGCCTGCAATTTGTCCCAGAGAGACCAAGTGCATTTCATCAGGACATAACGCCCCGTGACAACCTCCTCTGCCCTCCTGCCCTCGCCCCTTCTCCCCACAGATCTGCAGAAGGACATCTACCCTCTCCTCACTCTTTTCCTATTAGGAAACAAGGATGCAATCTAGGCTTGCATCAACAGAAGGTGGCTCAGGAAAGGGTCTTGGGAGCCAAAATCTGTCTGCCTAAGATGGACAAAAGGGTTAAACAAAAGGCATCGTGCATACAGCCACCTTCTCAGTTTTTCTCAAGCTTCTCCTTGTCCTCTGAACTGAAGGTTTAAGCCTTCACCTTCCAAATGCAGCCAAATGAAAGGCCAGTTTACCACACTCATCCTCGCATTCATTCAGGTGTTTTTCAACAGATGTGAGTGCGTGCGTTCTATGTAACAACCATATTGTGTTGCAAGGCACTGGAGCTGGCCTCACTGAGCACACACTTCAAGCACAGCAAGTGAAAAGAAGGCAAGAAGTAAACAAATAGCTAAATAAGATAATCTGAGATGGCAATAAATGCCGCAAAGAAAATAAAAGCTATGAGAAAATAAGGGTTATGAAATGGAAAGCAGCTTGCTTGGAGGCTTTAAAAAGAGTGGTAGAGGGCTTCCCCTGGTCGTCCAGTGGGTAAGCACACCGGCTTGCAGTGCGGGGGGCGCCAGTTCGATCCCTGGCCTGGGAAGATCCCACGTGCCGCGGAGTGGCTGGACCCATGTGTCCAATTACCGAGCCAGAGCTCTGGAGCACATGCGCCCAGAGCCGGCGCTCTGCGACAACAGAGGCCACTGCGATGGGAGGCCCACATGGGCCAAAGAACAAAGATGGATGAAAAACAGAGAAATGAAAGACCAATAGAAGTGGCCCGCCTACTCCTCTCCCTCCCCAACCTGTCCCCCGCCCTAAATAAATAAATAAATAAATCTTAAAAAAAAAAAAAAAAAAAAAAAAAGAGTGGTAGAGGAAGCTTCCTCTGAGCAGAAACCTGAATGATTATAGGGGATGGCGATCATTCCAGAAGGGAAGATCTGGATGGGGGAAGCTTTCCAGGTTTAGAGAACAGCAAATGCAAACCTGTAACAAAGTTGGCACATTTAAAAAGCTGGGGTGGCTGCAGCAGAGTGGGCCATGGGGAGAGTGGTAGAAAGTGGGGCCCCTGAGTAGGTACTGCCTTGTGAACTGCAACAAGGAGCGGGGACAGTATTCTAATTGCAATGGAGTATCATTAGAAGTGAGGCTTCCCTGAGAGGCGGCTCAGTGGTAAACAATTCAATGCAGGATGCGCAGGTTCCATCCCCGGGTCGGGTAGATCCCCGGGAGATGGAAATGGCAACCCACTCCAGTATTCTCGCCTGGGAAATCCCATAGACAGAGGCGGCTGGCGGTCTACAGTCCATGGGGTCACAAAAAAGCCAGCACAACTTGGCGACTAAAGGACAACAATCATTAGAGAACTTTCAGGTATGTATTTAAGGGGAAGAAGAATGGAATGTGCCCTGGTTTACATCATGACGTCCTTTAAGATTCCATCCTACCTGCCCGACACAGGCTCCGTTCACAAAGACCGATGACTGACCAGCTACCTTGTGCAAAAAACCACAAAGCCAACGGGCGTCTATCAGCCCAAGTCACAGCAGTGAGAGCCTCTTACTGAGACTGGTGATGTTTTTCTCCAAGCACACTCAGATACCAGCAGACCACTCTGAAAAGTCAGGAAAGGAACAAATACTTGTTAAATCTATAGTGCTCTACACCTACACGGCAGAGGTGAAGAGTGATCTCAGAGGACCTCCATGCTGGTCTGTCTCTGCCCAGGAATTTGGAAGGTGGTTTCGGGAATGTGCCCTTAGCTGGACACAAATCAAAGGAAGCACTCAGCCTCGTCTATGTCAGCATCTATGCCAGGCCCTGGATTTAGAATTAACCAGTGAGTGGATGCATGATCATCACTTTGGGTACAGTGATCTCAGGACAATATGTATATATGAGGAATACCATGAGAGGACCGGATGGCACTCAAGGCAAAGGAAATTCTCTAAAAGGAATACAGTTGACTGAAGTATTGCTTCAAATCTTTACGCCTCCCATATCCACAACTTTAGCTATGTGACTTTGTAGATCCTTCCAATAGTGTGGGAATAAACTTCCCCATCCCTTGATTTTGAGCCCAGTCATGTAACTTGTTTGGTTCATTAGGATGTTGTTAGGGGAAAGAATAAAATCTGACTATATGTCAGATCTGTTTCTTGTACTTTAACCTTGGCTTCCTGTTGCTTTTGTTCACTGAAAGAACACTGTCTATCTATAAAGGCCTACCTCAGGGAAGCCTGTCCCTCTATCTGAATGCTAAACCAAAGTGCTTTTGTTCAAGGAAACGTCCAGATCCCATCCACCTGAATAGCTGCAAGTGTGGATGGTTGCAAGAAAAAAAAGAAATTAACACATCCCCTCCCCAAGGCTGGCCATGCCAGGAGACATCTGCAAGATTAATGACCTTTTTACTTTATTTCTTCATTTCCTCCAGCTCTGTGTTCTGTGGAGCCTTATACCAAGGTCACAGGTGTGGAGCCCTGTATCAAGGTCACTGGATAAAAATCTCTGGAACTGATCAAGCCCCACAGCAACTGTTGCCATGAGCCTCTGGACCTATTGGCCAGTTTCCTGATCCCATATTAGGTAAAATACTCACTCTACTGCCCACTCTATACGATCCTAACTTAATGCCACCATTTCAGTGGGAATTTTCTGTCTTGAGGCTATAAAAATTGGCTACGAGCCTCCAAAGAGTGTGGCTCTCCCCTGAGCCGATCTGCTGTTGTAACAGTGTCTCCCATTCTAATAAACTTTATTCTCCTCTCATTCTGCCTCATATCTGTTCATTTCTTTTCCAACTTGCGTACAGACCATGTGCAAGCATTCTAATTGCTGCTTTAGGAATGTGCCCTGCGACACAAATCAAAGGAAGCACTCAGCCTCGTCTATGTCAGCATCTATGCCAGGCCCTGGATTTAGAATTAACCAGTGAGTGGATGCATGATCATCACTTTGGGTACAGTGATCTCAGGACAATATGTATATATGAGGAATACCATGAGAGGACCGGATGGCACTCAAGGCAAAGGAAATTCTCTAAAAGGAATACAGTTGACTGAAGTATTGCTTCAAATCTTTACGCCTCCCATATCCACAACTTTAGCTATGTGACTTTGTAGATCCTTCCAATAGTGTGGGAATAAACTTCCCCATCCCTTGATTTTGAGCCCAGTCATGTAACTTGTTTGGTTCATTAGGATGTTGTTAGGGGAAAGAATAAAATCTGACTATATGTCAGATCTGTTTCTTGTACTTTAACCTTGGCTTCCTGTTGCTTTTGTTCACTGAAAGAACACTGTCTATCTATAAAGGCCTACCTCAGGGAAGCCTGTCCCTCTATCTGAATGCTAAACCAAAGTGCTTTTGTTCAAGGAAACGTCCAGATCCCATCCACCTGAATAGCTGCAAGTGTGGATGGTTGCAAGAAAAAAAAGAAATTAACACATCCCCTCCCCAAGGCTGGCCATGCCAGGAGACATCTGCAAGATTAATGACCTTTTTACTTTATTTCTTCATTTCCTCCAGCTCTGTGTTCTGTGGAGCCTTATAGCAAGGTCACAGGTGTGGAGCCCTGTATCAAGGTCACTGGATAAAAATCTCTGGAACTGATCAAGCCCCACAGCAACTGTTGCCATGAGCCTCTGGACCTATTGGCCAGTTTCCTGATCCCATATTAGGTAAAATACTCACTCTACTGCCCACTCTATACGATCCTAACTTAATGCCACCATTTCAGTGGGAATTTTCTGTCTTGAGGCTATAAAAATTGGCTACGAGCCTCCAAAGAGTGTGGCTCTCCCCTGAGCCGATCTGCTGTTGTAACAGTGTCTCCCATTCTAATAAACTTTATTCTCCTCTCATTCTGCCTCATATCTGTTCATTTCTTTTCCAACTTGCGTACAGACCATGACATGCTCTACAAAAAAACAGGGTATCCAGACCCTGATAAGATGGTTATTTTGAGACATTAGTCTGCCATCTTTCTGGTCTGCTGGTTTTCCAAATAAAATTGTTATTCTTTGCCTCAACACGTCGTCTCCCAGCTGACTGACCTGTCATGTGGTGAGCAAAGTGAGCCTGGACTCAGTTACAATATCAGCAACATGATACAAGCAGAGGCTTAGATACGCCTGTGTGTTGGGGCCTGTTCTCTTGTACCTCTGATCACAAAGAGAAGAACATGCCCACCTGTGCCACTGGTCCAAGGAGACTCAGACACATGAGCCTACCTGGGTTTGGAATGATGCCCAGCCAAACTCAACCCACAGGAGCAAATATCAAACCAACCGACAGATGCATGAACCAAAATAAATGCTGTTTTGAGCTTCTGGTGGCTTATTAGGCAATATTATTGTGGCAGTAAGTGACCAACACAGGTACTCTGATTATCGTCCTTAAGATGCTTGAATCTCCCAAATTTGGAGCCCTGCAACCAGACAAGCCTAAAAGGCTCTCAGATTCTGTAGAACTGGCAGAATACCCCAATGGTGCCCTAAGGTCCCCATCTCCATGTAAGAACACAGCACCCTCAATCTGGAAGGTGTAATGGAAACACCACTCAACTAAGAATCATTTTTTAGTCCTGGTCTCTTCCCCCTAATAACTCTGTGCCTTTGGGGGAAAAAAAAACACCTCTCAGAGCCTCATTTCCCTCAACCATAAAATGGGGATAGATGATACCACCTGTCTCCTAGCCTCGTGAGGTTTCAGTGATAAATGCATGAACACTCCTAGCACACATGTGGCACCCAGCTGGGGCCTGCTGCATCTGTCTTTCATAGGACTAAGTCTCCAGACTATTCCAGCTCGCTGGTCCTCAGCTTCACTGAAAGAGAAAGTGACGTTGCTCGGTCATGTTTGACTCTTTGTGAGCCATGGAATTCTCTAGGCAAGAATACTAGACTGGGCAGCCTTGCCCTCCTCCAGGGAAATTTTTCTGCTGTTGTAACAGTGTCTCCCATTCTAATAAACTTTATTCTCCTCTCATTCTGCCTCATATCTGTTCATTTCTTTTCCAACTTGCGTACAGACCATGACATGCTCTACAAAAAAACAGGGTATCCAGACCCTGATAAGATGGTTATTTTGAGACATTAGTCTGCCATCTTTCTGGTCTGCTGGTTTTCCAAATAAAATTGTTATTCTTTGCCTCAACACGTCGTCTCCCAGCTGACTGACCTGTCATGTGGTGAGCAAAGTGAGCCTGGACTCAGTTACAATATCAGCAACATGATACAAGCAGAGGCTTAGATACGCCTGTGTGTTGGGGCCTGTTCTCTTGTACCTCTGATCACAAAGAGAAGAACATGCCCACCTGTGCCACTGGTCCAAGGAGACTCAGACACATGAGCCTACCTGGGTTTGGAATGATGCCCAGCCAAACTCAACCCACAGGAGCAAATATCAAACCAACCGACAGATGCATGAACCAAAATAAATGCTGTTTTGAGCTTCTGGTGGCTTATTAGGCAATATTATTGTGGCAGTAAGTGACCAACACAGGTACTCTGATTATCGTCCTTAAGATGCTTGAATCTCCCAAATTTGGAGCCCTGCAACCAGACAAGCCTAAAAGGCTCTCAGATTCTGTAGAACTGGCAGAATACCCCAATGGTGCCCTAAGGTCCCCATCTCCATGTAAGAACACAGCACCCTCAATCTGGAAGGTGTAATGGAAACACCACTCAACTAAGAATCATTTTTTAGTCCTGGTCTCTTCCCCCTAATAACTCTGTGCCTTTGGGGGAAAAAAAAACACCTCTCAGAGCCTCATTTCCCTCAACCATAAAATGGGGATAGATGATACCACCTGTCTCCTAGCCTCGTGAGGTTTCAGTGATAAATGCATGAACACTCCTAGCACACATGTGGCACCCAGCTGGGGCCTGCTGCATCTGTCTTTCATAGGACTAAGTCTCCAGACTATTCCAGCTCGCTGGTCCTCAGCTTCACTGAAAGAGAAAGTGACGTTGCTCGGTCATGTTTGACTCTTTGTGAGCCATGGAATTCTCTAGGCAAGAATACTAGACTGGGCAGCCTTGCCCTCCTCCAGGGAATTTTACCAACCAGGGATCAAACCCAGGTCTTCCTCGTTGCAGGTGGATTCTTTTTTTTATTTATTAAATTGCACCTGTCTATATATATATATATATATATATATATATATATATATATACACACACACACACACACATTGCCTCTAAGTCATCATTCATTTTTCATCCATCTTTATTCTTTGGCTTGTGTGGGCCTACCATCACAGTGGCCTCTCTCGTTGCAGAGCACTGGCTCTGGACACATGTGCTCCAGAGTGCTGGCTCGTAATCGGACACATTGGCCCAGCCATTCCTCAGCATGACGGATCTTCCTGGGCCAGGGACTGAACCAGTGCCCCTTGCATTGTAAGGCAGACTCTTTACCCACTGGACCACCAGGGAAGCCCCTCAGGTGGATTCTTTACCATGTGAGCCACCAGGGAAGTCTAAGAATACTGGATTAGGTAGCCTTTCCCTTCTCCAGAGGATTTCCCCAACTCAGGGATCGAACCAGGGTCTCCTGCATTACAGGGGGATTCTTTACCAGCTGAGCTATCAACTTTATTGGAATCATACAAAAGAAACAAATGGCTCCCATTTTCCCAACCCCTCCACATGCTCAGAAGATGCAGAAGGGCTTCTCACTCTAGCCATGCTTTATGAAATCTATATATGAAATCTATAAGGCTGGCCAAAAAGCTGGGTCCGGTTTTTCTGTAGCATCTTTTGGAAAATCCGTAACAAACTTTTTTTTGCAATCCAAGATATTGCCCACTTCCCCTATATACCACAAGTGAAGGGGCTTCCCTTGTTTTAAGATAGCTGTTTTGCTCTTGTTTATGAAAACATCCCATAAAAACAGAACAAGAAAAATAAATTAGGCTTTCATATACAATATTCTTTTCTCTAAGTGGTCCCCTCCGAGAGGAAAACACCTCATGCCAGTATCAGGATGAGTAGTGCTTTGCTCACTGCCTGAGTAATCGGAAAATCTATTAATAAGGCAACATTTGCATGACTTCACCTGAACCGTATCTAATATGAGAGTGTTAGCTCCATGAAAAATTTTTTTATTTCAATGTTTCTGTTTCTTGTCCAACCATGGAGCTCCTGCCCTTTCCAAGGAAATTCTATTAAAGTTTTCTACTTTGATCATCACTATTCTACAAATGGCTGAAGCTGGGTATTAGAATTAAGTAGGATAAAAAGCTTCTGGGGAAAAAATTATTTTTTAAAACCTGGAAGGCAGCACGTTAATGTCACAGAGGAACTTGAAGCCTGGCTCTGAGATTCAGAATCTCCACCCTAATCTCCCGGGACACCCGCTGCTGTTGCTGCTGCCCTCCTCAGCCCACCCCCAGGGAGTGCTCAGGTCCAAAAGCCCCTCAAATCCACCTTATAGGCCCCAGACCTAAGCTCCCAAGCAAATCCTCCCAGATCTGGCTCACTTCAAATCTAATCCAGCTCACTGTCCATGATGGCAGCTGTTTTCCCCAGTTCCATGCAGATGGATATGATGCTAGAGAGATGCTCCAAGACCTCATTTACCAGCAGGATTTCACAATCATTTGATCAGATTTGGACCTCTGGACTCCTACAGAGTTTCGCAATACCCAAAAAAGCAATGTCTATGCCTGTTCCAAGTCAGCCAATATTTCACTTGATCACTGGAGGCTGGGCGCGTCTGTTCACAGCTCTACTAATCAACTCAGTTAATGAACAGCAGGTACTTTAAAAAGAAAAGCTTTCCTTTCCAGCAGGTGGCAGCAAAAGGCATTCAATTCAGCCCCAAGGGCTCCCTCCACTCATTGCCGTGGTGACCACACAAACTGGAAAGCCACGATGGAATAATCACTGAGTTTTATGTTCCTCACACTTTCAAATCATTGGAGAAAGCTCATGGGCATAATGTGTTATTACTGTGGCCTTCTATGTGTGTGCATGCGCGCTCAGTTGTATTCAACTCTTAGTGACCTTATGGACTGCAGCTTGTCAGACTCCTCTGCGCATTAAATTTTCCAGACAAGAATACTAGAGGGGGTTGCCATTTCCTCCTCCAGAGGATCTTCCTGACCCAGGGACTGAACTCGCGTCTCCTGCATCTCCTGCATTGGTAGGTGGATTCTTTACCACTGAGCCACCTGGAAAGCACTGCAGCCTTCTAAATTTTCATTATTAGTGAAGAACCTGGAAATCTCAGACTTTTTTCACCCAGAAATAAGCAAAACAGCACCTATCTTGACTCCACTTTACTCTTTAAAACAAGTTCTCTGAACAATGAGTAATTTAAGCAGCTTCCTGTGGCAACTATCATTAGATCTTTTCATAGGTAACCACGACTGCACTGCAGCGCTGCTTTAATTAAAAATGGGCCTGATACCATCTATTCATTTCCATTAAGAGCAGTGGTATCTGAGCAGCTCACTCAGCGAATCACGTGTTTACTTCATCTTGGACTGTTAACAGGCCGACAACAATTGTCCCACTTGACAAATAAACTTTCCGAGCAGCTGTTTGGATCCTGATAAACTAATTAAGAGCCAGTCTTAGCTACCTCAGAGGATGGATGTGTGATACGGGGAGGATGGTTCCTGGGCAAAATCAAAAAGAAAACTGCGGCTCAGATCCCCCATGTTGCAAGAACTTGTAAGTAAAAGAATTGAGGTATAATTCCCCCCTCTTCTGATAAGTTTTGTAGCAGAAATACGCAGGCTCTGTGTTCAAAGAGTACACAGTGGCACAGAAAACCTAAGCTCCCTAAGCAACTGCCACAACCCATGCTTCCTTGCCTTCCTTCCACACTTCCTTGCCTTTGAACAAGCTGTGTCCTCCGGCTGGATGGCTTTCCCCACCTGTGCACCTGGAAAAATCCCTACAAAGCCTTCAAGACACAACTTTCAAATGTCACCTCCTGAATAAAGCCTTCCCTGACCACAAACCACCCCCAGAATCCATTCCTACCATTCCTCCTCTATATCCTTAATACAGACTTCTATTCTCCCATCTCTCTTCCCCCCACCCCAGCAAGCTGTAGAGTAAAAATGTTTTTCAGCTTTCTATCTAGATTCTCAGCTAAGCCGTTAAGTTCCTGAAAGTCAAAGATCAAGTCTTTGCATAAGCAATCCTAGCACCCAGCAAGACACTCTTTGTTGAATTAATGAATGCATACAGGAATGAAACTTCCCTACAACAGAATTGATTTAAAGGGTCTTAATGTGTGGAAGGTGAAAAGACCGTGTTCTTAAAGACCTCCACTAGCAACGTGCCATGGAGACACTATCCCCTTCTGGGGATTGTCACTATCTATTTTTTGCGGACCTTTCCAGGGAATCATGAGAACAAAGGGTGTAGGCATATTCTGTAGTGATGTGCACTTGAGAAAATTAAATGACCGACAATGACCCCTCCCCCACCTAGTGCCTCTCTCTGATTCCTCTGTAAGATGCCCACCAGCACCAGATTCTCCGCTGGCAGCGCCGGCAGCCCATGCTCTGCACTGGCCTCACTTGCTCTGATCTTCTGGGGTAAGTTTTCTCCCCTGTGTTCTTTGCTTTAAAAGACTAACTCATCTAGAGAGAGCGGAACTCAAGAAGCATCTATTCTAGGCTGGACCGAGTCTCGTCAGGCTGGGGAGCTTAGACGGAGACAGAAAGGGAATGGGGATTCCTTTTGTCCCTGGAGAAGTCCACACCCGTCGCTCTTTCGTTAAGCAAAGGAAAAGCTGCTGTCTGCTCAGTCCTGGGGAAGATGAGAAGGGCCAACAGGAAGCTCCTAGACGCCCAACTCTTGAATCCTTAGCCAGGCTAACTGCCCAAGAGGGGCTCCTGGGTCTCAAGTTGAGGGAACTTTTGAGCCAACCAAGGCCGGGCACGCATTCCCAAACCTCCACCGATAAACTTGCTGTCTAGCGTGGGAAGGAGGCAGTGCCTCTAGAGAGGAGAAATGAGAGTGATAAAAGAGAAAAAGATAAACGCAGTAGGGACGACTACCCATCAACTCTGGGGTGCGAAGCCGGCTGCACGTTAGGAGCGTGGCTAGCATAGGTATAAATACTCGTGATGCCCCCACCCCGCAGCGGAGAGTCCTATTTGTGGCCAGTTTCCTATTCTACTCCCCCGTCACCTTCCCTAATCTCCTACTAGTCCCCGGGAGAAGGCGGCTTGAGAGCTGGGTCTCCAAACCCCGGGGCACACGGGGGCTGAGGGCAAGGAGAGCCGAGCGCAGGAGGTGCGCTTCGCGTCCTCACAACTGCGTCTCTGGAGGCAGAACCAAGTGCCGACTTCAGAAAACCACACCAGTGATCCTGGCCTCCCCTCCACAGCCCCCACCACGCAGTTACGGCAAGGGAAAACTGGTTTCCAGCTTGGCAGCATTTCCCTGGGGTTGCCCCCACAGTTCCAATTCCCTCAAATCTGCTCTGTCCTTGGGCGCAGACGAGGGTGGCAGGAAAAACTACTTCAGGAGTTCCCCTGGGGAGAGTCCAAAGGAGACGAGAAAGGGAATCGCGGAAGCCCAGCACGGCCGGCAGCCCTCACCCCGCGCCGCGCCCGCCCGCCCGCCGGAAGCGCTCCCTCTGCGGGTGCGACTCCCTGCCGCTGCCCCTTCCCCAGCCTGCAGGGCGCAGGCAGGGCGGCTTCCACGGCACCTGTCAAGTGCACGGGTGCGGGGTGGCGGGCCCGCCCTACTGTGAGTGTCCACCCGGAAGCCGGTTACTAGCAGCTGGAGGGTGCGCCTGGATGGCCGTGCCCCCCACTCCTGTGTCCGCCAGGCCGCGTCCTCCGGGAAGGGGGCACTCCTGGGGGCATCTTCCAGCTTCTACGCCCCACTTCTCACCCGTTCACCCCAAGCCGGGCTGAGAGTCGAAGGACCCACCCACGCCCTTCACCGGACCCGCGCGGAGCTCAGCGCCACGTCTCCCCACGCCCAGGCGGGCGCCGGGCACAGCGGCTGGGCTCCCCTCGCCCTTTCCCTGGATCCCTCCGACAGCCCCAGCCGGGCTTACCTGTCCTGGCGGTGCACACGCAGAAGCACACAACTAAAATCACATCCCTCGGCATCGCTCCCTAGGGTCCCCGCCGAACCGGGCGCGCGGAAGCCAGGAGGAAACAAATGCGCCTCGATGCCGAAGCGCGCCGCGCTCGGAGCCGCCAAACTTGCTAGCGGGCGGCGAGGGAGGTGGCTCTGCAGCGCCGGGTGCTGCGCTCAGGGATCGCGCCCAGGAAGGCAGCCCCGGCCGCCCCGCCCCCAGCCCGCCCCCCACCGCGGGCGGCGGCCCCAGGCCCCGGCCCGGCCCCCGCTGCGGCTGCGCTCGCCTCGGAGCTGGGGCGGGAGCGCGGGGCTCGGCCACTCCGGCAGGTTGCGCTTGGCGCCGGCGACGGCTTCTCCTCCGCGGCTAGGAGCCGGGCGGTCGGCGCAGCAGCCGCTCTCACGCGCCGCGCTGGAGCTGGCGTCCCGGGACCCGCGGCCACAGGGAGGAGCTGGCGGCGCGAGGCACCCCCCGGGCTTCACGCTCTCCAGCCCCCACGAGCCGGCCGCGCCTCTGCCGCCGTCTCTGCCTCCGCGCCGCGGTGGGGGCTGCCGAAGTTGCCACCGCTCATCTCGGTCGAGAGGAAGAACCGCGAGCCCTTGCGGGTGGATTTTTTCCCCGGGGAAACCCTGACCCAGACGGCGTCGACTTGCTCAGCCCCTCCCCGGAAAACAGTTACTCGGGATTTGCTTAGGCAACTGGTTGGGAGGGGCGACTAGGGACCTGAGGGGAATGAAAGCTGAGTCCCGCCTCACCACCTATACCTCCAGTCTCCTCTCTCCGGTGGGTCTCTCTGATCGGGTACCCGCTTTGGGGGTTCAGGGAGAGGACGCTAAGGCGGGGCGGGGGTTGCATAAAAAGTGTCTGAGGGCTCAAGCGAAGCACGGTGGGGATTTGGGGACTTCTATTTGCAAGCCTTCCGGTTCTGCAGGGCAGATGCTGCCACTTAGGGGAAATTCCTAACCATTTTTTTTTTCTTGAGTGAGTTTCTCGGTGGTAGGTCCAAAGCCCTACTCTCCTTTCACAGTCACGTTTCGGCCTCTCCCGCATTTCTTCTGGAACCCTCCCCAACACCATTCCTGGAGAGAAGGGCTGGGCTTTGTTATAGGCCTGCAGGCAAGAAGACAAGTATCTTCCTCCTCCTATGTGACCCCCTGCCGGAACCCAGCCTTCCCTAGAAATAGCTCCCAGGTTTGTCGCACTTCCACCCAAGAACGTTATTTATAACTAGGTTGGAGAGTCGTGAAATCAGACTTGACAGAACCTCTGATTTACACCAAAGGAGCGCCTCCTGATTTAAAACTCTTCAGCCTGCTCACACCGGTCCCCTCTCTCGGAGTCCACCCCATCCCTGTGATACAATAGGGATTCCAGAGAAGGAAAGCAAAACTTCTCTGAACAAAGCTCTCCCTCATTTCCCAGGAGACAATTCCAACGTTCAAGAATCCTCTTCACGGATAAGAAGCTGCCCTTCTCACCTCTTGTGAACCCTCTCATTTCCCGGATCCCTAAACTTCATGACTTTGACCCCAGGAGCCCCTACTGAAAGTCATCAAAGTTACAACACAGTTTATTAGGAGAGCAGGTTTTCTCTACATACTCTGCCCTATTTTTCTGGATATCCTTGTATGCAAGCCACTGTCCCACTTTGCCCTTTACATTGTGGCCCCTTAGCAGATAAAAAAGGAAATGAACAAGCAGATAAATTCCAGCTCCTAACAGCTGAGGTGGAAGAAAGGAAGCAAACAAAGAAATCCTTGCGACGCCAGAAGCAGAGCTAAAAGATTAAGAGGTAAACTGACATCAAAGCTGAACATCTGCCCTCCCTCTCTTCTGGGATTCAGCTCAAGCCCAGAGGGGACCTGTCTGTCCTGACTCTCTTCACAACACAGGCAAGACTTTTTTTCTTTCTTGGAGCATGTTACATTTAAAGCTAACATTAGAATCACACATCGTGCAGAAAACAGGACTCCTCAAGTTTAGATGGGCCTTGGAAACAAGGGCTCCCCTAAACTATGTTGTGTTGTGAGACTTCTATTTGCAAGCCTTCCTTAACCATTAGGGAAATTCCTAACCATTTTTTTTTTCTTGAGTGAGTTTCTCGGTGGTAGGTCCAAAGCCCTACTCTCCTTTCACAGTCACGTTTCGGCCTCTCCCGCATTTCTTCTGGAACCCTCCCCAACACCATTCCTGGAGAGAAGGGCTGGGCTTTGTTATAGGCCTGCAGGCAAGAAGACAAGTATCTTCCTCCTCCTATGTGACCCCCTGCCGGAACCCAGCCTTCCCTAGAAATAGCTCCCAGGTTTGTCGCACTTCCACCCAAGAACGTTATTTATAACTAGGTTGGAGAGTCGTGAAATCAGACTTGACAGAACCTCTGATTTACACCAAAGGAGCGCCTCCTGATTTAAAACTCTTCAGCCTGCTCACACCGGTCCCCTCTCTCGGAGTCCACCCCATCCCTGTGATACAATAGGGATTCCAGAGAAGGAAAGCAAAACTTCTCTGAACAAAGCTCTCCTCATTTCCCAGGAGACAATTCCAACGTTCAAGAATCCTCTTCACGGATAAGAAGCTGCCCTTCTCACCTCTTGTGAACCCTCTCATTTCCCGGATCCCTAAACTTCATGACTTTGACCCCAGGAGCCCCTACTGAAAGTCATCAAAGTTACAACACAGTTTATTAGGAGAGCAGGTTTTCTACATACTCTGCCCTATTTTTCTGGATATCCTTGTATGCAAGCCACTGTCCCACTTTGCCCTTTACATTGTGGCCCCTTAGCAGATAAAAAAGGAAATGAACAAGCAGATAAATTCCAGCTCCTAACAGCTGAGGTGGAAGAAAGGAAGCAAACAAAGAAATCCTTGCGACGCCAGAAGCAGAGCTAAAAGATTAAGAGGTAAACTGACATCAAAGCTGAACATCTGCCCTCCCTCTCTTCTGGGATTCAGCTCAAGCCCAGAGGGGACCTGTCTGTCCTGACTCTCTTCACAACACAGGCAAGACTTTTTTTCTTTCTTGGAGCATGTTACATTTAAAGCTAACATTAGAATCACACATCGTGCAGAAAACAGGACTCCTCAAGTTTAGATGGGCCTTGGAAACAAGGGCTCCCCTAAACTATGTTGTGTTGTGAGATCCAAGACCCCTCTTGCCTCAAAGGACTTTCAGCACACCTCCACAGGAACAGTCTTTTGGGGCGTGGTTTCAAAGGCCTTTTTACTGATCTCCAAAGTCCTAGACGTCACAGGGACCCCAACAAAGAGAAAAGGTGATCTGAGTCAGACCTTGAGAGTTCTCTCTCTCCCTCTGAAAGCCTCTGTGTGATTAGTTGGTCCTGCGGGACAGAGCTTTTCGTGTGTTCCATTAAAAAATAAAGCAAGGCATATGTTCTGTCAAAGCGTTGCAGCATCACATCCATTAGCAGTAACAAGTGTTAATCTCAACAAGGTTGTAAATCTTCCTAGATAACTGAGTAATTCAATCTCCTCCTGCAAATGCACTTCTTGAGTGGGGATTTGGAGTGTGTAGGTTCAAGGGACCTTTATAGAATATGCCTGGCAATTTTCTATGGTGGTAATGAAGGGGCCACATGGGTGTATGTTGGGTTATTGGGACCAATGATAAGTCTTGGTTTACCCAGTGCCATACCCCAAGTCCACCCTCCCCTTCCAAGTGGCTCCCTCCATGATCTCTCCAAGAACCAGAAGCTTAACTTTGATCATCCCTATACCTCTACTTCCTGCCCTCTACATATTGGGGAGGCTCAGGGACCCCAGTCTTCTTCCCTTCCAGCCACGTTTATACCCATGTATTCTCATTCAGCCTCATGACTTTAACTACTATCTATACATGGATGAGTATCACCTGTGTGTCTCTAGGCCCCATCGCTCCTTCAGACTCCTGGTGTACAGACTCAACTACCCATCGGGTGCCCTAAATATAACATGGCCACGTCCTCAAAATTAAAACCATTTGTGTTTCAAAGGCCATCATGAGGAGTGAAAAGATAGCCTTGACAGAATGGGAAACAAGCTTGCAAATCCTGTATCTGATTTGGACTCCCCAGGTGGCACAGCGATAATGACTCCACCAGCCAGTGCAGGAGACACAGGAGGCACGGATTCAATTCCTGGGTCAGGAAGATCCCCTACAGCAGGAAATGGCAACCCACTCCAGTTCTATTGCCTGGGAAATCCCATAGACAGAGGAGCCTGGCGGGCTGTAGTTCATAGCATCACAAAGAGTTGGGCATGACTGAGTATGCATGCACAAACACCTGATTTAAACTCAGACTTACTCAAAATTCTTATATGCAATAGAAAAAGACAAATGACCCAATTTTAACATGTGCAAAGAATCTGAATAGACATTTTTCCAAAGAAGATATATAAGCAGCCGGCAAACACATGAAAAGATGCTCAGCATCATTAGCCATCTGGGAAATGCAGATCAAAACCACAATGAGATATCACTTCACACCCACAAGGATGGCTAAAACCAAAAGCCAGATAGTAAATGTTGACAAGGAAGTAGAGAAATTAGAACCTTCATATACTGATTGGTATGAATAAAAAATGGTTCTTCAGACAGTTAAACATAAAGTTACCATATGATTCAGCAATTCTACCCCTGGGTACAGACACAAGAACTGAAAACATATGGCCACACACTAAGTTGTACACAAATGTTCATAGCAGCATTATTCATAATAGCCAGAAAGTAGAAACAGCCCAAATGCCCATCAGCTGATGAATGAATAAGTAAAAGGCAGTGTATTTATATAATGGAATATTATTCCGCAATAAAGGGAAAAGAAGTGCTGAAACATACTACAAGAATAAATCTTGAAATATTACACTAAGTGAAAGAAGCCAGTCACAAAGAACCACGTATTATTCTATTTACAGAAAATGTCCAAATATATACAGACAGAAAGTAGATTACTAGTTGCCTAAGATAAGAGAAGGGGAAGAAAAGATTAGCAGGTACCAACTAAGGAATGTAGGGTTTATTTGGGGGTTAATGAGAATGTCCTAAAACTGATTGTGATGGTGACAAAAAACTCTCACAGATACAACATATTAAAAGCCATCAACTTGTACACTTTGGGTCACGTGTATACTATGTGAATCGGAGGTCTTTATTGTATCTCAATAAAGCTGTTTTTAAGGGCTTCTGTAGTGGTTCAGTGGCTGAGAATCCACCTTCCAATGCAGGGAACACAAGTCCATCCCTGGTGGGGGAACTAAAACCCCACATGCCACAAGGCGACTAAACCTGAGTGCCACAACTAAGACCTGATCACGCCAAATTTTTTTTTATCTATTTTTAAAAATGCTCTTTAATGTTCATTAGAAAAATGTCAATGTGTACCAAGTGAAGACTTTTGATTTCGCCAAACACACACAAACTGGGTTCCCTAATGGCTCATATTGGAAAGAATCTGCCTGCAATGCAGGAGATCCAGGTTCCATTCCTGAGCCAGGAAGATCCCCGGGAAAGGGAGACAAGGTATCCTTGTGTGGAGAATTCCATGGACAGAGGAGCCTACATACAGTCCATGGGGTCCCAAAGAATCAGACAGGACTGAGCAACTAATACACACACACACACACCCCTCTCATTCTCCCTTCCTACTGCCCTCTAAGGAGATGGCACCAGCCTTCATCAGGTGTTTCAACCAAAGAACCCAGGGTCATACTTGACTTGCTTTCCCTTGCATGTGTGCTAAGTTGCTTCAGTCTTGTCTGACTCTTTGGGACCCCATGGGCTATAGCCTGCCAGGCTCCTTTGTCCATGGGATTCTCTAGGCAAGAATACTAGAGTGAGTCTCCACACCCTTCTTCAGGGTATCTTTCCAACCCAGGGATCGAATCTGCTTCTCTTCTGAATTAGCAGGCAGTTTCTTTACCTCTAGCACCACCTGGGAAATGCCTGGCTTCCCTTGGACCTAAAGAAAAGTCCCAAATCAACCACATCTCACCACCTCTCTCTACACCCACCTCTCTCCAATCCGTGACTTCCTCTTCTCTCAGATACTGTCATCGACTTCCCATCATTCTCTCCGCCTCCGCTCTTGCCCCTTATAATTCAGCCATCCCCTAGCAGGCATAGTCTGCTTTTATTAGACATGGATCAGACCACATTCCCTTGATCAAAAGTCCCCTTGCACTTTTCCATCATATTTTGAAGAAATCCAACCATCTCACAAGGTCTCTGCCCAGCTGCTCTCTCTCCCTCACCTCCTTGCTCCCTCTAGAATCTTCCTACTCCTGAAACATTCCAAGTTCACATCCTCTTCATGGTCATCGCATTTGCTGCTCCCTTAACCTAAAACATTCTTTCTGTAAATCTTTGGGTAGTTCATTTTTTTGTTGTAGTTGTCCTTTTTTTTTTCCTTTTCGCCATCATGCCTCTTTTATTCATATTTATTTTTATCCATCTTTTTATTCTTTGGCATGTGTGGGCCTCCCATTGCAGTGGCCTCTCTCACTGCAGAGCACCAGCTCTGGGCACGTGCACTTAGGAGCGCTGGCTTGTAATTGGACACACCAGTCCAGCCCCTCCGCAGCATGTGGGATCTTCCTGGGTCAGGGATCAAACCAGTGCCCCTTGCACTGCAAGACAGACTCTTTACCCACTGGACCACCAGGAAAGCCCTTTGTATAGTTCACTTTTTACATGACTTCAGTCTCTGCTCAAATGTCAACTCCTCAGGGAGACCCTGCCTACCAAAGCATCTCACTTCATGCCCAGAAAGAAGCTTCTCTCTGTCTCCTAATCCTGCTTTTTTATATATACAATGATAATTATTATCTGAAATATCAATTTATTTGTTGACATTTATTCTGTCTCCCAAGCCTCCACCAGAGAATACCACAAAGGTAGGCTTTTTGTTTTTCTTGCTCACCACTGTATCTCTCCACCTAGAACAGTGCCTGGCACATTTTAGGAGCTCAATAAACGTTGGTTGAATGAATCAATGGATGTTCCCCCAGGAAGCAGCATGGAGAACTGACACTTCCCTCTGGCTGTCACCAAGACAACGGGCTGCCTTGTCCCACTGGCCCCCAGAGCTCCACCACAGCGGACTCTGTGTATGGCAGTGAATTTCACAGAAGAAGAGGAAGACTCCTTCTTAGTATCCATGGCTGAGAAACTCTCCATCCCATTGAGTGCCCTCCAGTCCCCACCCTAGGTCACCATCCTGTGTCCACATGACTTCCCACTACCTTCATGTTTATGCATGCACAATATGTTTCTTTGTAAAACTGAAGAGAATGGAGGATAGTGCTATTATGGATTGGATTGGGTCCCAAAGAAACACATGCTGAAGCCCTAGCGCCCAGTGCTTATGAATTTGACCTTATTTGAAAACTGAGTCTTTGCTGATATCATCAGGTGACAATGAGGTCATCAGTGGGACCTAATTCAATGTGACTGCTGTCCTTGTAAGAGGAGGAAAATGGCACATGAAGACAGAGACACAGCAAGTGTAAGCATGTGACAGGCAGACATTGCAGTGCTGTTAGCCACAGGATGCCTGTGGACACCAGAAGTCAGATGAGGAAAAGAATCCTCCCCCAGAAGCACTGGAGCAAGCACGGTCCTGCCAACACCTTGATTTCAGATTCTAACCTCCAGAACTGTGAGACTAAGTATCTGTTGTTCTTAAGCTTTCCAGTCCACAGTGCTGTGTTAACAGTCCTAGGTAGCTAACACAAGTGCCAATCAGTTGGCAGAGTCTAGAGAAGTGCAAAAATTCCCAAGTGTCCTTCACAAACCCAGCAAGCCCCAAACTCTCTTGAATTATGCATGCCTGGACCTAGGTGGCTATTTTCATTTCCTGAAATACACATGCAGTTGTACTTATAGCTCAACTGGTAAAGAATCCACCTGCAATGCAGAAGACCCCAGTTCAATGGGGTTGGGAAGTTTTCTTGGAGAAGGGAAAGAGTACCCATTCCAGTATTCTTGCCTGGAGAATTCCATGGCTCGTCCATGGGTGGCAAAGGGTTGGACACGACTGAGTGACTTCGCTCTCATGCATGGAGCTCCATTTCTATTTAAGAATTCTATACACACACACACACACAAATGCATTCTTTGCTCCAGTCACTATAATCAATTTCAATGACATCCAGATTAAAGGGACCTGTGTCTTGTGAAGTTAACTATTGTCCTTCTGTCTTGTACCTTCAAGCAATTTTTAGAACAAAGCTAGGTGTAAATCTGTAGGAAGACAGAAAAATCTATACATAGACATAATAGATAAAATCACTCCATAACTTTTTGGATGAAACTGTCCTAGTCCATAACATCAATAATCTTAGATAAGTCTTGAGTTTCTCATGATAAGAACCAAGGTGTACATGTACCCAGGTTAAGTGTTAAATAGATGCATGTTGTCCATTCCTGTAGACTAGGGCAAAGCAGAAACCCCATCCTTAAACAAGCCCTAGAAAAGGCTTCACCTCAACCCTCACCAGAATGATAACTCATATTTTAAGTATAATTAGATGTGAGGCACTGCACTAAATGCTTTCCATGGATTAATTCCTCAAAGCAACCTAGTGAAGTATGTGGGGTTATTCATACCCATTTTATAGATATGGAAACTGAGCCATTTATGTGTCAAATGATTGCCTGAGTCACATTTCAAACCCAGGTAGGGGCTTCCCTGATGGTCCAGTGGGTAAGGACACCGCCTTGCAGTGCAAGGGGTGCCGGTTCAATCCCTGGCCTGGGAAGATCCCACGTGCCGCGGAGCAGCTGGACCCATGTGTCCAATTACTGAGCCGGAGCTCTGGAGTGTGTGCGCCCAGAGCCGGTGCTCTGCGACAACAGAGGCCACCGCAATGAGAGGCCCACACGGGCCAAAGAACAAAGATGGATGAAAATGGACAAATGAAAGACCAATAGAAGTGGCTTGCCTGCTCCCCTTCCTCCCCACCCCGCCCCCCTCAAATAAATAAATAAATAAATCTTTAAAAAAAAAAAAAGAGTAACTGGATTAAAAAAAAAAACCCAGGTAGTCAGACTACAGAATCTGTGCACCTAACTGTTAGGTTGGGTTTCTCTGGTGGCTCAGTGGTAAAGAATCTGACTGCCAAACAGGAGACATGGATTCAACCCCAAGATCAGGAAGATCCCCTGGAGTAGGAAATGGCAGCCCACCCCCATTCTTGCCTCGGAAATCTCATGGATAAAGAAGCCTGGAGGGCTACAGTCCATGAAGTCACAGATCAACTGAGTGACCAAATGACAACTGTTAGGCTACACTGCTTCTTCTGGGATTAACCCTGTGGATTCAGTCTCCTTGTTGAGGTCTTACGGGAGATCAGTACATAGCAGACCTACTCCCTGCATGAGTTCTGACCAACTGAGAAATAAATGAGTTAGCAGGAGGTCAAACATCATTTTTATGACTACGACCGTGTTGGGAGAGCACAGTCTTCTATAAACGTCAAAATGGACTGGCCATCTGCCCTCTCTCCAGGCTGGACACTGGCACAGCCATTTGTTCCCACCGGTCTGGGTGGAGAGAGAAAGTGAAAGAGAACTCCCTGAGAAATAAGGACAGTGGTGGTCTGCCTCCTCTGTAGAAGGCAGAGAGAGCAGGGAGTACAGGAAAGGCCCAGGAATTTCTAAGGAAGATCTCTCACATGGAAACCAGAAGGGTGGGGTGAAAAATGATCCCTCGACACTCTCTCAAACTTCCCTCCATAAAGGCTCCTTCTACTGTCCTGTGGCCCCGCGCTGCCCACCAAGTGCTCACCCAATCTTCTTTTCTAAGCCTGAAAGTGATCCTTTATTCCTGGTAGTGGAGCCCTGTACTTGGTCCTGTTTCCATCCCTCTACAGGAAAAATGAGGAGGCAGGCATCCTTTTGTATCTACCCTGAGTTAGGGAGGATGGAGCATCCCTCACTCAAGGACCATATCCATGAGCAGGCCTGGTGACCCAAAGCAAGGGCTATCTCCTGCAGGAAATCCAGGCCACGGGATGGCATCATGGGAAAAGTATTTCAGAACAGGATACCTCTAGAAGGAAAGCCTGTTCTCGTTACATTAGGCAACAACCTATCACATCAGTTCTTGAGACTGGGTCGTCTCGTCTACATTAAACAAACATGGTCATTTCCAATGCTTTTAGACTACTTTCCAGATCACAGGCCTTGAATATTCTCCTCGCCAATGAAGGAACATTAAACTCTGCCACATCTCCTAGTGGTTCCTTATCTAGTCATCCCAGCTCATTTTACTACCTATATGAGTAAGGAGTCTATCTGCCTTCACCTAACAAGAAACACTCCCAAATAAGAAGCCTGAGGGCTACAGTCCATGAAGTCACAGATCAACTGAGTGACCAAATGACAACTGTTAGGCTACACTGCTTCTTCTGGGATTAACCCTGTGGATTCAGTCTCCTTGTTGAGGTCTTACGGGAGATCAGTACATAGCAGACCTACTCCCTGCATGAGTTCTGACCAACTGAGAAATAAATGAGTTAGCAGGAGGTCAAACATCATTTTTATGACTACGACCGTGTTGGGAGAGCACAGTCTTCTATAAACGTCAAAATGGACTGGCCATCTGCCCTCTCTCCAGGCTGGACACTGGCACAGCCATTTGTTCCCACCGGTCTGGGTGGAGAGAGAAAGTGAAAGAGAACTCCCTGAGAAATAAGGACAGTGGTGGTCTGCCTCCTCTGTAGAAGGCAGAGAGAGCAGGGAGTACAGGAAAGGCCCAGGAATTTCTAAGGAAGATCTCTCACATGGAAACCAGAAGGGTGGGGTGAAAAATGATCCCTCGACACTCTCTCAAACTTCCCTCCATAAAGGCTCCTTCTACTGTCCTGTGGCCCCGCGCTGCCCACCAAGTGCTCACCCAATCTTCTTTTCTAAGCCTGAAAGTGATCCTTTATTCCTGGTAGTGGAGCCCTGTACTTGGTCCTGTTTCCATCCCTCTACAGGAAAAATGAGGAGGCAGGCATCCTTTTGTATCTACCCTGAGTTAGGGAGGATGGAGCATCCCTCACTCAAGGACCATATCCATGAGCAGGCCTGGTGACCCAAAGCAAGGGCTATCTCCTGCAGGAAATCCAGGCCACGGGATGGCATCATGGGAAAAGTATTTCAGAACAGGATACCTCTAGAAGGAAAGCCTGTTCTCGTTACATTAGGCAACAACCTATCACATCAGTTCTTGAGACTGGGTCGTCTCGTCTACATTAAACAAACATGGTCATTTCCAATGCTTTTAGACTACTTTCCAGATCACAGGCCTTGAATATTCTCCTCGCCAATGAAGGAACATTAAACTCTGCCACATCTCCTAGTGGTTCCTTATCTAGTCATCCCAGCTCATTTTACTACCTATATGAGTAAGGAGTCTATCTGCCTTCACCTAACAAGAAACACTCCCAAATAATAACTTACATAAGATTTGTTTAAGATTCTCAGGTTAAAAAAATATATTTGGGGGCTTCCCTGGTAGCTCAGTGGTGAAAAGCTCACCTCCAATGCAGGAGATACAGGTTCAGTCCCTGATCTGGAAAGATACTACGTGCTGCAGAGCAACTAAGCCTGTGAGCCACAACTACTGAGCCTGCGCTCTAGAGCCTCGGAGCCGCAACTATTGAGCCCTTGTGCCACAACTACTGAAGCCTGTGTGCCCTAGAGCCTGAGTTCCACAACAAAAGAAGTCACTGCAACAAGAAGCCTTCTCACCTCAACTAGATAGTATCCCCTACTCCCTGCAACTAGAGAAGAGCCTGTGGCAGCAGTGAAAACCCAGAATAGCCAAAAATAATTACATAAATAACATTGAAAAAAATATCTGGAGTTGAGCAAGGTTTAATTTAGTAGCTCTATGATGCCCACAGGCTCTTCCCAGATGTCTGCTTCATCATTCCTAGAATGAGGTTTTCGTCTTCATCATTCAATATAGCTACTGTCCTCTAGCCATTTATATCCACATTTCAGGCAGCAAATATGAAAGAGAATGAAGAGAAGAAGGACAGGCCTTCGAGCCCCATGTATCACTTCCAGTTGAACATGGGCAGATCCCAGTCACATGGTCACTCCCTATGTTTCTCTTAGCTACTGTGGCGTAGCAACCAGAAATTTTCAGAGGCACCCAACACTAAGCATATCTTCTCATACGGCTACGGTTGGTAGGGCTCAGCTCATCCAGCCTCCTTCAGGCACTTCTGCTTCAGGCTACAGTGGCTGGGTGGATCTCGCTCTTCACAGCAGGTCTGTGAATCAACTCTGTCCCACACGTCTTTCATCCTCTTTGGACCACTGGGCTAGCCAGGACATGTTCTTCTCATGGCAGGAAGAGGTTCAAACGAAGACAAAGAAACAGGCCTGGTCTTGTAAGGTCTACTTCCAAAACTGACACACTATCACTTTCACTCCCATGCCAGTAGAGTTGGTTCAATCTGCCCCCAATGGAGACACAGCCCGGATGTGATTCAGGACGGGGTCAAAAAGTGAAACCAATAGTCAGTCTACATATCTATCATTCCCAAAGACTAGGGAATGTCATGCTTTGGTCAGATGATGACACACCTAGCTGAAGTCAGAAATGTTCTTCAAGAAGAGAAAATCGGAGAAATTGAATCTCTTCCTTACATTGTACCAACTTTGCTAAATATCAATACCAGTCTAGTACAAGTTCATCACACTTCTTATTCTCACCCCAAAAAACACAGGGTGTATAGAAGCACCCACAAAGATGCAGGAGAAGAGAGGCTGAACACCAAGACTGTCATGAGCCTATGCTTAGCAGTGCTCCCCACTTTTGAGCAGCTTGAACAGTGATATTTTTCAGTATTGTCTATCTCAAAACCCACAGCCAAGAAAGACCAAATTCATATAACCTTGGGAGGTAATGTCCAAAGCTATCTTGAGCATCTCTCTCCACACCAGCATGAGATGGAGATGACAAACAATCTGGAGGCAAGTGGGGCCAATGAGAACCCCTCATAAATGATGAGAGTCCTTTAGCCTCCCCTTCCTGAGAGGAGAAAGCAGAAGGAACCAAGTAATGGGGTAAGATACCTAGGCTGCCCTGAATCCCTGGAGTCCCCTCCCAAGGCCCCACCTGTCCCAGCACCACCTCAGGACTCAGACTTTGCCAAGACCAGAAACTAACAGGGCAGCATCCAGTAGAGCAAGAGGCTCCAGGACCAGGCTCCAGCCGCCATCCCTATTGACTGGCATCATCTCCATGTTGATTGCTCAAATTTTAAAATATAAACCCCTCTGGGCCCAGTTACATGAGTCAGAAAGGAGATTACCTGCTAGCAGATCCTTATATTCCAGATTTATAACCTGGTATACACATTGTTCCTTCTAACCTTTTGAAAGGCTCTAGTTTCTTGCACAATCGAACCAGTGTTTTTAGCACACCTCTCTCCCCACTTCCGTCCACCCCCAGCTGTCAGCATCCAGAAGAAAGCAAACTTTCCTTTCCTCCAACCTGACCTCTTTTTTGGCTTTTGGCCACAAGCAGCCAGACCCCACTTTTGGTTACATGAATACCCTTCTTATGGTCAAAACCCTCCTCATGTCCCTATCTCCTGAAGTCCTGCCCAATGCCATCAGTCAGAAGGAATTTCTTCCTTCACATCCCCTCAGTATGTTCTTGTCCTGGGGTGTCACTTGGTACTTTCCACTGTGTGTCATGGCAACATGTATGTGTATACATCACACTGAGTGGGACAGTCCAAGTCTTACTCATGTTTTTCCTGCACTTTATAACACTGAGCTCTGTTTCTTGTACAAAACCAATACTCAATATTTGCTCCCTTGATTAAAAATGCATTTATTGAGTATCTACTGTGTGTTACCAACTATTAGGTACTGGAGAGATATTAATGTCTTAACATAATTAAGACATTAAATAGAGCGTAAAAATAAATACATGAGTGAATGGATGAATAAATGCTGAAAGTGTGGTCCTGTTTCAGTGCTGATTCATACTATATTCCAGACATTATTTTCTCCTCATAGCCATCTGGAGAGGCTTCCTAAAAAAGGAATGGGGCCAGGTTAAATGACTTACAATATAAAAATTCTCATAGAATTACAGATTGCACCAAAGGCAAGAAAGCAGTGGCCCAGACCACACACTGTCTCAGTTTTATGCAGTAGAATATATAAATCAGAGAAGAAAATCCAATTTTTGTCAAGTTGAGCTTTTTCAAGGCACTGTAGGTGTTTACTATTGTAAAAGACTCCTATGGTGAGTCTCTCAGACAGCGACTACCCACTCTACATGCATCGCCTGGTACCTCCAGTTCCCATAAAACAGACTGTCATAGAAGAATCTGTGCATCAGAGAGGCTAGAATAAATGACATTGGTCCTCAACACAACTGTGAGATTCTGAATCTCTAGTTCCAGGAGAGACATCTGAGCAGACAGAGGAAGGAAGCATGAACAAAAGCAGAGAACAATCAAAGGAGCAGGAGTGAGCTGGATGGGAAAATAGCCACAAAATCCAGGGGAGAAATAGTTGCCAAACACATGAAAACAAGATGAAAGACTGCAGACAGGAAGCCGGGGGATGCAGGGGAGGTGTCAGAGCAAATACCATTAGCTCCTTTCCATTGGATCCCTGTACCCTTTTTAACAGCCCAGAGATCCACCTGCTACAGACATGTGAGCGCTAAGTCTCCCGTATTTCATCATCACCCCTACTTAGGGAAAGAACATTTACATTAGGGAAAGAACATGTACATTCTATACAATAGGGTGTATACACGTATACACCCTATTGTATAGAAAACAGATAACCAACAAGAACCCACTATCTAGCACAGGGCACTGTTCTCAATATTTTGTAATAAACTGTAAGGGAAAATAATCTGAAAAAAGAATATATATACACATATATACATAACTGAATCACTGTGCTATAAAACTGAAACTAACACAGTATTGTAAATCACCTACCCTCCAATAAAAATAGAGACTTCCCTGGTGGCCCCGTGGTTAACAACCTGCCATGCAACACAGGGGTCGCAGGGTTGATCCTTGGTTGGGGAACTAAGATCCCACGTGCCTCAGGGCAGCTAGGCCTGCGCACCAGAACTAGAGAAGCCCATGCACTGCAACTAGAGAAAGCTTGCAAGCTGCAACAAAGACCCAGCACAATCAAAAGTTTTTAATAAATAAATTATATAGGAGTATAACACAATATAGGAACACAATGGAGCTTTTCCAAGTGAAATTTCACGGTGTCTGGGGCTCTACTTCGAAATATTCCACAGAAATAAAGTTTCAGTTCAGAGTGGGGAGAGGGATGCATGAACTAAATTTGAATGTGAGTTGCTAATTGTTGAAACCAAGTGACATGAACATGAGAGCTCATTAGTCGACACTTACCACTTTCATGTGTGCTTGAGAGGTTTCCCCAGACAGTTAAAACACACTGAGCAAAGGAATCTCAGGGAGGAAATCAAGGATGATGAGCCAGCACCCAGTTCGGATGCCATGGAGAGTTCTTCTTCCAAGAGAGGAAGGGTGTTTATTGCTCAGTCTGCGCATTGAAGTGCAGTGACACAGATAAGCCTGAGCGGGTGTATGGCTGTCTCATTTGCACAGTGTGGACCCCTATACTCTTGGCCTGGGGTTTGCAGCATCGGTTTCTGAGAGCATCCCTTTCTCCACGAATAGGGGTACAGCTCATCCCACAGCTTGCCCACATCCCCACAGCCAGGCCACTGTGGAAGCCGAAGTTGGAGGTAGAGGGTGAGTGTTCCTTGGAGAAGGACAGGGTCAAGTTTCTGGGTTAACAGGATCCAACACGAATGCACAGCTGCCAGTCTCTACACACAACCCGAGTGCAAGGCCCCTCTCTGGGTGGGGAGCACAGAGATTCCACACACTTAAAGGAGAGGAATGACATCTATTGATTTGCTTGTGTGTTGGTTTAATATGGGTAGTCTTTCGACGAAGCTCTGTGTTCCATGAGCTCTGGGACTGTTTTATTTTTTATTCAGTGTTTCCTGGGGTCTAACTCAGTGGAGGAACAATGTAGATGTTTGTGGAATTGAAATAAAGTTGAACTGAAGACTGATAAGCTGGTCATTAAAATATACCCAACGATTTAACTCACCCAGTCCTTCTGTTCAGATTCACTCAGATCCTCTCTCCCTCCCTCTCGTTCCCCAGGAGGGGTGATTAATAATTCAGCAAACAATAGTGTATTCTGATGGCTCCGAATATAACAATTTAATTGATATTTGTTTCTGCAGCAGTGCAATATCTCATTCTCCCAGGAGAGCAGTTTTCCATTTCTGTTCCAGTTTTCTTCCAATAAAACAGATCAATCCTGGGAATACCTGAAGGTCATTTGTTACAAAAGAATATGTGGGTAGTGGGTTTGACATAGACACAGTTCTGTAACAATCGGGTTTTAAACACTGACATTTATTTAGGGTTTTGTCAACTCATACAGTATTAGGATAAATTCTAATTTATATCAGTATATAATAGGCAAATATATAATACCATAAATTGCATTTGTACACATAAATACAAAATTTGAGGTAGGGCCTCAAGAATAATGACTTCTTAAATGAGTAATGCACAGTATATAATATGTACTTTATAAGATATATCTATCTGATGCATCATTTATAACACAATATATTTTCTTCATGTACAGTTAATGAAAAAATATAAGGACCTGATCAGGGAACACATCTTTAGTCATAGGTGACAGAACCACATATGATGCCTGCATTTAGGACATTAGCCACATACACAATTTAAGAACAAACCTATCCCATGATAGGTCCATCTAAAGTGCAAAAAAAAGACCAAAAAAATGAGAGACAAAACAGTCCCTAGTCAGTTACGAAATATCATCCTAACAATAAAATACACCTATAAGGCAAATGGTTACCTGAAGATGTATTTAATCCATGTCAGGCAAATCAAACCACTGCTCCCTCTTCAGGGATGATGGATACCCGATCTGAGAACATTTTCTCTTTGGCTGCAGGCTGCTCAGAGGTGACCAGAGCAGAGACCATGGTTCAGAAACCACTTGGCCTTTCTGTACAGTTGAAGCAAAATCTAGTAAATATAGCTCTACTTTTGCAAATCCTAAGACCACTTTGCAGAGAAATTTGCCCAACGATTTAACTCACCCAGTCCTTCTGTTCAGATTCACTCAGATCCTCTCTCCCTCCCTCTCGTTCCCCAGGAGGGGTGATTAATAATTCAGCAAACAATAGTGTATTCTGATGGCTCCGAATATAACAATTTAATTGATATTTGTTTCTGCAGCAGTGCAATATCTCATTCTCCCAGGAGAGCAGTTTTCCATTTCTGTTCCAGTTTTCTTCCAATAAAACAGATCAATCCTGGGAATACCTGAAGGTCATTTGTTACAAAAGAATATGTGGGTAGTGGGTTTGACATAGACACAGTTCTGTAACAATCGGGTTTTAAACACTGACATTTATTTAGGGTTTTGTCAACTCATACAGTATTAGGATAAATTCTAATTTATATCAGTATATAATAGGCAAATATATAATACCATAAATTGCATTTGTACACATAAATACAAAATTTGAGGTAGGGCCTCAAGAATAATGACTTCTTAAATGAGTAATGCACAGTATATAATATGTACTTTATAAGATATATCTATCTGATGCATCATTTATAACACAATATATTTTCTTCATGTACAGTTAATGAAAAAATATAAGGACCTGATCAGGGAACACATCTTTAGTCATAGGTGACAGAACCACATATGATGCCTGCATTTAGGACATTAGCCACATACACAATTTAAGAACAAACCTATCCCATGATAGGTCCATCTAAAGTGCAAAAAAAAGACCAAAAAAATGAGAGACAAAACAGTCCCTAGTCAGTTACGAAATATCATCCTAACAATAAAATACACCTATAAGGCAAATGGTTACCTGAAGATGTATTTAATCCATGTCAGGCAAATCAAACCACTGCTCCCTCTTCAGGGATGATGGATACCCGATCTGAGAACATTTTCTCTTTGGCTGCAGGCTGCTCAGAGGTGACCAGAGCAGAGACCATGGTTCAGAAACCACTTGGCCTTTCTGTACAGTTGAAGCAAAATCTAGTAAATATAGCTCTACTTTTGCAAATCCTAAGACCACTTTGCAGAGAAATTTGCCTTAAGATTCCATCATCCAAGCCTTTGTTCTCAGCCTGGAGGTTTCCTGTGTGTTATCCAGGAGGAAACAGAGGTGATGCGCATTCATTGGCCTTGGCCTCTTCTCTCTGCAAGATAACCCTCTACCCAGCCTGCAGAAGCGCATCACAGACCCAAATCCAAGTCCAGCAGTGGTAGGATCTTGCCACCACACTTACATTGAGCAATGGCAATTGTGCAAGTCTCTGGCAAAAGAATGAAGACCAATGGCCAAGGGAACAAAGAGAAAAATTTTAAAAATCTTAGTTTTAGGCATGGAAAATCATGCTGACAGTGCTTCATCAGGAAGCACTGAGGCACAGAAAGATAACAGAATTAGAACTCAATTAAAGGAAAACTCAATTCCAGTGCAATATTAGCAAAGACAACCCAAGGCTTATCCATTTCCAGGACATCATGTTCAATGTCCTTGTAAAGTGCCACTCACTGAAATACAAGTTGACCTCATTTGTGACACATTAAAGACACATTGGAAATTTCAAAGACGTCCAGGTCATCGAGGTCTGGCACTAACCACAGAGTTCATGCAATAAATAAATATGTGAGAAAAAAGACCAGACTGGACACATTTGTACATGACAAACACACAATCTTAAAGAGATTAAAAGTTATGAATACACAAGACAAATATTCACGTAAGAAGCCACAACACTAATTGTTAAGACATACACATTTTTTTTCTCCTTTAAGGATATTACAGGGTTACTGTTTTTAACATATGGCTTTTTTTCTTGGAATAGGTTTCTGGCATTTGTTGGTATTAGGAAATAATCTCACAAGTAGGAAACACGCCACCATTCTACATAGTGAACCAGTGCAAGTCTTTTGGTTTGTGCCTCTGCTTGAAGCAGAACTCTCAAGTGGCACTTTAGGACAATGCTGTCCATTTTATTTTTTATTTGTTCATTTTTTTCCCTTCTACTTGATGTGTATTTTAATAGCATGGCAACATCCATCTTGTCAAATGCATCTCAGCTCTTCACGTTCCAGCCAAGTCTAGGGAAGGTACAGTGTGAGTAGACTGGCAATGACTGGAGACAACTCAGATACTGAACACAACTCTGGCAAGAAAAGCCTCAAAAGTTAAACACAACTGTAGATATAGACAAAACTAAACTCACTAGGTAACCATTTCCAGACAGGCTTAGAACCTTCTACCTTTAAGGACACTGTACATAAAACTTGGAGGCTGTAGGGGAAAAAAAAGAACACACACACATGCGCACAAAAACCCAGCTGCTCAGGGAACAGCCCCTGGGGCTTAACTGGACAAATCGTAATGAACACAAATGTCACTGCCCCCAAGTGCAAAACACACCAGCCAGCGAGGCCATCCCCAATCTCACAAGGAGGTGAATCTACGATGTTTACAAAACAAATTCTGTAGCATCCATGAGTCACCCCTCCTCACCTTTTAAAATCACAACAGCAACGATTAACAGAAATTGTGTTGGCATCCACCATCAGACTCGAGCTCTAGCCAAGGGGCAAGAGAGGAAAGCCAGAAACCGCTCATCCTGACACAAATATACCAGTCCCATGGAAGGATGCTAATTGATTTCAGCAATTTTCTTCAACCTTCAAATTGGAAAGGCTGCAGAGAGTTTCAAATGAGAGAGGCTGATATCTGGTACCACCGTACAGGATTCACTTACAGCCCCGGGGGCTTCCCTTCAATATGGCTTTCTCAGGGAAACCAGTGCTAATGGCGAACAGGTCACTGTGGGAGACACTGGCACTGGGAGGCCACAGCTCTGTGATGGATTCTAAGTTCTAGCTTTGGGAGGTAAACATAAAAAGGAAACAGGAGAAGGAAGAACAAACATGCCTTGAAGACAAAAGAAATTAAAAACCTTACATTTGAAACCCATCATTGTTTCCTTTTCTGAAAGTTTCTAAGGGCTACTCTTCAAAACCAGCCATTCATGTGGCAAATGACAATGGTGTTTACCACAGAAAAGGGAGAGCTCAGAGAGGGGGTTGAGTTTTTTTTTCTTTAACAAATGAAATCACTTTTTAAAAGATTTTAGTAGCATGGCAACATCCATCTTGTCAAATGCATCTCAGCTCTTCACGTTCCAGCCAAGTCTAGGGAAGGTACAGTGTGAGTAGACTGGCAATGACTGGAGACAACTCAGATACTGAACACAACTCTGGCAAGAAAAGCCTCAAAAGTTAAACACAACTGTAGATATAGACAAAACTAAACTCACTAGGTAACCATTTCCAGACAGGCTTAGAACCTTCTACCTTTAAGGACACTGTACATAAAACTTGGAGGCTGTGGGGGAAAAAGAACACACACACATGCGCACAAAAACCCAGCTGCTCAGGGAACAGCCCCTGGGGCTTAACTGGACAAATCGTAATGAACACAAATGTCACTGCCCCCAAGTGCAAAACACACCAGCCAGCGAGGCCATCCCCAATCTCACAAGGAGGTGAATCTACGATGTTTACAAAACAAATTCTGTAGCATCCATGAGTCACCCCTCCTCACCTTTTAAAATCACAACAGCAACGATTAACAGAAATTGTGTTGGCATCCACCATCAGACTCGAGCTCTAGCCAAGGGGCAAGAGAGGAAAGCCAGAAACCGCTCATCCTGACACAAATATACCAGTCCCATGGAAGGATGCTAATTGATTTCAGCAATTTTCTTCAACCTTCAAATTGGAAAGGCTGCAGAGAGTTTCAAATGAGAGAGGCTGATATCTGGTACCACCGTACAGGATTCACTTACAGCCCCGGGGGCTTCCCTTCAATATGGCTTTCTCAGGGAAACCAGTGCTAATGGCGAACAGGTCACTGTGGGAGACACTGGCACTGGGAGGCCACAGCTCTGTGATGGATTCTAAGTTCTAGCTTTGGGAGGTAAACATAAAAAGGAAACAGGAGAAGGAAGAACAAACATGCCTTGAAGACAAAAGAAATTAAAAACCTTACATTTGAAACCCATCATTGTTTCCTTTTCTGAAAGTTTCTAAGGGCTACTCTTCAAAACCAGCCATTCATGTGGCAAATGACAATGGTGTTTACCACAGAAAAGGGAGAGCTCAGAGAGAGCGGTTGAGTTTTTTTTTTTTTTCTTTAACAAATGAAATCACTTTTTAAAAAGTATTACTTTAAGGTCTGTAGTTGGGTTTCATTACTGTCGAAAAGGATGAAAATGTCACGTCAATATACACGATTTGAACTGAAAACTTTGCCTGAGACCCTGTAATATGAAGACAAACAAATAAGAAAATGATTGAAATGGTCCCCCCTAAGGAAACAATTTTAAGTTCAGATATTATCACTGTAAGGGAAAAGAAAATACAGACTACATTACCCTATACTCACCATCTCTACAGTGATTCATAAGATATTTATAAGGACAGAAAACACCATTACAAGTACATACTACATGAACACATATCACATTTTAAAAATTTCATATATGCATGTTCAGGATACAAGAAGATAATAAAGGTTACGGCTTCACCAATCTCTGCAGACATACGATCCGCTCTCATGAGAGTGCGGTTATGAGTATTGTGAATTGGGAACTCTTCAAATGGATATCAGCTTTAAATGCAGTCTTAAAAGCTATAGCTTTAATTGGCTCACTTGCTACTTATCTACCCTGCATCTATCGGAAACTTCTGTAAGTACAGTGACCTAAAATGTACTACCAGCACAGTGACTCTTATGGTTGCTTTCTCTTCAACTCACCACTTTGATTCTATGGGTACAACTGGCATTGACTGTGAATGAAAGAGTGAAGAGTAAACACTGAGATGGTGTCTGTCTTTCGAGAGCTTGTGTCTTATATAGATATAGATATATAGATATACAGACAGAGCCAGGGTTGAGAAACAAGGAAACTAGAGCTCATAGAAAGACATTTGGAAGAGAAGACATATGGGTTAGTGACATGGAACCACGGAGCGAGACATCGTGGGGAAACTAGAACAGCACTCTGGTATGAATGTATGATGTTGGGCACAAATAATACGATGCAAAAGTAGAGGAAAGGACCATAAGAATTCACAACTATGGCTATTTAAAAAAACAACAACTGAGGCAATAGAGCCGACTTCACTGAGATTCTCAGCTTGCAGAGAGAAAGCCTGTGAACCCTTGGCATACTTGAAACAGTTGGTCCCAAGGATGGAAACAGAGCCCACCACATATGGACATGGGAATTTCATTACCTTGGGGGTATCCGAATCCACTGGTCTTGTCTTTCTTGAAAACATTTTCTGACCACTGCCAACCCTCCAGAGGTACCCTCTCCTGAACATGGTGTGTCTGAATGAAATCACTACATGGCTCAGATGAGTTCAGACTAACAGTCTGGTTATCCTGCATAAGCCTGACTGACCCTGCCAGTGACAACCACAGAGGATGCTTCTCTGCTGACCAACTCACGTATATCAACTTGTGACTTTGCTGGAAATGACTCCCCTCCTTGATTCGACTCCGCGGGGTAAACCAGACAGCAGGGACACAGGCAAACCGAGCTCCGTCTAGCTCCCGGCTACAGCATGCGACACTATGTCCTACTTATCTACATCATCACTCTCATGCACTGGTAGTGAACTGAGATGTGGGGGGAAGGACGAAGAAAACTGGGAAGACAGCTGGGGAAAACATCAGGGGAAGGCAGACAGGAGAAACAGAATCAAGTCTGGGCTACCCCATGCCATTGGATTAGCACTGGGTGCCCAGTTCCAGATCCTTCACTGGCAGTTTGAGTCCCAGGGAAGAGGTCCCCAAGGGGTCGATCATGTTCTTGTAACGCTCCCCGCGGTGCTGAGCTAAGAAGGGGCCCCAGTCCGGCTGCGGCGAGCACACCAACTTCAGCCTCTGCAAAGAAGCCAAAGACACACAGAGTCACAGAAGCAAAGCACCCCCTTTTCCCCAGAGACCACTCACCCATCCCCAAACGATGTGTGACCACATTTGCCAGAATGCCAGGACCGAGGTCCTCCACCAGGAGAAGCAGTTAGGAAGATCAGCCCCATTAATTAGCGAAGCCAGAAATGCATCAGAGAGAGACAGTTTAGTTCACTTGAACTTATTTACGTCACCCTCCAAACAGTATTACAATTGCTCAGGGTTTGCCTTGCACAAGATTAATAGAAGATAAAGGGCCCAAATTCTAATTCTACATTTTCTCCCTCCAAATGGAGAGGATCCACAAGCTGCTCTCTCTACTGCTAAATGCAGACATGTACTCAATTACTTTATTCTGTAGTCTCAACAGTGAGTTGTTATATCAAAATAATTGGGTTTTGTTCAGCATATTTCCCCTAAGTATATAAATGGCCAGAAAAAAACACCCTCAACCCCAAAGATACATTGCCAAGAGTGAGCAAAGATTTTAATTATCTGTTGACAAAAATACATGCTTCTGCCTTGGTTCAGAAGTGCGGGTTCTTAAAGGCAAGCTAAAAATAAGGGGAATGTCTCTAATCCTTCAACTGAACTTTTCAGGGAAAACATAATTTGACTGGAGCATTTTCTAGCAAAATGAAACAGGAAACAGATTTCTGACTACATCAGAAGGAACAATTATGTGTTTATTACCTATTAAAAGGAAGCTGCTTCTTAGAGCTGTTAGTTTAATCTTTCCTTAATCATCGGTTTGCAAGCCTGTGTCCCAAATCAACCATAATAAATGTATATTGCCGACTCATCAGCTTCGAGTAGTTCAGCCTAAGACAGAGTAGTGGAAGCTAAAGTAGCTTCTGTTCAGAAGGAAAGGGATTTCTGGGTCAGGGAGTGGGAGGTCCATCTGAGGCTCCAGCAAGGCACTCCGGGAGACCGGGAGGAGCACCACGCCAATGTACCTTAGGGAGGTAACAGCCGGACTTTCTGAGGATGGAACCTGCACCACTGCTTCAGCAAGAAGATTCCTGCAGAGCTCCCTCTGTCCACTCAGCCTCCATCTTTAGTCCAATAAAAACAAAGACTACCTCCTCTCCGCATGAACCTTCATGTAGTGCATTTACTCACCACGAGCTCTCTTGGCGTCTGCTTCTCCCTTCCTGAGCCTGCGCGAGATACTCCCAGGTGCTCTCTTCCTCAGTCTGGCTGACCGAGAGCAAACCCCACCCAGCTGTTCTTCACTGACCTCGTTGGCACCTGTGTCTTCACCTTTTCTAAACCAATGCCTCTCAAGCTTAAACAAGCATAAGAATCACCTAGGGGCTTATTAAACTATGGACACCAGCGTCCCACTTCACCAAGATTCTGGTTCAGTAGAGCAGAGTTGGAACCTGATTATCTGCATTTCCAGTAAGCTTCCAGGCTTCCCTGGTGCCTCAGATAGTCAAGAATCTGTCTACAATATAGGAGACTAGAGTTCAATCCCTGGGTTGGGAAGATCCCATGGAGAGGGGAATGGCTGCCCACTCCAGTAGTCTTGCCTGGAGAATTCCATGGACAGAGAAGCCTACATACAGTCCATGGAATCGCAAAGAGTCGGACACGACTGAGCAACTAACACGTTTACTTTCATGCTCCCAGGTGGTGTTGATGCTGCTGGTCCTTGGGCCAGACCCTGAGAAGCACTGATCTGGTCCACAGTGGCAGCCCTCTGGACCTCCGAGACAAGGCAGTGCTGATCGCTTCCTAGTCTGAGCACTGGATTTCTCATGAATAACAAAAGCCTGGCCTCGCTTCACTGGTGGCTCAGCAAACAGGTGGAAGTCCCCTTGCCATCCTCTCTGGAGAGAGGGTGGGGAGGTTTTTGCATTAAGAATGGGAAATAGGTCCAGCAAGGGACTAACTGACAAAGATCAGCCTCACCTGATACTAGCCATGCCCTGGACTTTCATTACATTCCATGGGGTGGTGACGTGTTCATCAGTTTGGATATCTCAGCCATGCCTAACACAGGCACCACAGAGAGGGGAGGTGATTTTAAATTTAATGGTAACAGGTGCTTGGAGGGGGGAGGTGCCTCAGACAGAGAGGAACATCAGAAAAGGGGCAATCTCACATGTGGTTAAAAAGCAAACGCTGGGATTTAAATGCTGGGTGAGGAGAAAGGAGGAGGAAGCACCAGGGAAGAGGAGACACTGATCACTTCCTCCCTGGAGCCCTCGCTGCTCTGCGGAAGAGCGTACGAACAGCTGGGCCTGCCGATTGGCTGAGCCCTCCATGAAGGGAATAATACGTAATAAAAACGGGTTTAATAGAAATGATAGCAACAGCAGCCGCTTAATCACCCCGTCTCCTGCTAGAATACGTTTACCAAATCTTTTGTTTTTTTAAAGCACAGAGCTCTCAGAGCTTCTCCCCTGGGAGGCAAGGACAGGAGTAGAAGCTGATACAATTACCTCAATAAATCTGCCAGGAGCCAGATGCATTTTTATCACAAACATAATCGGGATCCAGATAACGGAGCAGGCGAGCATGAGCCACCCGAGCACCATGGACCAGTGAGGGTAGCGGTAAGAGCCGTAGGTCATGGGCTCCCACTGGTAGAAGCTGAAGCAAAGGATAAACTGGGAAGAAAGGGAAAGACGTGTTAGGGCGGGCGGGGATGTGAGAATTCCCTGAACCCGCCTGTACGGAGCCCCTGCTGTGAACTGGCCGATTTCACAGCTGGTACCTCATTTTGCCCCCATAATGAAGTTATTACTCCATCTTCTGAACGAAGGGACTGGATTTCACAGAGATGAGCTCACATACGTTGAGGTGCTGATGCTGCACTTGCCATTCCCTAAAAATTCAAGCGTGTCTATGCACAGAGGGGCGGAGAGGACGAATGCAGAGGATCTACAGCAAGGTGACTGGGGAATGGAGACAGGAGAGGGGATGGTGGGTGCTTTTAAGGGGCGGTCTCTGCTTTCGGTAGCTGGTAGTCAAGCCTTCGTCGTGAGGGGAAATCCACTAGGTTAATGTGAAGAACAAATTGAAGCTACTTTGCTTTCACCTTGAATGGGGAGTGGCCCATCTCCGGGAGCTGCCTCTAAAGCTGGCTAAGTGGTCCCCACGCAGTGACTGAGCAGGAAGTTTGGTCCCATAATCAGCTGTGGGTCAAAGAGACTGGAGGGACAGCGTCCCTCAACTGACACAGGGTGAAGGGGCCTTGCCACCAGTGAGCTGGGGAGAGGCTGATCTCAGCTCCTCCACTAATGATCTGAGGCACCTGTATGTCTCAGACGTCTCTGCTGTAAGACAGACCCATCTTACACCAAGTGAACAACACAGGGCTTTTCTGGAAACAACAGTCTGCTATTTACTCAGGAGCACCCCCCTCACTTTTTTGCTGTTGCTTTTTTTTTTGGTGCGGGGGCGGAGTGCGGGTTGGTGGGGGAGGAGGGTGGGCGAACCACTTCTATTGGTCTTTCATTTATCTATTTTCATCCATCTTTGTTCTCTGGCTCATGTGGGCCTCCCATCACAGTGGCCTCTGTTGTCACAGAGCACCGGCTCTGGGCGCATGTGCTCCACAGCTCCGGCTCGGTAATTGGACACATGGGTCCAGCTGCTCCGCGGCACGTGGGATCTTCCCAGGCCAGGGATCAAACCAGTGCCCCTTGCACTGCAAGGCGGTGTCCTTACCCACTGGACCACCAGGGAAGCCCTGCTGTTGCTTTTTTAAAGTATTTGTTTATTTGGCTGAGCTGAGTCTTAGTGGTGGCACATGGGATCTTTAGTTTCAGCAAGCAAACACTTGGTTGTGGCATGTGGGATCTAGTTCCCTGTGCAGGGATTCCGGGTCCGCTTCACTGGGAGCGTGGAGTCTTAGCCACTGGACCACCAGGGAAGCCTCCCGCCCCCGCCTCACTTTTAAGAGAGGTGATGATTCATTTTCGGCCCTTTAGGCCTCGTCCCCGCACACTCTGGTAGGCAATGGCAATGAGAAACCTCTGAAGACTTGGTTAATATAGCTGAAAAGGAACAAAAGAACAGCTATGCGGGAAAAGGGGGCACCAGAAGAAGGGTCCCAGTGGCTTGAGCCAAGCCTCTGTTGGGCGAGGGGGCACCACCCTCAGGAAATTGAGGGCTCCCCTGTATTCAGCCCGCCTGTGGCAGCCTCCACCCAGAACAATGTACCTGAAGTTGGGAGGGGGGCCCATCTCCGGGAGCTGCCTCTAAAGCTGGCTAAGTGGTCCCCACGCAGTGACTGAGCAGGAAGTTTGGTCCCATAATCAGCTGTGGGTCAAAGAGACTGGAGGGACAGCGTCCCTCAACTGACACAGGGTGAAGGGGCCTTGCCACCAGTGAGCTGGGGAGAGGCTGATCTCAGCTCCTCCACTAATGATCTGAGGCACCTGTATGTCTCAGACGTCTCTGCTGTAAGACAGACCCATCTTACACCAAGTGAACAACACAGGGCTTTTCTGGAAACAACAGTCTGCTATTTACTCAGGAGCACCCCCCTCACTTTTTTGCTGTTGCTTTTTTTTTTGGTGCGGGGGCGGAGTGCGGGTTGGTGGGGGAGGAGGGTGGGCGAACCACTTCTATTGGTCTTTCATTTATCTATTTTCATCCATCTTTGTTCTCTGGCTCATGTGGGCCTCCCATCGCAGTGGCCTCTATTGTTGCAGAGCACCGGCTCTGGGCGCATGTGCTCCAGAGCTCCAGCTCGATAATTGGACGCATTGGTTCAGTCGCTCTGCAGCACGTGGGATCTTCCCAGGCCAGGGATCAAACCAGTGCCCCTTGCACTGCAAGGCGGTGTCCTTACCCACTGGACCACCAGGGAAGCCCTGCTGTTGCTTTTTTAAAGTATTTGTTTATTTGGCTGAGCTGAGTCTTAGTGGTGGCACATGGGATCTTTAGTTTCAGCAAGCAAACACTTGGTTGTGGCATGTGGGATCTAGTTCCCTGTGCAGGGATTCCGGGTCCGCTTCACTGGGAGCGTGGAGTCTTAGCCACTGGACCACCAGGGAAGCCTCCCGCCCCCGCCTCACTTTTAAGAGAGGTGATGATTCATTTTCGGCCCTTTAGGCCTCGTCCCCGCACACTCTGGTAGGCAATGGCAATGAGAAACCTCTGAAGACTTGGTTAATATAGCTGAAAAGGAACAAAAGAACAGCTATGCGGGAAAAGGGGGCACCAGAAGAAGGGTCCCAGTGGCTTGAGCCAAGCCTCTGTTGGGCGAGGGGGCACCACCCTCAGGAAATTGAGGGCTCCCCTGTATTCAGCCCGCCTGTGGCAGCCTCCACCCAGAACAATGTACCTGCCTAAACCCTCTCTCCTCCTCCCCTCTCGCTCTATCTTAAACAGTGAAAAAACTGACTGAAAATAATTGGAGGGAATTACATCAGGTAAGATAATATGTCAAAGTGTTTTGGAAAAGTGGGAAGTATTATACAAATGTAAGGCATCTTTATGATTGCTGCAAAGCCTCGGCTGCCAGGCCTAGTGATTGTTTCAAGGCAATAGTAATTCAATATAGGGATTCAAAGCAACATAAGCCTGAAGACAATGGTTGAAAAATCTGCTCCTATAAGAGATAGCTACTCTAGGCCCTCTTTAAAACATTTGCCCCTAGAGTTATAAGCTTTATTAACTAGTCTATTGGAAATATGGCTTAATGTAATTATGGTAAGTTGCTCTATTTCATTTGCTGTATAAATAGCAATACATCTGCTTATGTGTGTGCATAATTCAGTAATGTGATCTGCCTATGGATACAATAATTGCATGCAGAATATTTATAGCTCCATAAGTTCATGAAGGCACATATAAAAATGATCAATTTTATTTCAGGGGCTTTGAAGTCATTTTAAATCCACAATCTCAGCTCATTCTGGCCTCCTACAAGAGAGCTGTGTGACAGAAGGGCAGGAAGGGTTAGGCTTGGTCCTCTGATACCACTTCCTGTTACACAGGTATCACATCAAATTTATCTGTGTTAACTTGTTCTTGCCACCAATTTCACCCTGCCAAATCAGCTTTGATAACACCCTGCCCTCAAATGACTGAGGCCCTGAGCAATGATAATTTAGCCACCGAGCCAGGTCCCTTAGGGGCCCCCTGGACCACCAGGAAGCCCCCCGCCCCGCCTCACTTTTAAGAGGTGATGATTCATTTTCGGCCCTTTAGGCCTCGTCCCCCACTCTGGTAGGCAATGGCAATGAGAAACCTCTGAAGACTTGGTTAATATAGCTGAAAAGGAACAAAAGAACAGCTATGCGGGAAAAGGGGGCACCAGAAGAAGGGTCCCAGTGGCTTGAGCCAAGCCTCTGTTGGGCGAGGGGGCACCACCCTCAGGAAATTGAGGGCTCCCCTGTATTCAGCCCGCCTGTGGCAGCCTCCACCCAGAACAATGTACCTGCCTAAACCCTCTCTCCTCCTCCCCTCTCGCTCTATCTTAAACAGTGAAAAAACTGACTGAAAATAATTGGAGGGAATTACATCAGGTAAGATAATATGTCAAAGTGTTTTGGAAAAGTGGGAAGTATTATACAAATGTAAGGCATCTTTATGATTGCTGCAAAGCCTCGGCTGCCAGGCCTAGTGATTGTTTCAAGGCAATAGTAATTCAATATAGGGATTCAAAGCAACATAAGCCTGAAGACAATGGTTGAAAAATCTGCTCCTATAAGAGATAGCTACTCTAGGCCCTCTTTAAAACATTTGCCCCTAGAGTTATAAGCTTTATTAACTAGTCTATTGGAAATATGGCTTAATGTAATTATGGTAAGTTGCTCTATTTCATTTGCTGTATAAATAGCAATACATCTGCTTATGTGTGTGCATAATTCAGTAATGTGATCTGCCTATGGATACAATAATTGCATGCAGAATATTTATAGCTCCATAAGTTCATGAAGGCACATATAAAAATGATCAATTTTATTTCAGGGGCTTTGAAGTCATTTTAAATCCACAATCTCAGCTCATTCTGGCCTCCTACAAGAGAGCTGTGTGACAGAAGGGCAGGGAAGGGTTAGGCTTGGTCCTCTGATACCACTTCCTGTTACACAGGTATCACATCAAATTTATCTGTGTTAACTTGTTCTTGCCACCAATTTCACCCTGCCAAATCAGCTTTGATAAAACCCTGCCCTCAAACGAATGAGGCCCTGAGAAATGATAATTTAGCCACCGAGCCAGGTCCACCTGACCCTCAGCCGACGGCAGCCATGGGTGATGCTGACGATGAAACGGGCCACTTCTTCCTGTCTCTAGCTCCTAAACACAGAAGGAAATTGGTGGAAGATATTTTCTGGGACCTTGCCACAGGTTTCTGAGGAGAGTTTTACAATGGAAACTGAGTAACGCACAGCACAGTGGAGGCACTTTCTCAAAAAATAAGTAACAGCTAGTCACTATTATTCCTCTTCTCTGACATTCTGTTCCTCAAGACGATCAGGATGATTTTAATCCAGAATTGGCCAAACTCTTCTTGGAGATGAAATGGACTAGTAGTGTGTTAGGAAGGTATTATCCTGAAGCCTAGACAGCCTTGCATTCGGTTCTTATCCTGCGAGCTCTCTGGCCTCCAGCAAGCTCCTCAGCCTCTCCCAGCCCCAGCTCACGCACCCATAAAGCGGAAGGAGAATCACTCACCCAGCCGGGTGGTCAGGAGCTCAAGAGACAGTGTTCCTCAAGTGACTGCCTAATACTACAGCCCCACAAGACAGCATGTTCGTTACCATTATGTGATACGTTTCTGCAGAATAGAGTAAGATTCTCTGAAGTGCCATCTCTTCTAAGACAGGAGAAAAAGGCCAGTAGAACCTGGGACAGATTCTAACTTTGATTTCACCCAAGAATAAAACGTGTGTAGTACTTAAGAGGAGGACCTGCGAAGCTCAGCAGAGACAAGGAATAGCAGAGACTGAGAAGGGTCTCCTGTTTTCCTCTCCATTAGATGGCTAAACCCCAGTCCTTCACATACACTTCAGTCCTGAATTCAAGACACTGAAAAATCTATCTTAATCCTTTCCATTTCTCATGTTTCAAATCCGGTGAGACTTTTCAGCCAGATTACACCCTCTGAAATGTGAGTGCAGATGTGCGCTTCTCTATGACGTCTCTTGTTAATGCAGAGGGAGGGAAATGCTGAATGTTTTTTGTCTTTTTCAGAAATAAAGTTTTGATTAAAACTCACTCCATGACAGTTTTTTTTTTTTTTTTCTTTTTAGGAAAATGCCTGTTTTTTTGTTTTTACAATTTTACTATCTTTTTTCCTTTAAAGAAGCTGGTACAGTGCAGTGAGACCAGGGTCTTAATCTGGTTTCTAGCGCCACCTGCTGTATTAAGCAGGAACTACAGCCATCTTCTGCCGCCTTTACCCAGATGACACCCACAAGCCAGGGAGGAACAGAAAGTCAAGATCTCTGTCAGTCACTGTGCTTGGAGAGTGGATGGAGGCCACACCAGCAACTAGGGCACAATAAAGGAGGAGGTGCCAGGATATGCATGTAAATCCCTATGCAGATGGACTGCCACACGTAGGGCTCTGGTCTTCAAGAAGATGAATGTCAGATGATCTAAAATGTCATCCTCACACTTGAGGATGATAAGATAGTCTTCAAAAGCAATAAAAATGAACAGTAAAAGTCTTCTGCTATACATGTGAGTTGTAGAGTGGCTGTGTTGAGCAGTGTTTAAGAGTTCTAGAGTCAGACTGCCTGGCTTCAAACCCAGGCTGTTGCTATTATTATTTGTTGTCCAGCACTAGGCAAGTCACATAACCTCTGGGCATCCTCATCTGTACAACAGAAAGGATTATCCTGCCAGCCCCACAGAACTCCTGTAAGAGAGAGACGAGGTCATACATATAAAGCACTGCGCTGAGGGTGGACCGTGGTTAGCACGTGGGAACTGTGCTCACACGAGGCAGGCTGATAGAATCAGAAATGCTCCCTAGGGATGCTCCCAACTATGCCTGAGGCCTACCTAGCTCAGCCCCATCGGCCTCATGCCTTTAAGCAAGGGGCGTCCCCTCTTCACCTCCTTGGATTTCCATTTCTTCAACTGAAAAACAGAAATAATACGCTTTCTACCAGCTTCCCAGGCTCCTCTGTACAGGTGCAGGGCTTGTTCAACATAAAAGCATCACAGATGCGTGCAAGTGTCATCCTTACCGTTAAAATGGTTGGAGTTACAAACGCCCAGCAGACTTTCCAGAAAATGTTTGGCTGGAATCCAATCATCATCTCGATATCTTCACAGAACCTCTGCAAGCCTGCAAAGAGACCAGTGGAGATGGAGTGTGAGGTGCAGCGGCAGGGGCTGAGGTGGGGCAGGGGCAGGCACGAGGCCCCTCACTCCAGTGCTGTTGGCGGGATGCCCCTCCTGCTGTTGACACACCCCCTCCTGTGTAGGAAACCATCAGACAGATGGCTCACTGCCGGGAAGATGAAGGCAGGCCAATGGAACGTTTAAAATAGACAGCAAACACTCTGCAGTGAAGCTCAACACGAGGTATCGTCCCAGGGGGCGCTCTAGAAAGCCCGGTCCCAGCCTACCCCAGGTGTCTCCACGCGGCCACAGCCTGGAAGAGTCGCCTGTGGAGCTGTTTTTGAAGGTGGGCTCACGGGCTGAGCAACGAACTCTGGCAAAATCCATTACGAAAGCGCTGGGTTTCGAGGGAGACTCAGTATATGCCGCTTTTTACACCCACCCTCTCAAGGATGCTCTGCCCTAAGTCAGTTTATCTCCGCTCCATGGAGGAAGACCAGGGTGGGTAAGAACGAACGTGAGTTCCCTGTGGCTATCATCCGCTTTGTTAGAAGTCAAAGGATTGTGGTCTTCTAGGTCACCGAGCAACATGACTCCATAAAGTAAAAGGCAGACATGAGAGCTGCTCTCAGGGCCCCGCACAACCAGCATCCACTCTTGGAAAGGAAAAGCCATAGAGAATTTTTGAGGAGGAAACAGGTTCTTGTATTGTTTCCTGAGTTCATCAGGAGCGTGGCTTCCTCGGAACTGGGGGCTGCTCTACTAAAGGTATCTGAAAGGGGCCCAAGTTTGAGCCCCTTCAGTGTCGGCAGTTCTGACTGGGGCCACAAATGATGGGCCCCACCAGCAAGAACGACACGCTTTGGGGAGCTCCTTTCATGTCATGACCTGATCATCTTTGGGTCTGTGTGTTTGTATATCTCCTTTCGTGTCAACAAACACCTGAAGCAACTGCCCTCTAGACACTAGACCCTCTGGACATGAAGTGGGAGGTGAGAACCAAAAAAGAGAGAAAAGGCAAAGATGAGGACCTCAGACAAGCCTAGCCGCGGGGCAGCAGTGGAGACTCAGACACAGATGACAGACCTGTGGACTCAGCAGGGTGGAACAGAGGAGGGAGGGGCGAATCGAGCGAGCAGCACTGAAACAGCCACATCACCACGTGCAAGACAGCCAGCCAGAGGGGCTGTGCCGTGTAACACAGCGAGCTCAGACCCGTGCTCTGTGACAACCTAGAGGGCTGGGATGTGGAGGGAGATGGGAGCGAGGCCCACGAGGGAGGGGACAATGTATACCTGTGGCTGATTCATGTTGATGTTTTGCAGAAAAGCAACACAATTTTGTAAGTCAATTATCCTTAAATTTAAAAATAAATAAGTTTTTAATTAATTAAAAAAAGAAGAAGACCTCAGACACACATGTGAAATCCTGAAAGTGGGACTCAGTTCTTAAAGAAAAAATGGATTCTAAAGTCTTCTGTTTTCAGTATCAGTCCTGTTACCAGACTATTCCTCTCCACTAAACCATTCCCAGGAGATGATGGTGTGCACCTTGCTGAGGGGAACTCATGAGACCGGGTTCAAGGTTAGATGGAGGAAAACGTATAGACAGTCTCCTAGGGGAGGAGGAAGTGGCAACAGACAAGCCGGACCCAGCGCCACCGGAGGGGGCAGACGGTGGCTGCTCAGTTTGAGCGAGAGGCAGCTGGATGCGGAGGAGCAGTCACAGAGCTGAGCAAGATGCCCTGGGTTCCAGAGTCAGCCCAGGCCCTGGAAAGTCAGCTCCTTCCCTTCCTGTGAGGGCTCTGGATGCCTGGCCTCAGCCTCCACCAAGCTGCAGGTCCCGTGACCGCTCTACCTGATCTGCCAGCGTGACCCTGCAGATGCAGCCCAAGGGCACCAGGGAGAGCTGCCAGGCAAGCCTCCTGCCCCTAGCTCGTTCCTGAGTCAGCTCTCCAGCCCCTCCAACCACTACCCGCTTGGGCTCCCGCCCTCAGCCTCCCACAACCCCACCTGAGTCCCTTCCCTTCCAGCCTTTGTTCTATGACTTCCTCTGCCTGCTCTGTCCTTCGCCTTCATCCAAATCCCTTGTCAAGGCTAACTCTGAGTAGAGAAACTGATGTGTATGGAGATGTGCCTGCTGCATGACCTTGAACCTGGAGGAGTAAGAGAGCAGCAAAAGGGATCAGAGCAAGCACCTCGCACAGAATTAGCAGAAAAACAGGAAATAAGAATAGGGGTAAACTCGTAGCTACTATTCTAGACAGACTTGGTGCCCAGCAAGGGGCCTACCAAAAGCTCCATATAACCAACCAATCCTGAACTGTGAGTCAAGGACCTACTTCAACCAACCAGTCACTTTGACCCGTGCTCTGTGACAACCTAGAGGGCTGGGATGTGGAGGAGATGGGAGCGAGGCCCACGAGGGAGGGGACAATGTATACCTGTGGCTGATTCATGTTGATGTTTTGCAGAAAAGCAACACAATTTTGTAAGTCAATTATCCTTAAATTTAAAAATAAATAAGTTTTTAATTAATTAAAAAAAGAAGAAGACCTCAGACACACATGTGAAATCCTGAAAGTGGGACTCAGTTCTTAAAGAAAAAAAGGATTCTAAAGTCTTCTGTTTTCAGTATCAGTCCTGTTACCAGACTATTCCTCTCCACTAAACCATTCCCAGGAGATGATGGTGTGCACCTTGCTGAGGGGAACTCATGAGACCGGGTTCAAGGTTAGATGGAGGAAAACGTATAGACAGTCTCCTAGGGAGGAGGAAGTGGCAACAGACAAGCCGGACCCAGCGCCACCGGAGGGGCGGGACGGTGGCTGCTCAGTTTGAGCGAGAGGCAGCTGGATGCGGAGGAGCAGTCACAGAGCTGAGCAAGATGCCCTGGGTTCCAGAGTCAGCCCAGGCCCTGGAAAGTCAGCTCCTTCCCTTCCTGTGAGGGCTCTGGATGCCTGGCCTCAGCCTCCACCAAGCTGCAGGTCCCGTGACCGCTCTACCTGATCTGCCAGCGTGACCCTGCAGATGCAGCCCAAGGGCACCAGGGAGAGCTGCCAGGCAAGCCTCCTGCCCCTAGCTCGTTCCTGAGTCAGCTCTCCAGCCCCTCCAACCACTCCCCGCTTGGGCTCCCGCCCTCAGCCTCCCACAACCCCACCTGAGCCCCTTCCCTTCCAGCCTTTGTTCTATGACTTCCTCTGCCTGCTCTGTCCTTCGCCTTCATCCAAATCCCTTGTCAAGGCTAACTCTGAGTAGAGAAACTGATGTGTATGGAGATGTGCCTGCTGCATGACCTTGAACCTGGAGGAGTAAGAGAGCAGCAAAAGGGATCAGAGCAAGCACCTCGCACAGAATTAGCAGAAAAACAGGAAATAAGAATAGGGGTAAACTCGTAGCTACTATTCTAGACAGACTTGGTGCCCAGCAAGGGGCCTACCAAAAGCTCCATATAACCAACCAATCCTGAACTGTGAGTCAAGGACCTACTTCAACCAACCAGTCACTTTGACCCATGCAACTTTGTGGCTTTTGTCTTATGAACCATACCTTTGCCCTTGGTCTGGGTATGGTCTTCCAATGCCAGCCTCCTGGCCTGTGATCCAATCATTTATACAGGGCCTAGTGTTCAGAAAGGTGCCATTCCTGGATTAACGGTCTCCTGCTGCCATCTTGAAAAGTTATGAACATGTTCTGATTCTCATTTTGCACTAGATCACACAAATTAGGTCTCCAGTCCTGTGTGTACCTCAAGTTTATTCTCTTACACTTAATGTAATGTTTTGGCTGCATCCCTTGGAGCCAAAAACCCTTTGAATGGCCTTATATTTTCCCTGCCTTCATTAGCAATAAACTCAACCCAATACTAAGTCTCAGCCCTTATTTTCCTTGATATCCTTTTATTTCTGAAATGCCACCTTCTCGAGTTTTCTGGCTACCTGGCCCTCCTTTATCTCTTGGTAACCAAAGTGCTCCCAGCCAGGTTAAGAGTCATTACCTGGTCGGACTTTAACATCCCTCACAAGGATAGACAGAAAGACAGAGTTGGGGTGGGATCTAAAACAAGTCACTGACCAACCCAGAAGAAAACAGATCAAGACAACTGAGCATATTGTGATCTGGGGAAAATGCACAGCATAGAGCCAAGCAGATTACCAGGCAGGAGAGCTCTGTGGTGGCAGGTTAATCCCGTGGTTCCCCCAGCCAGAAGGTCCCTGCACTGGCTCTCCCAGGAAAGTACAAATCGCTTTTCAAAGCAATCCCATTAAGAAGAGGTCTGTTAAAGAGATTGCTCCTATACCAGACTTGGGGGGTTCCACTTTTCTAGCTACCTCAAACCCAGATACTGGCCTTTAAAGAGTGTTGCCTTGAGAGCCTGAATCAGCTCTTTGGATCTAAAGATAAAACTTGAAAAGAGTATCCACTGTGTGTTAAATGTGTGAATGGTAAGTAACCTCAAGAATCTAGACTCTAGAGATCATTGGAAGAAAACACAAATGTCTGCAATTTGTCTTCTTATTTTTCAAATCCAGCAGCCAGGATGGAAGGGTATCAAACCAGACAGATTCATTTTCTGTCTTCATGGGTTCCTGCTCAACCTCCTTAAACTAGCCTATATTGTTCGAGAGTTCATCATCTCAATATAGAATCTGCTGGCCTCTGGAGCATACATTATGTATTTGTGTAGGGTTTTCCTATCATCTCTAAGAATCACTTTAGCTTAGTTCAAATATTTGTTCTAAGATTTCCTTCTTTGAATTCCCTTCAGGTCCAAATCAGAGGGTCACACCCATCTCTGACAGGAGTCAAATTCAACCTGAGCTCAGCATAGCACAGGTCCTGGAAGTTGGCCCAGCTCCAACCCTCTAGAGTCCAGATCATTGCCTGGGTGGTCCCCCAGGAAGATGAGCAGAGCCCAGGGACCGAAGAACTCAGGATTTACTTTTTCCTTCAGAACCAAAAAAATCTACCGCCAGATTTACATGGGGTTGTGGGGGAGATATACAAGTCCTAAAAACAAAAATGTTAAAAGGTTTCTGTCTTAATGAGGCTTGTCAGCCACACTGAACGGCCTTGTTTGATTGGAAGAAACATGCCAATGTGCCTTTTGTGGGAAACAGCCACAAGGCTGCTGACTCCGCAGGAGGCCAACAAGGTGGGCACCTACACTTGGGCAGGTGCCGCGGTGATGTGCTTGCCTGACTTTGCCCACAGACCATCTGGTGACCTCAGCTTCCATGCAGACCCATGCGGCCCGGGTTTCCAAAAGAAAGCCCTAGAGGCCTTTCCAAGGCAAAGCCTTTGGCATCAGGCAAAAAGTTCAGATTCACTGTGGCAGACTGGCTGGGTTTCTGCCACTCTCTGCTCAGGTAGGAAGCTCTTTGAAGCCTCACCCTAAATGTGGGTCTTTAATCACAGTGTCACTGCAGGCTCGAGGCTGTCTTGTCAGCCCACAGTACTGGCAGCGCAGCCTCTGATCCCATCAGGACAGCTGGCATGCCTGCCCACTTCTCTGGCCAGAACCTAAACTCTCCCTACAGTGGGGATATAAACCCCAGCTGACATAAATTCCTCTTCTGCCAAGGCACAGCAATGATTCCAGTATTTTCCTGTTTCTGGGGCACCCAACTTTTACAGGAGAGGTTTCCTTTTTGTATCTTGACTGCCCATCATCCTCCACTTTAACGCATTCATCTTTATTCTTCGGCCTGTGTGGGCCTCCCATCACAGTGGCCTCTCTCATTGCAGAGCACCGGCTCTGGGCGCATGCGCTCCAGAGTGCTGGCTAGTAACTGAACACACAGGTCCAGCCGCTCCGCAGCACGTGAGATCTTCCCAGGCAAGGGGTCTAACCGGTGCCCCCTGCATTGCAAGGCAGACTCTTTACCCACTGAATGACCAGGAAGCCCAGAGTGGGCATTTTTCACCTTCCTGGTATTTACTATGGAGGCCTTATCAATATGAGGGACAGTTCTGAGACTATGTGACACGGGAAGTCAACATTGCCTTGAACCTGATAAGACTGGCTTGTGCTGACTGGCCATACACAGGAGGGGCTCAAGAGATCACCCAATGAGGCTTGACCCCTGTCCCAAGTGCAAACACCTCTGCATGAAGGCCAAAGATGGCAGCTGCTGACTTTTCCTGTTCTTCTTGATAAAGGCCCCACTGATTATGGGATGCTGGTTCCTTTGGTGATGACAGGAAGGGTTTATCTGTAAGGGAATTGGGAGTTTCTTCTCGGGAAAATCTAGGGTTGAGTGCTTGCATCACATGCTCCCCTGATGCTAATAAAGTCTCCATGCAGACCCATGCGGCCCGGGTTTCCAAAAGAAAGCCCTAGAGGCCTTTCCAAGGCAAAGCCTTTGGCATCAGGCAAAAAGTTCAGATTCACTGTGGCAGACTGGCTGGGTTTCTGCCACTCTCTGCTCAGGTAGGAAGCTCTTTGAAGCCTCACCCTAAATGTGGGTCTTTAATCACAGTGTCACTGCAGGCTCGAGGCTGTCTTGTCAGCCCACAGTACTGGCAGCGCAGCCTCTGATCCCATCAGGACAGCTGGCATGCCTGCCCACTTCTCTGGCCAGAACCTAAACTCTCCCTACAGTGGGGATATAAACCCCAGCTGACATAAATTCCTCTTCTGCCAAGGCACAGCAATGATTCCAGTATTTTCCTGTTTCTGGGGCACCCAACTTTTACAGGAGAGGTTTCCTTTTTGTATCTTGACTGCCCATCATCCTCCACTTTAACGCATTCATCTTTATTCTTCGGCCTGTGTGGGCCTCCCATCACAGTGGCCTCTCTCATTGCAGAGCACCGGCTCTGGGCGCATGCGCTCCAGAGTGCTGGCTAGTAACTGAACACACAGGTCCAGCCGCTCCGCAGCACGTGAGATCTTCCCAGGCAAGGGGTCTAACCGGTGCCCCCTGCATTGCAAGGCAGACTCTTTACCCACTGAATGACCAGGGAAGCCCAGAGTGGGCATTTTTCACCTTCCTGGTATTTACTATGGAGGCCTTATCAATATGAGGGACAGTTCTGAGACTATGTGACACGGGAAGTCAACATTGCCTTGAACCTGATAAGACTGGCTTGTGCTGACTGGCCATACACAGGAGGGGCTCAAGAGATCACCCAATGAGGCTTGACCCCTGTCCCAAGTGCAAACACCTCTGCATGAAGGCCAAAGATGGCAGCTGCTGACTTTTCCTGTTCTTCTTGATAAAGGCCCCACTGATTATGGGATGCTGGTTCCTTTGGTGATGACAGGAAGGGTTTATCTGTAAGGGAATTGGGAGTTTCTTCTCGGGAAAATCTAGGGTTGAGTGCTTGCATCACATGCTCCCCTGATGCTAATAAAGTCTCCTAGGGATCTATGATAGGACTTCCCTGGTCGCTCAGACAGGAAGAATCTACCTGTGACGCAGGAGACCTGGGTTCGATCCCTCAGTTGGGAAGATCCCCTGGAGAGGGGAATGGCAATCCACTCCAGTATTTCTGCCTGGAGAACTCCATGAATAGAGGAGCCTGGCAGGTTACGGTCCATGGGGTCATGAAGAATTGGATGTGACTGAGTGACTAACACACACACACACACACACACACAAAAGGATCTGTGAGGCTCTGTTTTCTCATTATAGTATCAGGAGATCAGTCACGAAGCTCTCCTCTCCTTAAGCTAAGTGAAAACTGCAGCTACCAAGACCCTGAAATACTTTCACACAAGCAACGTAGCCTCCCAACCCTTACCCCCAGGTCTGGCACTTTCCACAGGCATTAACTGGTTACTTGCCAAAGGCATGTCCTGATCTAGCAATTTCTGATACAAAGACCACTGACTTACACCATCAGCCATTTTTGCTTCTCTGTTTTTTAAAGTCTAGATCCCAGTGGTCCTGAGACAAGTTAGGAAATAAAGATGCAGCTCTTATGTTTCCTAAACAGATGCAATGAAACCCGTGCATTGTCTTCTTACATAGGAGACATCTGCTTGCCATGGACACCTCAGCAACACTCAGTTCTGCCTCAGCGTCATACACATAGGCGATCCCATGTGTGGTTCCCTTACCGTACACATAGGAGATCCCCACGAGCTCAAAAATGGCAATGATGACCAGGGCGTAGGAGGCGGCATACGTGTCCACGAGCTGAAACATGTAAATTCCACCCTGGTAGGGAAGAGAAACAAGTAACATCAGTGGGGCTGGACCTAGGCTGTCTCCGACTTCTAGCAGCCAGTCCTTCCATCCTGAGCAGGGTCATGTGCAAACAGGAGTCCAAGGATCCCCCTCCCATCAAGAGTGGCAACCTAACACTGAACATGTATGTAGTAAGCTGGAGGCCTTGCTGTGTTAGCAAAGCAGTCCCTCAATAGACCGAGCTCATCAACAGAATAAGCCCAGAAAAGTGATCTAACATCTTACTCTTCAAAGGCAAAAATCAATGTTTGAAGGAATAAATGTGAAAGTAGCCAGATTGCTTCATTTTTGCTTTAAGCAATAGATGACCATTTCTACCCATACACCTGCATGTGACTAGCCTTCATAAGACCCTTAGGTGTCACTGGGAAGTCCTCCTACATCCCTCCGTATTGTTACCTCATTCTTTTAGTCTCTCAACGTTAGATGAGGCTTAGAAACCATCTCTTTTCAATCTAACATTTTACAGATGAAGAAACCAAGGCCAAAAGTGAGGTCTGGCAACAAGGTCACAGAGACAGCAGTATACATATATATCAGCTAGTCCTCATCTTACCAGACACTCAGGACCAGAAGAAACTCAAGTGACTATAGACCTGGTAGCCTACAGGTAATCAGGTGGCAATTCCTCTGGCCAGTCAAGTTGTATTTTCACGTATTTCATTTTCCTAAAGTAGGGCACACCTGTCTTGTTGGCTCAAGATGGCTACATCTCAATTATGAAGATGCTAGAAGCCTCATTTGTAGCCAAGGTGACATATTTCCCTCTGTAGTCAAAATCTCTCATTTCTGTAGTCAGAAAGTGGCAATGGTCTGGTTGTTGTTCTAAGGTCTGGGAGCTAAGAGTAAAAAGAGGGAGAAGCCTTCAGCCCCAACTCCAACCTGCCCCCATCCTACGCTTGTGGCCAGCAGGCATCTTACCTGAGTGATCATTGGAAAGCCCATGATGAAGAAACAAATGCAACAGCCTAGAGTGAAGACCGGCTTGTGTGTGCGCAGGTACTTGGGAAACTCGTCTGAGATGGAGGTCACTATGGTCTCGATGGTGGCAAACTGGAACAATGCCAGAAAAGGGGCACCTCAGACACATGGCCCAACCCCAACGGCTCAAAGAGGCCCTTTGTGTTTCCTGCCAGGCCAAGTAGCATTTGTATGAGGACTGGTTTTTAGCGTTGTTTTCCCTTGATGAATCTAATGGATCTTGCAGGGGTCGAGCCCACAAGCTCAGCAAGGGAAATCTAAGCCGGATGTGAACCTTAGAACCTGGTTTCCAGCCCCCAGAGACGGCACTCACACCCATCCATCAGGACATTTAAGCCGCTTTGCATTCGTGAGATGTAAATTCCTCTACTCCCATTTACATCTCATTTGATCTTCCACTTGAGGAAAAACCCTCTTTGCACCCAAATACTAACCTCTGAGCACCTGTCAGCATGATTTGTAGCAGTCTCAGCCACAGAGCAATTTCCTTAAAGTTGACTCCACATTATTCCCTACCAGCCCCACAGAACGATGAGGCTTAGAAACCATCTCTTTTCAATCTAACATTTTACAGATGAAGAAACCAAGGCCAAAAGTGAGGTCTGGCAACAAGGTCACAGAGACAGCAGTATACATATATATCAGCTAGTCCTCATCTTACCAGACACTCAGGACCAGAAGAAACTCAAGTGACTATAGACCTGGTAGCCTACAGGTAATCAGGTGGCAATTCCTCTGGCCAGTCAAGTTGTATTTTCACGTATTTCATTTTCCTAAAGTAGGGCACACCTGTCTTGTTGGCTCAAGATGGCTACATCTCAATTATGAAGATGCTAGAAGCCTCATTTGTAGCCAAGGTGACATATTTCCCTCTGTAGTCAAAATCTCTCATTTCTGTAGTCAGAAAGTGGCAATGGTCTGGTTGTTGTTCTAAGGTCTGGGAGCTAAGAGTAAAAAGAGGGAGAAGCCTTCAGCCCCAACTCCAACCTGCCCCCATCCTACGCTTGTGGCCAGCAGGCATCTTACCTGAGTGATCATTGGAAAGCCCATGATGAAGAAACAAATGCAACAGCCTAGAGTGAAGACCGGCTTGTGTGTGCGCAGGTACTTGGGAAACTCGTCTGAGATGGAGGTCACTATGGTCTCGATGGTGGCAAACTGGAACAATGCCAGAAAAGGGGCACCTCAGACACATGGCCCAACCCCAACGGCTCAAAGAGGCCCTTTGTGTTTCCTGCCAGGCCAAGTAGCATTTGTATGAGGACTGGTTTTTAGCGTTGTTTTCCCTTGATGAATCTAATGGATCTTGCAGGGGTCGAGCCCACAAGCTCAGCAAGGGAAATCTAAGCCGGATGTGAACCTTAGAACCTGGTTTCCAGCCCCCAGAGACGGCACTCACACCCATCCATCAGGACATTTAAGCTTCGCTTTGCATTCGTGAGATGTAAATTCCTCTACTCCCATTTACATCTCATTTGATCTTCCACTTGAGGAAAAACCCTCTTTGCACCCAAATACTAACCTCTGAGCACCTGTCAGCATGATTTGTAGCAGTCTCAGCCACAGAGCAATTTCCTTAAAATTGACTCCACATTATTCTCCCTTATCCAGCCCCACAGAACTTGCTTTGGCAAAATGACACCAAAGCAGGAAGAACACAGGTTAAACTTAGGTGGAAAACAGAGCAAGGACAGCTCCCCTGCACCATCAGCTGAGCTACCCCCAAATGCAAGGTTATCCTGAGCTTTGGACAGGTATCTCCTCATCCCTACCCCCCCACTCCAGGAAACACTGAAGGCCTGCTAAGCCCACACACTGCCATGGGCTGAATGAGAGGACCCCAGGAGAGGGGTCTTCAGAAGGAGAACTGGAGTAGGGGTCAAAGGGGAAGGGGCTCACCATAGTGTCAAGTCCAAGAGTGAGGAGCATCAGGAAAAAGATGATGGCCCAGAACGGAGAGAGGGGCAGCCTGGTTAAGGCCTCTGGGTAAACCACAAAAGCAATGCCTGGCCCTGGAAAAAACAAGACGGATGATTGCAGACAGGTTCAGCTCCAGCCCCCTCTTCCTGGAAGCGCACAGGGTCCTCTCTCCAGGGAGTCCTGAGTTGTTGGTTATTACATGCTACTCCTGCTGTGCACTTTGTTTTTACTCCTCTTCATCCATTTGTCCCATTTGACCTCAAATTCTTTGAAGGGAAGGCTAAGGGGAATTAGGTCCATTCCTCAGGCAACTCATAGGACAGGCTCAAAAAGCATGCCTAAGCAGAGACTCGGGGCCAGGTCAACGCCAGGCTGGGTCCCATGCAAATAAACACAAAATCCTCCATGTTTGGAATAAGGAGTTGGGGGATAATGTAATAATTACCCTCCAGAACAGTGGGAGGTTTTGCTTCCCTGAACATATTTGGCAATGTTGGAGACATTTTTATTCTCATAACCAGGATTTTTGATTCTCATAACCAGATGTCTTGGGGGATGATTACTGGTATCTAGTACATAGATAGGGATGTACATAGGGATGCTGCTAAACATCCTCTAAGGCATTGCCCCACACAGACTATCCAATCCAAACGTTGGGAGTGTTAAGACTGAGAAACCCTGCTATAAGGGTTAACCATTCCCAGAAAACATCATTTCCCTTTGCATTACCTGTAGAACAGTCTCAGCCACAGAGCAATTTCCTTAAAATTGACTCCACATTATTCTCCTTATCCAGCCCCACAGAACTTGCTTTGGCAAAATGACACCAAAGCAGGAAGAACACAGGTTAAACTTAGGTGGAAAACAGAGCAAGGACAGCTCCCCTGCACCATCAGCTGAGCTACCCCCAAATGCAAGGTTATCCTGAGCTTTGGACAGGTATCTCCTCATCCCTACCCCCCCACTCCAGGAAACACTGAAGGCCTGCTAAGCCCACACACTGCCATGGGCTGAATGAGAGGACCCCAGGAGAGGGGGCTTCAGAAGGAGGACTGGAGTAGGGGTCAAGGGAAGGGGCTCACCATAGTGTCAAGTCCAAGAGTGAGGAGCATCAGGAAAAAGATGATGGCCCAGAACGGAGAGAGGGGCAGCCTGGTTAAGGCCTCTGGGTAAACCACAAAAGCAATGCCTGGCCCTGGAAAAAACAAGACGGATGATTGCAGACAGGTTCAGCTCCAGCCCCCTCTTCCTGGAAGCGCACAGGGTCCTCTCTCCAGGGAGTCCTGAGTTGTTGGTTATTACATGCTACTCCTGCTGTGCACTTTGTTTTTACTCCTCTTCATCCATTTGTCCCATTTGACCTCAAATTCTTTGAAGGGAAGGCTAAGGGGAATTAGGTCCATTCCTCAGGCAACTCATAGGACAGGCTCAAAAAGCATGCCTAAGCAGAGACTCGGGGCCAGGTCAACGCCAGGCTGGGTCCCATGCAAATAAACACAAAATCCTCCATGTTTGGAATAAGGAGTTGGGGGATAATGTAATAATTACCCTCCAGAACAGTGGGAGGTTTTGCTTCCCTGAACATATTTGGCAATGTTGGAGACATTTTTATTCTCATAACCAGGATTTTTGATTCTCATAACCAGATGTCTTGGGGGATGATTACTGGTATCTAGTACATAGATAGGGATGTACATAGGGATGCTGCTAAACATCCTCTAAGGCATTGCCCCCACAGCAGACTATCCAATCCAAACGTTGGGAGTGTTAAGACTGAGAAACCCTGCTATAAGGGTTAACCATTCCCAGAAAAACATCATTTCCCCCTTTTGCTACCCTTCTTCTTAGTCACTCCTCCAGGCAAAGCCATTTCCACAAGACATGAATTAGTCTAATGCTTTTAGAATCTTGCCCTATAAAGGCTTGGGAAACATGGGGCTACATCAGCCCACCAGCCATCAGGTGGGGAAGAAGAAGGCATGGTCTAAGAGCAAAGAGCGCTGGGGCTCTAATGGTCAGATAGACCTGGGTCCAAATTCAGACTCTATGACTTGCCAACTGTGCAACCCTAGAGAAGTTAGTTCATTTCTATAAGCCTCAATCTTGCCTATCTGTAAAATGGGGATAACGATGGTTCTCCATACGAGAGTCGAGGAACAAATAAGGAAATGCAGGTAAAGCACTGAGATCGGTACCTCAGCACTTTGTCAACACTCACAGAACATGAGCTTTTCTTAGGCATGGACAGTGAACTTGGAATTAGCAGCTCTGATCTGGGTTTTCCACAAGAATATCCTGTGTGGTTTTGGTGGAGAAAGTCTGAGCTGCATTTTTCTCTGCTAACATAAAACCCTGCCAGTTGTTCCTATATGCCTCATGGCCTCACTGGGAAGATGGCTAAAGACCTAGCAGTTGTGAATTTTCCTGTAAGTAGAAACCTAGATGATAATGGGCAGAGACCAGGGAATGTTTGCAGTAATCCACAGCCAGGGCACGTCTGGAAGCCAGAAATTGCAGCACCTGGAGTTTTTTATAACTCAATCATAACAGCTCTTTTTTAAAACTGGAATTTATCAGGTTGTTAGCTCCTAAAATTGCCGAAGGCCTTGAGTATTTAAAATATAAAGCCTGGAATGCCTAAGATACCCCTGTTCAATGCATTTATTGAATAGACGGTAGAGACAGCCTCTGAAGGTTCCCTGAGTGAACCATAAAAGAAAACTCAGTATTAAACCACAGTTCCGAATCAGTCTCAAACAGAGAATATGGAGGAAGTCAGTTCAGTTTATGCCCATAATGTGAACAAGGCTTTAAAATGGCCATGGCCAGAGAACTCAGCTGATTGCTTTAACCGGATTCCAGCCCTTTGGGCTCTCCTGTTTTTTCAGGGTGGAGAACGATTTCAAAATATCTGATCTGTTTATATTTCAGTGGTCATTAAAGTACACAGGGTAAAGGTATCATGTTGGGAAAACTCCGTCTATCCAGGATGGCTAGCGAGTGGGTTTTTCTTTAAATACATTTTTAGAATATTCTGCAGAGTTCAGAAACAGAGAGTATCTGAACCAGGGCGGAGTTTTTCCCTAGTGAAGCCCATGTGTCTGACAGAGACTGAGTCCTGTAGCTTTCAGCAAAGCCTAGTGGCGAGAGTGCAGGTTCCATTGCCCCAAGGACCAGAAAACTCTCTTTGCCTCTTTCTAGCTGCAGGACTTGAGATAAGAGTTGGCTAAGACTCTGGACAAACCTCAGTTTCCTTATCCCTACAATGGGGATAATAATAGCACCTACCCTCAGGGAGCCTCTGTGAGCTTAAGTGTATTGATACAGGAGCTCAGAACAGTGCCTGGCTATGGGGAGAACTCTGCAAGCAGAGACTGCTACTACTCTTCCCTTCCAGTGAGAGGTGATCAAAGGGGTTTGGCTTGCCAGCAACGCGGACAGGGCCCCCAGAGACCTACAGTGACAGCCTCCTTGGTCCTAGAGAGCCACTGAAGACAGAACCAGGGGCTCTGGATCCCTCTTGACCGGCAGCACACGGGGAGTGCTTACTCTGCTGATTACATACTACCTATGGATGCAGTCTCAGAGGAGGCAGTGCCTGAACCCTAAACCTTTGGAAGGCTTGGTCTCCAGGTGACAAATAGTGGGACAGTCCCTTCATCTTGATCTGCAGGGTCTCTGAGCTATGTGGAGGCGAGGGAGTCAGAGAGGCACTTGCTAGTGGCCCAGTTACTCAAAATGCACATCTGTGTTCCCCTGCCGTGGTCTAACCCAAGCTTGCTGCTGGTGGGTGTGCATCTTGGTAGGGCTTTGGGTAGGATTCTGACAGGTACCAGTGACGATGGCTGGGAGATGGGTCTAACAGGTTGACTTCCAAGAAAGCTGCTTTTCTGAAACTGATGTCTGAGAAGACCCTTTCCGCTTCCCTGTGCCCCTTGTAAGAGCAGAAGATGGCTTGGTCTAATATCACTTCTACCCTCAGTCCCCCAAAGCTCTGAGATAGCCAAGATTTGGGGCAATGACTTTGAGTCTCCCTTCAGAGGGAGCATAAACAAAAGAGACTAGTGTTAGGTCATTAAAGAGAACCAGCTTTTGACTGAATACCAAAGCACAGTTACTAATACTGGGTCTGCAGAAAAAATGAACTGAAGTCCACGTGCCAGTGTTACTCAGCAAGGAGGACAGGGGCTGGCGCCTAATGCAGGCCTGCCCTCAAGCCTCTGTCCTTCAGGCCTCCATTACTCCAGAAGAAATCAGACAAGCCTGCAAATCACATTTCAAGAAGGTATGCAATTCCAATGAGCAGAGCGCGCTGCCCACAGGAATGGGAGTAGACTTTGGGCTACTGCCTCTCCACCACGGGGAACGAGACCCAGTGCCTCTGTGCTGGAGACAGGGAGAAACCACCAAGGACAGTCGGCTCTTGAACAACACAGGTTCCAACTGTGAAGCTCCATTCATACATGGATTTTTTTTTTCAGTAGTAAATACCAGACAACCCACAGCTGGTTACATCTACAGATGTAGAGGAATCTCAGATTCAGAGGAACTGTATCGATGAAGGGCTGACTATAAATTATCATGTGGATTTCTGACTAACTGCCAGGATCTGAGATGTGGGTTGTTCAAGGGTCAACTGTAGGAACACAAGACATTAGAATCCATGAGAAGAGCTCCTCTTCCTGTTAGAATCAGAAGAAATGAAAAAAATCTGGAAAGGGCAAGTTCTAGAGGGAAACCTGGGCATTTGTCTGATGCTTTCCACACACAAGAAGAAGGAAATTTGATTTCAGTTTTACTAACTTGTGCCCCGACATCCCTCTCCTGGGGTAAGAAAGCGCTTGGAAGAGTAAACCAATGAAGTCGTGTCTTGGGATTCGCTCTCACCAGCCACTGGTTTGCAGAGAGCTCAGTATTGTCACAAAAATAGAAAAGAAGATCAGACCTGCAAGAAAGTGGGACAAAACCCAGCTGCTCCAGGTGCCCTGCTGGGAGGAAATGAGGACAGCTCCATGTCCTGAAGACAAAGCCTTCACTTCTCTCCCCACATCCCACACCCCCCACTCCGGCCACAGCCCTGCTTCCCAGGAGTTTTAAACTTTTCAACCAGGAAAGGGCTCAGCTCTAGGACCTCTAATTTAGTGCACTGCTGCAGAACCAAAAATCCATGGGGTTCAGCATTCTCTCCAGGGAGAGATAATTACACCCCCCATTCCCTCCAGGAATGAAGCTGGCTCTTTAACTCTTTGAGGCCTGTAGTGCACCATCAGCTCTGCTGAAGTGCTAATTAATTATCCCTAGGGAGCCAGAAACATTGCCAAGGCTTAGTGCTCTCTCCTGCTGCTGTCTAAGCCATTATCTGAGATTTGCAACGGGGAAAAAAAAAGATAGCAGCATAGAGAAGCCACAAGACAGGCCCACACTCTGGATGGTCTAGAGCCCACAGCCCTGCCCCTCAGGGCCAGGCCACAGTCCTCCATCAAGGTATCCCCTAAATGCCTAATCAGAGGATGACCATGATGGTGGACAATGCCACAGCGAAATCCCTTCATCATTGAAATCCACTCAGCACCCAAATCCTGCGTAGAGTAAGGCTCACTGGAAATAAAAGGTATTACACACTCCCTACAATACACTGTGCCAGAGATACGGATTAAATGAGACAAAAAATAAGAGCTCTCTGTACACTCCAAAGAGAACACACAAATGTTAGCCATTAACAGAGAGATCGCTGGGGCAGGGAGTAAACATTTACTCCACATCTCTGCCTCCACCACTGTCCAACCTTTCCGCACTAGGGGAAGAACTGCAGGTCTGTATTGCTGATTAAGCAGAAGGCCCTGAGAGCACATCAGACCTTACAACCAGAAAGTGCTTCATCAGGAGAAGGCTGCTGTTATTAATAAGCATTAGCTTAGTACCCATGGAGCCCTAGGGCTCTTGGCAAGGAATGCCACCCTGCAGCAGTCTGTGTCCACATTGGCAGCAGGAGCTCTGATTGGCTTAGAGAATCCTCTACATATGCCTAACAGGTTGCATAGGTTGGAGCTGAGCCAAGAGAGGAGATGGACCATGAACTTCCCTGGTGGCCTAGTGGTTAAGAATCTGTCTTGCTATGCAAGGGACATCAGTTCAGTTCCTGGTTGGGGAACTAAGATCCGAAATGCCAAAGATCAACTAAGTCTGCCTGATGCAATGAAGATCCTACATATCATAACTAAGACCCAACACAGCCAAATAAATAAATAAAAATTTAAAAAGAGAGAGAGGAGGGCTTTCCTTGTGGTCCAGTGGGTAAAGGGTCCGCCTTGCAGTGCAAGGGGCGCCGGTTCGATCCCTGGCCTGGGAAGATCCCACGTGCCATGGAGTGGCTGGACCGGTGTGTCCAATTGCGAGCCAGTGCTCTGGAGCACATGCGCCCAGAACTAGTGCTCTGCAACAAGAGAGGCTATTGCAATGGGAGGCCCACATGGGCCAAAGAATAAAGATGGATGAAAAAAATAAATAAATAAATAAACGAGGCCAAAATTTAGAGAAAAGAGAGGAGAGGAGAGGGAAGCAGAACAGGGGGATTTTACAGCCACCCCACTGGGTAAGGACGGGCCAACTCCAACTCTGCAGGAGCTCAGCTGTTATGGGTCTCTCCACAAAGAGAGGGACCTAGGCTGCCCCTTCTCCAGCCCACCCCAGAAGGACAGCATGCTGGCCCAGCACAGGTGAGGAGCTCAGGATGTGACCCTGAGACCCGCCCCGCCACAGCAGGGCAACAGCCACACTGTACCTTGGTCGGCCACGTTCTCGATGTTAACCTTGCGTTCGTTGGCCATGAAGCCGATGACGGAGAAGATGACGAAGCCAGCGAAGATGCTCGTGGCACTGTTGGTGCAGGTCACAATCAGAGTGTCCCTGGGGGAAAGAGAAAAGCCAGCCCTGAGGTCTGCGCTGTGAGGAGGAGGGGACAGGGGAGCGACCCACAAATGTGTGTGTGTTTGCACATGCATTCACCATTTCTAAACAGATACTCGCTGTAGGCTGGTCATGTTTTTTTGCAAGGAATGCCACCCTGCAGCAGTCTGTGTCCACATTGGCAGCAGGAGCTCTGATTGGCTTAGAGAATCCTCTACATATGCCTAACAGGTTGCATAGGTTGGAGCTGAGCCAAGAGAGGAGATGGACCATGAACTTCCCTGGTGGCCTAGTGGTTAAGAATCTGTCTTGCTATGCAAGGGACATCAGTTCAGTTCCTGGTTGGGGAACTAAGATCCGAAATGCCAAAGATCAACTAAGTCTGCCTGATGCAATGAAGATCCTACATATCATAACTAAGACCCAACACAGCCAAATAAATAAATAAAAATTTAAAAAGAGAGAGAGGAGGGCTTTCCTTGTGGTCCAGTGGGTAAAGGGTCCGCCTTGCAGTGCAAGGGGCGCCGGTTCGATCCCTGGCCTGGGAAGATCCCACGTGCCATGGAGTGGCTGGACCGGTGTGTCCAATTGCGAGCCAGTGCTCTGGAGCACATGCGCCCAGAACTAGTGCTCTGCAACAAGAGAGGCTATTGCAATGGGAGGCCCACATGGGCCAAAGAATAAAGATGGATGAAAAAAATAAATAAATAAATAAACGAGGCCAAAATTTAGAGAAAAGAGAGGAGAGGAGAGGGAAGCAGAACAGGGGGCTTTTACAGCCACCCCACTGGGTAAGGACGGGCCAACTCCAACTCTGCAGGAGCTCAGCTGTTATGGGTCTCTCCACAAAGAGAGGGACCTAGGCTGCCCCTTCTCCAGCCCACCCCAGAAGGACAGCATGCTGGCCCAGCACAGGTGAGGAGCTCAGGATGTGACCCTGAGACCCGCCCCGCCACAGCAGGGCAACAGCCACACTGTACCTTGGTCGGCCACGTTCTCGATGTTAACCTTGCGTTCGTTGGCCATGAAGCCGATGACGGAGAAGATGACGAAGCCAGCGAAGATGCTCGTGGCACTGTTGGTGCAGGTCACAATCAGAGTGTCCCTGGGGGAAAGAGAAAAGCCAGCCCTGAGGTCTGCGCTGTGAGGAGGAGGGGACAGGGGAGCGACCCACAAATGTGTGTGTGTTTGCACACATGCATTCACCCATTTCTAAACAGATACTCGCTGTAGGCTGGTCATGTTCTCTCTTATTCACAAGGAAAGGAACAGCCTGACCACAGGCTCCGTTGGGCTGAGTGTATAAGCACCGAAAGACAAAAAGATCTCCTTTCCCCAACAACCCTGTTCCAGGGCCTCTGGGACAAAGTTCCGGCTCCGCCGGCTGTAGAACCAGGCCTCCCCCGCCCAGTAGTGACAGTAAGTCTGCCCATCAGAGCGAAATTGAGGACATGGGGCCTTGTGCAGAGTCCAGGACAGGAACCACATGTGAGAGAAGGCAGTGGGACCACCGACTGCCAGGCAGCCTGAGTACAGCCTGGGGTTCCTGCGCACGGGTTTAGATGGGCAAGCCAGGGAGACCCGCCGCTCCAAGCCAGCGCCCTCTGCTGGCCATATGGCTGCAGTTCCCAGCCTGCCAGGTCCACCTTAGACCCAAATGAGGGGTCACAGCTAGATGGAGTCACAGGGCCAAATGTCAGGCCTGATTCCCTCACGAGAGGCATGACCTTGACCACGTCACTCTCTTTCCACTCCAATTTTAAACGGTAGCAGTGATCTCACTTCCCTCACAGGTTGTTATGAGGACAGAACCAGAACCGCACAGAGGCTGGCACAGAGCAAGTGCTCAGGACACGACCCGCCTGGTCCAGCCCTTTAGTTTACTGTTGGGGAAACTGAGGCCCAGAGAAAGGGAATGGGCTCGTTAATGGTAGGTTCCGATTTGAACCCAGACTTTCGGTCCCTCAGCCACACCACACAGTCTCATTTCTAACAGCACAGAGCAATGCTACCTGCTCTGATGGTGCTCAGACGGATTCTCATGGGTCCTAAGTTAATCAGCAGCTACAACCGAAGAAGTTCATACACCTCAGTCTGGCACACCAGTTGTTACGGGCTGAACTGTGAGCCCCCAAAATGTGTATGCTGAAATCGCCACCCCCAACTCCTCAGAATGTGACTGCATTTGAAGACAGGGTCTTTAAACAGATTGGATTAACAGGAAGTCGTGAGAGAGGGTGCTAACCCAATGTGACTGATGTCCTGATAAGAAGAGGAGATCAGGGCACAGTGAGCAGGGAGGCCAGGTGGGGACTTGGGGAGAAGACCACCGGCAACAAGCCAAGCGGGGAGGCCTCAGAGGAAATCATGCCTGTTGATGTCTTGACCTTGGCCCTCTGGCCTCCAAATCCGCGAGGAAATTAATCCTGTTGTTTAGGTCACTCCCCCTGTGCTATCTGTACTGCAGACCCCACAGACAAGCACAGAGGCGCTCTTCAGTCTGGCCTCAGCGGATTCTCAGGCCGTTTCCATCTCGTGCCCATGAGCACACACCTGCTCCCATAACATCAGCCTGCTTCCCCTCAACACCTCCATCACACCCGTCCCCGCCCACCCCACCTGCAGACGTACCCTCCTCCTCTGCACCTGCTGAAATCCGGCCCACAGAGGGGCACTGGGTGAGGCCATCCCAGCCATCCTAGGCTACTGCTTGAGTATAATCTCTTCCTTTTGGTTCATAAACTATCTCATGCATGATTAGAAATAATAACAGTGGCAACAGTTGTTCACTGAGCTCCTACGATGTGTAAAATATTGCCATAGGAATTTTGTAGACATATCATCTATTACTCTTCAACAAAATATTATAATCTGCATCTTATAGAGGAGAAAATGGAGACTCAGGGAAGTGTAGTTTCTTACCCACGTTTTGGTGGTTTGTAGGGGGTGATTTGCATCTAAGTCATCATTTGTTTTTCGTCCATCTTTGTTCTTTGGCCTGTGTGGGCCTCCCAGTGCAGTGGCCTCTCTCGTCACAGAGCACCGGCTCTGGGCACATGCGCTCCAGAGTGCTGGCTCCTAATTGGACACACCTGTCCAGCAGCTTTGCAGCACATGGGATCTTCCCAGATGAGGGATCGAACCCATTCCCCTTGCAAGGCAAATTCTTTACCCACTGGACCACCAGGGAAGCCCCACGTCTAGGAGTTTTGATAAATGGTGAAGTCATAATACAAATTCAAGTCTGTCTGATTCCAGGCTTCTTTCTTTTTTAAAAAAAGCAGTCCCTCAAACCTTATCTTCTTACTGTTTGTCACAGACAGATTTAACTTTCAGGTGTCACCTCCTTCTTTCTCACATCTTTGGGGTTCCAGAGCCCCCTAATACCACATTGTCCTAATGTCCCCTCACCAGAACTCTCTGAGGATCCTGTCTGGATATGTAGATTCCTGGGTGCAATCCACATCCTGATGTTCTGTTTCCTAAACCTGGAAGGAGACTCAAAGTTTGCACCAATTTGTGTTTAACCAACACAATTATAATATATTCTAACATATTGTGCAATGTGATGATGTGACACACATGTGGATAAAAAGGGAGTCCCACCATCAAGCTAATTCATCCACCTACCACATGGTACTCCTTATACTGGACCATGCTGCCTTTCTTATGGGGCTCACTAGAAAAATGTCTGTCGAGTGACTATATGACCATACTTCATCAACAACTACCCTCCAGCTGTCTCCAGCAACTAGACAGCTCTCACATGACTATCCCAGGACACAGCCAGCAGCACAGCACCTTCAGAGAAACTGAACTCCACCTCCTGTGTCAGAATCAGGGTGCAAATTGGTGTCCAGGCCAGGCCACCAGATGCCAGCAGCCTGGCCCTAGCAGGGAATCACTTCCACACCAGAGGCAACTGCCTGAGTCTGTCTCAGGTGAGGCGTGAGGAGGCAGCCTCAGATCCCTGACAACCCGGCCCACGGCTCTGTCCCCAGGCCCTCGTCCTACTCATCAGCCACATCTGGGACGTGAAGGGCCTCTACGTACCTGTAGCAGTTGTTGTGGAATTTGTTGTAGGAAGAGAGCGTGATCAGGCCTCCCCAAGCAGCAGATAAAGAGAAGAAAATCTGAGTGGCCGCGTCTTTCCACACCTGGCCGGCAAAAGAGGGGAAGATACAAGTTCACTGAGGGAGGTTGGCTGGGGGGAAGGGAGGCTTCCTATACACACCCTCTGGCAGGGGGAGGTGGGAAAGCAGTCAGGACAAGATGACTCTGGCGCCGACATAGATGAGAAACAGACACAGTCATTTGCACTGGAAGCTAAAAGGGCAGTGAATGACCTGGGAGACCCTAACTCCATTCTAATCAAAGGAGAGGAACTCAATAAGCAATGCACACATTTCATACTGGCAAGCCCTACCATATAAAACTATGCAGACCAGGACAGTCCTTCCTTTAGCTAGAAAACCTCTCAGAAACTCAGTTTGCAACAGCAAAACTATTCCTGGAGACAAAAGCAAAACCTTTTACAGCTGACATTCCTACAGACTACACTTTACCAAAAACCTGAAATTCTCTAGCCCCCCCATCCAAGTAAACCAAGCTCTATGCCACGCCACAGTGGGTTTTACAGTGCCCCCTCCTCCTTGAACCTGGCTGGCAGCACCTCTTGGTTGTCGTGGAAATTTCTTTGAATTGTCTTCATAAAACTCCAGAAGGCTATGGAAGAGTATGAGCTAGAAATGTACATGACTTGATATGGACATCCTATCGTTTTTATAAATTAAAGCTGATTTTTAAGTTGTGCTTATCCTATGCAAAGAGATAGTTCAAGTAAGTGCTGGCCAAATCTGTGCCTGCCCCCAAACTCTGTTCTCTCATGCTCCTTAGGAACAATGTTGTGGTTTATTTAAAGGCAGCCATCCGTCCAGCTGAATGACCGCCTCCCAGAGCCAAGCGGAGGTGCTGCTGAGAGCAGATCATCACAGGACTTAGTTTCTGCCCAGTGAGGAGAAAAATCAAGCGTGATGTGGAGCTTCTGGGGTTTCTCCTCTTTGAAGGAGGGGAGGGTGTTCTACCCCTTCCGCACTGCCTTGGGCTACCTGGAAGGCTGGCTGGAGCTCCGGCAGCTGTTCAGTAGCTCTTCGCTGGGATGGTGGGGCAGAAAGGAGCCTGGCACTCTCTGGAGCCAGCCAACCAGTGCGTGACTCTCTACCGCTAGACGGCTGGCCTACCTCCAAGTGAAACAAACTTTTGCTTAAGCTGCCATTCTCCGGAGGTTCTGGCATTACTTGCAAATTCAACCCTAGCTATGCTTTCTTAACATCTGGAAAAGCAGATTTTTCTTAGAAAACTATTTCTTATGAAAAATCAACTCCTCACATGGAGTTCTAAGGGTTGAGGATTGTGGGGGGAAGTTATTTTTTTTACTTTTTTCACTGAAGGATAGTAGCTTTACAGAGCTATGTTGTTTACTGCCAAACATCAGCATGAATCAGCCACAGGCATATGTGTGTTCCCTCCCTCTTGAACTTCTCCCGTCTCCTAGGGGCTGAGGATTTTAGACCCGTAAGACTTAAAAACTTCTCTTCAGACCAGGACAGTCGCTACTCAGAAACTCAGTTTGCAACAGCAAAACTATTCCTGGAGACAAAAGCAAAACCTTTACAGCTGACATTCCTACAGACTACACTTTACCAAAAACCTGAAATTCTCTAGCCCCCCCATCCAAGTAAACCAAGCTCTATGCCACGCCACAGTGGGTTTTACAGTGCCCCCTCCTCCTTGAACCTGGCTGGCAGCACCTCTTGGTTGTCGTGGAAATTTCTTTGAATTGTCTTCATAAAACTCCAGAAGGCTATGGAAGAGTATGAGCTAGAAATGTACATGACTTGATATGGACATCCTATCGTTTTTATAAATTAAAGCTGATTTTTAAGTTGTGCTTATCCTATGCAAAGAGATAGTTCAAGTAAGTGCTGGCCAAATCTGTGCCTGCCCCCAAACTCTGTTCTCTCATGCTCCTTAGGAACAATGTTGTGGTTTATTTAAAGGCAGCCATCCGTCCAGCTGAATGACCGCCTCCCAGAGCCAAGCGGAGGTGCTGCTGAGAGCAGATCATCACAGGACTTAGTTTCTGCCCAGTGAGGAGAAAAATCAAGCGTGATGTGGAGCTTCTGGGGTTTCTCCTCTTTGAAGGAGGGGAGGGTGTTCTACCCCTTCCGCACTGCCTTGGGCTACCTGGAAGGCTGGCTGGAGCTCCGGCAGCTGTTCAGTAGCTCTTCGCTGGGATGGTGGGGCAGAAAGGAGCCTGGCACTCTCTGGAGCCAGCCAACCAGTGCGTGACTCTCTACCGCTAGACGGCTGGCCTACCTCCAAGTGAAACAAACTTTTGCTTAAGCTGCCATTCTCCGGAGGTTCTGGCATTACTTGCAAATTCAACCCTAGCTATGCTTTCTTAACATCTGGAAAAGCAGATTTTTCTTAGAAAACATATTTCTTATGAAAAAATCAACTCCTCACATGGAGTTCTAAGGGTTGAGGATTTTGGGGGGAAGTTATTTTTTTTACTTTTTTCACTGAAGGATAGTAGCTTTACAGAGCTATGTTGTTTACTGCCAAACATCAGCATGAATCAGCCACAGGCATATGTGTGTTCCCTCCCTCTTGAACTTCTCTCCCGTCTCCTAGGGGCTGAGGATTTTAGAGTAAGACACGCCCGTACAGCACGTGCTGACGGAAGGTATAAGCGTGTGCTGGCTCTGTGCCCATGGGCCAGAAGTCGTTAAATCTGCTTAAGCCCTTGAAATCATAATTGCTTGTGGCTTGTCTAAGTGCTATTTTTTCCAACCAGCAAAACTCCATTTCCAACGCACTATCATTAGCCACAGATAAGTGGCCTGAGGTGGCCCATAGCGATTCAGGGAATTTCATTCGTCAGTTTAGCCTCCACTGCAACCCTAGATGTAGGAAAGCTATTCCAAGAAACTGAACCGCACCCTTCCCCAGCACCCCCACTGCCCACTTCTCATTAAAAAAAAAAAAAAAAAAAACTTCCTAAGTGCGTAACAGTTCAAAATTACCAGGAGCTTGTAAAGGCAAATAGTGAGCTGCCCCTTGGGAGGAGATCTGACTCCTTCTACTAAACAGAACTCCAGAGGGAGACGCGTCCCCATGGCCTGTTCCCCTGACAGGTACATGATACGTGAAATCCGAGGCCCACCGTGGCATCCGTGAGTTTCTCCCACTTCGGGGTGATGAAGTACCAAATCCCAGCGCCGGCTCCAGGCAGGGTGACTCCTCGGATGAGGAGGATCACGAGCACGACATACGGGAACGTGGCCGTGAAGTACACCACCTGGAAGATCCACCACAGCAGGCAGGAGTGAGCAGACACACACGATGGGACCCAAGGAGCATCAAAGAGGCAATGTATCAGACACAGCGCCTCGTAGGGTAGTTCTACCCAAACCCTTCCCAGACAAGAGACCCAAGAAAGGCACTGGGAACAAAGGTGAGTCTGAGAGAGACAGAAATAAAGTCTCTTGAGGGGACATCCGAGGCTGTGAGGTAAGTCAATAGTGGATAACTCCCTGGAGGACCAACTGAGGGAGAACAGCTATGTGTCCCCTTCTTCCTTAACACCTAACCCACCCTCTGCTTGAGGCCCCAAATTCCACCATTAGTGATTAATTTCTTTACCTTAGGTTTTCCATCCTGTTTATACAAGCACACACTGAGGCAGCCCAGTGACATGAAAGAACCATGATCTCAGAATTAGGTATATTTAGGTTGAAATGAAATCACACCTCTGACACTGAGTAGCTATGAGACTTTAGACAAGTTATTCAGTTCTCTGAATCTTAGCTTCTGCATCTGTACATGGGATAATAGCATCTTTCTTTTAAAAATAATTGTGAAGATTAAATGGGCCCCTAGCATAGCACTTGATTTGTGACAGATGGTCATTAAATGCACCTAAGCTCAACGAGCATTTATCAAGGGCCTACTATAAACTGGGAGCTGTTCCAAGTCCTAGATGTGTCAAGATGAAGGAACTCAACCTAGGAGACCCAGAGACAACATCTGAACAATGGCTGAGCAAAGCCAAACAGGACACTGAGAAGTCAATGGGAGGGCACTGTGCCCAACCGTGGAGCTTACAAAAAAGATACATGGAGATGATACACAAGCTGGATCTTAAGAGACCAAGTGCAATGTGAAGGGGGTGAAGCCCAGCAGAAAGGTAAGGAAGAAAGGGGGCAAGGCAGGAGTGAGGGCAAGGCTCTAAGCTCACTAGGACCACAGCAGAGCTGTGGCTAAGATCCATGGGGTGCTGGAGACATGGACCAGATTGTTGAGGCCCTGAGTGCCAGCCAAAGGATGCTCCTGGACTTGGAACAAGAGGGAAGAACCAGAGCCAAGAAACATTCAGGAAATAGTATCAACAGAATCTGGAGCTTGTGGTTAAATGGGAATGAGGGGAAGCTCCCTCCTTATCTGTCAGCCAAACCTCGGAGTGCAGAAAGGGCTGGGACCAGGACTCAGTAGATGAGAGAAGAGCAGGCTGGGAGAGCTCGGGCTATGCACTCTAACAACCCTGAGTTCAAATCCCAGATCCACCACCTAATGAGCTGGGCCACATGGGGAAGTGACTTAAACTTCCTGAGCCTCAGCATCCACACCTGCAAAGCAGTGATAAGAACAGCATCTTCCTCATGGGGCTTTGGAAGAGCACAGTGGAAGTGAACCCTTTTTGGAAGCCCCAAATACCACCATTAGTGATTAATTTCTTTACCTTAGGTTTTCCATCCTGTTTATACAAGCACACACTGAGGCAGCCCAGTGACATGAAAGAACCATGATCTCAGAATTAGGTATATTTAGGTTGAAATGAAATCACACCTCTGACACTGAGTAGCTATGAGACTTTAGACAAGTTATTCAGTTCTCTGAATCTTAGCTTCTGCATCTGTACATGGGATAATAGCATCTTTCTTTTAAAAATAATTGTGAAGATTAAATGGGCCCCTAGCATAGCACTTGATTTGTGACAGATGGTCATTAAATGCACCTAAGCTCAACGAGCATTTATCAAGGGCCTACTATAAACTGGGAGCTGTTCCAAGTCCTAGATGTGTCAAGATGAAGGAACTCAACCTAGGAGACCCAGAGACAACATCTGAACAATGGCTGAGCAAAGCCAAACAGGACACTGAGAAGTCAATGGGAGGGCACTGTGCCCAACCGTGGAGCTTACAAAAAAGATACATGGAGATGATACACAAGCTGGATCTTAAGAGACCAAGTGCAATGTGAAGGGGGTGAAGCCCAGCAGAAAGGTAAGGAAGAAAGGGGGCAAGGCAGGAGTGAGGGCAAGGCTCTAAGCTCACTAGGACCACAGCAGAGCTGTGGCTAAGATCCATGGGGTGCTGGAGACATGGACCAGATTGTTGAGGCCCTGAGTGCCAGCCAAAGGATGCTCCTGGACTTGGAACAAGAGGGAAGAACCAGAGCCAAGAAACATTCAGGAAATAGTATCAACAGAATCTGGAGCTTGTGGTTAAATGGGAATGAGGGGAAGCTCCCTCCTTATCTGTCAGCCAAACCTCGGAGTGCAGAAAGGGCTGGGACCAGGACTCAGTAGATGAGAGAAGAGCAGGCTGGGAGAGCTCGGGCTATGCACTCTAACAACCCTGAGTTCAAATCCCAGATCCACCACCTAATGAGCTGGGCCACATGGGGAAGTGACTTAAACTTCCTGAGCCTCAGCATCCACACCTGCAAAGCAGTGATAAGAACAGCATCTTCCTCATGGGGCTTTGGAAGAGCACAGTGGGACAAGGCATACAACACAGAATAGGCCTGGAGGCCCTGGAAAAAAGTGTCGCTTCCATCTTGCCTACGAACCACAGTCCTGAATTTAATAACCCCAGCCAACCCTCTGCTCATGAGCCGGTTACCCCCCGCCCCCAAAGTGCATTAGAGAACACTTGGAAGGATGAGGTTAAGCGTCCATCCTGGACCACCAAACCCTCCCTCCTCCATGGCTGGTGGAGGCATAGACAGCCGGCTGAGCGCCGTTGGTTCAGAGCCCCTCTGTGCCCCCATAGTCTCCCATCCTGGGCACTGAGAACACCTGCCCCCAGAAGGGAGACAGAGCCCCATCACACACTGGCTGCACAGATCCCATGTCCTGGCAGGAGGCTCCAGCCTGGCAGTGAATGGCAGGTGCTGGGATTTCAGGATAGGAGACCTGATTCAAGGACTTAGAAAGGAAGACTTAGGGGAAAGTTAGGCGTGAGATGAAGATAAAACTCTTGGGGTTACTTACACACTCAATAAATACGCCCACATGCATACATATGGAGACTTATTTTTGAGCATCTACTGTGCTCCAGGCACATGCTAGGAGGGTGGCTGGTGAGAGGGCTGTGTCAAACGGGTAGACAGGGAAGACCTCACTGAGAAGTTGCCCAGGACTTGAAGGAAGTGAGAGTGAGCCAACTGGAAACCTGAGAGAACATTCCAGACAGAGGGAACCACAGGAATAAAGACCCTAAGAAGAGAGTGTGCCTACCTTCTGGGAGTCAGTAGGGCTGGGCAAGGAGCCGAGATCTGGCGCTGCCTTAAATTTCACAGCCTCGGCACTTGCCTGTCACCCCAGGTCTGGCGCTGGTGTGTGGAGTGATGCACTCAAGTTGTTGATGGGAACTGGTGGTGTAACCTGAATGAGAGGGGCAGGCTGGGAGAGCTCGGGCTATGCACTCTAACAACCCTGAGTTCAAATCCCAGATCCACCACCTAATGAGCTGGGCCACATGGGGAAGTGACTTAAACTTCCTGAGCCTCAGCATCCACACCTGCAAAGCAGTGATAAGAACAGCATCTTCCTCATGGGGCTTTGGAAGAGCACAGTGGGACAAGGCATACAACACAGAATAGGCCTGGAGGCCCTGGAAAAAAGTGTCGCTTCCATCTTGCCTACGAACCACAGTCCTGAATTTAATAACCCCAGCCAACCCTCTGCTCATGAGCCGGTTACCCCCCGCCCCCAAAGTGCATTAGAGAACACTTGGAAGGATGAGGTTAAGCGTCCATCCTGGACCACCAAACCCTCCCTCCTCCATGGCTGGTGGAGGCATAGACAGCCGGCTGAGCGCCGTTGGTTCAGAGCCCCTCTGTGCCCCCATAGTCTCCCATCCTGGGCACTGAGAACACCTGCCCCCAGAAGGGAGACAGAGCCCCATCACACACTGGCTGCACAGATCCCATGTCCTGGCAGGAGGCTCCAGCCTGGCAGTGAATGGCAGGTGCTGGGATTTCAGGATAGGAGACCTGATTCAAGGACTTAGAAAGGAAGACTTAGGGGAAAGTTAGACGTGAGATGAAGATAAAACTCTTGGGGTTACTTACACACTCAATAAATACGCCCACATGCATACATATGGAGACTTATTTTTGAGCATCTACTGTGCTCCAGGCACATGCTAGGAGGGTGGCTGGTGAGAGGGCTGTGTCAAACGGGTAGACAGGGAAGACCTCACTGAGAAGTTGCCCAGGACTTGAAGGAAGTGAGAGTGAGCCAACTGGAAACCTGAGAGAACATTCCAGACAGAGGGAACCACAGGAATAAAGACTCTAAGAAGGGAGTGTGCCTACCTTCTGGGAGTCAGTAGGGCTGGGCAAGGAGCCCGAGATCTGGCGCTGCCTTAAATTTCACAGCCTCGGCACTTGCCTGTCACCCCAGGTCTGGCGCTGGTGTGTGGAGTGATGCACTCAAGTTGTTGATGGGAACTGTGGTGAACTGAAAGAGTGAACAGTTTTGTGTCTAAATCCTGCGGATGCCTCCAATGTGAGTCAGGTGTTCGTGGAGGTTTTATCACAGCTAGTCTTCCTGTGTTGAGGGGTTCAGAATGAACCTGTGTCAGGATGGACTGTCAGAGGAATGAAACTTGAACGGTAATGAATTACACTTGGCAGGAGTGACAGTGACAGGTGGATCTGAGCCTGCTGGCCTGACACCTGGTGGCATCTCCTCACAATGGAAGCCCTGAACAGGTGGTAAAGCCACCTCCCTTCCAAGCCTGTGCCAGCTAATTAGGCTAGCTCTGTGTCCTTGCCATAACTCTCAGGCAGAGCAGTGCTCCCAAGGTCAGATGGGCTGTGTTTGACCTTCAGGTTGCCTGCTGGTCACCCCTAACTCCAGAATTCCAGCTGCTCAAAGGGAGACTGAGGTCTCATAGGAGGCAACTGCCCACTGCTGTTTCCCAGGACCCTGAACAAGCAAATCTGAGCTTATCTTCCTGCAAGAGAAGAAGGACCTCTGTTGCTTAGAAATGACAGTCGTGGGACTTTCCTGGTGGCACAGTGGATAAGAATTTGCCTACCAATGCTGGAGACTCAGGTTTGATCCCCGATCCAGGAAGATCCCACATGTCTCAGCAATTAAGCCCATGTGCTGCAACTCCTGAAGCCCATGTACCCTAGGGCACACAAGCCACAACTACTGAGCACACGTGCCCAGAGCCGGCACTTCCCGACAGGGTAAGCCATTGTATGATGCACCACAATGAAGAGTAGCCCCCACTGGCTGCAGCTAGAGAAAGCCCTTGCAAAGCAATGAAGATCCAGCATAGCCACAAATAAAATATAATTTTAAAAAAAAGAAAAGAAATGACAGTCATGGTGGAACTTCAATCACAAAGGAGCCTGCTCTAATGAAGAGCTGTTACTGTGCTTCCAAACAAAGTTTCCTGTTGATGCGCACACACCCCAGGGCGGGAAAATAAACCGGGACGTTTTATTCTGGCAGTGTTCCTAATTTTTTAAAAATTAATTATTGATCCCTATTTGGAAATCTTCCTCAATGAAGCAGAAAGATAAGTTAGCAGATCTAAAAGAAAAGGTTACCTGTGGAGGGCTACTCAAAAATCCCCGTTTCAGAGAGAGCCCATGAAATCTAGCACAGATTCACTTCTAAGTCAACGCCAACAACCGGTTGTAGCATCATCGCCCCTGAACAACACAGACTGATCAACAAAGAGGGATTTCAGAGAATATTTACTCTAACCCCTGCATTTGCAGATGTGGTACATGCGACCCAGGTGACTCCTGGGACTTGCCCAACCAGCCGTGAGAGCTGAGGATAGAGAGCCGGCTGGGGCAGGAGGGCAAGGGCCCTGGCTCGCAGCAGGGGGACTTTCATTCCCAGGTGCAAATGATGAGTCCAGAATTCTGCATTTCCATATTCCTAACAGACCCCCCTTGGGAACCAATGTCACGTAGTGGAAAGAGCCTAGGTTTTAAAGGGAAACACCTGGGTTCAAATCCCAGGTCTGCCACTTAACAGCTGTATGACCTCAGGCAATTTACTCTGAAGCACCTCATCTTCTCCATCTCTAAAATGGGAAAAAATGTCCTTACCTAGCAGTTCTTTGGGCAGACGGAATGCACTAACACAGGCGTACTGCCTGGCACACAGAGTGCCCCTCATTACAGTCGTGGGACTTTCCTGGTGGCACGGGGAAATTCCCATGTGACTCAGGTTTGATCCCCGATCCAGGAAGATCCCACATGTCTCAGCAATTAAGCCCATGTGCTGCAACTCCTGAAGCCCATGTACCCTAGGGCACACAAGCCACAACTACTGAGCACACGTGCCCAGAGCCGGCACTTCCCGACAGGGTAAGCCATTGTATGATGCACCACAATGAAGAGTAGCCCCCACTGGCTGCAGCTAGAGAAAGCCCTTGCAAAGCAATGAAGATCCAGCATAGCCACAAATAAAATATAATTTTAAAAAAAAGAAAAGAAATGACAGTCATGGTGGAACTTCAATCACAAAGGAGCCTGCTCTAATGAAGAGCTGTTACTGTGCTTCCAAACAAAGTTTCCTGTTGATGCGCACACACCCCAGGGCGGGAAAATAAACCGGGACGTTTTATTCTGGCAGTGTTCCTAATTTTTTAAAAATTAATTATTGATCCCTATTTGGAAATCTTCCTCAATGAAGCAGAAAGATAAGTTAGCAGATCTAAAAGAAAAGGTTACCTGTGGAGGGCTACTCAAAAATCCCCGTTTCAGAGAGAGCCCATGAAATCTAGCACAGATTCACTTCTAAGTCAACGCCAACAACCGGTTGTAGCATCATCGCCCCTGAACAACACAGACTGATCAACAAAGAGGGATTTCAGAGAATATTTACTCTAACCCCTGCATTTGCAGATGTGGTACATGCGACCCAGGTGACTCCTGGGACTTGCCCAACCAGCCGTGAGAGCTGAGGATAGAGAGCCGGCTGGGGCAGGAGGGCAAGGGCCCTGGCTCGCAGCAGGGGGACTTTCATTCCCAGGTGCAAATGATGAGTCCAGAATTCTGCATTTCCATATTCCTAACAGACCCCCCTTGGGAACCAATGTCACGTAGTGGAAAGAGCCTAGGTTTTAAAGGGAAACACCTGGGTTCAAATCCCAGGTCTGCCACTTAACAGCTGTATGACCTCAGGCAATTTACTCTGAAGCACCTCATCTTCTCCATCTCTAAAATGGGAAAAAATGTCCTTACCTAGCAGTTCTTTGGGCAGACGGAATGCACTAACACAGGCGAAGCGTACTGCCTGGCACACAGAGTGCTCAACAAAATTCCATTTCTCGAGATAGCTATTATCATTGCGCTGTGGGAATGGGGGATACTGCAGGGGGGCTGTGAGACAGACTGGAGAGGTGGGGTGGGGAGAGTTAGAGGGGGGTGGAGGAGGGAGGGGTCAGAGATATACATATGACTAATCTGGGATTATACATATCTGTAAACAACAAAACTTTGTAAAAGCAAAAACTAAAATAAAAATAATAATAAAAAAAGAAATTAAAAAAAAATCCTCTTTCTCTTCCTGTTCTCCCACCAGACCCTCTGTCTTCAAGATGTCAGCGTGGCAGTCAGTCAATCATTATCAGAAAAATTAACAGAGCTCATGTGAACTAAGAACTGACTGCATGCCAGGTAATGTATATGCATTCTCTCACCTAGTCTTAAAACAGCTCTGCGAGGGATGTACCATTATCCCCACTTTACAGATGAGGAAACTGAGGTCCCCATGGTTAATTAACTTGTTCAGAGTTACACAACTAGAAAGAGATAAAGAAGGGATTTGAACTCAGATTGGTCCGACTTTAAAGCCCCTTCCTCACGTCACCAGCAAGGCCGCTGTTCTCATCCTCCTTGCCTATCACCTCTTCTGCCAGTCGCACCGGCTAGCCCATCCTCTAGAGACCTGTCTGTCCACTTTGATTATGGCTGAAGTTGTTCTCTCTCCATCTCTAGCTGTAAGTGATGATCCTGCCAGCTCAACTTTGGCTGAACAAAGATGTAGCCACTCTTGCTAAACAGTCTCTTGGTTGGCCCTTTACTCCCATTCCAAGTTCAGTTCCAAGTCACGGAAGGAGAAGAGCCCAGGAAACCCTCAGGACGCCTGGGATGTTACCGTCAGGGTCATGTTAGTATTTCCCCATCTTCCTGTCACCCTAGAAAAACAATTGCTCCAGGTTCATAATACTCATTCAGAGCCAGCAGGGTCCTCAGGGGTCATGTGATCCCAGCTCTCATTTTATGGAGGGGGAAGCTGAGGTCAGAAAGGAAAAGTGTCCCCAACTCAGCCAGCAAGCTTTCTGATAGAATCATGTTAGGGCCAGCAGGTCTTAGACATAGCCTAGTCCAATTGCCTTCCCTTTAGAAATGAGAAAACCAAAGGTTCCTGAAATAGCTAGCTAAGGTAAGGAAAACCTGCTTTTCGCTTATTGGCAAAAAGATAAATAAAAGCTAAGGACAAATCTGAAGACCAGCCAGGTTTCATGACCCAAGTGGAGATGTCCCTACAGAGAAAACACCAAGGGAAGGGCCAGGGGACTAGATCCCAGGTCCCCTCACCCCTAGTCTGGCTCTCTGCCCAGCTGATGTCATTTAAGGGCCCCACCTGGCTCAGGTGACCCTCACCAAGCTGCCAGAATTCACCATTCAAGCCCGGGCAGAAGATTATATGCAGGCCACCAGAAAGAATTGTTATCAAAAGGCCCTCACGATCTTGTCCTTGTGTCTGGAGAGAAATCAGACTGCTCTCTCAGTGGCTGATGAGCGCCAGATGTGGGTGACTGGTGGCAGCTGGGAAGCATGCCCAGGAGGTGAGACCCTCACTGGCACTGACCCTCACTCCTGTGAAGCTGGATCCTTCCAAACTGGTTGTTTCTCATTGTGATCACAGTAACCCCTGACCTGGACAACTGGACCACGTCAACATCCACAACCTAAGTCCACGTCAAAGACCACAAACTCCACAAAGACCACCTCAGGGTCCACCATCACATTCTGTTCCTGAGGCCTTTGAGACATTTTGGGCTTCATTCTGAAATTTGCGAATGACTCTTGAGATGATTAAACATCAGTGGTTATCACCAAAGCTATTGGTTAACCATTTAATGAGGGTGTTGTAAAGCAGCAGGAGGGTGAGAGGAAGCACGGCACTCTCACCACCAGGTCTGCCAGGCCCTGGATCTGAGCCTGGGGCGGGGGCTTCGCCTCCTCCAAAGGGCCCACCAAACAACTGCCTAGAGAGAGGCCGAGCATGTGCTTGACTAAAACTCCACTGGCAGGACCACCGCCCTTCAGTGCTGGGGCAGGTGGGGCCGGAGAGGGTTAGGCTCAGGTAGGAGAAAGAGCATGAAAGGTGGCGTGGTCAGCAGTCAGGAGAAGCAATCCGCTTTGCAATTTTGATCTTTTCCCAGCTTCTTGGGAGGAGCAGGAATGGAGCGGGCTCCCAGACCAAGAAGAAAAAAGCCAGAGCAGCCGTCCTGGAGTTTCGGGGAGTGACTGAATTGTATCGGAGATTCCCATCTGCTGAATGAAGGGTCTGATAGGAAAGGAAGGGAACTCACCACTGAGCCCCCACCACTTTTAGGAGCCCTGAGACTATCTGTCTCATTTAACCCTTATCTCTTCCCAGTGCCTTTTGGCTGCTCCACAACACAACCACCCCTGGGTGTCCCAGAGCTTTCTCTCAGGTAAACACAAGATCTTACTTTTCCCGAGGTCTTGATTCCATTTGCCAGGGTGTCACATTCCCGGCAAAATAGCAGGCCACCAGAAAGAATTGTTATCAAAAGGCCCTCACGATCTTGTCCTTGTGTCTGGAGAGAAATCAGACTGCTCTCTCAGTGGCTGATGAGCGCCAGATGTGGGTGACTGGTGGCAGCTGGGAAGCATGCCCAGGAGGTGAGACCCTCACTGGCACTGACCCTCACTCCTGTGAAGCTGGATCCTTCCAAACTGGTTGTTTCTCATTGTGATCACAGTAACCCCTGACCTGGACAACTGGACCACGTCAACATCCACAACCTAAGTCCACGTCAAAGACCACAAACTCCACAAAGACCACCTCAGGGTCCACCATCACATTCTGTTCCTGAGGCCTTTGAGACATTTTGGGCTTCATTCTGAAATTTGCGAATGACTCTTGAGATGATTAAACATCAGTGGTTATCACCAAAGCTATTGGTTAACCATTTAATGAGGGTGTTGTAAAGCAGCAGGAGGGTGAGAGGAAGCACGGCACTCTCACCACCAGGTCTGCCAGGCCCTGGATCTGAGCCTGGGGCGGGGGCTTCGCCTCCTCCAAAGGGCCCACCAAACAACTGCCTAGAGAGGCCGAGCATGTGCTTGACTAAAACTCCACTGGCAGGACCACCGCCCTTCAGTGCTGGGGCAGGTGGGGCCGGAGAGGGTTAGGCTCAGGTAGGAGAAAGAGCATGAAAGGTGGCGTGGTCAGCAGTCAGGAGAAGCAATCCGCTTTGCAATTTTGATCTTTTCCCAGCTTCTTGGGAGGAGCAGGAATGGAGCGGGCTCCCAGACCAAGAAGAAAAAAGCCAGAGCAGCCGTCCTGGAGTTTCGGGGAGTGACTGAATTGTATCGGAGATTCCCATCTGCTGAATGAAGGGTCTGATAGGAAAGGAAGGGAACTCACCACTGAGCCCCCACCACTTTTAGGAGCCCTGAGACTATCTGTCTCATTTAACCCTTATCTCTTCCCAGTGCCTTTTGGCTGCTCCACAACACAACCACCCCTGGGTGTCCCAGAGCTTTCTCTCAGGTAAACACAAGATCTTACTTTTCCCGAGGTCTTGATTCCTTTTGCCAGGGACGCATATACAATCACCCAAGCCAGGAAGAGGCAGAAGGCCAGTGGCCACCTGATCTCACCAGGATACTCAATCCCTGCAGAAATCTTCAGCACAAAGTACCTGTGGGTTGAAAGGAAAGAAGTTGGGGAGGAAGGGAGGCAGGGAAGGGAAGGAGGACGTGGGGGAGGTAACCGCCTGTAGGCTTTATCTTCCTGCAGAGTCAGGAGCCTGGAACAAAATCCCAGCATTCCCTGCCCGCCCCATCGGGGCCTGAGCAGATCAGGCTGCGAGGGGGCTGCCGAGCTGGGCTCCTGCCCACAGCTGTCTGCGGTGAGACCAACTGAATTCACTCTGTTTTTAATTAATTATAGCCCTAAATGACCTCAGCGGTAAGGAACCTGTCTGCAGTGCAGGAGACACAGGAGGTGCGAGTTTGATCCCTGGCTCGGGAACATCCCTGGAGGAAGACAGGGAGCCCACTACAGGATTCCTCCCTGGAGAAAGACGGGCTGCAGTCCATAGGGCTGCAAAACGTCAGACGCAACTGAAGCGACCTAGAAAGCTCAATGTCCTACTGTACAGCACAAGGAACTCAGTATTTTGAAATAACCTATATGGGAAAATACTCTGGAAAAGAATGTATATGTGCATGTGTGTAACTGAATCACTGAGCTGCACATCTGAAATTAACATGACGTTGTTATTCAACTATACTTCAACTTTAAAAAATCAGTTATGTCCCCGGGCAGGCTCTGAACAAGCCCACGTCAGCTCCACGTCATCAGCAGCCGCCCTGGAGCAGTGTCAACAAATTCAACAGCATCAGGGGTCCTGGTGTAGGCCCCCCAACAGGCATTATGGAGGCTGATGTCTGTCCATCAGGACACATCACTCACAAAAACTCTACACTCTCAAGGATTTTTGTGTGTTTCTGTATGGTTCTACCCTTTTATGAGACTGCATCCCAATAGTTTTTATATAACTTTTAAAAATCAGTAAAATATGGGCCCTGAGGTTTGGGAGCCGAGACTGCTCCCAGCCGTGGTGACTTCTACCCTGCCCTTGAGCCCAGCTGGTCCCGGCTCAACCAGGAGGGGTGCTGCTCGCTCTGCTCCCCTTGATAGGGTCAGGACTCACTCTGATAAAATTTAAAAAAAAAAAAAAATGGTGCATTTTAGTTCAGATTGCGATGGGCATGTCCCAAGGCTGAAGGTGGCTGACATGTAAATGTGGGGCTAGCTGGGCCCCACTCAAGGATGATCCAAAGGCCATCTGCAAACAGACCAGCTGCAAACAGAAGGGAGCCGGTGTTCAACTGCAGCGGCTGCTGGCACCCATGTGGAAACTGAAGCCACCCTGGCCTGCCTGACAACCTCCATATCCCTGGCCAGAGGGCAAACGGGCACCCTCACCCCGGGGAGCAGGAGGCTGCAGCAGGGACCGTGAGCTATGAGGACAGACAGGACAATCCCCTCAGCTCTGCGACAACCAAGTCACAAGGCTGTGTGTGTAGGTGGGTGTCTTTCTGTGACCTGAGCCAGCGGCCAGCCAGCCAGCATCCAGACTCTGCAACAGGGGTTCCCAAGCTCCAGAATCTAACGCTCGATGATCTGAGGTGGAGTTGATGTAACAAGAATAGAAATGAAGTGCACAGTAAATGCTGTGCCCTTGAATCATCTTGAAAGTCTGAGACTAACTGTCTTCCACAAAACTGGTCCCTGGTTTCAGAGGGGTCGGGGACCGCTGCTCTAGAGGGCTGCAGCCGGGAGAGCTGAGTGTCCTGACCCTACCAAGGGGAGCAGAGCGAGCAGCACCCCTCCTGGTCGAGCCGGGACCAGCTGGGCTCAAGGGCAGGGTAGAAGTCACCACGGCTGGGAGCAGTCTCAGCTCCCAAACCTCAGGGCCCATATTTCCCAAGCACTGAAAAGGATCCGCCAACCGCCATGTCTCCACCCGGCAATGGGCAGGCCATCTAGTCAAAGATTCCACAGCCCCTTGGCCTTCTCAACCACTCCATGGTCGAGAAGGGACTTCGGACAGATCCTGAGAAGTTCTTGCTAACAGTCCCGCTGGGAAACTGAGACTGGTCCCAGAGGATTCGCAAAGCCACCAAAAGCAGATTTGCCAATCACTCTATGATACACCTGACCACGTGGATTATGCGATCAGATTTCAGCCAACCAGGGGCAGGCTCCTTTCTCAACGCTCAGGGTGAATCAAGGTACACCCTCACAAGTCCAAGGTTACCTTCAAAGGGGAATTTTTTCTTCATTCAGCCTAACTGCCCCGTCTGTGTGAAAGATACACATGTGCCCTCAGAGTCCATACGGGAGAGGAAGCTTGGGATAGGAATTAATAGTGCTCAGGAGAACTAGTGTGGACAGGAGTGACCATTTCTTATTATCTACATAGAGGCCACAAATCAGGGGCCCTCTCACATATTCATTTTATTTGACACTAGTGTTTCAATTGGTTTGCTAGCATTTAAAATGAGAGAAACACATAAAAAGTCATATTTGATATCCAACATCTCTCGTCCAACAGAAGCTCTGGCAGCACTGGCCCAGCGGGCAGGGAGGCTGCAGAGGGAGGCAGCCCAGCCCTCTGGTCCACAAGCTGGATATTCACTATGGACTAGGTTTCTCTCAGAAAGTTTTTTTTTTAAATCTTACTTGAAATACTCTTCACTCCCACTGACAAACGTCTTATTGGCCTGGCTGGTGAAGTTCACCATGGTCAAGTTGGGATAGGCAGTCATGCAGAAAGTCGAGTTCTTGATCTGTATTTTGGGATGGTCGTTGATCACGCAGGAATCTGTTCAGGAGAGGATGGAATGAAAACACAGTGTAATCTGTATGGAAAATAGACACGTGTCTTTCTAAAAACTTAAAAGCTAAAAATGTTTGCTAGATATTGGAGAGTCACTTTGGGAAGGCATTAACTGAGCAAAGCCGGGTGCAGATGAACCCCCAAAGTGTGTGTTATTTATCCCAGAGCCCCTCGCACCCCGTCCAGCAGTGCCCGGTGCTGCTAACAAGGGCTCTTCTTCCTGGAGGGCTCTCTACACACTAAGCACTTTACGTCTCTTATCTCCCCTGAGGCTCACAACAGCTGATGCTGGGGTATCACTGACTCCTCTTTAAGATGAGGGAAAAGGGCTCAAAGAAGCGATCAGGTCTTTCTACCAAAATCACACAGCTAATGAGGAAGGGAATCAGGATTCAAACCCACATCCTTATGACTCCATAAAGAATAAAGGGCTTCAGAGATGAATTTGAATCAGAAATAAGCAAACCTTCTGAAGGGCCAGTGCCACAGAAGGGTAATAAGTCCACCCAGAACCCACTGCCTGGCACGACAGCCAGCACACAGAGGTCCCTTGCAATGCCTGCCCTGTGCTTTCTGCACACTGATGAGCTCATGAGCCGGCACCAGTGTTCCTCAATTTCAGGAACAAATCTTTCCACCAGGGCGTACTTGGCAACGTCTGGGGACATTTTCAGTTGTCCTATTTGGGGAACAGGGTGTTCCTGGCATCTAGTGGGTAGAGGCCAGGGATGCCGCTAAACATTCAACAATGCACAGGACAACAGAGAATTAGCCAACCCCGAATGTCAACAGTTCTCACGCTGAGAATGCCTGGCCTAGGCTGGGGTGGGGTCAGGAACTAATCAGATGAATCTTAGCGTGTCAGGCATCTTGCTGGCCTAGCATATTCACTATGGACTAGGTTTCTCTCAGAAAGTTTTTTAAATCTTACTTGAAATACTCTTCACTCCCACTGACAAACGTCTTATTGGCCTGGCTGGTGAAGTTCACCATGGTCAAGTTGGGATAGGCAGTCATGCAGAAAGTCGAGTTCTTGATCTGTATTTTGGGATGGTCGTTGATCACGCAGGAATCTGTTCAGGAGAGGATGGAATGAAAACACAGTGTAATCTGTATGGAAAATAGACACGTGTCTTTCTAAAAACTTAAAAGCTAAAAATGTTTGCTAGATATTGGAGAGTCACTTTGGGAAGGCATTAACTGAGCAAAGCCGGGTGCAGATGAACCCCCAAAGTGTGTGTTATTTATCCCAGAGCCCCTCGCACCCCGTCCAGCAGTGCCCGGTGCTGCTAACAAGGGCTCTTCTTCCTGGAGGGCTCTCTACACACTAAGCACTTTACGCCTCTTATCTCCCCTGAGGCTCACAACAGCTGATGCTGGGGTATCACTGACTCCTCTTTAAGATGAGGGAAAAGGGCTCAAAGAAGCGATCAGGTCTTTCTACCAAAATCACACAGCTAATGAGGAAGGGAATCAGGATTCAAACCCACATCCTTATGACTCCATAAAGAATAAAGGGCTTCAGAGATGAATTTGAATCAGAAATAAGCAAACCTTCTGAAGGGCCAGTGCCACAGAAGGGTAATAAGTCCACCCAGAACCCACTGCCTGGCACGACAGCCAGCACACAGAGGTCCCTTGCAATGCCTGCCCTGTGCTTTCTGCACACTGATGAGCTCATGAGCCGGCACCAGTGTTCCTCAATTTCAGGAACAAATCTTTCCACCAGGGCGTACTTGGCAACGTCTGGGGACATTTTCAGTTGTCCTATTTGGGGAACAGGGTGTTCCTGGCATCTAGTGGGTAGAGGCCAGGGATGCCGCTAAACATTCAACAATGCACAGGACAACAGAGAATTAGCCAACCCCGAATGTCAACAGTTCTCACGCTGAGAATGCCTGGCCTAGGCTGGGGTGGGGTCAGGGAACTAATCAGATGAATCTTAGCGTGTCAGGCATCTTGCTGGAAGCTTTACCAGTTATTATTGCAAAAAAGCTTCAGAAAACCTGGGAGACGCCGATTATTATCCCCATTTTAAATAAGAAAAAAGTGAAGTCTCTGATCGTGTTACAATGTCTCTATGATCATTCGATTGATATTTTAGATAGAGCTCACCAGGATTAATGCCAAAGGATATTTAATTTATAAAGAAGTGAAAGTAACGCTAACAAGAACTACCATATGGCACTTACCATGTACTGTTTTAAATGTCTTATATGTGTTAACTCATTTGAGTCTCACATCTACAAGTAAGGAAACCAGGCACAGAGAAGTGCAGCTGTTTGCCAAGGTCACACAACAGAATCAGGAGGCAAAGTCACTCTCTCTTGGGAGGCTATGCTCTTAATCACTCTACCGGGAAGCAGAGAGCAGAGGGAACATAAACTCAAACACCTTCAAGAGCCAGACTCGTGACACAAATTAGGAAGATACAAAATGGAGGCTAGGGCTTCCCAGTGGTCCAGTGGGTAGAGAGTCTGCCTTGCAGTGCAAGGGGCACCAGTTCAATCCCTGGCCTGGGAAGATCCCACGTGCCGCGGAGCGGCTGGACTGGTGTGTCCAATTACCAGTCAGCACTCTGGAGCGCATGCGCCCAGAGCCGGTGCTCTGCAGTGAGAGAGGCCACTGCTATGGGAGGTCCACACAGGCCAAAGAATAAAAAGATGGATGAAAATTAATATAAATAAAAGAGGCACAATGGGGAAAGGAAAAAAAAAAATTTAATGGAGGGTAAAAACGTGTGGTAAACAGAGAGTGTGACTGGCCCTCTATATCTGCAGATTTAATATCCTCGGATTCAAGCAGCTGCAGCTTGAAATGCCAGTGATGGTTGGCTGAATACTGTTTTCATAGGACGACATCATTTTATACACTGGACTGGAACATCTGCAGACTCGGATCTGAAAGGGCTCTCGGAACCACTCCCGTGAATATCGAGAGACGACTGTACCAGCCAATCGTGTCAACCTTTCCCAGGTGTTCTGAGACAAGATGCAGAAAATCCGGACACTTCCGTGACGTCTCTCCATTTTAAAATATTGGAAATAAGGCCAAATTATCTTTAAACACTGTGAACCAAAAAAAAAAAAACAAAAGAAAAACATGCAGCCTAGCTCTGGCACATGGACTCCCAGTGTATGCTCTCCATGGAGCAGCAGAGGGGGCAAACCTGTGGGCGCAGGAATTCCACTAGCCCTGAGAGCTAGGACAAGTTCCTTTATCTGTCCAAACCTCTGTCATATTATTATGATGATGATTATCTACTTTGAAGGTTGTTCCAAGAACCAAATTAAGTGAGACAGATCGTGAATGAAACAATCTTGTGCAATGCCTAGCACACTGCTGGACTCCATAAAATTTAGCCATAATGCAATTGTCATTGTTACACCTCTTCATGGGATAGGTATCCCTAATCCTCAACATCATCTCTCAATCCCCGTTGCGAGCCATAAAGTAGCTAGTACCTCTCACACAACCCCACTAGAATGTCTCAGAAAACTGGATAAAATTTGAAACAGTAATTATAAAAACCCTTCCCCTCGGATTAGTTCTTTAGATCAGAGGTTTTCTAAACAGCAGTACTACTGACACTTGGGATCAGAAAATTCCCCTGGGGTGGGGGCTGTCCCGTTCATCACAGGGTATTAGCAACACCCCTGGCCTCTGCCCACTGGATGTCAGGAAGATTCAGCGCCCCCGCCCCAGCTGTAACAAGCAAAAATGTAAATGAACACTGCAGAATGTCTCCTGCAGAATGTCTCGGGTTGGAGAGGCACCACTTTCAGAGGTCTCAAAATACCTTCTCATTCAATATTATCTTCTTTAATCAAATAGCAGTTTCCGGGAAATTCTGAGTCCATACCTATCAACTATTTACCGAGGAAGCATCTGTTTCTCCCGGTATGAACCTGAATGAAGACAGTTAAAGCATCATCCATAACCCTTTTCTGTAAATAAGCACCAAAGTTATTCTCTGCTCTCCTGCCACAAATTCCAGTCCCTATGACGGAAGAGATCGCTAACACAGGGGCAAAAGCCAAATCGCTTTCTTCCAAAACTGCCACGGAGAAGCACGTGGACAGCTTCCCTAGACAGCCGTCTCTGAATCACCTGGTCGCTGCTGCAGTACAAGGTCACAGCGTCCCTGCGGCACTGCAGCGGGACTTCCTGCAGCCTCTAGCCTCCTGCAATATTCCTTCCCACCACTGGGCGGCAGGAGCGTGCTTCCCAGCTCACTGAGCCTGCAGGTCCTCCGGCAACGGAACAACCGGCCCTGTCATCAGTGAGCTCTGCGGCCCAGCAACCCAGAACAAAGAACAGCGATACGCATCGTGCTGAACTGGAAGCCTTTCGAATGGGATTCTCTTTAACTGGGGCAATTATGAATAAATGAAAGCACAGGAAAGAGTAAGGAGCAAAGGAATCACCGAATTAAAGTTCTAATGAAAATTAAGCCATTCCAGAAATAGAAATGGTATTTATGTGGTTCCCATTTGATGTCACCCGGCTAGCTCCAAATTTCAAAGAACAGTCTCACTCAGCAGGGCATGAATTAGCCCTTCAGCATTACAAATACCCAGTGCGCTGAATGCTCTTAAGGAAGACAGGCTCTCTCCCAGTACACCTTAGAAATGTGTGGCAAGTTCGGCCTCTATGGGTGGACTGAGCCAGGGTGGGTACAAGGTCCTGGCATCTGAGTGATGAGGGACGGCTCCCAGGCTGTGTGTCCCTAGCAAAGTTCACGGACCAGGGGATATGCCCTTCCCTGCTGTGAAGGAAAGTCATAATGGCATGGGAATCTATCCCCCTGTCCTGGGACAGCTACCCACTCTCACAGGGTAAGGTGGCTATCGGGCTGTCAGGGGCAGGATGAGCCTGGAGGGTCATTTGTGGAGCACTGCCCTAGGGGAAGGAGTTCTTCCACTTCCTCAACGAGGGAAGCCTGGCAGGCTGCAGTTCACCACAAAGAGTCAGACATAACTACTGAATACCAAAAACAAGTCTCTCTCAGTATAGCCATTTGGGAAGCAGCCTGAGACATCATATTCTGGACTCCCTTTTAGGAGGGGGTACACTGTGCAGCATGTGGGATCTTAGTTCCCTGACCAGGGACCGAACCTGTGCCCCCCTGCATTCGAAGCGTGGCGTCTTACCAGTGGATCACCAGGAAGTCCCTGAACTCCCATCTCATCCAGCAGAGAAACGGGGCTATAAGGCTGACTGTGTCTCTTCAAGTCATCCCTTCTAAGTCATCTCAGGACCCCAAAGGATCAATACTTCTGAAAAGGATAACTTGGGCCTGGTTGTGGAACACAGTCAAGTTTCCCCCAGGTCCTCCGGCAACGGAACAACCGGCCCTGTCATCAGTGAGCTCTGCGGCCCAGCAACCCAGAACAAAGAACAGCGATACGCATCGTGCTGAACTGGAAGCCTTTCGAATGGGATTCTCTTTAACTGGGGCAATTATGAATAAATGAAAGCACAGGAAAGAGTAAGGAGCAAAGGAATCACCGAATTAAAGTTCTAATGAAAATTAAGCCATTCCAGAAATAGAAATGGTATTTATGTGGTTCCCATTTGATGTCACCCGGCTAGCTCCAAATTTCAAAGAACAGTCTCACTCAGCAGGGCATGAATTAGCCCTTCAGCATTACAAATACCCAGTGCGCTGAATGCTCTTAAGGAAGACAGGCTCTCTCCCAGTACACCTTAGAAATGTGTGGCAAGTTCGGCCTCTATGGGTGGACTGAGCCAGGGTGGGTACAAGGTCCTGGCATCTGAGTGATGAGGGACGGCTCCCAGGCTGTGTGTCCCTAGCAAAGTTCACGGACCAGGGGATATGCCCTTCCCTGCTGTGAAGGAAAGTCATAATAGCATGGGAATCTATCCCCCTGTCCTGGGACAGCTACCCACTCTCACAGGGTAAGGTGGCTATCGGGCTGTCAGGGGCAGGATGAGCCTGGAGGGTCATTTGTGGAGCACTGCCCTAGGGGAAGGAGTTCTTCCACTTCCTCAACGAGGGAAGCCTGGCAGGCTGCAGTCCACCACAAAGAGTCAGACATAACTACTGAATACCAAAAACAAGTCTCTCTCAGTATAGCCATTTGGGAAGCAGCCTGAGACATCATATTCTGGACTCCCTTTTAGGAGGGGGTACACTGTGCAGCATGTGGGATCTTAGTTCCCTGACCAGGGACCGAACCTGTGCCCCCCTGCATTCGAAGCGTGGCGTCTTACCAGTGGATCACCAGGGAAGTCCCTGAACTCCCATCTCATCCAGCAGAGAAACGGGGCTATAAGGCTGACTGTGTCTCTTCAAGTCATCCCCTTCTCTAAGTCATCTCAGGACCCCAAAGGATCAATACTTCTGAAAAGGATAACTTGGGCCTGGTTGTGGAACACAGTCAAGTTTCAGAGAACCCAGCAAAGAAAGACAAAGGGGTTCCACTGCGAGAGGGGGGAATTGAGACCTTCATTTTAAAAAAAAAATCTTTGTTGAATTTTGTTACAATATAGCTTGTGTTTTGTTTCTTATTTATTTATTTATTTATTTTTGCCACATGGCAAGACATGAGGGATCTTAGTGCCATGACCAGGGAAAGAACCTGCACGCCTTGCATGAGAAGGCGAAGTCTTAACCACTCAACCACCAGGGAGGTCCCAAGACCTCCACCTTTAACAAAGAAAAAATTGTGAACCACCAGCTAAGGATGAGATAAGTTCTGCCCAGCCTGTCCACATGCTTCCAGGGAATAGAGTGAAAAATGCCCATTATCTCTCTCTACTCAGAGCTTGCATCATTTTATGGTTTGTACTATAACGTGCTTTGCTATATAATGCCCTCACTCTGCCTTTCATGTTCCCTGGGATTGTAAGCCAGGCAAAAAATTCCATAAAGCCAGCAGAGCCTGCACCCACAGGCCTGGCCCAGTCATTGTGTTCAGCTTGCTGTAAACACACCCATACACACACACTGGGCTTTCCTGGTAGCTCAGTAAAAGAGTTTGTCTGCCAATGCAGGAGACACAGGTTTGATCCCTAGTCTGGGAGGATCCCACATGCTGCAGAGCAACTAGGCCTTTGAGCCACAACTATTGAGCCTGTGCTCTAGAGCCTCAGAGCCGCAACTATGGAGCCCACGTGCCACAATGACTGAAGCCCGTGTGCCCTGGAGCCCGGGTTCCACAACAAGAGAAGTCACTGCAACAAGAAGCCTGCTCAACTCAACTAGAGAGTAGCCCCCACTCCCTACAACTAGAGAAGAGCCTGTGGCAGCAGTGAAAACCCAGAATAGCCAAAAATAAATAAAGAAGTAAAAATTTTTTAAAAAAGAAAAACACACGTACTGTATGTGTATATATGTACACACACATATATAGATACATATACATATATGTTCTCTGACTAAAAGATAAACACATGTCCCTGAAAGAAAATGTAGGGGAAAAAAAGGATGGCCCCATATCTACCAGCTACCATGTAGAATGTCACTGTCCTTTGTTTTCTAGACAGCACATATTGTTAGTGAAAACTAAATTATACTATAAATCTGTATCTTGCTTTTATATTTGACATGGTATGCTGATGATTTCCCTATGCTTTATGAATATTCATTTTAAAGACTGAAGTACTCTAGAGTCTTTAAAAATACACTGTAATATATTTAAACCATGGAGTTATTGAATTGTTGTTACACAAAAGTGTTTCCAGTGTTTTCCTAGACTATAAAAGTGACTATAATGAGCAATCTTGAACAGTCCTTACCTAAGTCTTTGATTTTTCCCTTTAGATCCATAGAAGCGAATTACTAAGTCAAACTCCTGTTCAAAAGAGCTTTCTTTAAACCCCATAGAGTCTCAGCTACAAACACCTGGACAGATAACGTGGCCCAAAATGAGATAAGTTCTGCCCAGCCTGTCCACATGCTTCCAGGAATAGAGTGAAAATGCCCATTATCTCTCTACTCAGAGCTTGCATCATTTTATGGTTTGTACTATAACGTGCTTTGCTATATAATGCCCTCACTCTGCCTTTCATGTTCCCTGGGATTGTAAGCCAGGCAAAAAATTCCATAAAGCCAGCAGAGCCTGCACCCACAGGCCTGGCCCAGTCATTGTGTTCAGCTTGCTGTAAACACACCCATACACACACACTGGGCTTCCCTGGTAGCTCAGTAAAAGAGTTTGTCTGCCAATGCAGGAGACACGGGTTCGATCCCTAGTCTGGGAGGATCCTACATGCTGCGGAGCAACTAAGCCTGTGAGCCACAACTACGGAGTCTGTGCTCTAGAGCCTCAGAGCTGCAACTATGGAGCCCACGTGCCACAATGACTGAAGCCCGTGTGCCCTGGAGCCCGGGTTCCACAACAAGAGAAGTCACTGCAACAAGAAGCCTGCTCAACTCAACTAGAGAGTAGCCCCCACTCCCTACAACTAGAGAAGAGCCTGTGGCAGCAGTGAAAACCCAGAATAGCCAAAAATAAATAAAGAAGTAAAAATTTTTTAAAAAAGAAAAACACACGTACTGTATGTGTATATATGTACACACACATATATAGATACATATACATATATGTTCTCTGACTAAAAGATAAACACATGTCCCTGAAAGAAAAGAGAGGGGAAAAAAAGGATGGCCCCATATCTACCAGCTACCATGTAGAATGTCACTGTCCTTTGTTTTCTAGACAGCACATATTGTTAGTGAAAACTAAATTATACTATAAATCTGTATCTTGCTTTTATATTTGACATGGTATGCTGATGATTTCCCTATGCTTTATGAATATTCATTTTAAAGACTGAAGTACTCTAGAGTCTTTAAAAATACACTGTAATATATTTAAACCATGGAGTTATTGAATTGTTGTTACACAAAAGTGTTTCCAGTGTTTTCCTAGACTATAAAAGTGACTATAATGAGCAATCTTGAACAGTCCTTACCTAAGTCTTTGATTTTTCCCTTTAGATCCATAGAAGCGGAATTACTAAGTCAAACTCCTGTTCAAAAGAGCTTTCTTTAAACCCCATAGAGTCTCAGCTACAAACACCTGGACAGATGTCACTGTGTGGAGGCTGACAGAACAGAGCCCCCGGAGCCCTGGATGAGCAGGGAATCAGGGGTCAGGAGACCCACATCCTGGTGCTGGCTCTACCTGGAGACTCGTGGCTGAATACTTCCACCCTCTGGGGTTTCAAGTCCACTCTGTCGCCTGCAAAGCAGTGACCATGCCATCTGCCCCTTGAGATGCATAGGGCTCTTAGTAGGAATAGCAGAGACATCATTTATGAAGCTGCTGTATAGGCTAAGGAGCATTTAACATGGTGGTCTGGACCATGGCCTTGGCAGGCAGGCAAACCTGGGATCAAGTCCTAAGTCCACCACAGAGCTGTATGACCTTGAGCTCCAGATGGTTTACCTGCAAGCTGGAAATAACAATTAAACCCACAAGTTATCTTCTTGTCCATCTCAACATGGGTAACACAATTTAAAGGGTGTAACATGGTGCTTTGGTGTGTAATCAGGGATGCTTGCTACTATGATTAAGGTTTTAAGGGTTGCACAAATATTAGTAGGTATTTTTAGCAGACAAGGACAGTGTCTTTGAATGACCATCCCTCCCAGGGGACAGCTATGGGGCACTGATCACCATGACCCAAGAGGTCCCTCCCGGAAGTGCCCAGAGAAGCTTCCTGGAGGGTGGGTCAAGGCAACAGCCCTCCTCCAGCAGCCCAAAAAGGGGAAAAGATCCCCATTCTGACTGTAAGTATCCTTTGTTTTCTAGACAGCACATATTGTTAGTGAAAACTAAATTATACTATAAATCTGTATCTTGCTTTTATATTTGACATGGTATGCTGATGATTTCCCTATGCTTTATGAATATTCATTTTAAAGACTGAAGTACTCTAGAGTCTTTAAAAATACACTGTAATATATTTAAACCATGGAGTTATTGAATTGTTGTTACACAAAAGTGTTTCCAGTGTTTTCCTAGACTATAAAAGTGACTATAATGAGCAATCTTGAACAGTCCTTACCTAAGTCTTTGATTTTTCCCTTTAGATCCATAGAAGCGGAATTACTAAGTCAAACTCCTGTTCAAAAGAGCTTTCTTTAAACCCCATAGAGTCTCAGCTACAAACACCTGGACAGATGTCACTGTGTGGAGGCTGACAGAACAGAGCCCCCGGAGCCCTGGATGAGCAGGGAATCAGGGGTCAGGAGACCCACATCCTGGTGCTGGCTCTACCTGGAGACTCGTGGCTGAATACTTCCACCCTCTGGGGTTTCAAGTCCACTCTGTCGCCTGCAAAGCAGTGACCATGCCATCTGCCCCTTGAGATGCATAGGGCTCTTAGTAGGAATAGCAGAGACATCATTTATGAAGCTGCTGTATAGGCTAAGGAGCATTTAACATGGTGGTCTGGACCATGGCCTTGGCAGGCAGGCAAACCTGGGATCAAGTCCTAAGTCCACCACAGAGCTGTATGACCTTGAGCTCCAGATGGTTTACCTGCAAGCTGGAAATAACAATTAAACCCACAAGTTATCTTCTTGTCCATCTCAACATGGGTAACACAATTTAAAGGGTGTAACATGGTGCTTTGGTGTGTAATCAGGGATGCTTGCTACTATGATTAAGGCTTTAAGGGTTGCACAAATATTAGTAGGTATTTTTAGCAGACAAGGACAGTGTCTTTGAATGACCATCCCTCCCAGGGGACAGCTATGGGGCACTGATCACCATGACCCAAGAGGTCCCTCCCGGAAGTGCCCAGAGAAGCTTCCCTGGAGGGTGGGTCAAGGCAACAGCCCTCCTCCAGCAGGCACCCCCTCAGAAAGTGACTTTCATCCCAGCCACCATCCAGGATGGATGCTCAGGGCACAGGGATGACTTTGTGGCTTTTCTCCATTCCAGACCCCACATCCTGGAAAATGCACTTCGCCAAGATGGCAACCAGTCTCAGGAATCCATTCCAGCAGCAGATTGTTGGTGGGGAATCTGTGGACAGCTAGCTTACCGAGCGGGGTTCTCTCAGATGGAACCTTACAAAGGTGACTCAGCTGGTAGGGGGTACAGGGCAGGAAAGTGGACACCCTATCCCAAATGTGGCTAAGCGCAGACTAGTAAGGGATGTGGGCAAACACCAGCCTGGTGGTCCTTACCCCTGGGTGCACCTGAGGAGCTGTAAAGCTACAGCTTTACAGGGTACCAGGCTTCATCCCCAGACAGTCCAATCAGCTCGGTCTGGACTCACCTCTAAGTGAGGTCTTGATGAGCTAGCTCCCAGGTGACTCTCACACGCAGCAGCTTGGGCTGAGAACCACTGTTCTAAATTAAAAGTCCCTCCACATGGAGGCGGTAAAGATGAGGGCACTTACTCTTGGTCATTTCACTAGTGGGCGCCATATCAGGGAACCCCACAATGCCTCGTCCCCCATTTCTGAGCACTGCAGGCACACTGGGCTTGAATTTGATGGGCACGTGTCTCCAGGGTCAGCTTGCCGGCAGTCTCAGCCACCATGTCTCCAGGGGGAGGCTGCGTGTGTTGTGTGCATCCGTGCACATGTATGCAAAAATCCTGCAGTGTGAATTCCTGCCTTTCGGAACGTGCATCTCTCTGGGCGCATGGGAGGGATGGATCACCAGTCTCTCACACTCAGAGCACTCACGCAACTTCCTAGTTTTGCAGCGTGCAGGCTGTCCAGGAAAAAGCGCTGGTTTGGGGGACCAACACTAAAAACCAATCATACAGAGGCCTGAGGACTCTGACTGAAACCAGTTCCAGATTAAAGGGAATAACAGATCCGCTGGGCAAAAAAGAAATGACTTGCTTATTGGTGTCCATGAAAATGATCAGTGTCTTCAAAGGCCACTGATCCTAACACCTTCCACTGGTGTGCTTCTCCACCTACCATCCCATCCTCCGTCTCTTTTCTCCTTAGGACAATCCCGGGAGGCAAGTAGATGAAGAATGTCATTAGCATTTCTGTTCTTCAAGCCAGGGAAACTGAGATCCAGAAAGTCGTTACTTTACGCAAGTGCCCCTACCGCCAGGGACAACCGTCTGACAGCCCAGAAGCCTTGCCCAGCACGCTGCCCTGCGCTTCCACACTGTCGCACTCTGGCCCTCCACCTAACCGGCCCGCAGCTCCCCGGGCCTTCAAGTTTCAGAGTGTTTCATGTCTGAACCAGTCCTCCCCCAGGAGCACTCTGCCTCCTCTCTTCTAGGCACTGCGGTGCGCCCCTTTCTGTCGGAGTCCACAGTTTCAGCGTCTGCTCTCACGGTTCCCTCCTGCTCTGGGCAGCATTCTGTGAAGCATGCTCGTATGCATCACTCTCCCAGACTCTTAACCTCACGGCTGTACAGACTGTACCACGCACATGAGCTGCCTGGGGACCCGACTCCAGCCAAATCTAGTAAGTCAGACTACTTGGTGGACTTGTCGTTCTATATTTTTAACAAACACTAGCTGTTCGTGAGCAAACAAAAATGTGATTACCCCTCCTCTAGGCCACGAGTCCCTTTACGATTAGAAGCAGGTGTATTTGACGTTGGTTTTAACCTCTGTGCCCCCAGCGCCTAGCACAGAACCTGGCAAGCATGATAATACACGCGCAGTTCATCTCCACTGAATGAATGAACGAACGGCTCACCCAGGGCAGGCATGTCCAGACTTACCTAATAAAAGTTTGGTTTTGTCTTTGCATTCTGGCGTGTTCCAAGGGTTGTTGCAGGAGCCCCAGGGCAGCACGGACACAAAGGAGGCAAACAGGTAGAAAAGTGTGTAGCAAATAATCACATTGTAGTATATGGCTATCAGGACGGAGATGATGAGCATTGCGATGCCGCAGCCTGTGGAAGCAAAAGTTCAGGGGCTCACTTCCTCCAGACTCTGGAGAATCCTTAGGGCTGGGCCCAAGGCGGAGGGGAGGCAGGTGCTGGCTCCCTCTTCCAGATGGATACATTCATAGTGGAATGGACTCTGTGTCTACCCCGGACATTGAGACATTCTGCCAGGAACAGTCATGCCAGAGGTCATTGTGGGTCACTCTTCAGAGGGCCCCAGCAGTGAAACTGACCAAACCGAGAAGGAAGGAGTGGGCTCTCCTGATCACAGAAGCAGGGCTCTCTCCCTGGGGCCACGTGGGGCCAGAGGGGGAGGGGAGGGCTGAGGAGGCTGAGGAGAAGGGCGGACTCACCTTGTAGGGCTGGGATGGCCTTCCACACAGACACCGGTCCCTGGCTGGCAAACTGGCCCAGGGACACCTCCAGGAAGAAGATGGGCAGCCCTGCCAGAGCCAGCATCATCAGGTAAGGGATGAGGAAAGCACCTTGGAAAGAGAGAATGAGAGGTGAGAGCCCAGGGAGGCCCAGACGGGCAGGCTCCAACTTCCCCCTCTCCTTCTCCAGGAAGCTCTGGTACCAGCCACACCTGTACAGACTGTACCCCCCGCACCATGAGCTGCCCCTGGGGGGACCCGACTCCAGCCAAATCTAGTAAGTCAGACTACTTGGTGGACTTGTCGTTCTATATTTTTAACAAACACTAGCTGTTCGTGAGCAAACAAAATGTGATTACCCCTCCTCTAGGCCACGAGTCCCTTTACGATTAGAAGCAGGTGTATTTGACGTTGGTTTTAACCTCTGTGCCCCCAGCGCCTAGCACAGAACCTGGCAAGCATGATAATACACGCGCAGTTCATCTCCACTGAATGAATGAACGAACGGCTCACCCAGGGCAGGCATGTCCAGACTTACCTAATAAAAGTTTGGTTTTGTCTTTGCATTCTGGCGTGTTCCAAGGGTTGTTGCAGGAGCCCCAGGGCAGCACGGACACAAAGGAGGCAAACAGGTAGAAAAGTGTGTAGCAAATAATCACATTGTAGTATATGGCTATCAGGACGGAGATGATGAGCATTGCGATGCCGCAGCCTGTGGAAGCAAAAGTTCAGGGGCTCACTTCCTCCAGACTCTGGAGAATCCTTAGGGCTGGGCCCAAGGCGGAGGGAGGCAGGTGCTGGCTCCCTCTTCCAGATGGATACATTCATAGTGGAATGGACTCTGTGTCTACCCCGGACATTGAGACATTCTGCCAGGAACAGTCATGCCAGAGGTCATTGTGGGTCACTCTTCAGAGGGCCCCAGCAGTGAAACTGACCAAACCGAGAAGGAAGGAGTGGGCTCTCCTGATCACAGAAGCAGGGCTCTCTCCCTGGGGCCACGTGGGGCCAGAGGGGGAGGGGAGGGCTGAGGAGGCTGAGGAGAAGGGCGGACTCACCTTGTAGGGCTGGGATGGCCTTCCACACAGACACCGGTCCCTGGCTGGCAAACTGGCCCAGGGACACCTCCAGGAAGAAGATGGGCAGCCCTGCCAGAGCCAGCATCATCAGGTAAGGGATGAGGAAAGCACCTTGGAAAGAGAGAATGAGAGGTGAGAGCCCAGGGAGGCCCAGACGGGCAGGCTCCAACTTCCCCCTCTCCTTCTCCAGGAAGCTCTGGTGTTCCAGCTCAACCTCCGACCCCCAGGGACATTTAAAAGCCATCCTCTAAAAAGTGCAAGGGTACCCTGCGAACACATGGCACTTTTCAGTTCCCCCACTGGATGGGTTGCTGGGGATTACATGCCAGGTAGGTTTTATTCTTTTCTTTTTCTTATTCTATTACTTCAAAGTCCCCAAATTAAACCCTTCCTTCCAATGTTCAACAAATCCACACATCTGATTCACTACTGGACTCAGACTGGATGAAATTCCATTGGCTTCTCAGCCTTCCATATCTTCTAGGCTAGACTGCAGGAGCCCTCAACTTCAGCCACCTGCACACCTTCTACCAACCCTATAGGGGATGGGGACATCCCTTTCCCCACCACCTCAGCCATCCCACAGGTCTCAGCTCCCTTTTCCACATTAGAATCCATCCTTCGAGGTCAACTCAAATGTCTCCTCCTCTAGGAAGTTTCTCTTCTCGACCCTCCAACGGTACCTCCCCACCGCCCGACACTGAGTACTTGACAGTATTTATGTGTGTGTCTCATCTACACTGTGGGCTCCTGATGTTGTTGATTCTTCCTCTCTGTTCTCCACAATGCCCAGTCCAGGGCACCAGGAGCTGGCAGGCCTCCACAGACTTGCTGAGGGTTCTCTGAGGTTCTGCATCCTCAAGGATTCTTTGTGGTTGTTTGGTAGGTACTTGAAGAATACCCATGATCCTTGAAAAGGTCTGGACCAGGGAGGGCTGTTGCACAGTCAGAATCAATTGGGGGGCTCATGATGCCAGAGCCCAGAATACTGGGCTCCACAGAAGGAAAGCTGATCTTTCTCTTGTCAGTTCCTCCTGCTGGAAGGGCCTCTTCAGAGGAGGAAGCCTAGGGGCTGCTGGGGAGTAAAACCAAGGCTCTCCTGAATGGGTTTTCGGGAAAGATGTAGATTGTGCAACCCTTTCCTTTTGCTCCTGGGAGGGAGGATGCAAGCGAGCCCTCAGAGGGGCTGGAGCCACAGTTTGGAGGAGGCGGCCTTCCCTCTCCATCTCCTGCACCCAACTCCCTGTGCAGCCCGCACTTTGGACTTCTCAGATCTCAGATAGGCAAAGCTTGAGCCTTTCTGACTTGTCCGGCAGAACACAGGACTACAAAGCTGCTGTGCTCCCTGGCCTGGAACTCCTTTCCTACCCCAGCTGGTTGGCTGCCCCCTTTCCGGGCACTGGAAGTCTTGCAACAGCACCCTGGGGATTACATGCCAGGTAGGTTTTATTCTTTTCTTTTTCTTATTCTATTACTTCAAAGTCCCCAAATTAAACCCTTCCTTCCAATGTTCAACAAATCCACACATCTGATTCACTACTGGACTCAGACTGGATGAAATTCCATTGGCTTCTCAGCCTTCCATATCTTCTAGGCTAGACTGCAGGAGCCCTCAACTTCAGCCACCTGCACACCTTCTACCAACCCTATAGGGGATGGGGACATCCCTTTCCCCACCACCTCAGCCATCCCACAGGTCTCAGCTCCCTTTTCCACATTAGAATCCATCCTTCGAGGTCAACTCAAATGTCTCCTCCTCTAGGAAGTTTCTCTTCTCGACCCTCCAACGGTACCTCCCCACCGCCCGACACTGAGTACTTGACAGTATTTATGTGTGTGTCTCATCTACACTGTGGGCTCCTGATGTTGTTGATTCTTCCTCTCTGTTCTCCACAATGCCCAGTCCAGGGCACCAGGAGCTGGCAGGCCTCCACAGACTTGCTGAGGGTTCTCTGAGGTTCTGCATCCTCAAGGATTCTTTGTGGTTGTTTGGTAGGTACTTGAAGAATACCCATGATCCTTGAAAAGGTCTGGACCAGGGAGGGCTGTTGCACAGTCAGAATCAATTGGGGGGCTCATGATGCCAGAGCCCAGAATACTGGGCTCCACAGAAGGAAAGCTGATCTTTCTCTTGTCAGTTCCTCCTGCTGGAAGGGCCTCTTCAGAGGAGGAAGCCTAGGGGCTGCTGGGGAGTAAAACCAAGGCTCTCCTGAATGGGTTTTCGGGAAAGATGTAGATTGTGCAACCCTTTCCTTTTGCTCCTGGGAGGGAGGATGCAAGCGAGCCCTCAGAGGGGCTGGAGCCACAGTTTGGAGGAGGCGGCCTTCCCTCTCCATCTCCTGCACCCAACTCCCTGTGCAGCCCGCACTTTGGACTTCTCAGATCTCAGATAGGCAAAGCTTGAGCCTTTCTGACTTGTCCGGCAGAACACAGGACTACAAAGCTGCTGTGCTCCCTGGCCTGGAACTCCTTTCCTACCCCAGCTGGTTGGCTGCCCCCTTTCCGGGCACTGGAAGTCTTGCAACAGCACCCTGGTCAGGGAACTCCCTGCAGAGAACCAAGCAGAAACACAGCTGGCGGCTCCCGTCTGTATGTGACCACCAAGCGTGCTTCTGTTTCCAGGGCACCCCTGACCATAAAAGCACTGCACTGCTCATAAATACTTGTCAACCATGTCCTCATTTAAAATTAGGGGGAGGGGTATTAACATATTTTTCTGTTTTCATTATCACGTGGTGCTACACCTGTCCTTTCTCTCTGCACCTGGAGCACACTGAGAGACCAATCAACAAAGGAAGAAACAAACAAAACCAAAAACCTTAAGCTGCCCAACCCTACAGGGTAAGGGGTGCATTTCTGGTCTCGTTGATCCAGTTGAGAAGCTGTAAAAGGGAAACTTAGGTGCCAGTTTCTATGTGTAAAGGGGGTTTAACTTAGTCCCACCCCCCCTCTCCGCCCTGTGGCGCCTTAACGTTGCCAGGGGCCAGGGCAAGCATGGGGACCGTGACTGCACTGGGACCCTCCTCTGAGGGTACAGGAAAGGCACAATGGATCCCAGAGGCCCGGCAGCTGGTGCATGCCTAACTGCATGCACCCCATTTTAGAAACAGTTTTGCTTCCACCCTGTGGGGACCAAAGAAAGGGAAATCATTTTTTGCTCAAGTCAAAGTAAGCCCTGCTTGTACCCAAGAGGATGTAGCTGTGTGAGTACTTCTAATGGATTCTCAAGAGCATAGCCCCCAGACCCTCTGGGCTCCCACCTCCTGACCTGCCTGCATCCTGTGCTCCTCATGACTCAAGTGCCCAGTAGGCTCAGATGTCCAGGTTACTATCTTAAAACGCACTTAATTGGCTGTCCAGGATGGCACAGTTCCTGGTTCTAAAGTCGTTTAAGTGTGAGGAGCATATAGGGTATGGAAAAGCTTGCAGGTAAATTAGGATTTGAACTTCCCTGTATCAGTGTTCACTTGAATCAGGACCCAGCCTGCCAAGTGGATAGTGTGGGGATGTGGGGACCCATCTCTCCCCTGAGCTCCCTCTCCAGATAAAAGCCTCCTGGATCTAGCACACGCCAAGCATGGTAGCTCCTCCCCTCCGGCTTCCCACGGTGCCTACATGGGATGGAGCTGGAGTGTGAGGGGCCTGCCCAGAGCCTCCCCTCTCAGCCCCAAGTCCAGCTGGGCTCTGTCCCCCACCAACCCACAGGGGCCCACCCTGCCACAGCGGAAAGAGCTGAAAAGCCATACCTCCCCCGTTCTGGAAGGCCAGGTAGGGAAACCTCCAGACATTGCCCAGCCCCACTGCATACCCCACCATGGACAGGATGAAGTCCAGTTTGCTGGACCAGTTCCCTCGGGCCTTATTCTCATCCCCTTGCTCGTCTTCCTGGGGGCGGAAAAGCACATTGTCGGATAACAGCCCGAGGTAGGTCGGCAAGCAGGCCCCGTTCAGTCCCTCTTCCACTCCCCCTGCCCTCCCACTGAGGGCCCTTCCCAGCAAGCAGACCCCCTTTTTCAAACGAGGATGCATCGGCAAGCAGGGCCCTGACCCCTCAACCCTGCGCTCTTTCAGCAGGCAGGCTCCCAGTTCTGATGTGAAGATCCAGATCCATCTTAAATAGACTCTTGAACTCCCTTTTTCCCAATTCCTGCAGTCAATTCACACCAGCAAGCAGCTTCCCCCAAACCTTGAACCTGTAGGTTGATTGCAAGCAGGGCCCTCCATCTCTGACCCCCGATCAAGAGTTCATTTGGCAAGCAGGCCTCCCATATCATGCCTAGAGTCCCCAGCAAGCAGGTCCCTAAACATCCCCTATCCCCAAATCCCTTGATACACCCCTTTCTCTCTCTCTCTCTCTCTCTCTCTTTTTTGGAGGGGGAGGGGAGAGTTCATGCTAAGGCTTGAAAAATAGCTGCAATGCCCAGAGCCAGCCAGAGCCCCTGCATCACTTTCTACAAAGCCTAGGGCAGAGGCTCCCTCTCAACTTCTTAAAGGGGCACCTTTCAGCCTCCTAGAGGAAAGGGAGATGGCGAGGAGGGAGCTGCTGGGGTGAAACAGCAGGGGAGTGGAGACATAGACATGGAAAGAGACAGGACATCAAAACCCTGGAGTTCTGATCGACACTTTATCCTACTCAGCTGGACAACCCCAGGCAAGCCGCTGGCCCTCTCTGAGCTTCTGTGTCCCTATCTGTAAACTGAGCAGTTAAGAATCACGCTTCCCTGAAGCACCCTCCTTCTGCCTTCAGTCTATGGACTGGGGGCGAAGGGGGCTCACCTCTCCAAGTTCACACTAAGATGCCTTCTTGGGGCAGTCCCTAGTTCTGGAATGCCCTACTGAAAGCAAAAAAAAAAAAAAAAAAAAGTGCAGGTGAAGCTACCACCAATAAACTTGGAAAGTGTTCAGGACCCATGAAACACCACACAAAGCTCCCAGGGGCCCTCCTCAGTCACCCTCCACCTCCTACTGCAGCCTCCTGGCTGGTCCAATTGTTCCACAGGCCACGGAGGATAAAGAAGCAGCTGCCTAGGTGGGAAGGAGGTCTCGGGGAGAGAATTGGGGGGAGGGGCAAGTTGGGTGGCAGAAAGATGGCAAGAGCTGAAGGGCAGAGCTTGATCTACACTGAACATCTTCAGTGTTCTGCAGTACACCTCCCCCAACACAGACCATCTCAGCGCCCTCCCCCTTCAACTCTCCCAAAGCTAGAAAGGGTGGGAGTTCCAGCTCTTGTCTGCCGCAGTGCGGAGGTTAAGCAAGGCATGCGAGACAAATTTCCTGCCTTCAACTGGGGTCACACTCGGGCCCATGTTATCACAGGCACATAATGCACAGAGCCAAACACTCCAGGAGTGGACCCCAAAAGCCAGGGCGAGTAGAAAAGCCTAAATTTATGTTTCTAGTCATTATAACAGCTGAGTTCTTGTGTGAGTTTGTGGATTAGTGTGTGTATTGGGGGGGGGGTGGTCCTACAAACACCAGAGTAACTAAGAAGGGCTATATGAACCCTAGATATCAGACAGGCAGATGTTCAAGAGCCTACTGCTGGATACACACACTTAGCCCTTGAGGCCAGGGGCAGAGAAGAGGTAGGGAGAGGCATGCAGTAGGAAAGGAAGAGCACAAGTCTATGAAACAGGATAGAGGAAAGAAATCAGAGAAGAGGGGGGTGGAGAACTGGAGGGAGTGGAGGAATACAAAAGCCCCAGTGGGAGGGGGGGTCACCAGTAATAGAAGTCCTGAATCGCAACCCGCTCCAGTATTCTTGTCTGCAGAATTCCATGGACAGAGCTGCCTGGCGGCCTATGGGCCGTGGGGTCACAGAGAGTCTGACACGACTCAGCGACCATCGCTACCCAACTCGGGACTGGGATTTGCTTTGTGGGTTTTTCATGCCTCTGGCTGAACACAAAGGATCAAAGGCACAGGTGAATTCAGGCTGGTACGGCCTGAAGCTTAAGGAATTGAGAGGAGTACTCCCTCTCTCTCTCTACATATAGATATATAGATAAATATATATCTATATATCACAAAATTAGGTACCAGGTTTTGGAAAATACAGACTCCGAGGCTTAAAGTTTAGTATCGGCCTCCCATAAACCTCCTTTCATCAAATGACTTCCTGTGATTAGCGTAACTTGCAATACAAAGCCTTCGGGACTAAATGATCACCATCCTCCTGCGGGTTTTTCCTCTGTATTTTCTTCTTCATTTTTTTAATTAAAAAAAGAAAAGAAAAGACCCAGTCGTAATCCTTAGCAGGAGGGAGTGCGTTCCTGTCTGCAGAAAGGGTAAGACCATAAAAGTCTCAACGCGTAGAGTCTGCACTTGATCCCCGCTGCCGCCGAGGCTCTGGAGCCCTCTGGCAGGGCCGCTGCAGCCCTCCCGCCCTGAACCAGCGAGCCCAGCGCAGTGCGAGTTTACCCCAGGCACATAATGCACAGAGCCAAACACTCCAGGAGTGGACCCCAAAAGCCAGGGCGAGTAGAAAAGCCTAAATTTATGTTTCTAGTCATTATAACAGCTGAGTTCTTGTGTGAGTTTGTGGATTAGTGTGTGTATTGGGGGGGGGTGGTCCTACAAACACCAGAGTAACTAAGAAGGGCTATATGAACCCTAGATATCAGACAGGCAGATGTTCAAGAGCCTACTGCTGGATACACACACTTAGCCCTTGAGGCCAGGGGCAGAGAAGAGGTAGGGAGAGGCATGCAGTAGGAAAGGAAGAGCACAAGTCTATGAAACAGGATAGAGGAAAGAAATCAGAGAAGAGGGGGGTGGAGAACTGGAGGGAGTGGAGGAATACAAAAGCCCCAGTGGGAGGGGGGGTCACCAGTAATAGAAGTCCTGAATCGCAACCCGCTCCAGTATTCTTGTCTGCAGAATTCCATGGACAGAGCTGCCTGGCGGCCTATGGGCCGTGGGGTCACAGAGAGTCTGACACGACTCAGCGACCATCGCTACGCAACTCGGGACTGGGATTTGCTTTGTGGGTTTTTCATGCCTCTGGCTGAACACAAAGGATCAAAGGCACAGGTGAATTCAGGCTGGTACGGCCTGAAGCTTAAGGAATTGAGAGGAGTACTCCCTCTCTCTCTCTACATATAGATATATAGATAAATATATATCTATATATCACAAAATTAGGTACCAGGTTTTGGAAAATACAGACTCCGAGGCTTAAAGTTTAGTATCGGCCTCCCATAAACCTCCTTTCATCAAATGACTTCCTGTGATTAGCGTAACTTGCAATACAAAGCCTTCGGGACTAAATGATCACCATCCTCCTGCGGGTTTTTCCTCTGTATTTTCTTCTTCATTTTTTTAATTAAAAAAAGAAAAGAAAAGACCCAGTCGTAATCCTTAGCAGGAGGGAGTGCGTTCCTGTCTGCAGAAAGGGTAAGACCATAAAAGTCTCAACGCGTAGAGTCTGCACTTGGATCCCCGCTGCCGCCGAGGCTCTGGAGCCCTCTGGCAGGGCCGCTGCAGCCCTCCCGCCCTGAACCAGCGAGCCCAGCGCAGTGCGAGTTTCCGAAGCCCCACAGCTGCCTCCCGCGCCCATCCCCTGGCATTGCCAACCGGTCTCCCCATCAGCACACGTGCACCCGCTTCGGCCCGACTCGCCTCTCGCGCGGCTGGGGAGCGGGAGGCGCCGAGGCTCGAGCCCGATCCGCTTACCTGGGTGGCAGCGGTGGCCACGCTGCCCGGGAGCACGGACGTGATTCCATCCGTACCCAGCACCACGGTGCTCTGGCTCATATTCACCCAGCCTACGGCCGGGGCATTGTTCCGCTCCAGGGTGCCCTTGCCCACACTCACGTTCGCATCCCCCTCCGGGCCGCGCAGGGCCGGAATCTTACAATGCAGCGCGTTGCCGGGCCCGGCGCCCCCTGCGAAGGGGGCCGCCTGCGCACCCTGCGCCTCGCTCAAGTCCGGCCGAGCCGCCGAGGCCGCCGGCGCCCTGGGGCTATTGAGTTTGCAAGCCCCGACTCCCGGCCGCTCGGCCTCGCAGGCTCGCGCGTCTGGGGAATGGAAAGTTTGCGCGCCGGTGGAAGCGGACCTGGGCACACGCGGCGGCGGCGGCGCGGCGGCGGCGGCCGCGTGAAGCTCCTGCTCCGGGCTCGTCCTGGGCGCGCACGGGCCATCGTGGTGGCCCGGGGGCACCGCCGCCTCCAGGCTGTTGGCCGGTTGTTTATTCATTTCCTTGGGAGCACTGCAATCCTGCAAACACAATGTGAAGTTCGTGCAAAAAAAAAAAAAAAAAGTCACGGCAGTCTTAAAAATACCTGTATCCACATAGAGAGACGTTCACAACTCAGATCCAGACATAATCTCTAGCGAACGAATTGGAATCAGGACTGTTTTTTCCCTTCTCCAAGAAAAACTGTAATCAGTATTTCTCAATCGGTCTGTCTCGTGGATAACTGGATAACATAAAGAAACTAATATTCTCCTCCCTGATAGACGAGGGACTAAGAAAAGATGCAGACATGTTTTTGGAGGGGAGAGAAGAGGAGGGAGGAGATAGCCCTGCAGCTATGAGCTCCTCGCCTTCTTTGGATTTCACATCACGGCTGTAGGGTGTCCACGTCCCCATCACCATTGTAGAAAGATTCTTTAATTTTCCGCCCCATTTCCTTTGTCATTCAACAATGCACATTTGCTACTTTTTTTTTTTTTTTTTTATAAGCATTGGACAAGCTGTGGCCACAAAAGCTGATGCCCTGGCACCTGCAAGTGTTTGAGGCCAAATCGGTTATGGGAATCTCAGCCCTCCAAAAACTCCTCATGTCCACCGCCAGGTAGCAAAGGCAAGGACGGGGAAAACCACCAAACTACTAGTGACAATAACCTCTCAAGAACAACAAAAAGCCAGATTTAAATCACAGGACAGTAACCAGGTTTATTTTACACAACTTACATTCACTTCTAGATTCCCAGTTATGCAAAAGAACCTGGGAAGTTTTTCTGATCCTTCTCACTCCATAAGAATAGCTAGTCACAAGAGTTTAATATCCAAGGCCCTACACTGGCTTGGGAACTGAAACAGCTCATTTTCCTTGCTCTCTCCCCACTGAGGATGAAAACAGCCGCCAGCAGTAGTTGTTTTCCGTCCTCTTTCTCTCTTCATGTTATCCTTTAGAACTTCCTAAATGTTAGTATCAACAATTACGATTATACTGTAAGAATAATAATATTACCTTCACCTCACTCACGCGCCTCTCGTCTAACCTTCTTGCACAAATACACAGGTCAGAACTCTTTAATCTGCACCAAATTAAGTATCTCGGCTCCAGCCAGCATTCTTGTCTCAATACCTCTGGACACGGTGGCTCTCTTCAGTACCGCGCCTGGTTTTTCAGCACCAAGGATAGTTCCCAGAATAGCGAGACCGGGAGGCACCTCCAAGCTCTCCGCTCCCTCCACAATCTTGGAAATCCCTTTCCCACCCCAGGTGAGGCTCACAAGTACAATTTACCTACGGTTGCAAAATCTGTCTTGCCTTTTCCTTGCAGAATGCATCGAACATTTCACAGAGAAATATCCAAAACGAACGTGCCCTTCCTACCCTCGCAGCCCCCCTCTCCTCCTAACAGAACAAAAGCAAACACTCACCATGTCTGAACCAGGCAACAGATTGAACGAGTAGAGAGTGAGACCAGCTGTGGACAAGACTGGGTTTGGCTCCAGCAAGAGAGGCGCTTTCTATATCTCCTTGGGAAAGGCCAGGTTTGCGTCAGTGCAAAGCAAGGTGCCCTTCGTTTGACATTTTCTTGATAATACAAGTTTGATAAATCATTACCCCCTTGGATTCGAGTTTTAAAGGGACAACAGCCGAGAGTACGCTGGCCAGTTGTCACTCAGGCGGAAGAGGGCTGCATGTTTGCCGTGACTCATGTGGGTCTGATTACTAAACCGAAGCCGGCGGGAGGGAATGACAGAAGTTTGCCTTCTCCTAATTAAAGGAAACATGGGAGGGACACGTCCCACTGCACCCAAGCCGAGGCGCAGCCGCCGATGGATTGGATTGGGCTGCCGAGGTGGGCACAAGGGAAGGAGTTAAATCACTGTCGTGTTTCCGTCTTTCTCTTCAGCTAGATCCCCTGGCTACCTCTCCAAACCTGCAAGAAGTGGATTCAGCAGTATTACTCTAAGGAGGGTCTGCGTGAAGCATCACCACTCTGCAATGGCTGTGCACACGGGCCCTGATTTTAAAAGGCTGTTCCAAGCTTGTTTGTACCTGAATTCACATTCTCACAGCTCATGCCCCCGGTCAACCAGTGTTGGAGGGATCCTTTGAAAATGGATTTTCGCTTAAAAAATTGAGGTCTAGTTTTTGCATTTCTATGTTACCATTAACACAATGAAGAAATTCCTGAGTAAAAGTAGGATGAGTCTTGTATTTTTTAAGCACCTCTGACAATATTATAGAGAAACAAAAAAGAAATTATTTCAACACTGATCTGGTTCTTAGGTCACTTTCAAAGTCAAAGGAACTCCATTCTTTCTTCCTATGCCTGTCGACAAAAATCCACCACAGCCAGGGGATGATCTGGACGCACAAGGTGTTACAGAGCCTCCAAATCACCATCCGCGGCAACTGGGTGCCAGGGCTGGCCCTCCGAGTGCCACCAAAGCACGCTCTACTGAACTGCGGCTGGCGTAGAGATGGCCGTCGTGAGAAAAAGATGGGCTTTCCTGCTGGTACAAAGCGATGGCTATAACCATAACAAAGAGAAAACACCTTTACCAAAGTGTGGCTTGGAGACTAGCAGGGAATTCGTTTAGCAAACGCTTCCCCTCTCGCCGAGCGGGTTCGGGAAATTACAGGCCTTGAAAACGGGGAGCTACACCAAGCACGTTATCCCTTCGCTGCTGCCTGCAGCCGTGCCCACTGCCTCGGGGTCGACGTCGTTTTCTTGATAATACAAGTTTGATAAATCATTACCCCTTGGATTCGAGTTTTAAAGGGACAACAGCCGAGTACGCTGGCCAGTTGTCACTCAGGCGGAAGAGGGCTGCATGTTTGCCGTGACTCATGTGGGTCTGATTACTAAACCGAAGCCGGCGGGAGGGAATGACAGAAGTTTGCCTTCTCCTAATTAAAGGAAACATGGGAGGGACACGTCCCACTGCACCCAAGCCGAGGCGCAGCCGCCGATGGATTGGATTGGGCTGCCGAGGTGGGCACAAGGGAAGGAGTTAAATCACTGTCGTGTTTCCGTCTTTCTCTTCAGCTAGATCCCCTGGCTACCTCTCCAAACCTGCAAGAAGTGGATTCAGCAGTATTACTCTAAGGAGGGTCTGCGTGAAGCATCACCACTCTGCAATGGCTGTGCACACGGGCCCTGATTTTAAAAGGCTGTTCCAAGCTTGTTTGTACCTGAATTCACATTCTCACAGCTCATGCCCCCGGTCAACCAGTGTTGGAGGGATCCTTTGAAAATGGATTTTCGCTTAAAAAATTGAGGTCTAGTTTTTGCATTTCTATGTTACCATTAACACAATGAAGAAATTCCTGAGTAAAAGTAGGATGAGTCTTGTATTTTTTAAGCACCTCTGACAATATTATAGAGAAACAAAAAAGAAATTATTTCAACACTGATCTGGTTCTTAGGTCACTTTCAAAGTCAAAGGAACTCCATTCTTTCTTCCTATGCCTGTCGACAAAAATCCACCACAGCCAGGGGATGATCTGGACGCACAAGGTGTTACAGAGCCTCCAAATCACCATCCGCGGCAACTGGGTGCCAGGGCTGGCCCTCCGAGTGCCACCAAAGCACGCTCTACTGAACTGCGGCTGGCGTAGAGATGGCCGTCGTGAGAAAAAGATGGGCTTTCCTGCTGGTACAAAGCGATGGCTATAACCATAACAAAGAGAAAACACCTTTACCAAAGTGTGGCTTGGAGACTAGCAGGGAATTCGTTTAGCAAACGCTTCCCCTCTCGCCGAGCGGGTTCGGGAAATTACAGGCCTTGAAAACGGGGAGCTACACCAAGCACGTTATCCCTTCGCTGCTGCCTGCAGCCGTGCCCACTGCCTCGGGGTCGACGTCGTCACCCTCGACTGGGCCGTCCCCACGCGGCGGGAGGACAATGCTGCGGCGCCCGCAGGCGAGGCTGCGGCGGCAGATTGCGGTGGGCGCCCAGGGCACTCCTCCTGGGTCCCTCCCGCCTCATCCCGAGCCACGCCAGTGCACTCGGATGCCTCCGCTCACGGGCTCTGCCGCCTGGCCCCTCCTAGGGCAGCTGGCTAGAGACCCACGGTCTGCATGATTATGGAAGGAGGACAGGTTCCCCGAAGAGCCCTTCCTCGAGAGCTTCCTGGGGGGCTTCAGGCCGCTTTTTATTGTAGCTTTGATTTAACATTTATTCAGCTCTCAATATGGAACAATCGTGCAAGGGCTTTCCATGAATTACCCCATTTAGCTTTAAGAAAAATCCTTAAGAACTTCCCAGCTTGAAAGCTGGAGACGGAGACTCAGAAAGTCGCCTTCGAATCCTGGAGAATCTTCCAAACCCTTCCACAAGGCCGACTGGGGACCGATAGCGCCTTCCTAGCGGACTGCTCTGAGCGAAACCCAGCGAGGCCGCGGAGAGGGGAGGAAGGGGGTTCCTGGGTTGGAACTTCGGTGGGCTCGCTGCGGGAAGGTGAGAGGAGCAGGCGGGGCCAGGAATCCCACTCGGGGCGCTGGCTTCGACCCTGGTGGGCTCTTGGAAACACCTTGGACTTCGGGAGCGACGGGGAAAACCGAGGGGCTGCGCCCGCCGCTTCTTCACAAACAGTCCGCAATTTCCAAAGAACCAAACTAGGATGCAAGAACTGTAAGGGGCAAGCCAGGCAGCCCTCGATTTCCATGCCGGATGCACGCTCTTAGATCAAGGCTGGCCTCGCTCTCCGGGGCCTGGGCTGACTTCCAAAAGAGAGTCACGACTTCAAAAGTCAGTTTTCGCAATTTGCATTTGGGCCGCCCCCGCCGGGTGCCGGCGCACAGACGCTCCGGGCGCATTGACGTCCCGGCCCGGGCGGGAGCGAGGTTAAGTGCTCAGAGGCGGGTCTGACGTTTCCCCCGCAGGCCCTCCCCGGCCAAGGGCGCACTCGGTTCCCGCGTGGGGCCCGAAGTGCGTCAAGCCCTTTGGAGGTGGTTGACGCTTGGTTGCAGGGGGTTGGCGGAGGCCCTCCCCTTCTCGTCGCTGGATTCCACAGAGGAGGGGCCGCGTGGAGAGGAGAGGGAGAGTGCGGAGCGGGAGACCTAGAGCGGTGGCTCTGCAGCCGACTCGGATGTGGAGGGGCGGGCACCAGCCTGGCAGCAGCACAGGGGTGCGAAGGCAGGGGAGAGCGTGCGGGGCAGGAGGCCAGGGGAGGCTAGGCGTGCGCCCCGGGGTGTGTCAGCGCTAGGGAAACGCCGAGAAGGGAGCCCTAGTATTTAAACAAACAAAAAAAAAAAAAAAAGGAAGAAGAAGAAAAGACTCAACTCCTGCCACTGCGGGCCTTCATCCCCCGCCCTCTGCGGCCGCCTGTTTGGAGTGATAATCGGGCTCTGAGCACCGCCGCGGAGCAGGCCGTAAATCCGCATCCATCACCGCGCAGCCATTCGGTCGGAATTAGCCAGTCACTATGGCCTTAATTACTTTGTCAAAGATGAAAAATAGTAATTGATTTTTGTCCTCGATCCCTCTGCTCCCCCTCATCCTCTTGCAGTTAAGCAAATAAATAGCTATTTTTAAAAACCCGTGTCTACTCAGTGGAATGGCGGGTGGAGCGAATTGAGTGGAAAAGAGGCCATCCAGGGGCAGCCCTGACGCCAGCGCCGGTACCAAGTCGCAGGGAGCAAACTGGAACCCAGGCAGGAGAGGCCTTGGAGGGCAATCTTTCGCAGGCAAGATGCCGCCCTCAACAGCACTAGAGGAGGAAAGGAAAGCGTTTAACCAGCAGAGGAAACAGCGTTTAACAAGCCCTGGCTCTGGTGTTTGCCTGGCGCTGGCGATGCCAGCTTCCTCGCGTCCTCAGGGCAGCAGGTGACAAAACAGCTGCCTGGCCGGCTTGACAAAATGGCGAAGAAACTTGCCTAAGGTCAGTGCGCAGAGCCAGAATGAGAGCCCACGTCAGTGCTGACTCTGGTCCACAGTCTGTATCTGTGTTCAGAGGATTCTGCTATGTGCCACAAATACCTGAAACTTCTGCAGATGGTAGGTGCGTGTGAGTTTCAGGCGACATTGACTAGAGCAGAGAAGCCATGCAGTATCTGTGCCCTCTTGTCTGCTACTGCCTGGCCCTACTGCAGTGTTGTTCTGTGTGAGGAACAAGGGCTCCGCGAACCACACTACCTCCTGGCTCTGTGACCTTGGGGAGAAATTCTCCATCTGTAAAATGAGGAAAGAAGGATATGTATTAACCTCCCTAAAGGGTGGTCTGTGGATTAAAGGAGAATATGCTTATGAAGTATCTACATTAAGGCTGGATGCCTGGTATTCTTTCAATGAGCAGTTGTTAGTTTTCAGACTGCAAGAATTATCTGTTTGAAGCCTCTTAGCTTTAACAAATAAACCTTTCTTTGTTTGAAGCCCCTTAGATTTAGCCAATAGATCTAGTTCTTTTTCCCTGGTCCAGAAGATTCACTGTGGGTAGATATGCACAGAACACAAAGTCTAACACAGTAGATAACCATTGTGCAACACTTTTCAGTGGTGTGGTCATGAGATAATCAAGTATTTACCCTTATTAAAAGAACATTGGGAGCATCCTGAGAAAGTACTCAGAGCCTGCTAAGAGTGTGTACTGTTCAGTGAATGTACATCTCAGCGTTCTCCCAGAACCTGAGAACTCTGTAATCAGCTTCACTGTCCAGCTCTCATTGGAACCTGGGGTGTCACAGAGACACAAACAATTCAGGGCAAGCCTCCCTCACCACAGCCTTTCAGAAGACTCTGTAAGACACTAGTGTGTGTACAAATGTAGGTCCAACATCCCGAGACTCAGACAGCCAGGACGCTTGTTCCTGAGTCAGCACTATTGAGGAGCCTCACTTCACTGCAGCAAAACACAGGAAAGGGGGGCGCAGGCGCAGAAGTCAAGAAGTTTAACACAAGATGCAGAGAACACTCAAGGTCATCCAGAGTCCCATGTGTCGACTTTACAGTGATAAAACAGAGGTCCAGGGAGGAGAAGTGAGTGCTCAAGGTCACTTGTAAATTAAGAAACAAAGGCTAGTCTCACCTCTTTTTTTAAGGATAAAAACTATCCACATTAGACCAACAGTATGTCTAAAGCATGAAATGATTTTGTAGCCTTAAAAAGAATGGTTTAGAGCCATATAGTTGACTTGGAGATATTTTTACGAGGTATTGAATAAAAACAGCTGATGAACTAAGGAATGCATGATATTATTCCTGAGTGTGTGTGTGTGTGTGTGTGTGTGTATTTTCAGTAAAATGCAGAAGCACACACCTAGGATTACTGATGGGCCACATGGGCATTGATGTGAATGGAAAGGGGAGAGAGGGCAAGAGGTAAATTTTAAAAAACAGAAGAAATGGAAAAAAGGCTGTACTTTACAAAAAAAAAAGTGGTCGTAGTGGTCATATGTATACATGTATATAAAAATGTGTATAAAAAATTCAGAAAAAAATTCAATGCTGGAAACTCCTGCTTTAATGAATGAGGATACTCACCAAACAGACTACTTTCTGTTATTAGGAAGTATTAAGCCTACATCTATTTGACTGTCTTTCTCTGAGGAGCAGAACTCAGAAAAATGAAGTCAGTTAATTAAGGATCTCGGCTACCGATATTTGGCTAATCCTCCTTTCTAAAGTCCTGCTGCTTGTCTTCTAGCTCTGCTGGGCTGGAACTGGGGCCTAATCAAAATCTTTAGAGAACCCAGTTTTGGAAAATATGATGATGTTCTGCTCCCTACCCCTATCCTTGCAATGTCCAAAAAATTTAGCTACACTGAAATTTTCTGATTTCTTTCCATAATGACAACAGATTTTTAAATTATTTTCCCGATCATCAGTAAGACACTAGTGTACAAGTCACGGAAAATCCAACACTTTCAGAAGACTCTGTAAGACACTAGTGTGTGTACAAATGTAGGTCCAACATCCCGAGACTCAGACAGCCAGGACGCTTGTTCCTGAGTCAGCACTATTGAGGAGCCTCACTTCACTGCAGCAAAACACAGGAAAGGGGGGCGCAGGCGCAGAAGTCAAGAAGTTTAACACAAGATGCAGAGAACACTCAAGGTCATCCAGAGTCCCATGTGTCGACTTTACAGTGATAAAACAGAGGTCCAGGGAGGAGAAGTGAGTGCTCAAGGTCACTTGTAAATTAAGAAACAAAGGCTAGTCTCACCTCTTTTTTTAAGGATAAAAACTATCCACATTAGACCAACAGTATGTCTAAAGCATGAAATGATTTTGTAGCCTTAAAAAGAATGGTTTAGAGCCATATAGTTGACTTGGAGATATTTTTACGAGGTATTGAATAAAAACAGCTGATGAACTAAGGAATGCATGATATTATTCCTGAGTGTGTGTGTGTGTGTGTGTGTGTGTATTTTCAGTAAAATGCAGAAGCACACACCTAGGATTACTGATGGGCCACATGGGCATTGATGTGAATGGAAAGGGGAGAGAGGGCAAGAGGTAAATTTTAAAAAACAGAAGAAATGGAAAAAAGGCTGTACTTTACAAAAAAAAAAGTGGTCGTAGTGGTCATATGTATACATGTATATAAAAATGTGTATAAAAAATTCAGAAAAAAATTCAATGCTGGAAACTCCTGCTTTAATGAATGAGGATACTCACCAAACAGACTACTTTCTGTTATTAGGAAGTATTAAGCCTACATCTATTTGACTGTCTTTCTCTGAGGAGCAGAACTCAGAAAAATGAAGTCAGTTAATTAAGGATCTCGGCTACCGATATTTGGCTAATCCTCCTTTCTAAAGTCCTGCTGCTTGTCTTCTAGCTCTGCTGGGCTGGAACTGGGGCCTAATCAAAATCTTTAGAGAACCCAGTTTTGGAAAATATGATGATGTTCTGCTCCCCTACCCCTATCCTTGCAATGTCCATTAAGCTATAAGATACTAAAATAATGCTACACTGAAATTTTCTGATTTCTTTTTCCATAATGACAACATTGATATTTTTCTGATCATCAACATGGTCATTTTTCCCCCTGACCCCTCCCACCACTTTTTAAAAATCATTCTTTCAGTAGGCTGCATATGTTTGGAATAACTACTTAGTTATCAATTTCCAAGTTTAAGTCTTATGTGTTTCTTTTGCTTAAAATTTTCAAACCCAAAGTTGGGGAAACCAGTTTTGAAAGAGAGATCACGTCTCAATTATATTCATTATTAGAAAGAGGAGAATTCTAATATATAGCATCCAAGAGAATTGACATTTTATTAAATGGTAGTAAATCTTAGTAAAGAAGAATCTTTTTCTTCCCCCCTTGAATGTCCCTATTTCTCCTGGCCTTCTGTTGCTGTCCTAGTTAGTGGGGGGAAAGTTTGAGTTCAATGTCATGCAAACCTAGCAGGAATTCCCACAAGTAAAGCAGAACAGATGTTAGGAAGCTTTCCTGTAGAGGCAGTTGATGGAGTTAACTCAAGGCTACTGAGTGCAACCTGAGCAAGGTACAGAAAGACTTAGCGGTGAGGACACTGGTCCAAAAAGGGGGACACTGAAAATTCAAGATGTTTCACACCAGTGGGAACTTCCAGGCAGCACAGATAGGTTTCTGGATTTTGTTGTTTTGGTGGTGTCTTTGTAAATTGGGCCTACAGGCCCATGGACATTGGCACCTAATTAGGCACTATTGATTCTAGTAATACAGTAACACAGTATCTGATATGCTATGAGATCATATGGAACAATGGCCCAGAAGAGTCCAGCTCAGTCTACTATCTTTGATAGAAAACCCAGAGTTCATTCATCATGGTGGCAGTTGCTCCCATTAGAGCTTAGAAATGACCCATGATGTGTTTAAAAATAAACTCTTAGGGTCTGCATTCCACTTCAGAATTATGTATATGTTCCATTTAAGCCTATTTCTATGTGAGGGTAAGATGATATAGTGAAAACAGGGCTTTAGAATGAGATGAGTCAGGAGTTTGAATCCAAGTTGTTACTTACTAGTTGTATGTTCTTGGGCAGTTACTTATCCTCTGTGATTTGCTTTCCTTTTCAGTAAAATGGGGTTTCTGTAGCAATTAAATGAGATTAAGCTTCTATTACAGTGTTTTGCACAGAGTAAAAGCTCTTCCTGCCTTCAGATGGTGGGTTTGATCCACACTATTCCCCAAGAGATGTAACAAGAGGATTCCTTCCTCTACAGCTTAATGTTACTGGATTGGTTGGTCAAATTTTATTCTCTCCATCTTTCTAGATGGGACATTAGTGTTTTCTGGTGTCCTTTTTTTTTGTTTACCTTTTTTTGTATTTCTTAAAAATGCCAGGCACAGTCCTGACTCTACGCCTTTGCATCTGTACTATCCTTTGTTTGAAATTCTCTTCCCTCCAGAGTGAACTCCCAATTACGCCTTTGGATTCATGGTCCCAAATGTATCTCCTCTCAGAGACTTTTCATGAACAGAGTTAATATCTCCACGCTTCTCTAGCAGTGGTGTATTATAATTATTTCCAGATGTGCCATTTTTTTCTATAGAGGCCATAGCCACATGTGGCTATACATAAATTAAATAAAGTTAAATATAAGATTCTATACCTCAAACATACTAACTACATTCTTAATGTCCAGTAGCTACTTGCATTGGACATTTCCATTGTTTCAAAACACTCTACTGGACAGTGCTGTTCCAAACTGTGAAGTCTTCCAAGGCAGAAGAGCCTGATTTTTTTTTTTTTTTTTATGATTCCTAAATTTTGCTGATTTATTTAACATTTTCTGTTAGTTCCTAAATGTGAGGCATTATCTGGGCACTGAGGTTAACAGCGGTTTAAATTTGGTCAAAATAGTACTTGGAGGGGCTTCCCTGGTGGTCCAGTAAGTAAAGACACCGACTTGCATTGCAAGGGGTGCCAGTTCGATCCCTGGCCTGAGAAGATCCCACATGCCGCAGAGCAGCTGGACCAATGTGTTCAATTACGAGCCAGCACTCTGGAGCACATGTGCACAGAGCTGGTACTCTGCAAGAGAGAGGCCACTGTAATGGGGGCCAACACAGGACAAAGAATTCCACTTCAGAATTATGTATATGTTCCATTTAAGCCTATTTCTATGTGAGGGTAAGATGATATAGTGAAAACAGGGCTTTAGAATGAGATGAGTCAGGAGTTTGAATCCAAGTTGTTACTTACTAGTTGTATGTTCTTGGGCAGTTACTTATCCTCTGTGATTTGCTTTCCTTTTCAGTAAAATGGGGTTTCTGTAGCAATTAAATGAGATTAAGCTTCTATTACAGTGTTTTGCACAGAGTAAAAGCTCTTCCTGCCTTCAGATGGTGGGTTTGATCCACACTATTCCCCAAGAGATGTAACAAGAGGATTCCTTCCTCTACAGCTTAATGTTACTGGATTGGTTGGTCAAATTTTATTCTCTCCATCTTTCTAGATGGGACATTAGTGTTTTCTGGTGTCCTTTTTTTTTGTTTACCTTTTTTTGTATTTCTTAAAAATGCCAGGCACAGTCCTGACTCTACGCCTTTGCATCTGTACTATCCTTTGTTTGAAATTCTCTTCCCTCCAGAGTGAACTCCCAATTACGCCTTTGGATTCATGGTCCCAAATGTATCTCCTCTCAGAGACTTTTCATGAACAGAGTTAATATCTCCACGCTTCTCTAGCAGTGGTGTATTATAATTATTTCCAGATGTGCCATTTTTTTCTATAGAGGCCATAGCCACATGTGGCTATACATAAATTAAATAAAGTTAAATATAAGATTCTATACCTCAAACATACTAACTACATTCTTAATGTCCAGTAGCTACTTGCATTGGACATTTCCATTGTTTCAAAACACTCTACTGGACAGTGCTGTTCCAAACTGTGAAGTCTTCCAAGGCAGAAGAGCCTGATTTTTTTTTTTTTTTTTTATGATTCCTAAATTTTGCTGATTTATTTAACATTTTCTGTTAGTTCCTAAATGTGAGGCATTATCTGGGCACTGAGGTTAACAGCGGTTTAAATTTGGTCAAAATAGTACTTGGAGGGGCTTCCCTGGTGGTCCAGTAAGTAAAGACACCGACTTGCATTGCAAGGGGTGCCAGTTCGATCCCTGGCCTGAGAAGATCCCACATGCCGCAGAGCAGCTGGACCAATGTGTTCAATTACGAGCCAGCACTCTGGAGCACATGTGCCCAGAGCTGGTGCTCTGCAATGAGAGAGGCCACTGCAATGGGGGGGCCAACACAGGACAAAGAATAAAGATGGGTGAAAATAAATAAATTAAAAAAACAATAAAAGAGGCTGAAATTGAAAAAAAAAAAAAGTACTTGGAAACTCTAGGAGAAAACTAGATATTTCTATGCCTTAAGCCTGAATATTTTATTGGTTATAACAAAAGAATCTTGATTTTTAGGGGTTTCCCTGGTGGTCCAGTGGGTAAGAACACCGCCTTGCAATGCAAGGGGCACCAGTTTGATCCCTGGCCTGGGAAGATCCCATGTGCTGCAGAATGACTGGACCAATGTGTCCAACTACCAAGCTGGAGCTCTGCAGCACATACGCCCAGAGCTGGTGCTCTGCAACGAGAGAGGCCACTGCGATGAGAGGCCCACACAGGCCAAAGAGCAAAGATAAATAAATGAAAGACCAATAGAAGTGGCCAAATAAAAAAAGAATCTGAATTTTAAAAGTTCCTAATATATGACTTTACTTAGTAACCACCAGTATGAAATACAATTCTTAATATGTGATTGACGACAACTAATTATCAAAGTCATTTTCAAACTCTGAGAACAGCTATCAAGTTTAAATTAATAAATACCATAGAAAGTCATAAGACATAAACTATATTTTTTCCTTCCTTTGATCTCCATTGCTCATGGCATTAATGTTATAAACTATCCTTATTCTCCAAAGAATTATCTCTTTCAAGACATTTATCACTAACTCTGCTACATTACTTGTGCATATTTTATTATTTAACAACAACAAAAAAGAAATTAAATATCCAAAATGAAATTTGTATCATTTTAAGGATTTAAATCTTTAGAACAAGGACATTCAGATCAAGGTCTGAGTTTATAGTCACCATTTTCTTGTCTATCTAGGCATTGTTGTGAATTTCAGCCATGAAAAGGATGATACTCTAGCTTATGTACCTCAGTTTTTTGTTTTTTTTTTTACTTTAATAGAGTTTTGTGGTTTACTGCCATACATAAACTCAAATCAGCCACAGGCATGCACATGTGTCCTCACACCTGAACTTCCTTCCCATCAAGAGCTTGATTTTTTAATGCCTCTGTATTTCTACTTGTACTGACATAAGTAGGGCCTTAGTATTTTGGGAATGAGTGACAAAAATCATAGGATAACCTCTTGATTTCTTACAACACCTTACTGCATTCTCTAAATTGTATTATTCCACCTTTTTTTTTTCATTTTGTTTTTCTGATTATAAAGATAACACATGCTCATTACAGAAAATCTAGAAAAGCTCAAAGAAGAACATAAAAGTATATGTTTCCAACACACCAAAATATATCCTATTAATATGTTGGCATAAGGCTTTCTAGACTTCCATTTTATAAAGTTTTTGTTTTCATAAAATTGGGATCATGCTGTTCATGGAAAATAGGTGGGGAAAAAAGGGAAACAGTGGCACACTTTATTTTCTTGGGTTCCAAAATCACTGCAGATGGCAACTGCAGTCATGAAATTAAAAGACACTCGGGAGAAAAGCAATGATAAACCTAGACAGTGTATTAAAAAATCAAAGACATCATTTTGCCAACAAAAGTAGGTCTGAATAGTCAAAGCTATGGTTCCTCCAGTAGGCATGTATGGATATGAGAGCTGAACCATAAAGAAAGCTGAGCACCAAAGAATTAATGCTTTCTGACTGTGGTGTTGGAGAAGACTCTTGAGCACCCCTTGGACGGCAAGGAGATCAAACCAATCCTGAAGGAAATCAACCATGAATATTCATTGGAAGAACTGATGCTGAAGCTGAAGCTCCAATACTTTGACCCCCTGATGCAAAGAGACGACCCATTGGAAAAGACCCTGATGCTGGGAAAGACATAAGGCAAAAGGAGAAGAGGACAACAGAGGATAAGATGGTTGGATGACATCACTGAGGCAATGGACATGAGTTTGAGCAAACTCTAGGAGATGGTGAATGACAGGGAAGCCTGGTGTGCTGCAGTCCATATGGCTACAAAGAGTCGGGCACAACTTAACAACTGAAAAACGATCTGCCTTTTCTTTCACTTACTGATACTGCAGATATAGTTCTTCCCCACTGCCATGAAATCTACAGTATTTTTAATTGCTGCACAGATTTTTTGTGATATGAATACACTACAATTTACCTGATAATAATTATTGTATGGTTGAATTTTTTCCCAGTATTTATTATAAATACTATTGCATCACATATCTATATATCTTTGCTCACAGCTCTAATCTGGATTCTCAGTGCAGATTCCTAAACATGGAATTACAGTTTAAAGGAATAACATGTTTTTGAGAATTGAAGTCATCTTATTTGGACCAGTTTTGTTTTGTTGATATTTGCCTCAAGACACGGACATATAGCTGTGTATGAAAATCTAACTGTGCTCTGAGCAGAGTGTGACAGTGCTCTGTGGTTTTATTTTTCCCATTCCTCTTTCCAGCAGTACCCAGCAATCTGTGAATACTTCTGGCTATACAAAAGCCACAGGAATATAAAACCACAGTGTGTTTCTATAAAGACTAAACCAGCTTTCTGTTTAGCATAAAGAATTTTTTAGTGGAAAGAATATTACTTGGAAAATACAAATATTTGCAATTACCAGTATGCACAATATTCAAATTTTATTAATATAACTATTAGGACCAAACAAATAATCCCATCTGTTTACAGAGGATTTATAATGACTAAATAGTTGTAAGAAATAATACAAACATTGTTAAACTGTGCAGGATTTGTGAATGCTTGCTTTGCAGTGGAAATGCCTGATTCACAGCTCTCTCTGGTTTCTGCCGATTACATGAATGAGGACATGGCTTTCCAAGTCATTAACTTGGGCAAAGCTTTGGGGCCAGATGAGAAGTAACATCCAAATCATGCTAGGAGTCAGGATGATTGGTGGAGCTGACAAAGGAAACACCCTCTGTCATTCAGCACTGTGGGAGCATTTGGGGAGTGTGACTGCCTGTGAAGACTCATGGTTCATTGAGTCCATTGTTTCACCAAAGCCTGGTTTCACTGATACTAAGAGAAGAAGGTGAATTGTGACCCCATCTGGGCTATTTAGGTGATACTGTCAATGATACTGCCATGGCTTCCTGTGCCCCCTCTCCCCAAACTTTATTCTGTCTTATCTTTTCTTATTTTTTGGCACACCACACAGCTTGCAGGATCTCAGTTTCCCAACCAGGGATTGAACCTGGACCATGGCAAGAAAAGCACAAAATCCTAACCACTAAACCAACAAGGAGTTCCCCTATTCTGCTCCTTTTTTTGCATTAAAAGCTTTTCTGGATTACATTAAAGAAAATATAAGCAAAGGGAAGAAAATAAATGTCACCCCACCATGACTCTTTTGGTTTCAAGACAAAGGACATAACCAATGTTTTGAGAATTGAAGTCATCTTATTTGGACCAGTTTTGTTTTGTTGATATTTGCCTCAAGACACGGACATATAGCTGTGTATGAAAATCTAACTGTGCTCTGAGCAGAGTGTGACAGTGCTCTGTGGTTTTATTTTTCCCATTCCTCTTTCCAGCAGTACCCAGCAATCTGTGAATACTTCTGGCTATACAAAAGCCACAGGAATATAAAACCACAGTGTGTTTCTATAAAGACTAAACCAGCTTTCTGTTTAGCATAAAGAATTTTTTAGTGGAAAGAATATTACTTGGAAAATACAAATATTTGCAATTACCAGTATGCACAATATTCAAATTTTATTAATATAACTATTAGGACCAAACAAATAATCCCATCTGTTTACAGAGGATTTATAATGACTAAATAGTTGTAAGAAATAATACAAACATTGTTAAACTGTGCAGGATTTGTGAATGCTTGCTTTGCAGTGGAAATGCCTGATTCACAGCTCTCTCTGGTTTCTGCCGATTACATGAATGAGGACATGGCTTTCCAAGTCATTAACTTGGGCAAAGCTTTGGGGCCAGATGAGAAGTAACATCCAAATCATGCTAGGAGTCAGGATGATTGGTGGAGCTGACAAAGGAAACACCCTCTGTCATTCAGCACTGTGGGAGCATTTGGGGAGTGTGACTGCCTGTGAAGACTCATGGTTCATTGAGTCCATTGTTTCACCAAAGCCTGGTTTCACTGATACTAAGAGAAGAAGGTGAATTGTGACCCCATCTGGGCTATTTAGGTGATACTGTCAATGATACTGCCATGGCTTCCTGTGCCCCCCCTCCCCAAACTTTATTCTGTCTTATCTTTTCTTATTTTTTGGCACACCACACAGCTTGCAGGATCTCAGTTTCCCAACCAGGGATTGAACCTGGACCATGGCAAGAAAAGCACAAAATCCTAACCACTAAACCAACAAGGAGTTCCCCTATTCTGCTCCTTTTTTTTTGCATTAAAAAGCTTTTCTGGATTACATTAAAGAAAAATATAAGCAAAGGGAAGAAAATAAATGTCACCCCACCATGACTCTTTTGTTTGCAAAGGACATAAACCCAATTCAAGACTGGTTGAAACTGAAGGTATACGTACTGGCTTGGTCCAAGTGCAGTTGACCTCAAGGTGGCCTGAATCCCTGGATGCCAACAGCATGAGGAACCTCCCTCTGAGTCTTGGACTCTGTTGGTCCATCTGTCACATGTCGTCCTGCCACCAGAATTCTAGGTTTCATGCTCACGGATTATTATTGAAGGGGAAAGAGTTACATCTCTTCCTCAGTTTGGGAAGTTTGGGGAAAGAACCCTACTAGGCTAGACCCTGAGGCAGGGCTTTTGAAGCAGGTAGAGTATTTGGGAAATGGTACCAGGGAGCATAGGTGAGGGAGCAAGGAAAGTTCAACAGATGGGAGAAGAGTCAACAGAGTGTTAACAAGTGAGGTACCACTGTGGGCAATGGGAGTTCAGGTCCACTGGGTCCCTCAGAGGCACCACATGGAGCACAGGTCAGAATTCTCCCACCAGGGCACAGGGAAACAAGGAGGTGATCTGTCCACAAACTTTCATCCTTAATTGGCCGAAGATGGTCCCCGAGGGTGTTAATCCCCAGTGCTTGTGAGCACTCTGGACTTGGGCTGTGCAAGTTTCTGTGACACTGGAAAAAAGTCTCAGAGAAACAGAGAGACCTGGGTGTCTGAGGAGGGAAACTGTCAGTATCTCAACAACTATCCAGCACTCCTGCAGGTATACTCAGAGATGGGTCAGAGCAGAGGGGGTGGGACATCAACAGCACTTTAGCTTGTTGCCCATTGAGACCAATCACTCCAGACACCAATTGGTCCAGGCTTGTTCATATGTCCATTTCTTTGGTACAGTGAAGCAGCATGTTGTGAATGGAAGCTCCATTTGAACCTCATGAAGGGAGAAGAAATTTCCTCCTCGTAAAAGGATAGTCAATTACAGAGTCAATAAGCACAGGAGAGATGATGGACATTATCATAATTATAAAAGATATTCACTTCCTTTTAAATTTCTGGATTACATTAAAGAAAATATAAGCAAAGGGAAGAAAATAAATGTCACCCCACCATGACTCTTTTGTTTGCAAAGGACATAAACCCAATTCAAGACTGGTTGAAACTGAAGGTATACGTACTGGCTTGGTCCAAGTGCAGTTGACCTCAAGGTGGCCTGAATCCCTGGATGCCAACAGCATGAGGAACCTCCCTCTGAGTCTTGGACTCTGTTGGTCCATCTGTCACATGTCGTCCTGCCACCAGAATTCTAGGTTTCATGCTCACGGATTATTATTGAAGGGGAAAGAGTTACATCTCTTCCTCAGTTTGGGAAGTTTGGGGAAAGAACCCTACTAGGCTAGACCCTGAGGCAGGGCTTTTGAAGCAGGTAGAGTATTTGGGAAATGGTACCAGGGAGCATAGGTGAGGGAGCAAGGAAAGTTCAACAGATGGGAGAAGAGTCAACAGAGTGTTAACAAGTGAGGTACCACTGTGGGCAATGGGAGTTCAGGTCCACTGGGTCCCTCAGAGGCACCACATGGAGCACAGGTCAGAATTCTCCCACCAGGGCACAGGGAAACAAGGAGGTGATCTGTCCACAAACTTTCATCCTTAATTGGCCGAAGATGGTCCCCGAGGGTGTTAATCCCCAGTGCTTGTGAGCACTCTGGACTTGGGCTGTGCAAGTTTCTGTGACACTGGAAAAAAGTCTCAGAGAAACAGAGAGACCTGGGTGTCTGAGGAGGGAAACTGTCAGTATCTCAACAACTATCCAGCACTCCTGCAGGTATACTCAGAGATGGGTCAGAGCAGAGGGGGTGGGACATCAACAGCACTTTAGCTTGTTGCCCATTGAGACCAATCACTCCAGACACCAATTGGTCCAGGCTTGTTCATATGTCCATTTCTTTGGTACAGTGAAGCAGCATGTTGTGAATGGAAGCTCCATTTGAACCTCATGAAGGGAGAAGAAATTTCCTCCTCGTAAAAGGATAGTCAATTACAGAGTCAATAAGCACAGGAGAGATGATGGACATTATCATAATTATAAAAGATATTCACTTCCAAATTTTAATTCTGTTACATGACTATAACTATTGAATGTTTTGGTAAATATACCTCCAGGTTATATCTATTGTATCTATTTTTCCTTCCAAACTGAAAACATGTCATCTATGTATACTTTCATTTTTTTTCTTAATACTACATAGTCACTGTAATATATAGTGAACCCTTTTCTCTGTATTTTCTCTAAAAATGTATAAAATATGCATATTGGTCTCTCAGTCGTGTCTGACTCTTTGTGATCCCATGGACTGTAGTCCATTGGGCTCCTCCATCCATAGGATCCTCCAGCAAGAATACTGGAGTGGGTAGCCTTTCCATTCTCCAGGGTATCTTCCCGACTCAGGGATGGAACCATGGTCTTCTGCACTGCAGGCAGATTCATGTGGACTGGTAGGAAGGATATATGAAATCCCCAGTAGCCTCTCAGCATAAAGGAAAAAAGTGTTAGTGGGAACTGTGGGCATCAGAGGAAGCAATGTTTGTTTGTTTTTTTTTTTTTAAAAGCACAGTTTTGGAGTCATAGTGGGCTTGGGGTTTGAAGTTTAATTCTTATTATTTGGTATATGACCTTGGTCCATGTATTTAATCCTACAAAACCTCATACCTTAATTCACACATAGTAAATGCTAAACAAAATGGCAGCTCTTACTATTATCATCTGTTAACATAAGGACTCTCACCCCTTGCTGACAGTATTGCTCTAAGGCTTGAATTAGGTCACTCAGATAACATGCCCAGAAAAGAGCCAGAGACACAGTACATGTTTAATTAATGACAATGTGTTGCTGTGATTCCTTGATCTTACTTTAAGGTAGACTTTCCTAGTGGGCAAAGATTTTGGGTACCACAGCAATCAAAGGAGTGCATTTATGCCAAAAGAACCTCCCAAACTCAATGACTTTTTAAATGGCCACCAACTTCCCTGAAATTAGCCCAATTGGTCCAGGCTTGTTCATATGTCCATTTCTTTGGTACAGTGAAGCAGCATGTTGTGAATGGAAGCTCCATTTGAACCTCATGAAGGGAGAAGAAATTTCCTCCTCGTAAAAGGATAGTCAATTACAGAGTCAATAAGCACAGGAGAGATGATGGACATTATCATAATTATAAAAGATATTCACTTCCAAATTTTAATTCTGTTACATGACTATAACTATTGAATGTTTTGGTAAATATACCTCCAGGTTATATCTATTGTATCTATTTTTCCTTCCAAACTGAAAACATGTCATCTATGTATACTTTCATTTTTTTTCTTAATACTACATAGTCACTGTAATATATAGTGAACCCTTTTCTCTGTATTTTCTCTAAAAATGTATAAAATATGCATATTGGTCTCTCAGTCGTGTCTGACTCTTTGTGATCCCATGGACTGTAGTCCATTGGGCTCCTCCATCCATAGGATCCTCCAGCAAGAATACTGGAGTGGGTAACCTTTCCATTCTCCAGGGTATCTTCCCGACTCAGGGATGGAACCATGGTCTTCTGCACTGCAGGCAGATTCATGTGGACTGGTAGGAAGGATATATGAAATCCCCAGTAGCCTCTCAGCATAAAGGAAAAAAGTGTTAGTGGGAACTGTGGGCATCAGAGGAAGCAATGTTTGTTTGTTTTTTTTTTTAAAAAAGCACAGTTTTGGAGTCATAGTGGGCTTGGGGTTTGAAGTTTAATTCTTATTATTTGGTATATGACCTTGGTCCATGTATTTAATCCTACAAAACCTCATACCTTAATTCACACATAGTAAATGCTAAACAAAATGGCAGCTCTTACTATTATCATCTGTTAACATAAGGACTCTCACCCCTTGCTGACAGTATTGCTCTAAGGCTTGAATTAGGTCACTCAGATAACATGCCCAGAAAAGAGCCAGAGACACAGTACATGTTTAATTAATGACAATGTGTTGCTGTGATTCCTTGATCTTACTTTAAGGTAGACTTTCCTAGTGGGCAAAGATTTTGGGTACCACAGCAATCAAAGGAGTGCATTTATGCCAAAAGAACCTCCCAAACTCAATGACTTTTTAAATGGCCACCAACTTCCCTGAAATTCCACCAATTCAATGTTCATTAAGTATCATAACCAAATTTTTTAATTTAAAATACTCTGAGAACAACTAATTATACATTTATATCCTGGCATAAACCTTAGTATATGGATTTCCTCCTTATACCTCGTTGACACGTGCAATATCTGTAAACAAAAGCCCTAGTCAGCAAAGACAAGAGTGGACAGACGGTGTAGTCCTGTAAGCTATCCAAGCAGAGGTCCCCAGCAGTAGACATACTTGTGCTGTCAGAAGAGAACATGACATTTCTGATCCTTGTAGCTGTTGGAAGAGAGGTGCCAAGAGGTGCAAAGGTGCCTGAGAAAGGTAAACTTTCCCTTGTTTTCAGCTACTTTCCATCACCACTCCCCTGGAATCACAAATAAGAATGTTTCAATTGGATTCAGTTTCAATTTCCCATCTTTCCCCCTGGCTGTAGATGAAAATGCTCTAAATTAGGTATCAGGTCGGACCAAGAAGCCGCTCGGACCGAGAAGCCGCGTCGGACCGAGCCGCCGCACCGCCGCACCGCCACGCTATGGAAGGACGTGCACTCATCTCTCCTGCAAAATCGCCTGAGTTGCAACGAGTTCCTGAAAAACCATCAACAGGAGGAAGTTGGATCTGATCATGGAGAGGATACCCTACATCGAAGAACAAAGGAGAAGCCGCATCAAGACGGTAGGAAGGGCTTGGGGTTTGAAGTTTAATTCTTATTATTTGGTATATGACCTTGGTCCATGTATTTAATCCTACAAAACCTCATACCTTAATTCACACATAGTAAATGCTAAACAAAATGGCAGCTCTTACTATTATCATCTGTTAACATAAGGACTCTCACCCCTTGCTGACAGTATTGCTCTAAGGCTTGAATTAGGTCACTCAGATAACATGCCCAGAAAAGAGCCAGAGACACAGTACATGTTTAATTAATGACAATGTGTTGCTGTGATTCCTTGATCTTACTTTAAGGTAGACTTTCCTAGTGGGCAAAGATTTTGGGTACCACAGCAATCAAAGGAGTGCATTTATGCCAAAAGAACCTCCCAAACTCAATGACTTTTTAAATGGCCACCAACTTCCCTGAAATTCCACCAATTCAATGTTCATTAAGTATCATAACCAAATTTTTTAATTTAAAATACTCTGAGAACAACTAATTATACATTTATATCCTGGCATAAACCTTAGTATATGGATTTCCTCCTTATACCTCGTTGACACGTGCAATATCTGTAAACAAAAGCCCTAGTCAGCAAAGACAAGAGTGGACAGACGGTGTAGTCCTGTAAGCTATCCAAGCAGAGGTCCCCAGCAGTAGACATACTTGTGCTGTCAGAAGAGAACATGACATTTCTGATCCTTGTAGCTGTTGGAAGAGAGGTGCCAAGAGGTGCAAAGGTGCCTGAGAAAGGTAAACTTTCCCTTGTTTTCAGCTACTTTCCATCACCACTCCCCTGGAATCACAAATAAGAATGTTTCAATTGGATTCAGTTTCAATTTCCCATCTTTCCCCCTGGCTGTAGATGAAAATGCTCTAAATTAGGTATCAGGTCGGACCAAGAAGCCGCGTCGGACCGAGAAGCCGCGTCGGACCGAGCCGCCGCACCGCCGCACCGCCACGCTATGGAAGGACGTGCACTCATCTCTCCTGCAAAATCGCCTGAGTTGCAACGAGTTCCTGAAAAACCATCAACAGGAGGAAGTTGGATCTGATCATGGAGAGGATACCCTACATCGAAGAACAAAGGAGAAGCCGCATCAAGACGGTAGGAAGGGTGCAATCGCACTTTTAAGAGTCAAACCTCACACCCACCAGAGAGGCTGGGTGGGCCAAAGGGGAAAAGCCTATTGCAGATCAAGACCTGGGAAAGGAGTGGTGACGCCCACAAGGGACTGAGCCAGACCCGCTTTGGAGGGTCCAAGTGCCCCCTTGAGCTAGTAGTGCCCTTGAGCAGTCCTCGGAAGGACAGCACTCAGTTTCCTTTGGAGAAGGTTACCACTAACCCGATCACAGAGCCCCCAAGGAGGGCTGGAAACTCTTGTGCGCACCGTGATCCAGGAGAGGGGAATAGCGATCCTGCATGAGACTGAGCCAGACTCACCTCTGAGTAATCTGACGTCTCCCACGGTGGCGGGAGTCAACGGTGGCCTGCAACAGGGTCGGGGTCACTGCGGAAGTGCTCCCCATAAGCGTTTGGGAATAAATCCTTTGTGAGACAGACGCCATTTTCCCTGCTGTAGTTTGGCTGCTGGTCAAGCTACAGGGAGGGAATTTAGCTCCACCCAGCAAGAAAAGGGATTTAGATTAAGAAACTCCCAGGGCCAGCCTAGGCGGGCCTTTTAGTTCTGGAATAGGCCGAAATAAACAAGCAAAGTGGTCTTCAGATCCAACCACTGCCAGAGGCAAGAAAAAGACTGATAATTCCTGAATAGTCAGCAAGAGACAGAAGAACATAAACACTATTTTCACGTTTTGTCTGAAGCTGGACTTACTGCTGAATTTTTTAAATTTCATTTTATTCCTTATTCTTTTTTATTGCTTTTTTTTTTGTATCATATTGTTTGGTTTCAAATTTTTTTTCCCTTTTATTCCGAACCCACTCAGAGCACCCCCCGTTGGGTTTTTTTTTTTTTTTTCTTTTGGTGTGTGTGAGAGTGGGTGTGTTTATTTCCTCCATTGAATTCTACTGAAGATACTAATCTCATCAGTAAGACTGAATATATTCAAGTTTACTTTTTTTTTTTCTTTTTCCTTTTAAACCACACATTTTATTTTGGTATAAACTTCTGGTTCCCCACTGGCCTTTTAAGATTCTGTGGGGCTTTTGTTTGTTTTTATTGTTTTTGCTTTGTTTTTCTATATTTTTCTATATACTTATCTCTGTTTAGATTTTTAAAAATTTTTTTCATTTGTACTACTACTTCCCCTATAATTCTTTGCTTTCTCTGATACTCCATTCCTATAGCATTAAACTCTAATACATACAAATCTTTATCTCCCTATATTTAACTTTGCAGTATCATTCTATATTTCTCTTCTATCCTCCCTTTCTCTTTTTCCCTTTTCCCACCATATTTCTTAGTCTGTTCTATCCTCATTGCCTTATCCCCAATGGGGACCCTGCTCTAGCATTATTCTCCAATTGGTGCTCTACTTAGTTTGGTTATTAACTGGTGGATATCATTCTTGATTTTCTCTATTCGCCATGCTAACGTATTGTACTGTATTTTTGGTTGGAATGCTTGGGTTATGTTACAGATGTATATGTTTGTGTGTATAATTCAATACACTAGATAGTATTTGCATAATATTTTAACTGCCATTTGTCAAAGGTATACCTTCTGTTTCTCATTCGCATATATATGTTTTAATATCATTTAATGCCATAACAAACCAGCCATGAAATCTTCATTCCCTGGTCAGGCAACAAGCCCCGGGGCTTTAGGGAGGGAGCACTGACTCCAAAACTCTACAGTACTAGAGAACATCTAACACTAGAGAGCACTATACAAGTGAGAACGCCAACAAAGGTAATCACTTGTATGCAAGTCCTGACATCACCCAATCACCAGCATCACCCAGAATAAGAAGCCCCCTCCAAACAACAAACACCAACAGACGTAACTCAAGGTCTGGGAAAAGGAAATCCCAAACAGAGTCAGTTAAAAAAATTAATAATAACAATGAAATGGCAGAGAAATACCACACAAGTGAAGGAACAATCTACAAACACACAAGATCAAATCAATGAAGAGAATTTGGACAAACTTTCTGAAAGCGATTTCAGAAGAATGATAGTAAAGTTGATCAAAGACACTGAAAACAGAATGTTAGAGAAAATGCAAGACACAACTAACACACTGAATAAAGAAATACAAGAACTTACAGAAAAAGTAACAGAGACAAACAACTCAATTGCTGAACTGAAAAACACTGTAGAAGGAATCAAGAGCAGACTATCTGAGACAGAAGACCGGATAAGTGAGCTAGAAGACAGAATGGTGGAAGTAACTGCTGAAAAACAGACTCTAGCTCAAAGAATGAAAAGAGCAGAGGAGAGCCTCAGAGACCTCTGGGATAATATCAAACACACCAACATTCGAATTATAGGGGTTCCAGAAGAAGAAGAAAAAAAGAAAGGCTATGAGAAAATTTTTGAAGAGATTCTAGTTGAAAATTTCCCCAACATGGGAAAAGAAATAGTCAATCAAGTCCAAGAAGTACAAAGAGTACCATACAGAAGCAATCCAAGAAGAAACACACCAAGACACATATTAATGAAGCTAACACAAATTAAACACAAGGACAGAATTCTCAAAGCAGCAAGGGAAAATCAACTAGTGACATACAAGGGAAAGCCCATACGTTTAACAGCTGATCTTTCAACAGAAACTCTGCAGGCCAGAAGAAAATAGCAGGACACATTTAAAGTGCTGAAACAGAACAATCTGCAACCAAGAATACTCTACCCTTCAAGGATCTCACTCAAAATTGATGGAGAAATCACAAGCTTTACAGAAAAGCAAAAATTAAAAGAATTTAGCCACACCAAACCAGCCTTACAACTCTATTCTATTCCATTTAACTTAGCCATAACAAACCAGCCATGAAATCTTCATTCCCTGGTCAGGCAACGCCGGCTTTAACAAAAAAGGTCTAACACTAGAGAGCACTATACAAGTGAGAATGCCAACAAAGGTAATCACTTGTATGCAAGTCCTGACATCACCCAATCACCAGCATCACCCAGAATAAGAAGCCCCCTCCAAACAACAAACACCAACAGACGTAACTCAAGGTCTGGGAAAAGGAAATCCCAAACAGAGTCAGTTAAAAAATTAATAATAACAATGAAATGGCAGAGAAATACCACACAAGTGAAGGAACAATCTACAAACACACAAGATCAAATCAATGAAGAGAATTTGGACAAACTTTCTGAAAGCGATTTCAGAAGAATGATAGTAAAGTTGATCAAAGACACTGAAAACAGAATGTTAGAGAAAATGCAAGACACAACTAACACACTGAATAAAGAAATACAAGAACTTACAGAAAAAGTAACAGAGACAAACAACTCAATTGCTGAACTGAAAAACACTGTAGAAGGAATCAAGAGCAGACTATCTGAGACAGAAGACCGGATAAGTGAGCTAGAAGACAGAATGGTGGAAGTAACTGCTGAAAAACAGACTCTAGCTCAAAGAATGAAAAGAGCAGAGGAGAGCCTCAGAGACCTCTGGGATAATATCAAACACACCAACATTCGAATTATAGGGGTTCCAGAAGAAGAAGAAAAAAAGAAAGGCTATGAGAAAATTTTTGAAGAGATTCTAGTTGAAAATTTCCCCAACATGGGAAAAGAAATAGTCAATCAAGTCCAAGAAGTACAAAGAGTACCATACAGAAGCAATCCAAGAAGAAACACACCAAGACACATATTAATGAAGCTAACACAAATTAAACACAAGGACAGAATTCTCAAAGCAGCAAGGGAAAAGCAACTAGTGACATACAAGGGAAAGCCCATACGTTTAACAGCTGATATTTCAACAGAAACTCTGCAGGCCAGAAGGGAATGGCAGGACACATTTAAACGGCTGAAAGAGAATAATCTGCAACCAAGAATACTCTACCCTGCAAGGATCTCACTCAAAATTGATGGAAAAATCACAAGCTTTACAGATAAGCAAAAATAAAAAGAATTTAACCACACCAAACCAGCCTTACAACAAGTGTTAAAGGGACTTATATAGACAACAAGTATAAAAGGAGAAGATTCATGAAACAAACCCATCATAACATCTAAGAAGATGACAATAGGATCATTTGTATCAATAATTACTTTGAATGTCAATGGACTAAATGCCCCAACCAAAAGACACAGAGTGGTTGAATGGATTCAAGAGCACGACCCATACATATGCTGCCTTCAGGAAACTCACTTCAGACCTAGAGACACTCACAGACTGAAAGTGAGAGGCTAGAAAAAGATATTCCATGCAAATGGAGCTCAAAAGAAAGCTGGAGTAGCAATCCTCATATCAGACAAAATAGACCTCAAAATAAAGAAGACTAGAAGAGACAAGGCAGGACATTACATAATGATCAAGGAATCGATCCAAGAAGAAGACATAACAATCATAAATACCTATGCACCCAACTCAGGAGCACCCCAATACATAAGACAAACACTTTCAGACATAGAAGACATCGACACTAACACAATCATAGTAGGAGACTTTAACACTCCTCTCACACCAATGGACAGATCATCCAAACAGAAAATGAATAAAGAAACACAAGCCTTAAATGCCACACTAGAAGAAATGGACCTCATTGATACCTTTAAGACTTTCCATCCTAAAGCAGAAGAATACACTTTCTTCTCAAGTGCTCGCGGAACATTCTCCAGGATAGACCACATCTTGGGCCACAAATCTAACCTCAGTCAATTCAAGAAAACTGAAATTCTATCAACCATCTTCTCGGACCACAATGCAGTGAGACTAGAGATCAACTACAGGAAAAAAAACCGCTAAAAACACAAACACATGGAGATTAAACAACACATACCTAAAAAACCAACTGATTACTGAGCAAATCAAAGAAAAATAAAACAATTCCTAGAAAAAAATGACAAAGAACACACGACAGTGCAAAACCTATGGGATACTGCAAAAGCAGTTCTAAGAGGGAAGTTTATAGCAATTCAATCCCACCTCAAGAAACTAGGAAAATCTCAAACAGACGACCTAACCTTACACTTAAAACAACTGGAGAAAGAAGAACAAAAACACCCCAAAGCCAGCAGAAGAAGGGAAATCATAAAGATCAGAGCAGAAATAAATGAAAAAGAAACAAAAGAAACAATAGTAAAGATAAATAAAACAAAAAGCTGGTTCTTCAAAAAGGTCAATAAAATCAATGCACCACTGGCCAGACTCATCAAGAAAAAGAGAGAGAAGAACCAGATCACCAAAATCAAAAATGAAAAAGGAGAGATTACAACAGGAGTAAGGATTATAAGGGACTAAAAGATACATATCATTTGACAAAGATGGACTAATGAAAGCTGGATGTCAGCAACCCATACATATGCTGCCTTCAGGAAACTCACTTCAGACCTAGAGACACTCACAGACTGAAAGTGAGAGGCTAGAAAAAGATATTCCATGCAAATGGAGCTCAAAAGAAAGCTGGAGTAGCAATCCTCATATCAGACAAAATAGACCTCAAAATAAAGAAGACTAGAAGAGACAAGGCAGGACATTACATAATGATCAAGGAATCGATCCAAGAAGAAGACATAACAATCATAAATACCTATGCACCCAACTCAGGAGCACCCCAATACATAAGACAAACACTTTCAGACATAGAAGACATCGACACTAACACAATCATAGTAGGAGACTTTAACACTCCTCTCACACCAATGGACAGATCATCCAAACAGAAAATGAATAAAGAAACACAAGCCTTAAATGCCACACTAGAAGAAATGGACCTCATTGATACCTTTAAGACTTTCCATCCTAAAGCAGAAGAATACACTTTCTTCTCAAGTGCTCGCGGAACATTCTCCAGGATAGACCACATCTTGGGCCACAAATCTAACCTCAGTCAATTCAAGAAAACTGAAATTCTATCAACCATCTTCTCGGACCACAATGCAGTGAGACTAGAGATCAACTACAGGAAAAAAAACCGCTAAAAACACAAACACATGGAGATTAAACAACACATACCTAAAAAACCAACTGATTACTGAGCAAATCAAAGAAAAATAAAACAATTCCTAGAAAAAAATGACAAAGAACACACGACAGTGCAAAACCTATGGGATACTGCAAAAGCAGTTCTAAGAGGGAAGTTTATAGCAATTCAATCCCACCTCAAGAAACTAGGAAAATCTCAAACAGACGACCTAACCTTACACTTAAAACAACTGGAGAAAGAAGAACAAAAACACCCCAAAGCCAGCAGAAGAAGGGAAATCATAAAGATCAGAGCAGAAATAAATGAAAAAGAAACAAAAGAAACAATAGTAAAGATAAATAAAACAAAAAGCTGGTTCTTCAAAAAGGTCAATAAAATCAATGCACCACTGGCCAGACTCATCAAGAAAAAGAGAGAGAAGAACCAGATCACCAAAATCAAAAATGAAAAAGGAGAGATTACAACAGATAATGCAGAAATCCAAAGGATTATAAGGGACTATTATGAACAACTCCATGGCAACAAACTGGACAACCTGGAAGAAATGGACAGTTTCTTAGAGAAGATTAATCTCCCAAGACTCAACCAGGAAGAAATAGAAACTATGAACAAGCCAATCACAAGCTCAGAAATCGACCTTGTGATCAAAAATGTACCCCAAAATAAAAGCCCAGGGCCAGATGGTTTCACAAGTGAATTCCACCAAACATTTAAAGAAGAGCTAATGCCTGTCCTTCTAAAACTCTTCCAAACAATTGCACAGGAAGGAACACTTCCAAACACATTCTACGAGGCCACCATCACCCTGATACCAAAGCCAAGCAAAGACAACACAAAAAAGGAAAACTATAGGCCAATTTCACTGATGAACCTAGATGCCAAAATCCTCAACAAAATCCTAGCAAACAGAATTCAACAACACATCAAAAAGCTCATACATCATGATCAAGTTGGGTTCATCCCAGGCATGCAAGGATTCTTCAACATCCACAAATCAATCAATGTGACACACGATATCAACAAATTGAGAGACAAAAGTCACATGATCATCTCAATAGATGCAGAAAAAGCCTTTGACAAAGTACAGCATCCATTTATGATAAAAACTCTTCAAAAAATGGGCATAGAAGGAACTTATCTTAACATAGTGAAAGCCATCTATGAGAAGCCCACAGTGAACATTATCCTCAATGGTGAAAAACTGAAAGCATTCCCTCTAAGATCAGAAACAAGACAAGGGTGTCCACTTTCACCACTCTTATTCCACATAGTCCTGGAAGTTCTAGCAACAGCAATAAGAAAAGAGAAAGAAATCAAAGGAATCCAGATTGGAAAGGAAGAAGTCAAACTCTCTCTATTTGCAGATGACATGATATTATACAGAGAAAATTCCAAAGACACTATTACAAAACTACTAGAGCTAATCAGCAAATTCAGCAAAGTCACAGGATACAAAATCAATATACAGAAATCACTGGCATTTCTATACACAAACAATGAAAAATCAGAAAATGAAATCAAAGAGACAATCTCCTTCACCATTGCAACCAAAAGAATCAAATATCTAGGAATAAACCTACCCAAAGAAACAAAAGAACTGTACACAGAAAATTACAAGACACTCATGAGAGATATTAGAGAAGACTTAAATAGATGGAGAGATATTCCATGTTCTTGGATCGGAAGAATCAATATTGTGAAAATGACCATACTACCAAATGTCATCTATAGATTCAATGCGATCCCTATCAAACTACCAATGACATTCTTCACAGAACTAGACCAAAGAATCACACAGTTCATATGGAAACACAAAAGACCTTGAATAGCCAACGCAATCCTGAGGAAGAAGAATGGAGCTGGAGGGATCAGCCTCCCCAACTTCAGACTCTGCTACAAAGCAACAGTCATCAAGACAGTATGGTACTGGCACAAAAACAGAAATATCGACCAATGGAACAAGATCGAGAACCCAGAGATAAACCCATGCACCTATGGGTACCTTATTTTTGACAAAGGAGGCGAAATTATAAAATAGGACAAAGACAGCCTCTTCAACAAATGGTGCTGGGAAAATTGGACAGCTACATGCAAAAAAATGAAGGTAGAACATTCCTTGACACCATAAACTAAGATCAACTCAAAATGGATTAAAGGCCTAAATGTAAGACCAGAAACCATCAAACTCTTAGAGGAGAATATAGGCAAAACCCTCAAGGACATAAACCAAAGCAAGATCTTCTCTGACCCACCTACTAGAATAGTGGAACTGAAAAGAAAAATGAACACGTGGGACCTAATGAAACTTAAAAGCTTTTGTACAGCAAAACAAATCACAAAAAAGCTGAACAGATAGCCCACAGAGTGGGAGAAAATCATAGCAAATGAAACAACAGACAAAGAATTAATCTCCAAAATCTACAAGCAACTCAGACAACTCAGCACCGGAAAAATGAACACCCCAATCCAAAAATGGGAAAAGGACCTAAACAGACGCCTCTCCAAAGAGGACATACAGATGGCCCAAAAGCACATGAAACGATGCTCAACTTCACTTATAATTAGAGAAATGCAAATCAAAACTACAATGAGATATCACCTCACACCCGTCAGAATGGCCGTCATCCACAAATCGACAGACAATAAATGCTGGAGAGCTGCAGAGAAAAGGGAACACTCCTGCATTGCTGGTGGGAATGTAGATTGATACAACCTCTATGGAAGACAGTCTGGAGATTTCCTAAAAAACCAAAAACAGAAGCACCATACGACCCAGAAATCCCACTCTTAGGCTTATACCCTGATGAAATCAAATCTGAAAGAAGCACCTGTACCCCAATGTTCATTGCAGCTCTCTATACAATAGCCAGAACATGAAAGCAGCCTAGATATCCATCGACGAACAAATGGATCCAAAAGCTCTGGTACATACATACAATGGAATACTACACAGCTGTAAAGAGAAATGCAGAAGAATCAGCCCTAATGAGGTGGCTAGATCTAGAATGTATCCTAAAAAGTGAAATCAGTCAGTCAGAAAGAGAAGGACAAATACAGTATATTAACACACATATATATGGAATCTAGCAGGATGGTGATGATGGACGAGTGAGCAAAGACAGCCTCTTCAACAAATGGTGCTGGGAAAATTGGACAGCTACATGCAAAAAAATGAAGGTAGAACATTCCTTGACACCATAAACTAAGATCAACTCAAAATGGATTAAAGGCCTAAATGTAAGACCAGAAACCATCAAACTCTTAGAGGAGAATATAGGCAAAACCCTCAAGGACATAAACCAAAGCAAGATCTTCTCTGACCCACCTACTAGAATAGTGGAACTGAAAAGAAAAATGAACACGTGGGACCTAATGAAACTTAAAAGCTTTTGTACAGCAAAACAAATCACAAAAAAGCTGAACAGATAGCCCACAGAGTGGGAGAAAATCATAGCAAATGAAACAACAGACAAAGAATTAATCTCCAAAATCTACAAGCAACTCAGACAACTCAGCACCGGAAAAATGAACACCCCAATCCAAAAATGGGAAAAGGACCTAAACAGACGCCTCTCCAAAGAGGACATACAGATGGCCCAAAAGCACATGAAACGATGCTCAACTTCACTTATAATTAGAGAAATGCAAATCAAAACTACAATGAGATATCACCTCACACCCGTCAGAATGGCCGTCATCCACAAATCGACAGACAATAAATGCTGGAGAGCTGCAGAGAAAAGGGAACACTCCTGCATTGCTGGTGGGAATGTAGATTGATACAACCTCTATGGAAGACAGTCTGGAGATTTCCTAAAAAACCAAAAACAGAAGCACCATACGACCCAGAAATCCCACTCTTAGGCTTATACCCTGATGAAATCAAATCTGAAAGAAGCACCTGTACCCCAATGTTCATTGCAGCTCTCTATACAATAGCCAGAACATGAAAGCAGCCTAGATATCCATCGACGAACAAATGGATCCAAAAGCTCTGGTACATACATACAATGGAATACTACACAGCTGTAAAGAGAAATGCAGAAGAATCAGCCCTAATGAGGTGGCTAGATCTAGAATGTATCCTAAAAAGTGAAATCAGTCAGTCAGAAAGAGAAGGACAAATACAGTATATTAACACACATATATATGGAATCTAGCAGGATGGTGATGATGGCGCACGCAGTGAAGCAATGGAAAGACAGACATGGACCCTGGACATATGGACACTGTTGGGAAGGAACAGAGGGTGGGAGGCGTAAAGGAAGTTGCATGAAGGCCTGTACTATCATATCTGAAGAAAATAGCTCTAGTCATTGCTATGTGAGAAAAGGGGATCCTTCAGGGGTGCTGTGTGATGGTTGGGAGGGGTGGGAAGAGGGGGATATACATGTGACTGATCTGGGAACATGCATGTCTGTAAACAACAAACTCTGTAAAAGTTAAAAGTAAAATAAAGGTTTAAAAAAAAATTATGTATCAGATGCCCCGAGTCTAGTATCAAACCTGCACCTGCTGGATTGGAAGTGAAAACTCATAACCATTGAACCTCCAGGGAATTGTGCGGGCTTGGATAAATTACTAGCTTTTTAAAGAGTCACTTGCTGCAGTTTTAAGGATATAAAAAATCTTGCTGTGCCTAACTCTCAAAGCTGAGGTGAAGATCAAATAAGACAACAGAATCGAGAGAGCTAAGTGATTATAAAACACCATGCAATCATGGAACCTGGAACTCTACCTTCCAATATTCATGGGCCTAATGCCCACGTATCTGGGCTAAGTCATACAGGTGTCTCTGCGTGTGTGCGTGTGCTGCAGAAGGGTGTTTCTTAAAGAGGACCATAATCAAGGTCACTTACCTAAGGAATGGGCCATTGTCAGGCCCAGAATGAGAAAAAGATGTCATGAACCAGATGAGGCAATCTGCTCACTGTATTCCCCACTCTTGGTTCTCTTCTTTTCCCATAATAATTAAGTTTAGCTGGGCCCATGGCAACCCAGTGAAAGATGTATCTAGAGAACTTCTCTGGTGGTTCAATGGTTATGAGTTTTCATTTCCAATCCAGAGGGTGCAGGTTTGATCCCTGGTCAGGGGACTAAGATCCCACATGCCATGTAATGCAGCCAGAAAAACAACAGAAAACACTGTACCATGTATATGTATAACTGAATCTCTTTGCTGGCCATGTGAAAGTATCACAGCATTGTTAATTAGCTAAAAACCAATACAAAATTTTCTTAAAAAAGAAAAACAAAAAACAACAAAGAGAAGTATTTAAGCCTCCCTTACAGCTCAGTGAGCCCTAGTCACTACCTTCTGGCCAAATGAGATATAAGCTAATGATACATGAACTCAAGGTCTTAACTTGAAATCTTGAGTGTATTCTCTCCCTTCCTGCCAGGTGAGAGATGACGAGCCACCACTTTGAGCCTATAAGGAGTAAGAATGGCAGGCCTGCACCTCTTTTGTCTCTACTATGACAGACAGACAAATTCTTACCTAGTTTAAGCTACAGATCTTTGGGTTGCTTGTTACAGCAGTTCAGACTTTACCCTAATGTGCTTGAAATTCCATACAACATCCACCTGCCCCTGCCCGCAGTGGGAGCAAGAGTCTTTGTCAATTTGAGGCAGTGTCCATGCAATTGATTGAACCTCCAGGGAATTGTGCGGGCTTGGATAAATTACTAGCTTTTTAAAGAGTCACTTGCTGCAGTTTTAAGGATATAAAAAATCTTGCTGTGCCTAACTCTCAAAGCTGAGGTGAAGATCAAATAAGACAACAGAATCGAGAGAGCTAAGTGATTATAAAACACCATGCAATCATGGAACCTGGAACTCTACCTTCCAATATTCATGGGCCTAATGCCCACGTATCTGGGCTAAGTCATACAGGTGTCTCTGCGTGTGTGCGTGTGCTGCAGAAGGGTGTTTCTTAAAGAGGACCATAATCAAGGTCACTTACCTAAGGAATGGGCCATTGTCAGGCCCAGAATGAGAAAAAGATGTCATGAACCAGATGAGGCAATCTGCTCACTGTATTCCCCACTCTTGGTTCTCTTCTTTTCCCATAATAATTAAGTTTAGCTGGGCCCATGGCAACCCAGTGAAAGATGTATCTAGAGAACTTCTCTGGTGGTTCAATGGTTATGAGTTTTCATTTCCAATCCAGAGGGTGCAGGTTTGATCCCTGGTACGGGGACTAAGATCCCACATGCCATGTAATGCAGCCAGAAAAACAACAGAAAACACTGTACCATGTATATGTATAACTGAATCTCTTTGCTGGCCATGTGAAAGTATCACAGCATTGTTAATTAGCTAAAAACCAATACAAAATTTTCTTAAAAAAGAAAAACAAAAAACAACAAAGAGAAGTATTTAAGCCTCCCTTACAGCTCAGTGAGCCCTAGTCACTACCTTCTGGCCAAATGAGATATAAGCTAATGATACATGAACTCAAGGTCTTAACTTGAAATCTTGAGTGTATTCTCTCCCTTCCTGCCAGGTGAGAGATGACGAGCCACCACTTTGAGCCTATAAGGAGTAAGAATGGCAGGCCTGCACCTCTTTTGTCTCTACTATGACAGACAGACAAATTCTTACCTAGTTTAAGCTACAGATCTTTGGGTTGCTTGTTACAGCAGTTCAGACTTTACCCTAATGTGCTTGAAATTCCATACAACATCCACCTGCCCCTGCCCGCAGTGGGAGCAAGAGTCTTTTGTCAATTTGAGGCAGTGTCCATGCAATTGATTGAAGGATTCCTTGCTTCCTTGATTTACTTAAAGACCAATGAGTCATTTTCCTTGAAAGTCGTATTTGTCAGTATGGCCTGTCAAGGTCCTATACACAAGGCAAATAGTGTCTGTCTCAGATGGAAAGCAGAGCCCGAGTCCCCTACACTCCTTTCCTCTGTGCTGACACTGAGCTAGACTTCCAGAGGGAAGAGGAGTATGTGTTCACTAACTGTATCTACCTATAATGATAATGGGTGTTTTCATGCTTGTACACTAAGTTTGGTACTTTATATCCATAGCTTTAAGGTTGGGATGTTTTTTAGACCAATAAACAGTCTCAGAGAAGTTGAGTGAGTTTCCTGAAGCAACACAGAGCTGAAATGATGTCAAGGCAGATTGGACTTGTTCTATAGCTTGTATTTCTCCCACTCCGTATACTACCTTCAAATAAGCTGCCTACTTCAAAGCATGGTTTATGGTTGCTTAGCAAAGCTGGCCTCTTCCTACTGAGGTAAGAATTCAGGCATCTGGATGCCTTTCCTCACAACCCTTCACTACCTGCTGCCCATGTGTTTCAACCTTTCAGAGGGTTTTCATCTTTGTGAGCCAGGTGTGCCCGTGCATGTGTGTGCTAGATACTCATGAGATCTAATGAAAGCTCTGGAAACATCCACAGTATTGTCGATTGAACTGTGTCCTCCCTCCCCCAAATATGTTGGAGTGCTGAGCCTCGATACTTCAGAATGTGGTTATACTGGCAGACAGGGTCTTGAACAGAGGTGATCCAGTTTAAATGAGGGTGGCCCTAATTTAATATGATCTGTACCCTTATAAAACAGGGAGATTTTGGTAGACACACATGGAAGGATGATGCCTGGAGAGACAGAGAGAGGACACCCTTCTACAAGCCAAAGAGGGAAGCTAGGCCAGATTCCTCCCACTGCCTGTTGTACTGTGCTATTGTTATCCTGGGAAACAAATACACCACTCAGTGTATGCACATACACCAAATTTCACACATATTGGAATTCATACACATCCACCTGCCCCTGCCGCAGTGGGAGCAAGAGTCTTTTGTCAATTTGAGGCAGTGTCCATGCAATTGATTGAAGGATTCCTTGCTTCCTTGATTTACTTAAAGACCAATGAGTCATTTTCCTTGAAAGTCGTATTTGTCAGTATGGCCTGTCAAGGTCCTATACACAAGGCAAATAGTGTCTGTCTCAGATGGAAAGCAGAGCCCGAGTCCCCTACACTCCTTTCCTCTGTGCTGACACTGAGCTAGACTTCCAGAGGGAAGAGGAGTATGTGTTCACTAACTGTATCTACCTATAATGATAATGGGTGTTTTCATGCTTGTACACTAAGTTTGGTACTTTATATCCATAGCTTTAAGGTTGGGATGTTTTTTAGACCAATAAACAGTCTCAGAGAAGTTGAGTGAGTTTCCTGAAGCAACACAGAGCTGAAATGATGTCAAGGCAGATTGGACTTGTTCTATAGCTTGTATTTCTCCCACTCCGTATACTACCTTCAAATAAGCTGCCTACTTCAAAGCATGGTTTATGGTTGCTTAGCAAAGCTGGCCTCTTCCTACTGAGGTAAGAATTCAGGCATCTGGATGCCTTTCCTCACAACCCTTCACTACCTGCTGCCCATGTGTTTCAACCTTTCAGAGGGTTTTCATCTTTGTGAGCCAGGTGTGCCCGTGCATGTGTGTGCTAGATACTCATGAGATCTAATGAAAGCTCTGGAAACATCCACAGTATTGTCGATTGAACTGTGTCCTCCCTCCCCCAAATATGTTGGAGTGCTGAGCCTCGATACTTCAGAATGTGGTTATACTGGCAGACAGGGTCTTGAACAGAGGTGATCCAGTTTAAATGAGGGTGGCCCTAATTTAATATGATCTGTACCCTTATAAAACAGGGAGATTTTGGTAGACACACATGGAAGGATGATGCCTGGAGAGACAGAGAGAGGACACCCTTCTACAAGCCAAAGAGGGAAGCTAGGCCAGATTCCTCCCACTGCCTGTGGTACTGTGCTATTGTTATCCTGGGAAACAAATACACCACTCAGTGTATGCACATACACACCAAATTTCACACATATTCTGGGAATTCATAATTCATCCCAGAATATCCATAGACCTTCTTGAAGGACCCTAGCAGAGTTCTATTTTCCTGAAAGCCTTCTAATGCTCACAACAATAATACTATCAAAACCAAATAAACAAAACGCATGTAGACCCCACTTTGGTAGCCCAGGATAATCTTACCCACTCAAGATTCTCAATCATATCTGCAAAGTTCTCTCCTTCAGCATTTGATAACATTCACAGGTTCCAGGGATTAGGACAAGGGTGTCATTGGAGGAGGCAGGGGGGTATATTATCCAGCCTACTGTTATCTGTCTTCTGAGCTCTAAAGATTCACATCTGTCCCACATAGGCAAAATACATTCACCCAAATTTCAACCCATTAAAGCATCAGTGTGTCCAAAAATCTCATCCAAAAATCATCAACTCGGACTTCTCTGGGAGTTCAGGGATTTACAATCTGCCTGCCAACACGAGTAATGTGGGTTCAATCCTAATCCAGGTAGATCCCACATGCTGTGGGGCAAGTAAGCCCGTGCACAATAACTACTGAGCCCGCATGCTCTGGAGCCTGTGCTCTGCAAAAAGAGACAGCAAGAGAAGCCACTGGAACAAGCAGCCCTCCCACCGCAACTTAAGGAGCTACTATTCACTACAGCCAGAGAAAGTCCACATGCAGCAACAAAGACCCAGTGCAGCCAAAAACAAATGTTAGCTAATTAATCTAAAAAATAAAATAAATATCATCGACACAAAAGTCCTAAATGTCATCAGTTATTCCATCTAAATCAAGTATGGGCAAGACTTTACGACAACATCCTAGGCCAGAATTCTCCTTCATTTGTACAGTGATGGAGGACAGGCACGGGCCTTAAATGAGGGTGGCCCTAATTTAATATGATCTGTACCCTTATAAAACAGGGAGATTTTGGTAGACACACATGGAAGGATGATGCCTGGAGAGACAGAGAGAGGACACCCTTCTACAAGCCAAAGAGGGAAGCTAGGCCAGATTCCTCCCACTGCCTGTTGTACTGTGCTATTGTTATCCTGGGAAACAAATACACCACTCAGTGTATGCACATACACACCAAATTTCACACATATTCTGGGAATTCATAATTCATCCCAGAATATCCATAGACCTTCTTGAAGGACCCTAGCAGAGTTCTATTTTCCTGAAAGCCTTCTAATGCTCACAACAATAATACTATCAAAACCAAATAAACAAAACGCATGTAGACCCCACTTTGGTAGCCCAGGATAATCTTACCCTCTCAAGATTCTCAATCATATCTGCAAAGTTCTCTCCTTCAGCATTTGATAACATTCACAGGTTCCAGGGATTAGGACAAGGGTGTCATTGGAGGAGGCAGGGGGGTATATTATCCAGCCTACTGTTATCTGTCTTCTGAGCTCTAAAGATTCACATCTGTCCCACATAGGCAAAATACATTCACCCAAATTTCAACCCATTAAAGCATCAGTGTGTCCAAAAATCTCATCCAAAAATCATCAACTCGGACTTCTCTGGGAGTTCAGGGATTTACAATCTGCCTGCCAACACGAGTAATGTGGGTTCAATCCTAATCCAGGTAGATCCCACATGCTGTGGGGCAAGTAAGCCCGTGCACAATAACTACTGAGCCCGCATGCTCTGGAGCCTGTGCTCTGCAAAAAGAGACAGCAAGAGAAGCCACTGGAACAAGCAGCCCTCCCACCGCAACTTAAGGAGCTACTATTCACTACAGCCAGAGAAAGTCCACATGCAGCAACAAAGACCCAGTGCAGCCAAAAACAAATGTTAGCTAATTAATCTAAAAAATAAAATAAATATCATCGACACAAAAGTCCTAAATGTCATCAGTTATTCCATCTAAATCAAGTATGGGCAAGACTTTACGACAACATCCTAGGCCAGAATTCTCCTTCATTTGTGAATCTATGAAATTAGAAAAACAGTTATTGGCTTCCAATATGGTGGGGTGGGCAGTTACAGGCATTCCCATTCCAAAGGGAGAAAATGTGAAGAAAGAGGTCACCCTTGCAAAAGTTCAAAATCTAGCAGGGCAAATTCCATTAGGTTTCAAGGCTTGGGGATGATTCTCTGCCTTGGAGGCTCTGTTCTCAGGGCCCATGACTTGAGACAGGTGCTATTATTATGTTCACTTTACAGATAAGAAAACAGAGGTGAAGAACCTGGAGAAGATCATTCAGCTAGGGAGAGCAGACAAAGGTGAGGGTACCAGCAGTCTGACTCCAGGTCCTGCCTTCACAGTGGTTCTCTGCACCTACAGAGGGCCCCAGAAAGGCACGGGGATTTCATGGTTGCAACTTAAAACTACTTGGCTAGACCTAGAGAACAGACTTGTGGACACAGGGGAGGAAGGAGAGGGTGGAATGAATTGAGAGAGTAAGATGGAAACACACAAATTACCATACGTAATAGAGCTAGCCAGTGGGAATTTGCAGCATGACTCAGGGAGCTCAGAGTGGGGCTCTGTGACAACCTGGAGGGATGGGATGGGGTGGGAAGTGGGAGGGGGGCTCCAGAGGGAGGGGATGTATGTATATGGCTGGTTCATGTTGATGTAGGGCAGAAACCAATCCAATTCTGTGAAACAATTATCCCCCAATTAAAAATAATTTTAAAAAAGACATACAAACTACCTTCCTAATTTCATAGTCTTTACAAATATTACTGAAGCAAGCAAAGCATATGTGCCAGCTGGACTTGGTACCCTCCACCTAAATGCTTTGATTGTGGTTAGCCTTTTGACCTAAACCAGGCTGCTCAAACCACAAGGACTTGAGCGGGAGAGCCCTGACAAATGGAGACAGGTTTCCAATGGGTCCAGAAAACCTTCCCGTACTGCTAATGCAGGTTAGGAGTTTCTCAGGCTGGTTGAGATGGTAGGCTTTCGAGTTAGACCTCGTTTGGGGTCTTTGCTCTTTTACTTCTGAGCCCCATTAAGCTCCGCTAAGTTATTTTTAACCTCTAGACTTAGCTTTAGTTTCATTTTTTGAAAGGGAGGAAATAATGGAACTGACTTCTGGGTTTGCTGGCAACGAATGAAGTAATGACAGAGGACTTAGCACGATCCTTAATAAACGTGAGCATCTGCTAATAGTACTATTGCTCTTGCTATTTCTCTGTTATGAAGTGATCTCTGGAGGTGACACCCTTCCACAAAGATAGTTCAAATCTTTGATACAGAGACTGCAAATCTTTTTTAAAATACTTTTTTTCCCCAGCCATGCTGCATGCATGCCTTGTAAGATGTTTAGGTTCCTGACCAGGGATGAACCCAAGCCCCTGCAGTGGAAGAGTGGAGATTTAATCCCTGGACTTCAGGAAAGTCTCTAAAATAGAATTTTGAAAAGATCCCTCATGTGACTTAAGCAGTGTATTATTCAACATACCAAATCCCTGTGTCCTTTTCACATTCTTCCTGAAAAATAATAACTGGAAATATTAAATAAATTCAACTTTCATCCTTCTGGATTTCACTAAAATGTGTACTTTCCCCCACTTCCTCTTTTCTTTCCCTTGGCTTTATGTGTGGTAAAGAAAAACACTTTTAGTGGATAAAAAGTTAGCAGACTTGTAAACCAGTTTTCCAATTACTGAGCTTCTGCAAAAAAAGGAAGCCATAATAGCTCAAGGTGAGTGGAAAAGAAAGAGATAAGAGAGTATCATGAAGATCGATGGTGGAAGCTTTCTGAAGACCCAGTGAGTATTTCTCCCATCTAACTTGTCAGAAGACACGAGGGAATAAAACTGCACACTCGGGCTTCCCTGGTGGTCCAGTGGGTAAGGACACGGCCTTGCAGTGCAAGGGGCGCCAGTTCGATCCCTGGCCTGGGAAGATCCCACGTGCCGCGGAGCGGCTAGACCGATGTGTCCAATTACCGAGCCGGAGCTCTGGAGCACATGCGCCCGGAGCCGGTGCTCTACAACAACAGAGGCCACCGCGATGGGAGGCCCACATGGGCTGAAGAACAAAGATGGATGAAAATAGATAAATGAAAGACCAATAGAAGTAGCCCGCCTGCACCCACCCCCCCCCACCCCACCCCCAAATAAATAAAATAAATATTAAAAAAAATTAAAAAAAAAAAAACAAAAGAAACCCCTGCACACTCACCAGAAAATACTCAAATGCAATCATTCTTGTGCTAGATTTTCCTTCCCTACTTTTACACAAACACACATACATGCAAACACACACTACAGAGAACAGCTCTGTCATGTGGTTCCAGCCCAAGTGAAGGACGAGGATGAACTGAAAGTCCAGAGTGAAAACTGCCCTGCTAACGTGTGAGTGGCAAGAGAAAGCATCCTGAATCAAAATGAAAAAACAAAGATACTGGGAGAGTAAGTATCTGGAATACACGTGGTTTGATTCATGGTTATTTTCCACATTCTATCTTTGATTACAGACTCCGTCTTTAGAAGGTCAGATTTGGACAAAGACAAGGCAAACTGCTAAGGCCTAACCCTGACTGCTAAATATCTCTTGGTTGGTCTAGTGATTTTCTTCTTGATGGGGTGAAGCTGGATCGCCAGGTGCTTTATGAGCACACGGGTATTTGTCCTTTGAGCCAACTATGGAAGTTTTCCTGCAGTAGTGCTCTAGAATTCACAAGGTTGCTAATCTGTAACTCCTCCCTTGGCCTCATGTGCAAAAAAAGTCATCCCAACTGGGTTAATATTGTTGTTTTTTTTTTAATTGGAGAATAATTGCTTTACAATGTTGTGTTGGTTTCTGCCATACAACAATATGAATCAGTTATAAGTATATATACATCCTCTTCCTGGTGAGCCTACCTCACACCCTGCCTCATCTCACTCCTCTTTGACTTGGTTTACTTTTTATATACTGTTCACATTGTGTGATATATGTTTATCTATGCAATAAATATTACTGACTGCAGAGTTCCAGGGAAGAGTGTGTTTGTGCTTAGTCTCTCAGTCTATGCAACTGTTTGTGACCCCATGGACTGTAGCCCACCAGGCTCCTCTATCCATGGGATTCTCCAGGCAAGAATACTGGAGTGGGTTGCCATGCCCTCCTCCAGGGGATCTTCTCAACCCAGGGATCAAACCCAGATCTCCCATATTGCAGGATGATTCTTTACCAGATGAGCCACCAGGGAAGTCCCACAGAGGAAAACAACAGCATGGGAAAGATTAGAGATCTTGTCAAAAAATTGGAGACACCAAGGGAATATTTCACACAAACACACATACATGCAAACACACACTACAGAGAACAGCTCTGTCATGTGGTTCCAGCCCAAGTGAAGGACGAGGATGAACTGAAAGTCCAGAGTGAAAACTGCCCTGCTAACGTGTGAGTGGCAAGAGAAAGCATCCTGAATCAAAATGAAAAAACAAAGATACTGGGAGAGTAAGTATCTGGAATACACGTGGTTTGATTCATGGTTATTTTCCACATTCTATCTTTGATTACAGACTCCGTCTTTAGAAGGTCAGATTTGGACAAAGACAAGGCAAACTGCTAAGGCCTAACCCTGACTGCTAAATATCTCTTGGTTGGTCTAGTGATTTTCTTCTTGATGGGGTGAAGCTGGATCGCCAGGTGCTTTATGAGCACACGGGTATTTGTCCTTTGAGCCAACTATGGAAGTTTTCCTGCAGTAGTGCTCTAGAATTCACAAGGTTGCTAATCTGTAACTCCTCCCTTGGCCTCATGTGCAAAAAAAGTCATCCCAACTGGGTTAATATTGTTGTTTTTTTTTTAATTGGAGAATAATTGCTTTACAATGTTGTGTTGGTTTCTGCCATACAACAATATGAATCAGTTATAAGTATATATACATCCTCTTCCTGGTGAGCCTACCTCACACCCTGCCTCATCTCACTCCTCTTTGACTTGGTTTACTTTTTATATACTGTTCACATTGTGTGATATATGTTTATCTATGCAATAAATATTACTGACTGCAGAGTTCCAGGGAAGAGTGTGTTTGTGCTTAGTCTCTCAGTCTATGCAACTGTTTGTGACCCCATGGACTGTAGCCCACCAGGCTCCTCTATCCATGGGATTCTCCAGGCAAGAATACTGGAGTGGGTTGCCATGCCCTCCTCCAGGGGATCTTCTCAACCCAGGGATCAAACCCAGATCTCCCATATTGCAGGATGATTCTTTACCAGATGAGCCACCAGGGAAGTCCCAGAGAGGAAAACAACAGCATGGGAAAGATTAGAGATCTTGTCAAAAAATTGGAGACACCAAGGGAATATTTCACACAAAGATGGGCACAATAAAGGACAGAAATGGCAAGGACCTAACAGAAGAGATTAAGAAGGGGTGGCAAGAATATACAAAAGAACTATATATAAAGGTCTTTATGACCTGGATAACAATGATGGTGTGGTCACTCACCTAGAGCCAGATATACTGGAGTATGAAGTCAAGTGAGCTTTAAGAAGTATTACTATGAATAAAGCTAGTGGAGATGACAGAATTCTGAATTATGTATAATCCTAAAAAATAATGCTGTTAAAGTGCTGTACTCAATATGTCAGCAAATTTGGAAAACTCAGCAGTAGCCACAGGAATGCAAAAGGTTAGTTTTTGTTCCAGTCCCAAAGGAGGACAATACCAAAGAATGTTCAAACCACTATACAATTGCGTTCATTTCACATGCTAGCAAGGTAATGCTCAAAATCCTTCAAGCCAGGCTTCATACTATGTGAACCAAGAACTTCCAGATGTGCAAGTTGGATTTAGAAAAGGCAGAGAAACCAGAGATCAAATTTCCAAAAATTGCTGAATCATAGAGGAAGCAAGGGAATTCCAAAAAACATCTACTTCTGCTTCATTGACGACACTAAAGTCTTTGACTGTGTCAAACAACAAACTGTGGAAATTTCTGAAAGAGATGAGAATATCAGAACACCTCACTGCCTCCTGTGAAAGCTGTATACAAGTCAAAAAGCAATAGTTAGAACCAGACATGGAACAATGGACTGGTTCAAAATTGGTAAAGGCTGTGCATTGTCATCCTGCTTGTTTAACTTATATGCAGAGGACATTATGTGAAATGCCAGGCTGGATGAGTACAAGCTGGAATCAAGATTGTCGGGAGAAATAACAACATCATCAGATATACAGATGACACCACCCTTACAGCAGAAAGCAAAGAGGAACTAAAGAGCCTCTTGATAAGGGTGAAAGAGAAGAGTGAAAAAGCTGGCTTAAAACTCAGCATTCAAGAAACCAAGATTATGGTATCCAGTCCCATAATATCATGGCAAATAGAGGGGAAAAGAGGAAACAGTAACAGAGTTTATTTCCTTGGGCTCCAAAATCACTGTGGATGGTGACTGCAGCCATGATATTAAAAGATGGTTGCTCCTTGGAAGGAAAACTATGACAAACCTAGACAGTGTGTTATAAAGCAAGACATCACTTTGCCAGTAAAGGTCCATAGAGTCAAAGCTGTGGTTTTTTTCAGTAGCCATGTAGAGATGTGAGTGTTGGACTATAAAAAGGGCTAAGTACCGAAGAACTGATGCTTTTGAATTGTGATGCTGGAGAAGACTCTTGAGAGTCCCTTGGATGCAAGGAGGTCAGACCAGTCAATCCTAAAGGAAATCAACCCTGAATATTCATTGGAAAGACTGATGTTAAATCTGAAGCTCCAATACTTTGGCCCCCTGATGTAAAGAGCTGGCTCACTGGAAAAGACCCTGACGTTGGGAAAGACTGAGGGCAGGAGGAGAAAGAGACAACAGAGGATGAGACTGTTGGGTGGCATCACCGACTCAATGAACATGAACTTGGGCAAACTCTGGGTGATAGTGAAGGACAGGGAAGCCTGGTATGCTGCAGTCCATGGGGTCCTGGAGGGTCAGACACCACTTAACGACTGAACAACAAAATGTTACTGGGCAATATCTCTAGGCCAAGTATCCCTGGGAATGCAATAAATCTGAAAGATGCATTTTCCCCTTCATTAAACTTATTCATACACTGAATGAAATTCATTCATTTCAGGGAAGAGGCCTATTAGGCTATTGTAACACAGTATGATGAAGCTTATATTAATAACAACAAACATTAACTGAATGATTATCAGGGGCCAGATATACTACATTACATACATTAACTCATTTAACCCCTATGACAATTAAACAAGGTTAGTAATAGCTCACCCTATTAAATAGATAAGGAAACTGAGGCACAGAGAGGGTAAAGAACTTGTCCAAGGTGACCAACTAGTAGGTAGTGGAGTTGGGCTCTGAACCTAGACAGTCTGGCTAATTTATGTGGGTTTTGCTGTTACGTTAGTACAAATGCATTCAAGAAACCAAGATTATGGTATCCAGTCCCATAATATCATGGCAAATAGGGGAAAAAAACAGTAACAGAGTTTATTTCCTTGGGCTCCAAAATCACTGTGGATGGTGACTGCAGCCATGATATTAAAAGATGGTTGCTCCTTGGAAGGAAAACTATGACAAACCTAGACAGTGTGTTATAAAGCAAGACATCACTTTGCCAGTAAAGGTCCATAGAGTCAAAGCTGTGGTTTTTTTCAGTAGCCATGTAGAGATGTGAGTGTTGGACTATAAAAAGGGCTAAGTACCGAAGAACTGATGCTTTTGAATTGTGATGCTGGAGAAGACTCTTGAGAGTCCCTTGGATGCAAGGAGGTCAGACCAGTCAATCCTAAAGGAAATCAACCCTGAATATTCATTGGAAAGACTGATGTTAAATCTGAAGCTCCAATACTTTGGCCCCCTGATGTAAAGAGCTGGCTCACTGGAAAAGACCCTGACGTTGGGAAAGACTGAGGGCAGGAGGAGAAAGAGACAACAGAGGATGAGACTGTTGGGTGGCATCACCGACTCAATGAACATGAACTTGGGCAAACTCTGGGTGATAGTGAAGGACAGGGAAGCCTGGTATGCTGCAGTCCATGGGGTCCTGGAGGGTCAGACACCACTTAACGACTGAACAACAAAATGTTACTGGGCAATATCTCTAGGCCAAGTATCCCTGGGAATGCAATAAATCTGAAAGATGCATTTTCCCCTTCATTAAACTTATTCATACACTGAATGAAATTCATTCATTTCAGGGAAGAGGCCTATTAGGCTATTGTAACACAGTATGATGAAGCTTATATTAATAACAACAAACATTAACTGAATGATTATCAGGGGCCAGATATACTACATTACATACATTAACTCATTTAACCCCTATGACAATTAAACAAGGTTAGTAATAGCTCACCCCTATTAAATAGATAAGGAAACTGAGGCACAGAGAGGGTAAAGAACTTGTCCAAGGTGACCAACTAGTAGGTAGTGGAGTTGGGCTCTGAACCTAGACAGTCTGGCTAATTTACAGCTGGTGCTTTTTGCTGTTACGTTAGTACTTAAAGAAGCCCTAGGGGCATAGCATCAGGGGACACAGTGTTTTAATCTGGTCCAGGTGGTATCTTTGCTGAGTATGGTAGGATGAACAGGATTTAGTTTTGGAAGTTTGGTATATCCTGCATAAACACTTTCAGCTTCAAGAAATGTCCTGTGAACTGTGGCAAAAACAAAGAGGAAATTATTTTTCAATGTAACAAAATGTCTGCTGGTAAGTGGTTCCCAGCCTTGGTGTGGAGGCTCTACAAAGTCTGGGTTCCTGTCAGCATCCCTTTCCTTTCTCCTACTGGTCTACAGCAGATCCAGTTCCCAGGGAAGAAAGCTAGGTGGGCACAGGGTTTAGAGGTTTGACTGGTGTACCTTCCTCTTAGCAGGAAGGGAAAATCTTTCCGTATGTTCCATATTGACTGTCTCTTAAAAATACTGAGAATAATCCAGAACTAGATTATATGCCCACCGCTACACCAGGGTTTGCTTTCTCTGAGATCAAGGGGTTTCCAGGAGTCTGTAGGCAAAAATAGAAATGTTTCACACAGGCAACCAACACAGTCTCCCAGAAGGAATCCAATGTGCAAAATCTTGACAGGAAACAGAGCATGACAAAAATGAGGAGTGGGAAGGGGCTCAGTATCTGGAGGCAGGTTTGACAGTTGGCAAGAGGTGAGTCTGGAAAAGCAAGAGCCCAGAGCATGAAGGGTCATGTATGCCACCCTAAGGAATTTACACTTTGTCCTTGAGATGACGGGGAAACAACAACGCATTTTAGACAGAGCCACGACCCAAGATGACTTCTTTAGAAAGATCATTCTGGCAGCTCAGTGAAGACTGAGGGGGAGAAGAAAGACGAGAGGCAGAGAAACTGGTTTAGAAGATACTGCCACGGCCCTGGTGAGTGCTGGTGGCATGAGCTCTTGTAGAGGCATGGTGATGGAGAGAGGAAGAGCACAATATTCAGGAAGTAGAATCCAAGATGATGACTGGATTTGGGAGTGAGGGCTCCAGCAGCATGTTGAGAACTACTGATGACTATCGACCGCATTTCCACTAGTAAAAACAGCAGTCATGAAGAGACAAGATTGCTGAAACCAAGCGTTAGGGTTTCAAGTTCACAATTGTGAGTTGGCAATCACCACAGAAGGAAATCACAAAGCACATTCATTTTTGCAAATGTGAGTTTTATTCTATCTTTTGCCCACACACATAGTGCACATCGAGTATTTTCACCAGGCTTACAATAAGAAGTCTCAAACCCTTGCCCCAATCACCCCCCCAAAAAATTCTCCGATGATATCACTTTTTATTCTTGTATACATAAGCCCCGGTACAGTTGGCACTTTTCAGTCTGTGGATCAGGGTTCCTGTCAGCATCCCTTTCCTTTCTCCTACTGGTCTACAGCAGATCCAGTTCACAGGGAAGAAAGCTAGGTGGGCACAGGGTTTAGAGGTTTGACTGGTGTACCTTCCTCTTAGCAGGAAGGGAAAATCTTTCCGTATGTTCCATATTGACTGTCTCTTAAAAATACTGAGAATAATCCAGAACTAGATTATATGCCCACCGCTACACCAGGGTTTGCTTTCTCTGAGATCAAGGGGTTTCCAGGAGTCTGTAGGCAAAAATAGAAATGTTTCACACAGGCAACCAACACAGTCTCCCAGAAGGAATCCAATGTGCAAAATCTTGACAGGAAACAGAGCATGACAAAAATGAGGAGTGGGAAGGGGCTCAGTATCTGGAGGCAGGTTTGACAGTTGGCAAGAGGTGAGTCTGGAAAAGCAAGAGCCCAGAGCATGAAGGGTCATGTATGCCACCCTAAGGAATTTACACTTTGTCCTTGAGATGACGGGGAAACAACAACGCATTTTAGACAGAGCCACGACCCAAGATGACTTCTTTAGAAAGATCATTCTGGCAGCTCAGTGAAGACTGAGGGGGAGAAGAAAGACGAGAGGCAGAGAAACTGGTTTAGAAGATACTGCCACGGCCCTGGTGAGTGCTGGTGGCATGAGCTCTTGTAGAGGCATGGTGATGGAGAGAGGAAGAGCACAATATTCAGGAAGTAGAATCCAAGATGATGACTGGATTTGGGAGTGAGGGCTCCAGCAGCATGTTGAGAACTACTGATGACTATCGACCGCATTTCCACTAGTAAAAACAGCAGTCATGAAGAGACAAGATTGCTGAAACCAAGCGTTAGGGTTTCAAGTTCACAATTGTGAGTTGGCAATCACCACAGAAGGAAATCACAAAGCACATTCATTTTTGCAAATGTGAGTTTTATTCTATCTTTTGCCCACACACATAGTGCACATCGAGTATTTTCACCAGGCTTACAATAAGAAGTCTCAAACCTTTGCCCCAACTCACCCCACTGCCCTCTAAAGAACACGTTTGATTCTCCGATGATATCACTTTTTATTCTTGTATAATACATCCATCTGGGAGGCTTCAATCCTTCTGGTACAGTTGGACTGGTTACTCTTTCAGTCTGTGGATCAGTGAGCTGTTTCTGCATAATAAGGCTTCCTGACACTTAGTGGTTAAAAACACCAATGATTTGTTTAGCTCATAATTTGCAGGTTGGCATTTGGGGCTGAATTCAGCTGAATGGACCTCCTGGTCTTGGCTGGATTCCTTCAGGCATCTGCAGTTAACTCCAGCTCTACCTGGGGAAAGGCTGGGTAGTGGGCTGTTGGATGGCATGCCTCATGGTCTCTTATCCTCTAGCAGTTCAGGCAAGACTTTATAGAGGAAATAAAGATCCAAGAGAGATAATGGGAACACACAAGCTTTCTTGAGCATAGAATTGGCATTGGCTCACCATTATTCCAATCACATTTCATTGACCAAACAAGTCACAAGATCAGAATCAAGGTGAATAGAAATAGATGCTTGATGGAAGAATCTGAAGTCACTCTGCAAAGAACATGGGTACAGGAGGGTCATGAACTGAGGCCATCGACTCAGGCAACCCACCAGTCTGATGCACAGCCATTGCCCTGAAACCTCCTGTCACTGTTATCCTCAGAATTCTTTTTTTAATTGTTGGATCCCTTGTATATCAGTCAGGCTTCAGAAACCACGCTAGTTACTTTTATCTGCGTGTGTGGGAGGTGAAGGAGGTGGCTTAGCTGGGACTGGTATCTCTAAAGGGGCATAGTAAAGTTGCTTCTGCAAGTGCTAGACTCAGCCATTGCTACAGGAAGGAACTGTTTCTGCTGGGGTGATGCCAGTGTGAGGCTCTCAGGAACAACAAATACGCAGGAAGCAAGCAGGAAGGAGTAAGTCCCCTCTTCCTTCTCTAGCCCTCCACTCTCCCTCTAGTAACTCCTCCCCATTAGCGAGCTTAACAGGGGGCCAGCTGGTCAAGTCAAAAGAGGCTTTTAGAGTCTTGGCCTCAGCATCACACAACACAGTGAAGTGTGGGTTTGAAGTTAAAGGGACCATAAGCTAATAACTGGCATACCTGTTCCCTATTTTCTAGGTCTTCCTCATTTCTTGCAACTCTGTACAGAAGAAAGCATTTCTTCACATCTTTACTGTCTAAAATATACTTAGCCTATCATCACAGTTATGGTTTGGCTGAGCATGGCACTCTAGTGTGAAAGTTGTTTCCACTCAATATTTTGAAGGCATTGATCCATTATCTTCTAGCATCTCCAGTGACCACCAAGTCTGATGCCATGTGGATTTCTGAACTTGTGTATGTTACCTGTTTTCCTTCTTGTCTCTTGGATGTTTTCTCTGTGGAAGTTTTTAGGATTTACTCTTTATCCCTGCCCTTCTGAATTTCACAATGATGTGCCTTCTGGGGTTTTTGTTTTGTTTTTTCCTTTTAAAATTCATTCTGCAAAGTGCTAACTGGGTCTTTCCCAACTCATTTTCTTAAGTTCAGGAAAATTTTATTGAAATGTTTTGAAGTCTTTGATAACTCTTCCTCTTCTCTGTCTTCTTGATCTTTGGAATCCTTATTAATCAATTGTGGAATCATCTAATTTAATCAATTTTAGGGTTATCAACTCTGCAAAGAACATGGGTAGAGGAGGGTCATGAACTGAGGCCATCGACTCAGGCAACCCACCAGTCTGATGCACAGCCATTGCCCTGAAACCTCCTGTCACTGTTATCCTCAGAATTCTTTTTTTAATTGTTGGATCCCTTGTATATCAGTCAGGCTTCAGAAACCACGCTAGTTACTTTTATCTGCGTGTGTGGGAGGTGAAGGAGGTGGCTTAGCTGGGACTGGTATCTCTAAAGGGGCATAGTAAAGTTGCTTCTGCAAGTGCTAGACTCAGCCATTGCTACAGGAAGGAACTGTTTCTGCTGGGGTGATGCCAGTGTGAGGCTCTCAGGAACAACAAATACGCAGGAAGCAAGCAGGAAGGAGTAAGTCCCCTCTTCCTTCTCTAGCCCTCCACTCTCCCTCTAGTAACTCCTCCCCATTAGCGAGCTTAACAGGGGGCCAGCTGGTCAAGTCAAAAGAGGCTTTTAGAGTCTTGGCCTCAGCATCACACAACACAGTGAAGTGTGGGTTTGAAGTTAAAGGGACCATAAGCTAATAACTGGCATACCTGTTCCCTATTTTCTAGGTCTTCCTCATTTCTTGCAACTCTGTACAGAAGAAAGCATTTCTTCACATCTTTACTGTCTAAAATATACTTAGCCTATCATCACAGTTATGGTTTGGCTGAGCATGGCACTCTAGTGTGAAAGTTGTTTCCACTCAATATTTTGAAGGCATTGATCCATTATCTTCTAGCATCTCCAGTGACCACCAAGTCTGATGCCATGTGGATTTCTGAACTTGTGTATGTTACCTGTTTTCCTTCTTGTCTCTTGGATGTTTTCTCTGTGGAAGTTTTTAGGATTTACTCTTTATCCCTGCCCTTCTGAATTTCACAATGATGTGCCTTCTGGGGTTTTTGTTTTGTTTTTTCCTTTTAAAATTCATTCTGCAAAGTGCTAACTGGGTCTTTCCCAACTCATTTTCTTAAGTTCAGGAAAATTTTATTGAAATGTTTTGAAGTCTTTGATAACTCTTCCTCTTCTCTGTCTTCTTGATCTTTGGAATCCTTATTAATCAATTGTGGAATCATCTAATTTATCATTAGTGTCGTGTGGTAATCTCCCTGTTTACAGTATGGTGTCCCCACTGTTAACAATGCTTGGTATCCCAGATAAGAATCTTTCTAGTTTTACCTCTCCAGAGAGTATCCCTCAATCTTGGGATATGGAAGGCTATTCGCTTGATTGTGTGGGGCAGCAATAAAGATGCAGGGGGCCAAGACAGTGCCTCTCACACAGACTTTCAGCTTATTTGTCTGTTTTTAGTCACAGATGCACTCAATTTCAGATGCATCTGGTGCCTTCAATTTCTGAATTTTTAGGATTCTACAGAATGAAACAATCAGGCTTTGGTTTCCATTTTCTCTGATCTGCTTGGTTTTTCTTGCCTTTGTTTTTTTAATCTCTTTTAATCCAGCTTTGACTCTGTCAGAAACACTGGTTAGCATTTTCATTAAGAAGAAACAAGAGACATGATCATCTTAATTGGGGAAGATGGTAAATGTGCCTCAGAGGTTGTGGTGGACTGTTGTAGTAATGAACCCGAGTAACTATGACCTTGTGTAGATCCCTCCAGTGTTGAGCCTGGTCTTGGCCACTAAGTCTATGACTTGCTAATGGGATATTAGCAAATGTGAGGCAGGCTGAGGCTAGTGCGCTGGGTTTTATCCTCTGGCTGCTGGGAACTAGGTGGAGAAGCAAAGGCCAGCAGTCTGGATGGTGAAACCACACGGAGGGAAAAGTCAAAACACCCCAGCAGAGCCCAGCATTCAGTCATACCAGACACTTCCCAAAAGCTAGAGTGACCACCAAGTCTGATGCCATGTGGATTTCTGAACTTGTGTATGTTACCTGTTTTCCTTCTTGTCTCTTGGATGTTTTCTCTGTGGAAGTTTTTAGGATTTACTCTTTATCCCTGCCCTTCTGAATTTCACAATGATGTGCCTTCTGGGGTTTTTGTTTTGTTTTTTCCTTTTAAAATTCATTCTGCAAAGTGCTAACTGGGTCTTTCCCAACTCATTTTCTTAAGTTCAGGAAAATTTTATTGAAATGTTTTGAAGTCTTTGATAACTCTTCCTCTTCTCTGTCTTCTTGATCTTTGGAATCCTTATTAATCAATTGTGGAATCATCTAATTTATCATTAGTGTCGTGTGGTAATCTCCCTGTTTACAGTATGGTGTCCCCACTGTTAACAATGCTTGGTATCCCAGATAAGAATCTTTCTAGTTTTACCTCTCCAGAGAGTATCCCTCAATCTTGGGATATGGAAGGCTATTCGCTTGATTGTGTGGGGCAGCAATAAAGATGCAGGGGGCCAAGACAGTGCCTCTCACACAGACTTTCAGCTTATTTGTCTGTTTTTAGTCACAGATGCACTCAATTTCAGATGCATCTGGTGCCTTCAATTTCTGAATTTTTAGGATTCTACAGAATGAAACAATCAGGCTTTGGTTTCCATTTTCTCTGATCTGCTTGGTTTTTCTTGCCTTTGTTTTTTTAATCTCTTTTAATCCAGCTTTGACTCTGTCAGAAACACTGGTTAGCATTTTCATTAAGAAGAAACAAGAGACATGATCATCTTAATTGGGGAAGATGGTAAATGTGCCTCAGAGGTTGTGGTGGACTGTTGTAGTAATGAACCCGAGTAACTATGACCTTGTGTAGATCCCTCCAGTGTTGAGCCTGGTCTTGGCCACTAAGTCTATGACTTGCTAATGGGATATTAGCAAATGTGAGGCAGGCTGAGGCTAGTGCGCTGGGTTTTATCCTCTGGCTGCTGGGAACTAGGTGGAGAAGCAAAGGCCAGCAGTCTGGATGGTGAAACCACACGGAGGGAAAAGTCAAAACACCCCAGCAGAGCCCAGCATTCAGTCATACCAGCTCCCAACTGACTGCAAATGAATGAGCTAGTTAATTCTAGCAGAAGATCTGCCTACCTGAGCCTGGCCCAGATCACTGACTCACAGACCTGTGAGCAAATCAAATGGTATTTATTTTAAGCCATTAAGTTTTGGGGTAGTTTGTCATGGAGTGATAACTAATACAGAGGTGAGGTCTCTTTTGTTCCCTTTGCATTTGTAGCTTTCACATATCAAGGCTATGCTGTTTTTGTTCTGTGTCCTTGCAGGTTTACAGTTGTGTTTAGCCCTGTACTACCATTTCAGTGCTGTTTGCAGGAGTCAAATTACACATACATGTAGGTTACACCACACTTAACTGGAGGTCTCCATTCCTACTTCATCAGCAGACTAGTAAGCATCTAGTAGGGATGCGCAGCAGCACTGGGCCTTCGTAATGCGACTCTCACTGAACCTCTTCAATAACATTGCATTTGGGGGCTTCCCTGGTGGCTCAGTGGTAGAGAGTTTGCCTGCCAATGCAGAAGACACAGGTTTGATCCCTGACCCAGGAAGATCCCACATGCTGTAGAGCAACTAAGCCTGTGAGCTACAACTGTTGAGCCTGTGCTCTGGAGCCCTGGAATCACAACTATTGAGCTCATGTGCCTCAACTACTGAAGCCTGTCTGCCCTAGAGCCTGAGTTCCACAACAAGAGAGGTCACCACAACAAGAAGCCTTCTCACCTCAACTAGAGAGTAGCCCCCACTCCCTGCAACTAAAGAAGAGCCTGCAGCAGCAGTAAAAACCCATAATATCCATAAATAAACAAATAAAATAAAAATTAAAAAAGGGAATGAACCATAAGACCACAAAATTAAAAAAAAATAATAATAACATGCATTTGACATTGTGTTCTTCCTTTAACTGTGATGCCCAAGACTCACAGTTACATGACTTGCTGGAAATCAACAATTAGGAAGGAGCACTGTTGGGATTTGTGCCCCCAGCTGGGTGTTGACAAAACTCCAATAGTTTCAGTAAACTTAGCTAAATTAGGAAACACACATTAGCAAGGCACAAGGTGGGATGAATGGAGGACCCATACTGAGTAGACCTGACCCATATCCGAATATGAGAGAAGACAGTAACAGTGCCTGTGAATTCCACCTCCTACAGATCTGCCTTTACCCCCATGACCGCTAAGGGATAGCACCACCATCAAAATGCAACAACAGAGGCATGGACGTCTTAATTGGGGAAGGTGGAAAATTTGCTTAAAAGGGACTAGCTTGGGTCTTTCTCTTCTCCTTGTCATCTCCAGATGAAGCAGTACCACTGTCAGCACTGCTTGCAGTCTGCCCTTATTGGGAGAAGATTGGTTGATGCTTCTTACAGGACATTTTCCAGGGGTAAATGGTAGCTTCTGATAGAGCTGCTCAGTGGTGGGTGGGGAGCTAAGCTCTGTGAGGCTCAATATGGTTAACGGCTGCTGAATGGTTAAAACCCCAGGCATTGCCTGGGAAATATTCCCAGAAGGCTGCCAAAGTGCCTTTAGTGCTTCATGTAAGGGAAATTAAGCACCAAGAAAAGCGTGTTCAATTTAGATCTATATGGTTTGTGTTGTTTCTTTTCTATTTGGGGGCTTCCCTGGCAGCTCAGTGGTAGAGAGTTTGCCTGCCAATGAGGGAGACACAGGTTTGATCACTGATCTGAGAAGATCCCACATGCTGTAGAGCAACTAAGCCTGTGAGCTACAACTGTTGAGCCTGTGCTCTGGAGCCCTGGAATCACAACTATTGAGCTCATGTGCCTCAACTACTGAAGCCTGTCTGCCCTAGAGCCTGAGTTCCACAACAAGAGAGGTCACCACAACAAGAAGCCTTCTCACCTCAACTAGAGAGTAGCCCCCACTCCCTGCAACTAAAGAAGAGCCTGCAGCAGCAGTAAAAACCCATAATATCCATAAATAAACAAATAAAATAAAAATTAAAAAAGGGAATGAACCATAAGACCACAAAATTAAAAAAAAATAATAATAACATGCATTTGACATTGTGTTCTTCCTTTAACTGTGATGCCCAAGACTCACAGTTACATGACTTGCTGGAAATCAACAATTAGGAAGGAGCACTGTTGGGATTTGTGCCCCCAGCTGGGTGTTGACAAAACTCCAATAGTTTCAGTAAACTTAGCTAAATTAGGAAACACACATTAGCAAGGCACAAGGTGGGATGAATGGAGGACCCATACTGAGTAGACCTGACCCATATCCGAATATGAGAGAAGACAGTAACAGTGCCTGTGAATTCCACCTCCTACAGATCTGCCTTTACCCCCATGACCGCTAAGGGATAGCACCACCATCAAAATGCAACAACAGAGGCATGGACGTCTTAATTGGGGAAGGTGGAAAATTTGCTTAAAAGGGACTAGCTTGGGTCTTTCTCTTCTCCTTGTCATCTCCAGATGAAGCAGTACCACTGTCAGCACTGCTTGCAGTCTGCCCTTATTGGGAGAAGATTGGTTGATGCTTCTTACAGGACATTTTCCAGGGGTAAATGGTAGCTTCTGATAGAGCTGCTCAGTGGTGGGTGGGGAGCTAAGCTCTGTGAGGCTCAATATGGTTAACGGCTGCTGAATGGTTAAAACCCCAGGCATTGCCTGGGAAATATTCCCAGAAGGCTGCCAAAGTGCCTTTAGTGCTTCATGTAAGGGAAATTAAGCACCAAGAAAAGCGTGTTCAATTTAGATCTATATGGTTTGTGTTGTTTCTTTTCATTGTCTCCAGGAAAGAGACCTATTCAAAGATACTTGCGACCACTCTAACATGCTAGGAAGCCAGCTGCCAGCCCAGCACACTGAAGAGCAGAGAGAAAACCTGCTCTAATTCCAGCTTAGCAAGGAGAAGTAGGGATAGGGTCTGAGCACTTGGCAGTATCAAGCCTGTCTTGCTCACCACTCTAACATCTAGCACCAGGCTGGTTACACACTAGGAACTCCTACGGGGTGATGTGGACTCCTATGGGACATTCTTCATTGTCATGGTGACTAGAGGCTGCTTCTGGAATATAGTGGGGAAGGCACAAGAATGTCAGATATCCTACGGTATCCAGGACAGCCCAACATAGTGAAGAATTATCCCATACCCAACACAGCTGTCATGGGTGAGACAAAGAACTTATTCATTGTATCTGACTCTGGAATCTAGCTCTGCTTTAAATATGAACACAGGACTTCTGTCTGCCAATGCAGGGGACATGGGTCGGATCCCTGGTCTGGGAAGATTCCACATGCTGCCAGGCAACTAAGCCCGTGTGCCCCAGCTTCTGAGTTCGAGTTCTAAAGTGCACCAGCTACTGAAGCCAAAGCACCCAAGAGTCTATGCACTGCAAGAAGAGAAGCCATTGCAATGAGAAGCCTGCACACCACAACTAGAGAATAGCCTGAACACAACAGCAAAGGCCCAGTGTGGCCATAAATAAACAAAAATAATTGTTGGGATTTAACAAAAAATGAATCTATTTGAAAAAAATATGAACGCAATTCGTTTTTGCACAACCAGTATACACTGAATTTTTTAAAAAATGGATGTAAATCAAAGGGTAAAGACATTTTTAAAAAGTTGTGATTTCCAAAGCACAATATTATAAATCAACTATATTTCAATAAAAAATAAAAAATTATGATTTACATACTATAACATTCACTCATTTTTGAAAGTTATCAATTTAGATAACTTTTTTTTTTTTTTTTCCTGGGGGACAGGTTGGGGAGGGAGGGGGCAGGTGGGCCACTTCTATTGATCTTTCATTTGTCTATTTTCATCCATCTTTGCTCTTTGGCCCGTGTGGGCCTCCCATCGCGGTGGCCTCTGTTGTTGCAGAGCACCGGCTCTGGGCGCATGCGCTCCAGAGCTCCGGCTCGGTAATTGGACACAGCGGTCCAGCCGCTCCGTGGCACGTGGGATCTTCCCAGGCCAGGGGTCAAACCGGCGCCCCTTGCACTGCAAGGTGGTGTCCTTAACCACTGGACCACCAGGGAAGCCCCCAGTTTAGATAGCTTTTAATCATTTCAGTGATTTGATAAAATTGATAAACTGGGCAACCCTCACCACAAGGCTATTTCAGAACATTTCCATCCTTTTAAAATGTTCCCTCAAGTCTGTTTGCAGTCAATTCTCATGCCCAACTCCAGTCCCAGGACTGGATCTGTTTACTGTCTCTATAGACACGTCTTTTCTTCTTTTTCAATAGTCGTCTTTTCTAGAAATTTCACATAAATAGAATCATACAAAGTATTTTTCCTTTTCTGAGCATATTTCTTGGGGTTTATCCATATTGTGCCAGAACACAGGACTTCTGTCTGCCAATGCAGGGGACATGGGTCGGATCCCTGGTCTGGGAAGATTCCACATGCTGCCAGGCAACTAAGCCCGTGTGCCCCAGCTTCTGAGTTCGAGTTCTAAAGTGCACCAGCTACTGAAGCCAAAGCACCCAAGAGTCTATGCACTGCAAGAAGAGAAGCCATTGCAATGAGAAGCCTGCACACCACAACTAGAGAATAGCCTGAACACAACAGCAAAGGCCCAGTGTGGCCATAAATAAACAAAAATAATTGTTGGGATTTAACAAAAAATGAATCTATTTGAAAAAAATATGAACGCAATTCGTTTTTGCACAACCAGTATACACTGAATTTTTTAAAAAATGGATGTAAATCAAAGGGTAAAGACATTTTTTAAAAGTTGTGATTTCCAAAGCACAATATTATAAATCAACTATATTTCAATAAAAAATAAAAAATTATGATTTACATACTATAACATTCACTCATTTTTGAAAGTTATCAATTTAGATAACTTTTTTTTTTTTTTTTCCTGGGGGACAGGTTGGGGAGGGAGGGGGCAGGTGGGCCACTTCTATTGATCTTTCATTTGTCTATTTTCATCCATCTTTGCTCTTTGGCCCGTGTGGGCCTCCCATCGCGGTGGCCTCTGTTGTTGCAGAGCACCGGCTCTGGGCGCATGCGCTCCAGAGCTCCGGCTCGGTAATTGGACACAGCGGTCCAGCCGCTCCGTGGCACGTGGGATCTTCCCAGGCCAGGGGTCAAACCGGCGCCCCTTGCACTGCAAGGTGGTGTCCTTAACCACTGGACCACCAGGGAAGCCCCCAGTTTAGATAGCTTTTAATCATTTCAGTGATTTGATAAAATTGATAAACTGGGCAACCCTCACCACAAGGCTATTTCAGAACATTTCCATCCTTTTAAAATGTTCCCTCAAGTCTGTTTGCAGTCAATTCTCATGCCCAACTCCAGTCCCAGGACTGGATCTGTTTACTGTCTCTATAGACACGTCTTTTCTTCTTTTTCAATAGTCGTCTTTTCTAGAAATTTCACATAAATAGAATCATACAGTATATAGTGATTTGTGTTTCTCTTCTTTTACTGAGCATATTGTTTCTTGGGGTTTATCCATATTGTGCCATGGGTCATTATATATAATATAATAAGGATATAATAGCAAATAATTTTTTTTTTTATTTTTGGCCACTTTTATTGATCTTTCATTTATTTATTTTCATACATCTTTGTTCTTTGGCCTATGTGGGCCTCCCATCACAGTGGCCTCTCTTGTTGCAGAGCACCAGCTCTGGACGCATGTGCTCCAGAGCGCTGGCTCGTAATTGGACACACCAGTCCAGCTGCTCAGCAGCATGTGGGATCTTCCCAGGCCAGGGATCGAACCAGCGCTCCTTGCAGTGTAAGGTGGACTTTTTACCCACTGGACCACCAGGGAAGCCCTAAAATAGCAAGTTTTTAAAAATTATGTACACAGATGGCTTATATTTTTTGAGTTTCACTTCAGGACAGTAACAAGAGCATTTTTAAATATAGTTTTTTAATAGAGAGTCTCAGGACTGGTGATTTTAAGGACCTTGATACCTGTGAATTTTTAAATGCTGTGCTCAGAAAGGCTTGAAGGGTAACAGGTAATCCAGATTTGAAGCCAACAGCTAATCTAAGCAATTGTCTTGCATCAGTTGCTTTGATCATCAAACTGTGGCCTAGATTCAGATTCAGGCCAGAGTCAGAGAGACTGAGAGGGATAAGCAAACCCAAGAGAACCATCAGGACAATTACAGGAAGAGCTTCAGGTGCTATTACTCAACCTGCGTTTCAGAGTGAGTAACAGCACAGGCAGGCTGGCCGGGAAGGCCCAACCCCAAGAGACGGCTGGGGTCCAGCAGCACATTCCACAGACGCAGAGAGGGAGGGCTGGAAAAGGAGTCGGGGTAGGGGGATGGCGCGGGCAGACCAGTCCACGGCCAGACCAGGTCTGGGGGATCCCAGGAGTCTGATAATTCGATGCTTCTTCAATCAGACACTCTGTAGTCATTCAGAGAAGAGTCTGAGCGGGAAACCTAGGTTTGCTCCCTGGGTCGGGAAGATTCCCTGGAGAAGGGCATGGCAACCCACTCCAGTACTCCGTCAATCCCACGGACAGAGAAGCCTGCCGAGCTGTATAGTCCATGAGGTCGCAGAGAGTCGGACACAGCTGAGTGACGAAACCACCAACACTGAGCCGTGTGGGGAAGGGCTGAGATGGAGAACACAGAGAGCGGAGCTGGGTCTCTTTCCTGCCCCAAGCAACCCTGGCCCAGGTTTGCATCCCCTCCAATGAACCTGACCACCCTTTCCTGCTGAGAAAGCAGCACTTACCTGTTACTCTGGCAATGGTGTTTGGAAGGTTTTACCACCTGCACTCACTCTAGGCGATCAGAGTATGCTGTGTCACTTTACCTCCAAGGAGTCCTGGAAAATATACAAAATGCTCCCCATTACCTTAAATTTATTGCCGCTTTCTGGGCCCTTCTTGTTGTAGGGACTGGAGACAGTAGATGTGCCTTTTGACCTGGCTCTGTGCCCAGTCAGGCTGTTCTCTTATGGAAGCCTCCCTAGTTAAAGCAGAGAGGAGCATTCAGTAGAGCAGTAAATCTGACCCGGGAGATCAGGCAATGTGGGCAAGGCCAGCCCTAAGCAGGGTACGAATTTTTAAATGCTGGCTCAAAATTGAAGGGTAACAGGTAATCCAGATTTGAAGCCAACAGCTAATCTAAGCAATTGTCTTGCATCAGTTGCTTTGATCATCAAACTGTGGCCTAGATTCAGATTCAGGCCAGAGTCAGAGAGACTGAGAGGGATAAGCAAACCCAAGAGAACCATCAGGACAATTACAGGAAGAGCTTCAGGTGCTATTACTCAACCTGCGTTTCAGAGTGAGTAACAGCACAGGCAGGCTGGCCGGGAAGGCCCAACCCCAAGAGACGGCTGGGGTCCAGCAGCACATTCCACAGACGCAGAGAGGAGGGCTGGAAAAGGAGTCGGGGTGGGGGGATGGCGCGGGCAGACCAGTCCACGGCCAGACCAGGTCTGGGGGATCCCAGGAGTCTGATAATTCGATGCTTCTTCAATCAGACACTCTGTAGTCATTCAGAGAAGAGTCTGAGCGGGAAACCTAGGTTTGCTCCCTGGGTCGGGAAGATTCCCTGGAGAAGGGCATGGCAACCCACTCCAGTACTCCGTCAATCCCACGGACAGAGAAGCCTGCCGAGCTGTATAGTCCATGAGGTCGCAGAGAGTCGGACACAGCTGAGTGACGAAACCACCAACACTGAGCCGTGTGGGGAAGGGCTGAGATGGAGAACACAGAGAGCGGAGCTGGGTCTCTTTCCTGCCCCAAGCAACCCTGGCCCAGGTTTGCATCCCCTCCAATGAACCTGACCACCCTTTCCTGCTGAGAAAGCAGCACTTACCTGTTACTCTGGCAATGGTGTTTGGAAGGTTTTACCACCTGCACTCACTCTAGGCGATCAGAGTATGCTGTGTCACTTTACCTCCAAGGAGTCCTGGAAAATATACAAAATGCTCCCCATTACCTTAAATTTATTGCCGCTTTCTGGGCCCTTCTTGTTGTAGGGACTGGAGACAGTAGATGTGCCTTTTGACCTGGCTCTGTGCCCAGTCAGGCTGTTCTCTCTTATGGAAGCCTCCCTAGTTAAAGCAGAGAGGAGCATTCAGTAGAGCAGTAAATCTGACCCGGGGAGATCAGGCAATGTGGCAAGGCAGCCTAAGCAGGGCCCTGGGACCCTCTCGCGGCCACCCTTAAGTCTGTGGTAGACAGGGAACCCCACGGTTGGGATCAGCCCTCCAAAGGGCCCTTGCTGGAAGAGGGGATGGAGAGGATGGAATCAGCAACTCCCAATTGTTTTTACATCCCAGGTGAGGCCATCATGGAACTTCAGTTTTGGCGTTTGAGAATTTTTAGAAAACACAGACCTTGGTAATTCGTTCACAGAAGTGAAGTTATCTTCAAAGGAAGAATCATTCCAAAGGAGCCTCTGACTCCTAGGGCTGTCCCTGGGCCGGAGAGCCCAGCCAAGGCTTCCAGCCCAGGGCTGCGGCTGCATCTGGGCAGAGATGCAGGCGGGGGATTGGGGCAAGAAGGCAGGCTCACTCCCCCTGAGGGACCACTCACGGAATGGAGGTCCAGATACCTGAATGGAGGCTGGTAGCTCTTGCCCAGGACTAGACACCAACCTTCCATGTGTCCATGGCAAGCTCCAAAAGGTGGAATGGAATCATAAGGAGACATGCAGGTCCTTTTACAAAGCCTTTGCTGGGTTTGAGCTTTAGCCTGGGCCCCGCCTGATAGCAACCTAAGGGCCTCCCAGGTGAGCAGGGAGAGGAGGGTAGAGAGGCAAACGCCCTGCAGCCTGGGCTCTGACGCCAGGCAAAGGCTGGCAGCACCATTCAAGTCTCCTGCTGCTCAGCATGTTCCCAGAGTCATTTTCGTGTGTTTATGATGGAGGCGGCACTGGTTGTGGAACAGTCACTGTGTTGCAAACAAAGCACTATGGCTGAAGGTGAAAGAAAAACAAAGTAGAAACTTTAAAATCTGGCTCCTTTAAGGGGTCAATAGCAAACTTTCCAGGTGTGGAGAAATTGGAGCTCCAGGAGCCTGCCCACCAGGAAGCTGCTAGATTGCAGACATTTGCAAAGGAAAAAGAACAGTCAGCCTAGGTTGGATAAGCCCTGCACATCTAGCTCTGGAAAGCCTGGAGCAAGTGCCTTGCAAGCTAATAGCAGTGCCTGTCTGAACACAGAGAAAGCTGAATTCAGGGCTTTCAAAAAATGAAATGATCATACCCCTTGCTTTAAAGAACTAGAGCAAGAAACGATAAGGTTATTTTTAACTCAGCTATTTTCTCACTGCTGATGAAGTACATGCTTCCTTGCACCCAGGTGGATGTAGACAGAAAGCAGGAGAGAGAAAGCTGGGCAGGATGGAGATAGGTTAGGACCACAGGCCTTGGACCACCGGTCAAGCTGCCGCTATTTGCATTTGACCTCTCAGCCTTCTCCTTGTAACCCTCTGATACTGTTTCTCATCTGAAGCCTCAAGGAGCCTTTGTTAGGATTGAGATCCAAAGAATATGCTTAGATCCAGGCAAATGGCAAGTAGCCATCGAACACTGAGTGCATCCTGAATGGTCTGACCATACACATGTCTATTCAAATCTTTTGCCATTTTAAAATCGGGCTGTTTGTCTTTTTGATGTTGAATTGTAACTGTTCTTGGATTCACATCGCTTATCTGACGTATATCACTTGCAAATACTTTTCTAACATTCCGTAGTGTTGTTTTTTCATTTTCTTGTTTTTTTTTTTTTTTTTGCGGGGGCGGGGGGGCACTTTTATTGACATTTCATTTATTTATCTTTATTCTTTTGGCCTTTGTGGGCTTCCCATCGCAGTGGCCTCTGTCACTGCAGAGCACCGGCTCTGGGCACACACACTCCAAAGCTCCGGCTCGGTAATTGGACACATCAGTCCAGCTGCTCCACGGTACATGGGATCTTCCCAGGCCAGGGATCAAACCAGTGCACCTGGCACTGCAAGGCGGTGTCCTTATCCACTGGACCACCAGGGAAGCCCCTGTCTTTTCATTTTCTTGATGGTGTCCTTTGAAGCCCCAAATTTTCAATTCAGATATAGTCCAAACTTCTGTTTTTTTCGCTTGTACACTTTCTGTCATATCTAAGAAACCATTGCCTAATCCAAGATCATGAAAATTTATTTCTTTGTTTTCTTCTAAGAGTTTTATAGCCTTAGCTTCAACTATTTCATTTAAACCAACAGGGAAACTAAGACCTGGTGAAGGTAGAATTTGCTTGACATTACATTGCAGCAGGAGTGAGATAAGTAATTTAAAAAATAGTTTAATTTTGTACAACCTGAAATCAATATGCCTTTAAGACCACAGAGGGTCTCAAGTCATGCAAAAAAAAAAAAAAAAAAAAAACCAGAGTCTAAAATCCAATTTATATTCATCCTGAAATGAAATCAACCTTTCATTTGAGGCCAGTAATGGTAAGAACAGACCCCATTTCTTGAGCAATCAGTCTGGGTCAGGCACTGTGCAACATATATTACCTCTTTCTGATTCTCAAAGCCACAAGGAGCCTTTGTTAGGATTGAGATCCAAAGAATATGCTTAGATCCAGGCAAATGGCAAGTAGCCATCGAACACTGAGTGCATCCTGAATGGTCTGACCATACACATGTCTATTCAAATCTTTTGCCATTTTAAAATCGGGCTGTTTGTCTTTTTGATGTTGAATTGTAACTGTTCTTGGATTCACATCGCTTATCTGACGTATATCACTTGCAAATACTTTTCTAACATTCCGTAGTGTTGTTTTTTCATTTTCTTGTTTTTTTTTTTTTTTTTTGCGGGGGCGGGGGGGCACTTTTATTGACATTTCATTTATTTATCTTTATTCTTTTGGCCTTTGTGGGCTTCCCATCGCAGTGGCCTCTGTCACTGCAGAGCACCGGCTCTGGGCACACACACTCCAAAGCTCCGGCTCGGTAATTGGACACATCAGTCCAGCTGCTCCACGGTACATGGGATCTTCCCAGGCCAGGGATCAAACCAGTGCACCTGGCACTGCAAGGCGGTGTCCTTATCCACTGGACCACCAGGGAAGCCCCTGTCTTTTCATTTTCTTGATGGTGTCCTTTGAAGCCCCAAATTTTCAATTCAGATATAGTCCAAACTTCTGTTTTTTTCGCTTGTACACTTTTTGTCATATCTAAGAAACCATTGCCTAATCCAAGATCATGAAAATTTATTTCTTTGTTTTCTTCTAAGAGTTTTATAGCCTTAGCTTCAACTATTTCATTTAAACCAACAGGGAAACTAAGACCTGGTGAAGGTAGAATTTGCTTGACATTACATTGCAGCAGGAGTGAGATAAGTAATTTAAAAAATAGTTTAATTTTGTACAACCTGAAATCAATATGCCTTTAAGACCACAGAGGGTCTCAAGTCATGAAAAAAAAAAAAAAAAAAAAGACCAGAGTCTAAAATCCAATTTATATTCATCCTGAAATGAAATCAACCTTTCATTTGAGGCCAGTAATGGTAAGAACAGACCCCATTTCTTGAGCAATCAGTCTGGGTCAGGCACTGTGCAACATATATTACCTCTTTCTGATTCTCAAAGCCACAAAGTGAGTAAGTACCTTCTTTATCCTTATTTTAAAGATGCGGAAATGCATGCTCAGAAAGCTTTATAAGTATCATGTCCCAAGTCCCACAGTTAGTAAGAGGCAGAGCTGGGTTTTAAACCCACCGTTCTTGTTCTTTTTGTAGGGTATTCTATTAGAAAAACGAATAATTGTGGCTGAAAACCCAATAAGTGACTTCTAACAAGACAGGAAACTCCTGATGACGAACTGAACCCCAACCGTCATGCTCATTCCTTGTCACATCCGTTGGTAATGTCTCTTGGTGGCTATGTTGATTTGTGGAGGCGAGAACCCAAACACCAAAAGCATCTGGGTTATCATGAAGTCTTGATTCTTTTTCTTTAAATCCAATTTTCCACTTGATTTGGCTAGGGCAGGAGGATGTCAAATTCTGTGGCAGAGGTCAGTCCTATAAGGTGTCTGTCTCTATTTACATAATTCATTAGAACATTTCGTGAGGGAAAATCCATCTTCACTGACCTGAGTCTTAGGATGGAGAGAAGCCATCCCAGGCCCAGAGGTCTAGGTTTGCAGTTCCAATCAGGCATATTATTTACATGTGGAAATTCCCGGTGGGAAGCTGAAGAACACAACTTAGGAGTGGTCCCCAAGTGGGAAATTGAACACTACACTTAGCTCCTTTTATTTCCATTTAATTTACCATCGGTATCATTACCATTATTTTCTTAATCATTTCGCTAGCAATGATGTAACTTGGGACTGAGGTAATTGCAGTCAAATGGGAAGATGCTTATCTGCAGTATTTAGTTAGCAAGGGCTTTCATTCACCTTTTTAGGGATGGGTATTAGTTCCTTCCTTTATTCATGGAGCAGAGAGCTGCTTGGAAATGCTGAAGATATTAAGAGCTCCCTGCAGCTTAATGAACTCTACACTTGGTAGAAGAGAGGTTTCTGTAATTTTCACCTTTGCTGCTGCCCGAAAATGTCCCACACTGCCGGGAAGTGGCTTCCTCATTTCTAGAAGTTCTCAATCAGTCTGGGTCAGGCACTGTGCAACATATATTACCTCTTTCTGATTCTCAAAGCCACAAAGTGAGTAAGTACCTTCTTTATCCTTATTTTAAAGATGCGGAAATGCATGCTCAGAAAGCTTTATAAGTATCATGTCCCAAGTCCCACAGTTAGTAAGAGGCAGAGCTGGGTTTTAAACCCACCGTTCTTGTTCTTTTTGTAGGGTATTCTATTAGAAAAACGAATAATTGTGGCTGAAAACCCAATAAGTGACTTCTAACAAGACAGGAAACTCCTGATGACGAACTGAACCCCAACCGTCATGCTCATTCCTTGTCACATCCGTTGGTAATGTCTCTTGGTGGCTATGTTGATTTGTGGAGGCGAGAACCCAAACACCAAAAGCATCTGGGTTATCATGAAGTCTTGATTCTTTTTCTTTAAATCCAATTTTCCACTTGATTTGGCTAGGGCAGGAGGATGTCAAATTCTGTGGCAGAGGTCAGTCCTATAAGGTGTCTGTCTCTATTTACATAATTCATTAGAACATTTCGTGAGGGAAAAATCCATCTTCACTGACATGAGTCTTAGGATGGAGAGAAGCCATCCCAGGCCCAGAGGTCTAGGTTTGCAGTTTCAATCAGGCATATTATTTACATGTGGAAATTCCCGGTGGGAAGCTGAAGAACACAACTTAGGAGTGGTCCCCAAGTGGGAAATTGAACACTACACTTAGCTCCTTTTATTTCCATTTAATTTACCATCGGTATCATTACCATTATTTTCTTAATCATTTCGCTAGCAATGATGTAACTTGGGACTGAGGTAATTGCAGTCAAATGGGAAGATGCTTATCTGCAGTATTTAGTTAGCAAGGGCTTTCATTCACCTTTTTAGGGATGGGTATTAGTTCCTTCCTTTATTCATGGAGCAGAGAGCTGCTTGGAAATGCTGAAGATATTAAGAGCTCCCTGCAGCTTAATGAACTCTACACTTGGTAGAAGAGAGGTTTCTGTAATTTTCACCTTTACTGCTGCCTGAAAATGTACCACACTGCCCGGGGAAGTGGCTTCCTGAGACTCTAAGAAGTCTGTGTCAGCCAGGCCATGCCTGCTCCATGGTCAGAGCAATGTGGAGTTGATTACCTTTGTCTTCGGTGACCTGACTCTACTGTTTGAGAGCTGTGTGACTTTGGGCAAGTTACTCATGTTCTCTGAGTCTCTGTTTTCTTGGTACTATTTCTTATCCCATGGACTGTTGGGCAGTAAATGAAGTAAGATGGGTAAAGGCTCAGGGCATTGCTTGGCCCCTAACAGGTGTTCATTAAACGCGCTTTCCTGAAAAAGTGCTAATGCGGAGAATTTTTCTGCTGAGTCTCAGGATTCTTTGGGAGCCAAAGGCAAGAGAAGTCTTGAGGAACTACTAGATAGGAGGTAGCATGTGGTTGGTAGGAATGAAGACCTTGGAGGGGTTACTGATATGTTGGTGAGGGGACTTAGTCTCTGTACTCACCATTAGACTCCACGGATCACCTTGGTTGGGGAGGTGGAAAACCCACGTGACTCAGCCCTGCCTACCTCAGCACTTCACCCTTGACCTGTTGCCCACTTACTCCACCCATCACCCTCACTGTCCCCCCCAACCATTTTCTTGGATATGCTAGACATCCCTCCTCAAAGTCTTCCCATAGGATCTCCCTCTGCCTGGTTTATTCTCTTCCTACACCCCCTCCATTTGGCGGAAGCCTCCTTGTCCCCTTGGGCTTGTCTTTTTGGTCATTTTTTTTTTTCATCATGTCCTCGTTGGACAAGCCCCTGACAAGTTCTCATAGATAGATCACTCTGTGTGTCCAATGGAATTGAACACTACACTTAGCTCCTTTTATTTCCATTTAATTTACCATCGGTATCATTACCATTATTTTCTTAATCATTTCGCTAGCAATGATGTAACTTGGGACTGAGGTAATTGCAGTCAAATGGGAAGATGCTTATCTGCAGTATTTAGTTAGCAAGGGCTTTCATTCACCTTTTTAGGGATGGGTATTAGTTCCTTCCTTTATTCATGGAGCAGAGAGCTGCTTGGAAATGCTGAAGATATTAAGAGCTCCCTGCAGCTTAATGAACTCTACACTTGGTAGAAGAGAGGTTTCTGTAATTTTCAGCTTTACTGCTGCCTGAAAATGTACCACACTGCCCGGGGAAGTGGCTTCCTGAGACTCTAAGAAGTCTGTGTCAGCCAGGCCATGCCTGCTCCATGGTCAGAGCAATGTGGAGTTGATTACCTTTGTCTTCGGTGACCTGACTCTACTGTTTGAGAGCTGTGTGACTTTGGGCAAGTTACTCATGTTCTCTGAGTCTCTGTTTTCTTGGTACTATTTCTTATCCCATGGACTGTTGGGCAGTAAATGAAGTAAGATGGGTAAAGGCTCAGGGCATTGCTTGGCCCCTAACAGGTGTTCATTAAACGCGCTTTCCTGAAAAAGTGCTAATGCGGAGAATTTTTCTGCTGAGTCTCAGGATTCTTTGGGAGCCAAAGGCAAGAGAAGTCTTGAGGAACTACTAGATAGGAGGTAGCATGTGGTTGGTAGGAATGAAGACCTTGGAGGGGTTACTGATATGTTGGTGAGGGGACTTAGTCTCTGTACTCACCATTAGACTCCACGGATCACCTTGGTTGGGGAGGTGGAAAACCCACGTGACTCAGCCCTGCCTACCTCAGCACTTCACCCTTGACCTGTTGCCCACTTACTCCACCCATCACCCTCACTGTCCCCCCCAACCATTTTCTTGGATATGCTAGACATCCCTCCTCAAAGTCTTCCCATAGGATCTCCCTCTGCCTGGTTTATTCTCTTCCTACACCCCCTCCATTTGGCGGAAGCCTCCTTGTCCCCTTGGGCTTGTCTTTTTGGTCATTTTTTTTTTTCATCATGTCCTCGTTGGACAAGCCCCTGACAAGTTCTCATAGATAGATCACTCTGTGTTTCCCAACACAGCACAGACTGGGTTTGTAGCTAAATGGGCTTCTGTTTTTGTGAGATTTTTCATTTAAAATACCTTCACCACCACCCAGCAATCCCCTACTAGGCATATACCCTGAGAAGACCATAATAGCAAAAGACACATGCACCCCAGTGTTCACTGCAGCACTATTTACAGTATCCAGGACATGGAAACAACCTAGATGTCCACTGAGAGATGAATGGATAAAGAAGCTGTGGGACATGTATACAATGGAATATTACTCAGCCATGAAAAGGAACACATCTGAGTTAGTTCTAGTGAGGTGGATGAGCTTAGAGCCTGTTATACACTGTGAAGTAAGTCAGAAAGAGAAAAGCAAAATTGTATATTAATTTATATATATGGAATCTAGAAAAATAGTACTGATGAACCTATTTGCAAGGCAGGAAGAGAAACTCAGACACAGAGAACAGACTTATGGACACAACAGGAGAAGGTGGGATGTATTGAGAAAGTAGCCCTGAAACAAATACATTACTATATGTAAAACAGACAGCTAGTGGGAAGTTGCTGTACAACACAACGAGCTCCACCTGGTGCTCTGTGACAACCTAGAGGGGTGGGGTGGGAGGGAGATTCAAAAGGGAGGGAACATATGTATACTTACGGCTGATTCATGTTGTATAGCAGAAACCAACACAACACTGTAAAGCAATTATCCTCCAATTAAAAATAAATCCTAAAAAGTAATGTAAAGGTCTTCCCTGGTAGTCTAGTGGGTAAGGACACTGCCTTGCAGTGCAGGGAACGCTGGTTCGATCCCTGGCCTGGAAGGATTCCATGTGTCGCCGAGTGGCTGGACTGATGTGTCCAACTGCCGAGCCAGAGCTCTGGAGCGCGTGCGCCCAGATCCAGTGCTCTGTGACGAGAAGGGCCACTGCTATGGGAGGCCCGCACAGGCCAGAGAGCAACAATGGATGAAAAAATATCTTCACTATTAAACATTTATTTGGAGAAGGAAATGGCAGCCCACTCCAGTGTTCTTGCTTGGAGAATGTCATGGACAGAGGAGCGTGATGGGCTACAGTCCATGGGATCACAAAGACTCAGACACTACTGAGTGACTAACACAACACAACAACAACTAAACAGCTCTTTGAAGCCTGGGCCTGGGAGTATTTTACTTACACCGTCTCCCTTAGAGGCGCCCAGTAGTATTCCTTGAATGGAGCTCAACATTGGGGAAAATGAAGAGGGGCCTTTGATACTGCTGAACTCTCACAGTCTTGGGCTAAGGCTTTTAAGCAAAGGTGGGATGAAATTATTGGTATTAATGGACACAGTGCACTTTCTATCCAGCCAGGAGCTCTCTAAGTACTTCTGTGCATCACCTTATTCAATCTTCACAGCACCCTATTATTACTATTGCCCCATGTAAAGATGAGGAAACTGAGGCACAGAGATCTTTCTTAGGTAATAAGGGGCTGAGCCATGACTTACACCTAGACACTCTGGCTGCTGAATATATGCTCTTCACCCCTACATTCTACTGTTCAACATGCATTCCTTTTCCCCTAGAATATGTTCTCCTTCTCCAATTCTCCATTTTCCACTACAACCACACTATTTGGGCCTCAGGTTTGAAATAGCCCTTCCTCAAGGAGACCTTCTCAAGCCCCAGGTCAACAGCCCTTGTGGCATCCTGAATTTTCTGTCCACAAATCCTGATTGGTGATTTCCTTGCTGATGTCAGGGCATGTCTTGTTTATCTCTGGACTCTCTGTAGCAATCAGAACAAGGCTCAGCACACGGTAGGTGCTCAAAAACTTGTGGTCAAAGTGGAATGTTTCAGTGTCCTCAGAAACCAGATGTTCATAATACTATACCCACTTCTGGTGATACATCAATATATGTTAAATATGCATAGGCTTGACCCACCTAGCCCACATCTAGGAATTTATTCTGAGGAGATAATTAAGCAAATTCAAAATGATGTGGATGCAGAAACTTTCGATAATGGGAAAAACTTAGGAACAACCTAAGATGGTGATCAATGGGGGACTAGTTAAATAAATAATGTTCTCACCATATAATGAAATCATATATAGCTATTGAAAAGGGTACTATAATACAGGTGACGACACAGAACTTTATTTCATGTTATATAGGTGTTTTAAAAAAGGGAGATTAATAACTCGTGCTGAAAGCTTACTGTCAGGTGCCATGCTAAGCCCTTCTATATACATTAGCTCACACAATCCTCACATTGGTCCTATGAAATAGGTTTGTTTTATTATGATCTCTAATTTATAAACCAATGAACCGAAAAGTAACTGGTGAAGCCAGGTTTCAGTCCACAGTCATCTTCAGAGCCTGTAATCTACATTAGACTGTCTCTGTGATGCAGTTAAATAATCCTGCATAAACAGTATGACAAAGACTGATGGATAGCCCTGGATATCCACTTCTCCCTTCTTTCATAGTAACAGGATTTCTAGCTGGGCAAATGGCTCTCAGAATAAGGACTACATTTCCCAAAGTCACTTGCAGCTGGGTATAGCCATGTAACTTAGTTCTGGCCAATGGGATATAAACAGAAATACTGTGTATTCCTTTGGCATTTCTCTCAGCTGCTCTTTTTTATTACTATTATTTATTCTTTATTTTACTTTTACAGAGTTTTGTAGTTTACTGCTATACATAAACCCGAATCAGCCATAGGTACACACATGACCCCTCCCACCTGAACTTCCCTCCCATCTCCCTCCCCACCTCACCCTCCAGGTTGTTACAGGTTGCCCTGTGTAAGTTCCCTTAGTCTTACAGCAGATTCCCATTGGCTGTCACTTTTACATATGGTAAAGTAAGTTTCCATGTTTACTCTTTCCATACATCTCACCCATTCCTCCCCCCACCAACAATGTCCATAAGTCTGTTCTCTACATCTGTCTCCTCCTCTTTCTACTTTCTAGAATGCAGATGCTGTCCTTCTGGTGATACATCAATATATGTTAAATATGCATAGGCTTGACCCACCTAGCCCACATCTAGGAATTTATTCTGAGGAGATAATTAAGCAAATTCAAAATGATGTGGATGCAGAAACTTTCGATAATGGGAAAAACTTAGGAACAACCTAAGATGGTGATCAATGGGGGACTAGTTAAATAAATAATGTTCTCACCATATAATGAAATCATATATAGCTATTGAAAAGGGTACTATAATACAGGTGACGACACAGAACTTTATTTCATGTTATATAGGTGTTTTAAAAAAGGGAGATTAATAACTCGTGCTGAAAGCTTACTGTCAGGTGCCATGCTAAGCCCTTCTATATACATTAGCTCACACAATCCTCACATTGGTCCTATGAAATAGGTTTGTTTTATTATGATCTCTAATTTATAAACCAATGAACCGAAAAGTAACTGGTGAAGCCAGGTTTCAGTCCACAGTCATCTTCAGAGCCTGTAATCTACATTAGACTGTCTCTGTGATGCAGTTAAATAATCCTGCATAAACAGTATGACAAAGACTGATGGATAGCCCTGGATATCCACTTCTCCCTTCTTTCATAGTAACAGGATTTCTAGCTGGGCAAATGGCTCTCAGAATAAGGACTACATTTCCCAAAGTCACTTGCAGCTGGGTATAGCCATGTAACTTAGTTCTGGCCAATGGGATATAAACAGAAATACTGTGTATTCCTTTGGCATTTCTCTCAGCTGCTCTTTTTTATTACTATTATTTATTCTTTATTTTACTTTTACAGAGTTTTGTAGTTTACTGCTATACATAAACCCGAATCAGCCATAGGTACACACATGACCCCTCCCACCTGAACTTCCCTCCCATCTCCCTCCCCACCTCACCCTCCAGGTTGTTACAGGTTGCCCTGTGTAAGTTCCCTTAGTCTTACAGCAGATTCCCATTGGCTGTCACTTTTACATATGGTAAAGTAAGTTTCCATGTTTACTCTTTCCATACATCTCACCCATTCCTCCCCCCACCAACAATGTCCATAAGTCTGTTCTCTACATCTGTCTCCTCCTCTTTCTACTTTCTAGAATGCAGATGCTGTCCTTTGGACCATGAGGTGGAGGCCACATACATTACAGAGACCAGATGGCACAAGCCTGGATGACTGACACCAGGGAGAACCTTGCCCATCCTGAACCACCACCAAGACCTGCACACGAGAGAAGAATGAGCTGCCATCACGCTTCTATCATTGTTATTTTGGGTGACTGCCATTTGCAGCTAAACACAACCTAACACGAGCACACACTTGGGTGTGAACATGCCTAAAAACATACCTGCAAGGATGCTCATCATCACGTGAACAGTGACTGCCTTAGCAGCGCAGGCTTTGTACTGGTTTTTGTTTTTTTTGTTTTTAAAGATTTATTTATTTATTTATTTTGGGCGGGGGTCGGGTCGGGGAGGGAGGGGAGCGGGCGGGCCACTTCTATTGGTCTTTCATTTCTCTATTTTCATCCATCTTTGTTCTTTGGCCCGTGTGGGCCTCCTATCGCGGTGGCCTCTGTTGTCCCAGAGTGCCGGCTCTGGGCGCATGCGCTCCAGAGCTCCGGCTCGGTGATTGGACACATCGGTCCAGCCGCTCCGCGGCACGTGGGATCTTCCCAGGCCAGGGATCCAACCGGCGCCCCTTGCACTGCAAGGCGGTGTCCTTATCCACTGGACCACCAGGGGAAGCCCCTGTAATGGTTTTTTACATTATCTTCTTTATTCTCTGGGTACTTGGGCTACTTCTTTTTTTTTTTTTTCAGTTTTTATTTTACTTTTTACTTTTACAGAGTTTTGTTGTTTACAGATATGTATGATCCCAGATTAGTCATAAGTATATCCCCCAACATGGGCTACTTCTTACAAAAGCCCTACATCAAAAGAAAAATACAGCATAATTTCCTCTTTCTTCTGCCCTAAAGTTTGGGTTGACTGTCCAAATTCTCAACTGTTCTCATCCCATCTGTAGCATTGTGACTCCAGTGACAGCGCTCCAGGGTGCACTTCCGGTTGGTCTACTTTGAGGTCCAAGCTTATATCTGCAAAAATGCATTTGAAGTACCCCACATTTTAGGAGGCGGAAGAAATATTTGCTACATGCCCTCCTCTTCAAGGAGAGGAAGAAAACCAGAAAAATCAAGCCAGTTAATTGAGCAAGCTCCAGGAGACGATGAAACACCAGGAAGCCTGGCGTGCCACAGTCCTTGGGCTTACAGAGTCGGACATGACTGAGCAACTGAACTGACTGACTGAATGTCTCCAAAGAAAAGACAGTGCACACGAGAGAAGAATGAGCTGCCATCACGCTTCTATCATTGTTATTTTGGGTGACTGCCATTTGCAGCTAAACACAACCTAACACGAGCACACACTTGGGTGTGAACATGCCTAAAAACATACCTGCAAGGATGCTCATCATCACGTGAACAGTGACTGCCTTAGCAGCGCAGGCTTTGTACTGGTTTTTGTTTTTTTTGTTTTTAAAGATTTATTTATTTATTTATTTTGGGCGGGGGTCGGGTCGGGGAGGGAGGGGAGCGGGCGGGCCACTTCTATTGGTCTTTCATTTCTCTATTTTCATCCATCTTTGTTCTTTGGCCCGTGTGGGCCTCCTATCGCGGTGGCCTCTGTTGTCCCAGAGTGCCGGCTCTGGGCGCATGCGCTCCAGAGCTCCGGCTCGGTGATTGGACACATCGGTCCAGCCGCTCCGCGGCACGTGGGATCTTCCCAGGCCAGGGATCCAACCGGCGCCCCTTGCACTGCAAGGCGGTGTCCTTATCCACTGGACCACCAGGGGAAGCCCCTGTAATGGTTTTTTACATTATCTTCTTTATTCTCTGGGTACTTGGGCTACTTCTTTTTTTTTTTTTCAGTTTTTATTTTACTTTTTACTTTTACAGAGTTTTGTTGTTTACAGATATGTATGATCCCAGATTAGTCATAAGTATATCCCCCAACATGGGCTACTTCTTACAAAAGCCCTACATCAAAAGAAAAATACAGCATAATTTCCTCTTTCTTCTGCCCTAAAGTTTGGGTTGACTGTCCAAATTCTCAACTGTTCTCATCCCATCTGTAGCATTGTGACTCCAGTGACAGCGCTCCAGGGTGCACTTCCGGTTGGTCTACTTTGAGGTCCAAGCTTATATCTGCAAAAATGCATTTGAAGTACCCCACATTTTAGGAGGCGGAAGAAATATTTGCTACATGCCCTCCTCTTCAAGGAGAGGAAGAAAACCAGAAAAATCAAGCCAGTTAATTGAGCAAGCTCCAGGAGACGATGAAACACCAGGAAGCCTGGCGTGCCACAGTCCTTGGGCTTACAGAGTCGGACATGACTGAGCAACTGAACTGACTGACTGAATGTCTCCAAAGAAAAGACAGATGGAAATATGCCTGGAATTCATCCATGTTATCAATACATATTAAAGGAGGGCCTCCCTATCCCAAGCTCTGCTCTAGGTGTAGGGATCCAGCAGTAAGCAGGAAGCAGCAGTCTTTGTTGTCATGTGTCCACAGCCCAGGGAAAGGGGCAAACACCACGCAGCATGCACTGAGAGGCTTCCACGTTACCCTGCAGAGCGGGTCTGTTTTCGAACCCATCTGCTATGGTGGTTCCACTTTTCACAGAACTCGATGTCTCACTGTCTCCTTCGGTCACCGAACAAACATTTCCTGTGTGCCTAGAAGCTCCTGGCTGCAAACTGGGAATTTAAAAGGCAAGCAGGATAATCTGTTCTCAAGATTCAGTCAGTCTGATGAGAGTGTCAGCCCTATAAATGGCTGCAACAGGACCATACCTGGTGGTCCAGTGGTTAAGAATCCACCTTGTAATGCAGGGGACGAGAGTTTGATCCCTGGTCGGGGAACTAAGATCCCACATGCTGTGGAGCAACTAAGCCTGTGCACCACAACTACTGAGCCCCCGAGCCAGAACTAGAGTCCATATGCAGCAATGAAAGATCCTGCATTATGCTATGAAAAATGGCCACCACTAAGTCAGACAGGAGTCAGATCCCACTCAGGTCTCTGTCTGAAGACCAAAAGGAGCCCTCTACTTGCCCAGAGAAGAGGCACCAAGAAGGTTTTGGGGCCACAAGGGCTGAGCTAAGTCTTGAGATGGAATGAAAACCCCTGGGCTATGTCTAAAGCCAAAGAAAATGTTTTTTTCTAAAGCACAGGCATCAGCAGTAGTCAAATTCCTGGGGGCCCTTTATCCATCAGATACACCAGAGGACTCAGCTAATGTCTAAAAATGGGATTTGGCGGTCCATATGACGAACAGATGAGCTGGGCCTCCTACTGCTGAAATGTGGCTGGAACTGAGGGGAAAAACAGGGTTGGGGAGGAGGGGGAGCTGTCAGCTTCTGGTCCCCAGCCTGGTCCCACAGAGTCATAGGTGAGCCCTAGGACAGGCAGAGGCTGGAGGAACTGTTTTCCTGGGGCTGTGTGAGACCTGCGGACAAGAGGAGCCTGCTGAAGGGACAACCAGTGACTCCGTTGGTGGGAGGTGGAGATAGCTTGGCAGTAGCTGTTAAAATATAAAAGCTTCCAATATTGGGACTCAGCAGTTCTCTCTGTCAATACATCCCTCGGAGCAGCACCCACACTGGCCCGTGGGAGAGCACATGAGGCCCAGGGACTCCAGTGCTGTTTGCCATTACTACACAAACCAGACAACGCAACAACAGAAACGGAAAGAGAGGAAGCGGCTTCAGTGTTGGTCTATAAATAAATCTCATGCATTGGATGTTATGCAATAATATGCAACAATTAAGAAGAATGTGAAACTAACATAACCTTGTAAGCAACTATACTCCAGTTAAAAAAAAAATTAAAAAACCCTCACACGAGACGTTAAATAAGTTGCATATGTTACTACATTTCAAGAAAAAAAAGAGTGTGGTGGCGAGATGTACTGACATGGAAAAATCCATAACACATATCCACGGGTGAAGAAAGGGTAAGTTGTGGAATAAGAGAGCATAACACCATCACAGGGAACAGTAATCAATTGTTCCCATAGAAACTGTAGAGAAGAGAGCCTGCAAACATACATGCCAAATGGACAACATAAACTTGTGCCGGGGAAAGGCAGAGAAGAATCCCTGAGAGGGGAGGCCTTGTCTCTACTGCTCTGGTTTGTTTAGAAAGGCAACGTATTTGTGTGTGACTTGCATAACCTTAAAGATTTTTTTTTAAGTATTAAAATATATTAGCAGCTAATGGTTGGCAGACTCCCCCTTTCCCAGTCTCCAAGGAACAGAATTCCTGTGCCATACATGACAGGATCATCCCAAGTCAGCCCACTCCCCCAGCAGGCGCCTTGCTCGGCCCTGCACTCAGCGCTCTGCTCCCACGCCCATCTCAGGAGCCAGGCCCTCATCTTCCCCCTTCAAAGATTCCATTAGAGTGGCTGGCAGCACTCTGACATTTGTTCACCCAGAGCTAACTGCAGCCTACAATTACAGCAGTGTTTTTTATTTTTTCAATAAAGAGAAAGGTTGAACGTGTAATGTTAACATTCAACCTGGTGTAAAAACATTTCAACCCAAAGACTTTGGAAATTGATTTTTGTGGTGAGCAACCTGGGAAACATTTGTTAAGAGCTGCTCGTGGTTTGAACCATGAATTGGTAAGAGGTGGTGTGGGTGTTCACTGAGAGCAGTGGTTCTCAAAGGGCGGCACTGAGATCAGCATCACGTGGCAATGTCTTAGATATGCACCTAGTCAGGGTCCACTCGGAAACTTGGAGGGGAAGGCACAGCAACTGGTGTATTAACAAGCCCTCCATACAATGCAAGGGCACTTCAAGTTTGAGACCTCTGATTTACACAGCGAGATATAAATGGCCTCTGGACAGCTGATCTGTGCATTTATGAAGTAACAGCCTGAGCTAAACTCTGTTCTCATCTCTATTCTCCTTTAGACCTCAGCTGAATCATCACTTTCCCAGGAAACACTTTCCAGTTCTATGCTTCCATTACCTCCTGTATCACAGGCATATGTTACATTTATTCATAAGCACATTAGATTAATACTTCTCTCCCCTCACCAATCGCCATACACCATAATCCACTTGAGGAGACCACCTTGACAGGCACGTGGCAAGCACTCCATACATGTTTGTGAATAAATGAATGAATGTGCAAATACTTCATAGAAAGTTTCTTTTCCTGACTTTCCAATACATTTCAACGACTAAATAAATATTTATCAAGATCATCACTGTTTTGGGCCTTGTTTGGTGGGCCAGTGGCTAAGACTCCCTGCTCCCAATGCAAGGGAGCGCCCAGATCCTGCATGTCACCGCTAAAGATCCGGCATGCCACAATGAAGACCCAGAGCAGTCAAATAAATATTAACAACGAAAAAAAGATGATCACTATTTTTCAGATTTGAAACCCTGGTGGCCTTTTAAACTTGTCACCTTCATGCATCTCTAGGAAACACAGTGGCTAGTTCCTGTGGATTCTTCACTGGAATGTCTCCCCTGCCTGCCCAGCATCCCGCTACTGGCCCCTAGCCCAGCTCATCAGGACACACATAGGTCCAGAGAGCAGACTCTCCATTGACACCAATCTCACCTCAGTCTACTTGATCAATTTCCTTTCACTGTTGTGTTCACTCAAATTACAGATCGCAACTATTAGTATCTGATTAGCATTTTATATTTTCCAAAGTACTTCTACTAATATTAAAATACTAGCTAATCATATCAAACATGGCAGTGTGTACATGATTTTCCCAAATCTCTTGTATAGCACATGGAACTCTGCTCAACACTGTGTACTAGCCTGGATGGGAGGGGAGTTTAGGGGAGAATAGATACATGTGTATGTATGGGCGGGCCCCTTCACTGTCCACCTGAAACTACCACAAAATTGTTAATTGGCTATACCCCAGTAAAAATGTTTTTGGCGTTTAAGGTATATATATAAGCAATCATTTACTGGTGTTTTTGTGCCAGGAACTGAAAGGACTCCTATGGGTATGAAAGAGATATTTATTATTTACTCTATGTTTTCATGGAAGGATAAAGCCATGCTTGGAGGGGCCAAAGTAATGGGTGCACAGTTTCTCAGCTCCTGCAGGGGTGCGATCTGACCTCTGATTCTGGCTGATTCTGTGACCTATGCTCTGTGCTCTACTGTTCTTTACTTATCCCCTGTTCACAGACCCTCAGGTGTTAGGATTCCATACCTGGTGCTTCCTGGTTGTCACTCCTGCTCAAAGCCAGGCAACGAGAACAAGTGTGTATCCTGGAGAGAAGATGAGCTCAGGCCACAGAATGGATTTAAATCCAAGCTATGTGATCCATGGCAAATTATTTAACCACTCTGAATCTCATTTTCTGTAAAGAAAAATTAAAACTCTGAGCTCAAAAGGTTGCTTACTTGAGGACCAAATGGAACAGTGTACACACCGGCATACTTAGCATAAACCATAATCAATGCTAACTCTACTGTTATGTCTACTTCAACCCTGAACTCTAGCCACCTTTCAAGGCTGCATGTAATCTGGGCTCCTCTTTTCCTCTCTAACTGCATTTCTCTTTATTCTACAAAGGTTCATCTTTTTTTCCTCTACATATAATAATCATTGCTATTGCCCTATTTTCAATTATAAAACAGGAGGAAGTGCTTTGAAAAATAAAACCAAACAGTAGACAAAACTACAAAGAAAAAATATTTTTCTGGATTCCTGCCCCACTCCCCTAAGAAATAACCACTGCAAAACATCTTTTCTTACATCTGTGTTTATGTTTATGTGTATAATCATGCCTAGAGAGTGGTCTGAAATCTGAGTTCTTTCATTTAATAACAGTGAATAGACATCTTTTCATATCAGTAAATGTTGATCATATCACCATTTATAATGTCTGTGTAGTATGGTTTACTGTAAAATATGTTCTATTGATAGACTGCATTGGTTAATTATTGCTTCATGACAAATCATCCTCAAACTCAGTGGCTGAAAACAGTTATAAGTAATAGACATATTCTGTATAGACGTACTCATGTAAATTCCATTATATATATATATATATATATATATATATCACATCTGCAGGCTGGCTGGAGTTTGGCTGATCTAGCTGGGCAACTCTGCTTCCACCTATAGCTGTTCTATTTATAGACTGGCAAGGATGGCTCTTCTCCTTGTGTCTCTTATCCTTCTTCTGGGGCCAAAAAGCCAACCAAAAGATGACAGAAAGAATACAAAAGCACTGGAGGGAAAGCAGAAGTACTTAAAGTCTCTTAAAGTATAGGCTTAATGTCACTTTTGCCCACATACCACTGACCAAAGCATAATAAACATGGCCAAGTCCAAAGTCAAGGGACAGGGAAACAGACACTGCTTATGATGAAGACACATACAAATTGGGGCGAATAGGACCAACCATTCCATCGATCATACAAATAATTAGTGTTGCTGTTCTGTTGCTAAGCTGTGTCCGACTTTTTGTGGCTCCATGGACTGCCGCATGCCGGGTTCCTTTGCCCTTCACTATCACTCAGAGTTTGAACAAATTCACGTCCGTTAAGTTGGTGGTGCTATCTAACCTTCTCATCCTCTGCCACCCTCTGCTCCTGTTGCCTTCAATCTTTCCCAATATATTTCCAGTGAGTCGGCTCTTCACATCAGGTGGCCCAAGTATTGAAGCTTCAGCTTTAGCATAGCCCTTCCAGTGAATATTCAGGGTTAATTTCTTTTAGAATCGACTGGCTTGATTTCCTTGCAGTCCAAGCGACTCATAGTTTCCAATTATTTGTTATTATGAGCCATTATGAACCTCTCTGAACCTATACTTCTGTTTAGGTGTCCAATTTCTTCTTGTGATAAATTTCTAAGTCAAGCTGCAGTGTCAAAATGCATATGCAGGGGGCTTCCCTGGTGGCCCAGTGGGTAAAGAGTCCACCTTGCAGTGTAGGCGGCGCTGGTTCAGTCCCTGGCCCAGGAAGATCCCATGTGCTGCAGAGCGGCTGGACTGGTGTGTCCAATCACGAGTCAGCGCTCTCGAGCGCATGCACCCAGAGCTGGTGTTCTGCAACAAGAGAGGCCACTGCGATGGGAGGCCCACGCATGCCAAAGAATAAAGATGGATGGGAAAGAGAAGTGACTTAGAGACAAAATAAAATAAATAAATGAATAAATAAATAACGCATATGCACTTTGAATACTAAAACATATTATCTAATATTACTCCAAAAAAATGGCATACTCTGAATAACACTGCAATCATGTGCTAATTTCCTCACTTCTGCTAATACTAGGTTTTGTCAATTAAAAAAAAAACAACTTTGCTCTAATAGAGGAAATATGACATCTTAACTTTATTACATTTCTTTGATGACTAGCAAGGTTAGAAATATTTTTTATGTTCATTGTCCTTTTAGATATATATATTTTTTAAATTGTGGCCTCTTTTACTGGTCTCCTATTCACTTATTTTCATCCATCTTTGTTCTTTGGCCTGTGTGGGCCTCCCATCGCAGTGGTCTCTCTCATTGCAGAGCGCTGGCTGTGGGCACATGCGTTCCAGAGCACTGGCTTATGGCACAAGGGACCTTCCCGGGCCAGGGATTGAACCCGTGCCCCTTCTACTGAAAGGCGGATCCTCCACCCACTGGACCACCAGGGAAGCCCTGGATACTTTTTGAATGCTTCTTCACGCTCTCTACCTCAACTCATTCTCTTTTGAAAATCATATTTTCACAAAACTAGGACGTTACTGCTAGCTTCTCTTAACCCAATTCTACATACTGTCACCTCACCGCCATCTCCTTCACTGAGCAGGATGCAGTTAGCTAAGCTGGCAAGAAGACAAAGCACTGGGAAGTGTTTATGCCCTTCACTTGACTGGGAAAAAGCCATGGATATGAGATAGCTATGGGTCTGAACCTGGGGCCAATCTTCTATGAAGGGTAACAATTCTTGCTCCTGATGATGCTGACTCAGAAGGAAGAGGCCTACTACAAAATCACTACTTTTTTCTTTTTAATGCAAGGAAAAATTCCTCTGTCACCAGTGTCATGGGATACCTAAATGATTTCTAGTTAAGGATATTTTTATTTAAATACATACACATCTAAAATCACAGTCACAGTTGCCAAGTTCTGTAAAGAAAGTGGCAAATCCTGTATCTTCCTCATGTGGCTAGAAATGCTTTGAACTTGGACAAGAATGTCAAGAGATGCTTTCTTCCCACCCCTCTGCCTTCTTCCAGATGGCTGCACAGGAGAGTTGGGGCAGCTGGAATGGGCTGGAGGCTGAGTGGCATGAGAATAACAATGACAATATAAGTTTATATCACAGAGCACTTGTTGGATGCCTGGCCTTGCTCTAAGAATTACCTGTATGCTAACTCATTTAATCTTTTCAACAACCATATGAAATAGGTACTACAGCAGATCTTTTTTAGCAGATTTCTTGGGAGTTCCTTGGTAGCTCAGTGGTGAAGAGCTTACCTGCCAGCAGGCATCATTGTCCTTTTAGATATATATATTTTTTAAATTGTGGCCTCTTTTACTGGTCTCCTATTCACTTATTTTCATCCATCTTTGTTCTTTGGCCTGTGTGGGCCTCCCATCGCAGTGGTCTCTCTCATTGCAGAGCGCTGGCTGTGGGCACATGCTTTCCCAGAGCACTGGCTTATGGCACAAGGACCTTCCCGGGCCAGGGATTGAACCCGTGCCCCTTCTACTGAAAGGCGGATCCTCCACCCACTGGACCACCAGGGAAGCCCTGGATACTTTTTGAATGCTTCTTCACGCTCTCTACCTCAACTCATTCTCTTTTGAAAATCATATTTTCACAAAACTAGGACGTTACTGCTAGCTTCTCTTAACCCAATTCTACATACTGTCACCTCACCGCCATCTCCTTCACTGAGCAGGATGCAGTTAGCTAAGCTGGCAAGAAGACAAAGCACTGGGAAGTGTTTATGCCCTTCACTTGACTGGGAAAAAGCCATGGATATGAGATAGCTATGGGTCTGAACCTGGGGCCAATCTTCTATGAAGGGTAACAATTCTTGCTCCTGATGATGCTGACTCAGAAGGAAGAGGCCTACTACAAAATCACTACTTTTTTCTTTTTAATGCAAGGAAAAATTCCTCTGTCACCAGTGTCATGGGATACCTAAATGATTTCTAGTTAAGGATATTTTTATTTAAATACATACACATCTAAAATCACAGTCACAGTTGCCAAGTTCTGTAAAGAAAGTGGCAAATCCTGTATCTTCCTCATGTGGCTAGAAATGCTTTGAACTTGGACAAGAATGTCAAGAGATGCTTTCTTCCCACCCCTCTGCCTTCTTCCAGATGGCTGCACAGGAGAGTTGGGGCAGCTGGAATGGGCTGGAGGCTGAGTGGCATGAGAATAACAATGACAATATAAGTTTATATCACAGAGCACTTGTTGGATGCCTGGCCTTGCTCTAAGAATTACCTGTATGCTAACTCATTTAATCTTTTCAACAACCATATGAAATAGGTACTACAGCAGATCTTTTTTTTTAGCAGATTTCTTGGGAGTTCCTTGGTAGCTCAGTGGTGAAGAGCTTACCTGCCGATGCAGGACACATGGGTTTGATCCCTGATCCAGGAAGATCCCACATGGTGTGAAGCAACTAAGTCTGTGAGCCACAACCATTGAGCCTGTGCTCTAGAGCCTTGGAGCAGCAACTATGGAGCTCATGTGCCGCAACTACTGAAGCCCGGGTGCCCTAGAGCCCAAGTTCCACAAGTCACCACAACAAGAAGCCTGCTCACCTCAACCAGAGAGCAGCTCCAACTCCCTGCAACTACAGAAGAACCTGCAGCAGCAGTGGAAACCCAGAATAGCCAAAAATAAATAAATCAAAAAATTTTTAAAAACAAAAATCCTTGCTAAATATATATACATACATACATATATATATATATATATATATATATAAACAAAAGTAGAATTCTCTTCTGAGTGTGATTCTGTTAAACCTATACACATATATTAATTTTGAAATTATTTTCCATTGTCAATTATTACAAGATATTGATTATAGCTCCTTGTGCTACACAGTAAACCTTTGTTGCTTGTTGCATATCTATTTTTTCTTAAATTAGAAATCTAGGGCTTCCCTGGTGGTCCAGTGGGTAAGGACACTGCCTTGCAGTGCAAGGGACGCCGGTTCAATCCCTGGCCTGGGAAGATCCCACGTGCCGCGGAGCAGCTGGACTGATGTGTCCAATTACCTAGCCGGAGCTCTGGAGCACATGTGCCCAGAGCCGGTGCTCTGCAACAACAGAGGCCACCGCGATGGGAGGCCCACACGGGCCAAAGAACAAAGATGGATGAAAATGGACAAATGAAAGACCAATAGAAGTGGCCTGCCTGCTCCCCTCCCTCCCCACCCCACCTCCACCGAAATAAATAAATAAATAAATCTTTTTTTAAAAAAAAATTAGAAATCTAGCACTCTATCCATACTAAGTCAAACAAGTAGAATGAAAATGTCATAAATTTTTTAGTTAGGCCACATTTTCTAAAATATATGTATTATACATATTATTTATATATATGCATACAAAAGCTTTTCTACTTTGCTGGATAAAGTCTGGAGAAAAGACATCAAAAAAAAAAAAAGAGATGGAGAAATTGGAAAACATAAACTAAATGAAATGGGAGCACTGAATATGAAATAAAAAAAGTGAAACAGGGGCTTCCCATGTGGCTCAGTGGGTAAAGAGTCTGCCTTGCACTACAAGGGGTGCTGGTTTGACCCCTGCCATGGTAAGATCCCACAAGCCCCGGAGCGGCTGGGCCGGTGTGTCCAATTACAAGCCAGCTCTGGAGTGCATGCGCCCAGAGCCGGTGCCCTCCAAGGAGAGGGGCCACTGTGATGGGAGGCCCACACAGGTCAAAGAATTAGGGTGGATGAAAGTAAATAAATGAAGGACCAACAAAAGAAGCCAAAATTTAAAAAGTAAATAAATTAATTAAAAAAATATTTTAAAAAAAAGTGAAACAAACTAGATAAAAGTAAAAGATTCTCATACAGTCCAGTTGTTTTTAAACCTGACTGCTTATTAGAAACATATTTGGAGTGCTGGTGAAAAAGAAAGCAAAACCTGGACATTTGTAGAATTTCAAGATAATTCTGATCTGTGTCCGGATTTTAAAATAGTGATTACAGGTTTTTCTACTGAATGGTAGTTTTGGTGATAGAGAACCCTATTATTTTTTTGTTGTCCAATCATGATACAATGATATTAAGTAATCGTTACATAATCACAACAGTAAAATATGGTTATCAGTTTTCACAATCAATAGCCAGACAAAAAAATAAAAGATAATTACAACTGCAAGCTGTAATGGGAACATGATTAACCTAACAATATAAAACAATTACATACCATTCAGGGAGGTCAAGCAGAGTGGTGTGGCAAGTGGCGGTGCATACATGCACATGTTCTCATCCGCTCAGCCGTTCTCTGTCTTTTGGCTGCAGACCTCTTACTGCACTTCACTTTTGTGCTTCTCATATTTTTATTTTCTTTACAAACTGAAGGTTTGGAACAACTCTCTGTTGAGTAAATTAATGAGCACCATTTTTCCAACACTATTCGCTTCCTTCATGTCTCTGTGTCACATTGAGTAATTCTCATAATATTTGAAACTTTTTCATTATTACTATATTTCTTATGGTGGCCTATGATCAATGATCTTTTTTTATTAAACCTTTTTTTGGGGTCTCTTTTATTTGTCCTTCATGTATTTATTTTCATCCATCTTAATTCTTTGGTCTGTGTGGGTCTCCCATCACAGTGGGCCCTCTCTTCGCAGAGCACTGGCTCTGGGCACATGCACTCCAGAGTGCTGACTCATAACTGGACAGACACTCCGTGGCATGTGGGATCTTCCCAAGCCAGGGATCAAACCGGTGCCCCTTGCACTGCAAGGCAGACTCTCTACCCACTGGACCACCAGGGAAGCCCAATCAATGGTCTTTGATAATACTCCTCCAACATGCTGAAGGCTCACAGGATAGTTAGCTTTTTCAGCAATAGAGTATTTTTTAAAGTATGTGTATATATATATATGTGTGTGTGTGTGTGTGTATTTAGACATTATACTACTGCACACTTAATAGTGTGCATTTAGTGCAGTGGTATGGAGCCAAACCTGCCATATCTCTGAGATATGCTTATTATTATTGTATCTATTTTATGGCTGAGGAACTGAGACAAGAAGGTTGTATTTGCCCAAGGACCCACAACTGGAAAACAGTGGAGCCAGGATTCAGACTCCAGCTTGTCTGTCTCCAGAGACTGCTAGAGTTTCCCCAAATGCACAGCTGTCCCCCAAAGAGGCATCTTTGAGTTGAGGTTATCAATAACAATGATATTAAGTAATCGTTACATAATCACAACAGTAAAATATGGTTATCAGTTTTCACAATCAATAGCCAGACAAAAATAAAAGATAATTACAACTGCAAGCTGTAATGGGAACATGATTAACCTAACAATATAAAACAATTACATACCATTCAGGGAGGTCAAGCAGAGTGGTGTGGCAAGTGGCGGTGCATACATGCACATGTTCTCATCCGCTCAGCCGTTCTCTGTCTTTTGGCTGCAGACCTCTTACTGCACTTCACTTTTGTGCTTCTCATATTTTTATTTTCTTTACAAACTGAAGGTTTGGAACAACTCTCTGTTGAGTAAATTAATGAGCACCATTTTTCCAACACTATTCGCTTCCTTCATGTCTCTGTGTCACATTGAGTAATTCTCATAATATTTGAAACTTTTTCATTATTACTATATTTCTTATGGTGGCCTATGATCAATGATCTTTTTTTATTAAACCTTTTTTTGGGGTCTCTTTTATTTGTCCTTCATGTATTTATTTTCATCCATCTTAATTCTTTGGTCTGTGTGGGTCTCCCATCACAGTGGGCCCTCTCTTCGCAGAGCACTGGCTCTGGGCACATGCACTCCAGAGTGCTGACTCATAACTGGACAGACACTCCGTGGCATGTGGGATCTTCCCAAGCCAGGGATCAAACCGGTGCCCCTTGCACTGCAAGGCAGACTCTCTACCCACTGGACCACCAGGGAAGCCCAATCAATGGTCTTTGATAATACTCCTCCAACATGCTGAAGGCTCACAGGATAGTTAGCTTTTTCAGCAATAGAGTATTTTTTAAAGTATGTGTATATATATATATGTGTGTGTGTGTGTGTATTTAGACATTATACTACTGCACACTTAATAGTGTGCATTTAGTGCAGTGGTATGGAGCCAAACCTGCCATATCTCTGAGATATGCTTATTATTATTGTATCTATTTTATGGCTGAGGAACTGAGACAAGAAGGTTGTATTTGCCCAAGGACCCACAACTGGAAAACAGTGGAGCCAGGATTCAGACTCCAGCTTGTCTGGCTCCAGAGTCTCAATCTGCTAGAGTTTCCCCAAATGCACAGCCTGTCCCCCAAGGGATTCTAAGGAACGTGAAAAGGCATCTTTGAGTTGAGGTTATCAGGTCTCTTTCCCTTGGCATTTCTTAGGACTCAGTGGTAGCTTATAAAGAAGCAAATTAACCTTGCAGCGTTTCCCTAATATATTTGATCCTTTAAAATTCTGTTTCAGGAAAGATTTTCAAAAACTCATATTCCACAGACCACATGTTGGTAAACACTACCATAGAGGTCTTTGGGGTCAGACACACAAGCCGACTGGAGCTGATTGGCTCAGCTTATGAGAGTAAATTGTTAAATTTTCAGGAACTGAAGGAGAAAAGATCAGGATGAGATGGCAAGAACATACAGAAGAATTGTACAAAAAAGATCTTAATGACCCAGATAACCACGGTGGTGTGATCACTCACCTAGAGCCAGACATCCTGCAGTGTGAAGTCAAGTGCACCTTAGAAGCACTACTGTCAGTAAGGCTAGTGGAGGTGATGGGATTCAAGCAGCGCTACTTTAAATCCTAAAAGATGATGCTATCAAAGTGCTGCTTTCAATATGGCCAATTTGGAAAACCTGGTAGTGGCCACAGGATTGGAAAAGGTTAACCTTTATCCCATTTCCCAAGAACATTAGGACTAGAGAATGTTCAGACTACCAGACAACTGCACTCACTTCCCATGCTAGTAAGGTTACGTTTCAAATCCTTCAGGCTAGACTTCAGCAGTACTTGAATTGAGAACTATCAGATGTACAAGCTGGGTTTAGAAAAGGCAGAGGAACCAGAGATCAAATTGCCATCATTCGCTGGATCACAGAGAAAGCAACGGGATTTCAGAAAAACATCGACTTCATTCTCATTGACTACACTAAACCTTTGACTTTGTGGACCTTAAAGAGATGGGAATACCAGACCATCTTACCCGTCTCCTGAGAAACCTGTATGCAGGTCAAGAAGCAACAGTCAGAACCTTACATGGAACAATTGCCTGGTTCACAGGTGAGAAAGGAGTACAACAAGGCTGTATATTGTCACCTGGTTTGTTTAACTAATATGCAGAGCACGTCATGTGAAATTCCAGGTTGGATGAGCTATAAGCTGGAATCAAGACTGCCGATAGAAATATCAACAACCTCAAGATATGCAGATGATACCACTCTTAATGGCAGAAAGTTAAGAGGAACTAAAGAGCTTTTTGATGAGGTGAAAGAGGAGAGTAAAAAAGTTGGCTTAAAACTCAGTATTTAAAAACCTAGCACTATGGTATCCAGTCCCGTCATTTCATGGCAAATAGAAGGGGAAAAGGTGTAAGCAGTGACAGATTTCCTCTACTTGGGCTCTAAAACCACTGTGGATGGTGACGGTGGTCATGAAATTAAAAGATGGTTGCTCCTTAGAAGAAAATTTATGACAAACCTAGACAGATTATTAAAAAGCAGAGACATCACTTTGCCGACACTTGGCCTTATAGACAAAGCTATAGTTTTTCCAGTATGTCGTGTATGGGCATTAAGAGTTGGACCATAAGGAAGGCTGAACGCCAAAGAATTGATCCTTTTGAGCTGTGGTATTGGAGAAGACTCTTTAGAGCCCTTTGGACTGCAAAGAGATCAACCCAGTCAATCCTAAATGAAATAAATCCTGAAGTGCTATCAAAGTGCCTTTATGGCCAAAACCTGGTAGTGGCCACAGGATTGGAAAAGGTTAACCTTTATCCCATTTCCCAAGAACATTAGGACTAGAGAATGTTCAGACTACCAGACAACTGCACTCACTTCCCATGCTAGTAAGGTTACGTTTCAAATCCTTCAGGCTAGACTTCAGCAGTACTTGAATTGAGAACTATCAGATGTACAAGCTGGGTTTAGAAAAGGCAGAGGAACCAGAGATCAAATTGCCATCATTCGCTGGATCACAGAGAAAGCAACGGGATTTCAGAAAAACATCGACTTCATTCTCATTGACTACACTAAACCTTTGACTTTGTGGACCTTAAAGAGATGGGAATACCAGACCATCTTACCCGTCTCCTGAGAAACCTGTATGCAGGTCAAGAAGCAACAGTCAGAACCTTACATGGAACAATTGCCTGGTTCACAGGTGAGAAAGGAGTACAACAAGGCTGTATATTGTCACCTGGTTTGTTTAACTAATATGCAGAGCACGTCATGTGAAATTCCAGGTTGGATGAGCTATAAGCTGGAATCAAGACTGCCGATAGAAATATCAACAACCTCAAGATATGCAGATGATACCACTCTTAATGGCAGAAAGTTAAGAGGAACTAAAGAGCTTTTTGATGAGGTGAAAGAGGAGAGTAAAAAAGTTGGCTTAAAACTCAGTATTTAAAAACCTAGCACTATGGTATCCAGTCCCGTCATTTCATGGCAAATAGAAGGGGAAAAGGTGTAAGCAGTGACAGATTTCCTCTACTTGGGCTCTAAAACCACTGTGGATGGTGACGGTGGTCATGAAATTAAAAGATGGTTGCTCCTTAGAAGAAAATTTATGACAAACCTAGACAGATTATTAAAAAGCAGAGACATCACTTTGCCGACACTTGGCCTTATAGACAAAGCTATAGTTTTTCCAGTATGTCGTGTATGGGCATTAAGAGTTGGACCATAAGGAAGGCTGAACGCCAAAGAATTGATCCTTTTGAGCTGTGGTATTGGAGAAGACTCTTTAGAGCCCTTTGGACTGCAAAGAGATCAACCCAGTCAATCCTAAATGAAATAAATCCTGAATACTCATTGGAAAGACTGATGCTGAAGCTGAAGCTCCAATGTTTTGGACAACTGATGCAAAGAGCTGCCTCTTCCCTGGTGGTTCAGTGGGTAAGGACACCGCCTTGCAGTGCAAGGAGTGCTGGTTGGATTCCTAGTCTGGGAAGATCCCACGTGCCGCAGAACATCGGAGTTGGACCAATGTGTCCAGCTACCGAGCCGGAGCTCTAGAGTGCATGTGTCCACAGCCGGTGCTCTGCAGTGACAGAGGCCACTGTGATGGGAGGCCCACACAGGCCAAAGAACAAAGATGGATGAAAATAGATAAATGAAAGACCGATAGAAGTGACCAAAAAAAGGAAATTTGAAAAGAGCTGGCTCACTGGAAAAGACCCTGATGATGGGAAAGATTTGAGGCAGGAGTAGAAGGGAGGGAGACAGAGGATGAAATGGCGGGATGGCGTCACCATTTCAATGGACACGAAAGGGCAAACCTTGGGAGGTGAGGGGCAGGGAGGCCTGGAAGGCTGGAGTCCATGGGGTCCCAGAGTTGGACATGACTTGGCAACTGAACACCAGAGCTGAGGCAGAGATAGGGTCCCCGCCTGCTTCCCACTCTCCACTGTTACTTTGTCTCTATCACTCTCTGTAGTAACCAAACTTAGGTGAGGACATTTCTCTAGGCTAACCAAAGGATGTGCAAATACAGTTTTGAAGTTGCACTTAGAAATGCTTTTGCTGTCATGAAAACTGCAATTGTCATTCCCATCTGAAGGGAAAAGGTGTAAGCAGAATTTCCCTACTTGGGCTCTAAAACCACTGTGGATGGTGACGGTGGTCATGAAATTAAAAGATGGTTGCTCCTTAGAAGAAAATTTATGACAAACCTAGACAGATTATTAAAAAGCAGAGACATCACTTTGCCGACACTTGGCCTTATAGACAAAGCTATAGTTTTTCCAGTATGTCGTGTATGGGCATTAAGAGTTGGACCATAAGGAAGGCTGAACGCCAAAGAATTGATCCTTTTGAGCTGTGGTATTGGAGAAGACTCTTTAGAGCCCTTTGGACTGCAAAGAGATCAACCCAGTCAATCCTAAATGAAATAAATCCTGAATACTCATTGGAAAGACTGATGCTGAAGCTGAAGCTCCAATGTTTTGGACAACTGATGCAAAGAGCTGCCTCTTCCCTGGTGGTTCAGTGGGTAAGGACACCGCCTTGCAGTGCAAGGAGTGCTGGTTGGATTCCTAGTCTGGGAAGATCCCACGTGCCGCAGAACATCGGAGTTGGACCAATGTGTCCAGCTACCGAGCCGGAGCTCTAGAGTGCATGTGTCCACAGCCGGTGCTCTGCAGTGACAGAGGCCACTGTGATGGGAGGCCCACACAGGCCAAAGAACAAAGATGGATGAAAATAGATAAATGAAAGACCGATAGAAGTGACCAAAAAAAGGAAATTTGAAAAGAGCTGGCTCACTGGAAAAGACCCTGATGATGGGAAAGATTTGAGGCAGGAGTAGAAGGGAGGGAGACAGAGGATGAAATGGCGGGATGGCGTCACCATTTCAATGGACACGAAAGGGCAAACCTTGGGAGGTGAGGGGCAGGGAGGCCTGGAAGGCTGGAGTCCATGGGGTCCCAGAGTTGGACATGACTTGGCAACTGAACACCAGAGCTGAGGCAGAGATAGGGTCCCCGCCTGCTTCCCACTCTCCACTGTTACTTTGTCTCTATCACTCTCTGTAGTAACCAAACTTAGGTGAGGACATTTCTCTAGGCTAACCAAAGGATGTGCAAATACAGTTTTGAAGTTGCACTTAGAAATGCTTTTTGCTGTCATGAACTTTCTAACTTGTCTTGCAACCAAATCTCAACAGCAAGGCAGAGACACCAGGTTGTTAAGTATAGCTCTATTTCTCTGCAGCATTCACACCTGAACAAGGCCAAAAGTCAACCTAACCTGATGTACCCAATCAAAGCCCTGAACCAGACAACCCAGATACCATACTGTCTCTCCAGTCAGTCCCAACCTCACTTTCAGAGGGGTCACTAGTTTGGGCTCAATTTAAAATGTTCTATCTTTATTACCTAGGACATATATCTATATATACATACATGGTTATAAAATCAAATCAAAGACCGTAAGTGATCATCATAATGAAACAGAATTCCATTTTCCCATTCCTCCTCAACCCCACTCCTCCATCCAGGAGCCAACCTCTTTGTTTTCAATTTTTCTTGCCATCACCTTTAAATCCTTAAATAATATAACTGGTTTTCGATGCATATATTTAAGGCAGTATTTGTTACTGTCTTGCTCTACAGTAGGAGAGGCTTTTACTTACTTATACTACCTTAGCCTTCACAGCATCTAATACTCTTCCTATGTTTATAACTGGTTACTTTAAAACACTTTCCACGTAGACTTTTATTGCTTATTGCATCAACACTAGATTGTTTTGAGTTCTCACTTTTCAGCAGTAAAATTTTAGTATTCTGATTTCTCCTCTGCTTTTCTGCACGCACCCTTTCCGCTCCCAGCCAGCGGCTTGTCTTTCCACATTATGAAGGCTAGATGAACTTTTGTCAGAAGTACCCTGACCAGCCACGGCTGAGATTTGAGATTAAGTAACTACTGCGAGCTTCCTGGCTCAACATATTCAGACTTGTCATCAAATGTTGGTCATGTATAATGCAGGAATCAGAGAACATACTCAGCTATCCTTCTGTCTATTTAAGGAGAAAGGCTCGTTTTTTTTTGTTGTTTTTGTTTTTGTTTTTTTTCTGGATCACAGGAGTTGCCTCATTAAACCAAACATCAGAGAACAGCGTAAGAAGCCAGGGCAGAGGAAGGTGTAAAGGAAGAAATCCTATTAGGCTTCCCAGCAGGAGGGTCATTGGAGACACACACATGCTAATGAAATAAAGACCTGGGGCTGCATTCAGGTTCATGTGGTCTCAGCTCCAGTTACCCAGGAGGATAAAACGTGCTGTCTGCTTCCAGAAAACATTCCAAAGGCACTGTTTAAACCACATAAGACATTTTGTTCTTTGAACATCCTCTAAGGCAAAGATGGGGACGAAAGAAAACAGATACCATACTGTCTCTCCATACCCCCTCACTTTCAGAGGGTCACTAGTTTGGGCTCAATTTAAAATGTTCTATCTTTATTACCTAGGACATATATCTATATATACATACATGGTTATAAAATCAAATCAAAGACCGTAAGTGATCATCATAATGAAACAGAATTCCATTTTCCCATTCCTCCTCAACCCCACTCCTCCATCCAGGAACCAACCTCTTTGTTTTCAATTTTTCTTAATATCACCTTTAAATCCTTAAATAATATAACTGGTTTTCGATGCATATATTTAAGGCAGTATTTGTTACTGTCTTGCTCTACAGTAGGAGAGGCTTTTACTTACTTATACTACCTTAGCCTTCACAGCATCTAATACTCTTCCTATGTTTATAACTGGTTACTTTAAAACACTTTCCACGTAGACTTTTATTGCTTATTGCATCAACACTAGATTGTTTTGAGTTCTCACTTTTCAGCAGTAAAATTTTAGTATTCTGATTTCTCCTCTGCTTTTCTGCACGCACCCTTTCCGCTCCCAGCCAGCGGCTTGTCTTTCCACATTATGAAGGCTAGATGAACTTTTGTCAGAAGTACCCTGACCAGCCACGGCTGAGATTTGAGATTAAGTAACTACTGCGAGCTTCCTGGCTCAACATATTCAGACTTGTCATCAAATGTTGGTCATGTATAATGCAGGAATCAGAGAACATACTCAGCTATCCTTCTGTCTATTTAAGGAGAAAGGCTCGTTTTTTTGTTGTTTTTGTTTTTTTTTTTCTGGAGCACAGGAGTTGCCTCATTAAACCAAACATCAGAGAACAGCGTAAGAAGCCAGGGCAGAGGAAGGTGTAAAGGAAGAAATCCTATTAGGCTTCCCAGCAGGAGGGTCATTGGAGACACACACATGCTAATGAAATAAAGACCTGGGGCTGCATTCAGGTTCATGTGGTCTCAGCTCCAGTTACCCAGGAGGATAAAACGTGCTGTCTGCTTCCAGAAAACATTCCAAAGGCACTGTTTAAACCACATAAGACATTTTGTTCTTTGAACATCCTCTAAGGCAAAGATGGGGACGAAAAAAGAAAACAGATTAAAAAAAAAAAAACCCCTTGCTGTCACTCCCATTAGAAAACTCTGTAAGGTACGGAAAAGTTATCTGGTCAAGACTTCCAGTTATCTGGTCAAGATTAGCTAAAATGCTCCTCATTATTTTAAGTCACTGTGTGCTGAAAAGATTTTGAGATTTGTGAAGAGATTGTGTCCTTGTTTCCTTAGCTATTAATTCATACTGAAGAAAAACAGTATACAGTTGTTTTAGAAATAACTTATTGGATCTCTTAAAAGAAGTTTAAACTACCTCTCTGCATGCTGTTTTCAGACACTTACTCAAACAGCAGAAATAGCTTTTGCCACTTCTAAAATATACCATCTTATCAACTTTCTGGAAAAAGTCAACATGCAAATCAATTACAAACTATGTGAATGTGTCTATGTCAACTAAATGACTCGTCTATTTGCAAACCCAGGGTTCTTCTATGGGCTCAAAATCATGTGATGGTTGTAGGCTCTGAAATTTTTAAACACCCAAGTGGTTGAGGAAAAAAGAAACATTTAAATATGTAAAAATGATATGCAAGAGGTTTCCTCATTCAGAAAGGCAAAAATACAGCAATTCACAGATAATAAAATAAATAGAAGAAACCTGCACAGTCATTGGTTAACTGTAGTAAACCACCCGTCTAGATGATTGGCCAGTAGATGCTGCATTCATTTTGTTTGTTTGTTGTTTTGTTTTTTGGCTTTGCAGACCTTAGTTCCCAACCATAGACTGAACCTGGGTCGTGGCAGTGAAAATACCAAGTCTTACCCACTGGATCACCAGGGAACTACTTGCATTCATTTTCTTAATTCAACAGATGTTTACTGAGCTCCCACTATGTGCCAGGGCACAATACAGCAGTTATCAAGTGAACAAAAATCCCTGTCCTCTTGAAACTTAGATTTTAGTGGAGAGAGAAAGACAATAAATTGGTAAAATAGGTATTAAGTATATTGATGGCAATAAATGCTATGAGAAAAATAAAGACAGAAAGGGACTGGGACTGTTAAGTGTGGGTTTTGCCACTCTGAACTGGCCTGTTAGGAGAAATCTGATTGAGCAACTGACTTTTGAAGTCAGATCCGAAGATGAGGGAATGAGTTAGTAGACCATCTGGGGTAAGCACTTTCTAGGCAAAAGGAAGAGCCTCAGCCAGAAGTCTACCTGTTCAGTGTGAGGAATGAGGGGGGAAGCCAGGGTGGCTGGAGGTAGGTCCATGGGAGAGCAACAGGCAATGCTTCAGTGATGGGGCACTGAGACTCTGTAGAGCTCTCTAGGCAAATATAAGGATGCACGCTTTTATTCTGAGTGAGACGAGACCCTTCTGGGAGTGTTTTGAGTAAAAGAGTAACAATCTGATTTATTTTAGAATTACTTCAGCTGATGTCTTGAGAACTGATGGAGGTAGTGGGTCAAAAGCAGAAAACCAGTCAGGAGGGTCCTACACGTCAGTGGTTCTCAAACTTCATTGGCTTTAGGACCCATTTACATTCTTAAAAATTATTAAGGACCCCAGAGAGTTTCTGTTTATGTGGGTTACATCTATTGATAGTTATTCTATTAGAGATTAAAACTGAGAAACGTAGTATTTCTGAACTAATTATACTGAATAATAACAAACTCACACATTAACAGAAGTAACATTTTTTACCAAAAATATGTATTTCCAAACAGATTAGTGACAAGAATGATATTATTAAATATATTTATGAATTTCCATTATCTAGTTTAGAATAACATAGCTGGTTTATCATAATGGCTTCTGCATTCAGTCTGCCATGATATGCTATTTTGGTCGAGGTATATAAAGAACATATGGAATCATATAATCCTCAATACTAAAACCAAACATGACAAATAGCTTATCTTGTCCTTTGGAAGGGTATTTTTAACATTATGCAATTTGGTGCTGGTGGGAGTGTGTGTGCTTTTAGGTCCTTGAATTATGCAGATCTTCCAATATTGACATTTTATTATATGATATCAAAAATTAGTTGTTATGCCACCATTCCAGGTTCAAAATATGCTACTGAATAAGTTTGAGAATGGCATGTGAAGGAAGATTCTCTTTTTATCCCCGTATTTTGTCTGCATATGACACGTGGTTTCTCAGTAAACAGGTGAACTGAAACTCAGTGTCCAACAGAGGCCATTAGAATAAACTTTGATTTACTCTGATTCTTTCATCTTCAGGAAGGACTTCTTGAGTTTCGCCTGAAGCAGGTCATAAATCCTCAGGTGAGAGGTACCCTCTCAGTAACTGGAGGAAAGGCACATCTGTATCTCTGAAGACTAGGGATGCCAGGAAGAACATAATCAATCAATTGCTGTGTTCCCACTTACTAAACTTAGTTCACCTTTGTTCTATCACGTCTTCCCCAGACTTCCCACTCTTCATCCAACCTCACATAAAACCACCTGGGTTTAACTTTTTTCTTCAAGCCTTCATTTACTTCCTTTATGAAGGCCTGTGTGTCACATAAAAACTTCTATTAAACAGATTCATAGGCTTTTCTCATTAATCTCTTTTGCTACAGAGGTCTCAGTTGAGAACTTAAAGTGGTAGAGGAAGAGGTTTTCCTCCCCTTTCCCATTTATCTCGGTCTTGAAGAACTCAGAAGCTGTCCAGCTCATGGTGGCGGATACACATTTTCCAAAATTCTAATTTTGGCAACAAATTTCATCAGTCGTCTTACTTGAAATGATAGTCATTTTTTTTTTTTCAGGATAAGGCCTGTCATGGTTTGTTATTCTTTCAAAGTAAAAATGATGCTTCACACACAAAAAAAGTGGCCAGTTCAGCTTATAACTTAATCACACAAATGCTTTCCTGGAGGCAAATATCGTTATGCTACAATGCAACAACAGTGCTTTATTAGTAGCATATAGAGTAGTAATGAGTACTTAGCATTTTTTCATCAAGGACATTTTAAAACATTTTTTTTGATCCTCCGTAGTGCTTTTTTTTTTGGCCACTTGTATTGGTCTTTCATTATTTATTTTCATCATCTTTGTTCTTTGGCCTGTGTGGGCCTCATATCGCAGTGGCCTCTCTCATTGCAGAGCACCGGCTCTGGGCGCATGTGCTCCAGAGCTCCAGCTTAGTAGCTGGACACATCTGTCCAGCTGTTCCACAGCACGTGGGATCCTCCCAGGCCAGGGATCAAACCAGCGCCCCTTGCACTGCAAGGCAGACTCCCCACACACTGGACCACCAGGGAAGCCCATCATCAAGGATATTTCAAAGACAGCATGCGATAGTGAAGACTACGATGACTATTAGTATAGTTTGGTGCCTTGACTTGTGTTATGGAGCCAGCAATTTTACCCACAGTTGCTTGTGTACCATCAGTGTAAATGTCAATACGATGAAAAAGGCAAACAATACTTTAGTACTACTGCAGAAACAGTTCTGATCTCCTGAACTTCCTGTAAGAGATGTTTGAGTCACTAGGGGTCTGTGGACCCCAGTCTGAGAACCAGTGATTGAGGTGAAACCTGACAGTAGCTTGGACCAGTGTGGCAGTTGTGAAATCTATTTTGGGTCTGGATAGATTTTGGAAGGTAGATTCTGGAAGATTTGCTGTCAAACTTGGATACGGAGTGAAAGAAAGGGGTCAAGGACGTCTCTCAGTTTTCTGGCCTGAAAGATGAAGCTCCATTAGTGAGATGGAGGAAAATAGCAGGGTTTGAGGAAGATCAGAAAGTCAGTTTTGAAAGTTAATTTGGAGATGCCCATGAGACAGCTAAATAGACATGTCATGTGAGCAGTTGGATACTGACTGCCATGGGAATAGTTTTAGGAATTATCAGTGTCCTAGTATTTAAAACCGTTAAGTCTGGATGAAATCTCCAAATGAGGGTAGACAGACAGAAAAAAGGTATCAAGCCTAAGGTGCCAACACGTAAAAGGTGAAAAGGTGAGAAAAAGCCAACAAAGGAAACAGACAAGTGGCCAAGAAGGAAGGACAGTGGGGAAAGTCAAGCCCGATGTTTCAGAAGACTGACCATCAGCACTGAGTACTGCTGGTGCGGCAACTAAAACCAGGGCTGAAAATTGATCACATAGTAATTGGCTTGAACTGGCAATATGCTGTTCACTGGTGACCTTGGTAAGAGTAGTTTCAAGAGTAGCAGGAGCTAAGTAGGCAAACGTCCTGATGAAGGTGGGCTCAAGAAAGAGTTACACACAAATGTTCACCGCAGTTTTATTCGCAACACTTACAACCTGAAGACAATCAAAGTCTTTGCTAACATATCAATGGATAAACAACAAAGCAGTATTTCATCAATAAAGTAGAATAATATCCAGTAATTAAAAAAATGGACTACTGACACACATCGAAGTACATGAATCTCAAAAAGCACTGTGCTGGAAATGAATGAGCACATACTACATGATTCCATTTATATGAAGCTCTAAACCAGGCAAAACAAACTTATACAGATAGAATTCAACAACTCAACAGCATCAACAACCTCAGGTATACAGATTTGTTGTTGTTCAGGCGCTCTGTCACGTCCAACTCTTTGTGACCCCATGGCCTGCAGCATACCAGGCTTCCCTGTCCTTCACCACCTCCTGGAGCTTGCTCAAACTTAAGTCTATTCAGTAGGTGATGCCATCCAACCACCTCGTTCTCTTGTCTTCCCCTTGTCCTTCTGCCTTCTATTTTTCCCAGCATCAGGGTCTTTTCCAGTGAGTCAGCTCTTTGTTATCATGTGGCCAAAGTATTGGAGTTTCAACATCAGAACTTCCAATGAATAATCAGGGTTGATTTCCTTTAGGATTGACTGGTTTGATCTCCTTGCTGTCCAAGGGGCTCTCAAGAGCCTTCTCAGCACCACAGTTGGAAAGCATCAATTCTTCAGTGCTCAGCTTTCTTTGTGATTCAACTCTCCTCAGTATAAGTGGTTTAAAATTATGGGAAGAGAGAAAACTGTGAACAGCGACAGTTCATTCAGGGTGGCCTCAATGTAAAGGGAAGCTAGAGCTGTGACAACAGTGGGAAGGAAAAGTGAAGTTGAAATTTTTTTCACTGCAGGAAAACCAAAATCCATTCTGTATGCTGCTTTTATCTGGACAAGGGCTCAGACAGTAAAGAATCTGCCTGCAATGTAGGAGACCTGGGCTTGACCCATGGGTCAGGAAGATCCCCTGGAGAAGGGAATGGCAACCCACTCCAGTACTCTGGCCTGGGAAATCCCATGTCACGGTCCAAGGGGGTCATAGAATCAGACACAACTGAGTAACACTTTTCATTTTCATGTTGATTATATAGCAGCAGAGGGAAAACCTGGTGATACAGGCAAGACATGTTGAAGCAGTTTCTGAGTAACTGAGAACATGGGGTGTGGGGCACAGGATGAGGAGTTGGTTTGGCCAGAAGCAGTGAAAGTTCACTCAGTGGGAAAGCCATACGTGCGCATCAAGGCTGGTTGGCAAGTGTAAGTTCTCTTCAGATTGGCTCTATTTTCTTCGTAAAATAGGAAACAAGGACTTGAGCTGGAAAAACGAGGGAGGAGGTTATGGAGGATGGAGAAACAAAGTACAGAACAGTGAGAAGGGTGGGAGGCAAATGGACCAGGGGAATAAGGAGGGACTTGTGGACACTCGAGGTTAGGGGTCATGGATCTAAGCCTAAACCAGTCTGCACTGGTTGAATGTTTTCCTCCAGCCCCACTGACCTGTACGGGTGCAGCCGTGGATGTGGATTTGAAGCAGGACTGTGATCTCGCCAAGAGTACAGAAAAGTGAGAGGCAAGAAAGCAGCAGCTGTATGAAAGAGGCGCTTGTGGGGATGACTATGGATCTTAAGCAGGGCAAAGTGGAAAGTGTAAACATGAAGAGGTGGAGGAGAGTGGAAATGTGGTCTGTATCGTGGATTCTTACCTTGGTTGAGTTGAAGGATGACTGGAATCACTAAACTGAGTGAGCTGAAAGGATAAGAAGTCAGAAAAAACGAATGAAGAGTGAGGGTCTGGCTGGAAAACCCATCAATTCTTCAGTGCTCAGCTTTCTTTGTGATTCAATTAGTAAAGTGGTTTAAAATTATGGAAGAGAAAACTGTGAACAGCGACAGTTCATTCAGGGTGGCCTCAATGTAAAGGGAAGCTAGAGCTGTGACAACAGTGGGAAGGAAAAGTGAAGTTGAAATTTTTTTCACTGCAGGAAAACCAAAATCCATTCTGTATGCTGCTTTTATCTGGACAAGGGCTCAGACAGTAAAGAATCTGCCTGCAATGTAGGAGACCTGGGCTTGACCCATGGGTCAGGAAGATCCCCTGGAGAAGGGAATGGCAACCCACTCCAGTACTCTGGCCTGGGAAATCCCATGTCACGGTCCAAGGGGGTCATAGAATCAGACACAACTGAGTAACACTTTTCATTTTCATGTTGATTATATAGCAGCAGAGGGAAAACCTGGTGATACAGGCAAGACATGTTGAAGCAGTTTCTGAGTAACTGAGAACATGGGGTGTGGGGCACAGGATGAGGAGTTGGTTTGGCCAGAAGCAGTGAAAGTTCACTCAGTGGGAAAGCCATACGTGCGCATCAAGGCTGGTTGGCAAGTGTAAGTTCTCTTCAGATTGGCTCTATTTTCTTCGTAAAATAGGAAACAAGGACTTGAGCTGGAAAAACGAGGGAGGAGGTTATGGAGGATGGAGAAACAAAGTACAGAACAGTGAGAAGGGTGGGAGGCAAATGGACCAGGGGAATAAGGAGGGACTTGTGGACACTCGAGGTTAGGGGTCATGGATCTAAGCCTAAACCAGTCTGCACTGGTTGAATGTTTTCCTCCAGCCCCACTGACCTGTACGGGTGCAGCCGTGGATGTGGATTTGAAGCAGGACTGTGATCTCGCCAAGAGTACAGAAAAGTGAGAGGCAAGAAAGCAGCAGCTGTATGAAAGAGGCGCTTGTGGGGATGACTATGGATCTTAAGCAGGGCAAAGTGGAAAGTGTAAACATGAAGAGGTGGAGGAGAGTGGAAATGTGGTCTGTATCGTGGATTCTTACCTTGGTTGAGTTGAAGGATGACTGGAATCACTAAACTGAGTGAGCTGAAAGGATAAGAAGTCAGAAAAAAACTTGATAGTGAAGCAGGATTTTGAGTTCTGGGTTCTGGCTGGTTCTAGAGGATGACCACAAGCGTGGCTGAGAGAAAGTACAAAGCAAGATCACTGGATGAGGTCAATGATCCTTAAAGATCAGGGAATGAAGGACCATGCACACGTGATACTAAACTCACTTAAGCAGGGGCAGTGAATTAGGAGTCAAAACCTTCAAGGAGTGAAAGAGAGGGATTGCAAAGGTGGGGAGACAATACTCAAGCTAAAGTGGGTTGGTGCTAGTCCTGATGACAGATTAAAGATGGGAGCAGGGTAGAGGTTTTGGGGGAGAATGGTCTCCATAGGCAAGAAACTCATCCCCTCACATCCAAGTGTAGGGGGGTGAGTGGCATGAAAGAGGACATGAGTCTGCTGGGGAAGCAATGTTCTTAGGAGAGCAAGGGGTTTGGGACAGAAAGGTGGGGGTCGGGGGAAACATACAGAATCTCATAGGGTACGAAATGAAATGCTGAATACATAGGAGGCCTGTGGTTCTTGTGGTGACTGAATGCACTGGAATAAAGGACACTACAATTAGTCCTGATGGTCCCAAAGCAGTGGTTTCAAAGCTGAGAAAGTCATTCAAAATCCAATGAACTCAACAACAAATTACTTTAGTATGTGTAGTCTGTATCCTATGATTACTCTGTCTCAAGTTACGCTAGTTTTATCTAACATTTTTATCATAAGAGATTTTCTGCTGCCATGAGAACTTAATAATCATTTTTACTAAGTATATGATATTCAATAAAGTGAATACAATTTGCTTGATTTAAGCTTCTTTTTACTTTTAGACTATTGATGATTACCTCAGTTTTAAATAAGTCAGTGCCAGATAAGTTTTATATATGTATTTAACTATATTCTATGAAAGCAGGACTGTGATCTCGCCAAGAGTACAGAAAAGTGAGAGGCAAGAAAGCAGCAGCTGTATGAAAGAGGCGCTTGTGGGGATGACTATGGATCTTAAGCAGGGCAAAGTGGAAAGTGTAAACATGAAGAGGTGGAGGAGAGTGGAAATGTGGTCTGTATCGTGGATTCTTACCTTGGTTGAGTTGAAGGATGACTGGAATCACTAAACTGAGTGAGCTGAAAGGATAGGAAGTCAGAAAAAAACTTGATAGTGAAGCAGGATTTTGAGTTCTGGGTTCTGGCTGGTTCTAGAGGATGACCACAAGCGTGGCTGAGAGAAAGTACAAAGCAAGATCACTGGATGAGGTCAATGATCCTTAAAGATCAGGGAATGAAGGACCATGCACACGTGATACTAAACTCACTTAAGCAGGGGCAGTGAATTAGGAGTCAAAACCTTCAAGGAGTGAAAGAGAGGGATTGCAAAGGTGGGGAGACAATACTCAAGCTAAAGTGGGTTGGTGCTAGTCCTGATGACAGATTAAAGATGGGAGCAGGGTAGAGGTTTTGGGGGAGAATGGTCTCCATAGGCAAGAAACTCATCCCCTCACATCCAAGTGTAGGGGGGTGAGTGGCATGAAAGAGGACATGAGTCTGCTGGGGAAGCAATGTTCTTAGGAGAGCAAGGGGTTTGGGACAGAAAGGTGGGGGTCGGGGGAAACATACAGAATCTCATAGGGGTACGAAATGAAATGCTGAATACATAGGAGGCCTGTGGTTCTTGTGGTGACTGAATGCACTGGAATAAAGGACACTACAATTAGTCCTGATGGTCCCAAAGCAGTGGTTTCAAAGCTGAGAAAGTCATTCAAAATCCAATGAACTCAACAACAAATTACTTTAGTATGTGTAGTCTGTATCCTATGATTACTCTGTCTCAAGTTACGCTAGTTTTATCTAACATTTTTATCATAAGAGATTTTCTGCTGCCATGAGAACTTAATAATCATTTTTACTAAGTATATGATATTCAATAAAGTGAATACAATTTGCTTGATTTAAGCTTCTTTTTACTTTTAGACTATTGATGATTACCTCAGTTTTAAATAAGTCAGTGCCAGATAAGTTTTATATATGTATTTAACTATATTCTAGATGCAAATGAATGTTAACCATTTTACACTGGCCAAGATATTTAAGACAATATTTGAAAACTGCTTCTTTTGCAGGTTTTTTTTTCCTCCCTCCCAAAACTTTATTAGAAAGATAAGTGAATCACTAAGACACTTTAAAAATATTTTATTTCATCATTCTGCTTGGAAAAGTTTACCCTAACTTTCTGGCAAGGAAACAGACACAATATCTTTAAAAACACATAGCCTTAAAAAGCAACATGGTTTTGGAGCTCCCATGGTAGCCTAGTGGTTTAGAATCCACCTGCCAAACAGGTACATAGGTTCAATCTCTGGTCTGGGAAGATTTCACATGCTGAGGAGCAACTCAGCTTGTGCGCCACAACTACTGAGCATGTACGCTGCAAGTACTGAAACCCACACATACAGTCTGTGCTCTGCAATACGAGAAGCCTGCACACCACAACAAAGAGCAGACCCTGCTTGCCACAGTTAGAGCAAGTTCTCTAACAGCAATGAAAACCCATCAAAGTCAAAAATAAATGAACACACTGAAGGAAAAAAAAAAAAAAGAAAACATGGCTTTATCTGACAGCTGGGCAGGGACTCTACATACCTTCCCAGGATGCCTACCTAGTACAACAGTACAAAAGCAATCCCACACTTCAAGCTAAAACTAAGCAAAGAAGGCATCAAGGGGCCTCAAGGCATATTGAAAAGCACTGATATAAAGCTATCCCCCCAACTGTCTTTCCTAAGGTTGACAGTTTTGGGCCCTAAGTCTCTTAAAAACCCAGAGGTTAATGAGTTTCATGCCAATTCTTTCTTTTAGGCTCAGAAGTCACTCATTAGCTGAGTGCTGCCCAGAAGTTTTACTCAGCTATGAAAGTATCTATTTACCCATTTCTCTACTCTCCTATCATGATTACTCTGTCTCAAGTTACGCTAGTTTTATCTAACATTTTTATCATAAGAGATTTTCTGCTGCCATGAGAACTTAATAATCATTTTTACTAAGTATATGATATTCAATAAAGTGAATACAATTTGCTTGATTTAAGCTTCTTTTTACTTTTAGACTATTGATGATTACCTCAGTTTTAAATAAGTCAGTGCCAGATAAGTTTTATATATGTATTTAACTATATTCTAGATGCAAATGAATGTTAACCATTTTACACTGGCCAAGATATTTAAGACAATATTTGAAAACTGCTTCTTTTGCAGGTTTTTTTTTCCTCCCTCCCAAAACTTTATTAGAAAGATAAGTGAATCACTAAGACACTTTAAAAATATTTTATTTCATCATTCTGCTTGGAAAAGTTTACCCTAACTTTCTGGCAAGGAAACAGACACAATATCTTTAAAAACACATAGCCTTAAAAAGCAACATGGTTTTGGAGCTCCCATGGTAGCCTAGTGGTTTAGAATCCACCTGCCAAACAGGTACATAGGTTCAATCTCTGGTCTGGGAAGATTTCACATGCTGAGGAGCAACTCAGCTTGTGCGCCACAACTACTGAGCATGTACGCTGCAAGTACTGAAACCCACACATACAGTCTGTGCTCTGCAATACGAGAAGCCTGCACACCACAACAAAGAGCAGACCCTGCTTGCCACAGTTAGAGCAAGTTCTCTAACAGCAATGAAAACCCATCAAAGTCAAAAATAAATGAACACACTGAAGGAAAAAAAAAAAAAAGAAAACATGGCTTTATCTGACAGCTGGGCAGGGACTCTACATACCTTCCCAGGATGCCTACCTAGTACAACAGTACAAAAGCAATCCCACACTTCAAGCTAAAACTAAGCAAAGAAGGCATCAAGGGGCCTCAAGGCATATTGAAAAGCACTGATATAAAGCTATCCCCCCAACTGTCTTTCCTAAGGTTGACAGTTTTGGGCCCTAAGTCTCTTAAAAACCCAGAGGTTAATGAGTTTCATGCCAATTCTTTCTTTTAGGCTCAGAAGTCACTCATTAGCTGAGTCTGCTTGCAGCCTGTGAGTAAGTTTCCATCATCTACAGCTATGAAAGTATCTATTTACCCATTTCTCTACTCTTTTTAAAACTTTCTACCTGAAGGTGATAATCAGCTATAGTTTCAATTTACTGATTCCTGTTACAGAGCATTAAATGTTACAGATTAAGACTTAAGTCTAATAAATATTAATACTATAATTTCAAGTCATATGGAGAAATACTTACTCAAAATAATGCCTATCTCAGATTCAATAAAATTTTATTTACCAAATGAGCAATGCAGTGGAGTAGCTCCAGCCTGTAGTTCACTGATGCTACGGTAGACAATGCTGGACTTCAGCTATATCTTACTCACCTCACCTTTTATAAAATGACTGAAACTTGGGCTTCCCTGGTGGTCCAGTGGATAAAGAGTCTGCCTTGCACTGCAAGGGGCACTGGTTCAACCCCTGGCACCAGGAGATCCCACATGCCACAAAGTGGTTGGACCGGTGTGCCCAGTTACGAGCCAGAGCTCCGGAGCATATGTGCCCAAGCTGGTGCTCTGCAACGAGAGAGGCTGCTGCGATGGGAGGCCCACACAGGCCCAAGAATTAACATGTATGAAAATAAATAAATAAAAGACTAATAAAACAGGCCAAATTTTTTTTTAAAAAAGACTGAAACTCCATGACAGTAGATAGGCATTTTGAGATATTTTGCTACACAGGAAACGTCTGAATACCTGGATGTCTGGATATGTGATGGTCCAGCAGTGTACTGTATGGCCAGCAAACGTGGAGCAGTACGTTTGAATGTTGAATGTTCTTAGCAGCACTCTTACCCTTCTTCCTCCACTTCACAGCATGATCTGTGAGACGAGTAAAGACTAACCTCAAATCCATAAGATCACAAAGTACATTCTAAATATTCCATTCCAAGAAGTGGCAGGGGTAGAATGCTGAAAGACACAGGTGAACCAGACTATGAATCTAGATTAAGTGATAAGAAAGTTAAAAACTCTGTAGAGCCAGGATTACTCACTCTCCTCTTCAAAGAGGAATTATTTCAAAGTTATCTGACAGCTCCCTGATTCATCTGAAAGTGTGTTCCTAGCATTCAGGGCAACTCACTGGACCACCGTGTCTCTGCAACCCTGTACACTTGCAGTTCTGTTTTCTTGGAACAACTTCTTCCAAAATGCTCTGTTTAGAAAATACTGCTCTATCAGAAACGAATATCAAACATGGACGAATCCCACACCTTACAACATTACAATGTTATATGTTAATTATAATGCAAGTTTTCACAAAGGAAAACAGGAGGAAAATGTATATATGTTTTTAAAATTTTGGCCTCTTTTATTGATTTTTTGTTCTTATTTATTTCATCCATCTTTATTCTTCAGCCTGTGTCGGCCTCCCATTGCAGTGGCCTCTCTCGTTGCAGAGCACCAGCTCTGGGAACATGTGCTCCAGAGGGCTGGCTTGTAATTAGACACACTGGTCCAGCTGCTCTGCAGCACGTGGGATCTTCCTGGGCCAGGGATTGAACCAGTGTCCCTTACACTGCAAGGCAGACTCTTTACCCACTGGACCACCAGGGAAGCTCAAAATGTATTTTCTTAATGGGAAAAAGAGTGAACTGCTATTCATAAGTGCTCATCTCACACAGCAGGAAAGAATGCTGTATTCATCATTATAAAGGGCTATATTTTATCCTAGCAGTTTAATGGCTGAAATTCTAACCAAAGAGCTACTATCTGTCTCACATCTCAAAAATGTTTTAGGTACACAAATTAGTATGTCTCAGTCTGGGAAGGCTAACTATGCTTGGGTTTCTAGTAACCAGGAGAAGAATACCAAAAGAGACACTGACTGAAATCCCTCTGAGAATCAAACAATACTTTTAATGAGAAGTCATTTTGAGAAGTACTTTCTGTAGATAGTAGAAAAATATATTTTTGCACTTACAAGAAAGAAAAACAAAAACCAGATGCTTTTGGTTACTTTAAAAATTTAATGGTAAATCTTCACATATTGATAAGTCTGACATACATATACTACTGATGGATAGTGAGTGGGAAGCTGCTGTATAAGCACCACTTGTGGGAGCTCAGCTTGGTACTCTGTGATGACCCAGAAGTGGGATGGGGGGTGGGAAGGAGGTTCAAGAGGGAGAAGATACACACAGATGATAGACAGGCACACACGACGAGCATCCACCCTTCAAAAGATTACAAGTTTCTGTTAATTTATATGACAAACCCTGTACACTTGCAGTTCTGTTTTCTTGGGACCACTTCTTCCAAAATGCTCTGTTTAGAAAATACCGGTCTCTCAGAAACCAATATCAAACATGGACAAATCCCACACCTTACAACATTACAATGTTATATGTTAATTATAATGCAAGTTTTCACAAAGGAAAACAGGAGGAAAATGTATATATGTTTTTAAAATTTTGGCCTCTTTTATTGATTTTTTGTTCTTATTTATTTCATCCATCTTTATTCTTCAGCCTGTGTCGGCCTCCCATTGCAGTGGCCTCTCTCGTTGCAGAGCACCAGCTCTGGGAACATGTGCTCCAGAGGGCTGGCTTGTAATTAGACACACTGGTCCAGCTGCTCTGCAGCACGTGGGATCTTCCTGGGCCAGGGATTGAACCAGTGTCCCTTACACTGCAAGGCAGACTCTTTACCCACTGGACCACCAGGGAAGCTCAAAATGTATTTTCTTAATGGGAAAAAGAGTGAACTGCTATTCATAAGTGCTCATCTCACACAGCAGGAAAGAATGCTGTATTCATCATTATAAAGGGCTATATTTTATCCTAGCAGTTTAATGGCTGAAATTCTAACCAAAGAGCTACTATCTGTCTCACATCTCAAAAATGTTTTAGGTACACAAATTAGTATGTCTCAGTCTGGGAAGGCTAACTATGCTTGGGTTTCTAGTAACCAGGAGAAGAATACCAAAAGAGACACTGACTGAAATCCCTCTGAGAATCAAACAATACTTTTAATGAGAAGTCATTTTGAGAAGTACTTTCTGTAGATAGTAGAAAAATATATTTTTGCACTTACAAGAAAGAAAAACAAAAACCAGATGCTTTTGGTTACTTTAAAAATTTAATGGTAAATCTTCACATATTGATAAGTCTGACATACATATACTACTGATGGATAGTGAGTGGGAAGCTGCTGTATAAGCACCACTTGTGGGAGCTCAGCTTGGTACTCTGTGATGACCCAGAAGTGGGATGGGGGGTGGGAAGGAGGTTCAAGAGGGAGAAGATACACACAGATGATAGACAGGCACACACAGAGCTGATTCATGCTGTCATACAGCAGAAACACAACACTGTAAAGCGATTATACTCCAATAAAAATCTTTAAAAATTGATGATAAATCATCTTATGGGCTTATTTCTATCATCCCATTACTAAAATTTTTACACGAAACACTCCAGACAAAATTGAAAGTATTTTGAACTGTATTAGCAGCATCAAACATTTCCAATAATGGTCGTAATTCAAACCATGATGAAAATGAGCTGACTAGTTCTGGCCCACTGAAAAAAGAAACCATGCTTCTGAAGGAAGGCTTACATTAACATCTAAAATACCATCATTAGAAGGGGATATTTTTCCTATTGTTGGAAGTCCAGTTTTCTATCGAATACCAAAAGACCATTTCTTTTTGATGCAGTTTTTTGCTAAATACATACTAACTTCTGTTATAACCGTCCCACCCACTCATACTAGGGTACCATTTGACATGGCTGACAGTTCTCCGGATGATCTACTGTAGAGGCCATATAGTTTCTGGAAGGGGGCCCTGACTGTGTGATGATGATGATGTCACCTAGCCCAGACTGTTTTCTATGTGCCAGGCACTGATCTCAGGAACTGTAATGTATCAGTTCATGAACTGGCGAATGTAGGAGGGAGACGGAGGTTAAGGAACCATAGCTCACCCAGCAGGTAAGAGCTGCGACCAAGGCCTGCACTGGCTCCAGAGCTCCTGCTCTCAACACAGTGCTGCGCTGCTTAGTGTCTGTCTCGTCTCAAACGAACCAGGAGAAGAATACCAAAAGAGACACTGACTGAAATCCTCTGAGAATCAAACAATACTTTTAATGAGAAGTCATTTTGAGAAGTACTTTCTGTAGATAGTAGAAAATATATTTTGCACTTACGAGAAAGAAAAACAAAAACCAGATGCTTTTGGTTACTTTAAAAATTTAATGGTAAATCTTCACATATTGATAAGTCTGACATACATATACTACTGATGGATAGTGAGTGGGAAGCTGCTGTATAAGCACCACTTGTGGGAGCTCAGCTTGGTACTCTGTGATGACCCAGAAGTGGGATGGGGGGTGGGAAGGAGGTTCAAGAGGGAGAAGATACACACAGATGATAGACAGGCACACACAGAGCTGATTCATGCTGTCATACAGCAGAAACACAACACTGTAAAGCGATTATACTCCAATAAAAATCTTTAAAAATTGATGATAAATCATCTTATGGGCTTATTTCTATCATCCCATTACTAAAATTTTTACACGAAACACTCCAGACAAAATTGAAAGTATTTTGAACTGTATTAGCAGCATCAAACATTTCCAATAATGGTCGTAATTCAAACCATGATGAAAATGAGCTGACTAGTTCTGGCCCACTGAAAAAAGAAACCATGCTTCTGAAGGAAGGCTTACATTAACATCTAAAATACCATCATTAGAAGGGGATATTTTTCCTATTGTTGGAAGTCCAGTTTTCTATCGAATACCAAAAGACCATTTCTTTTTGATGCAGTTTTTTGCTAAATACATACTAACTTCTGTTATAACCGTCCCACCCACTCATACTAGGGTACCATTTGACATGGCTGACAGTTCTCCGGATGATCTACTGTAGAGGCCATATAGTTTCTGGAAGGGGTCCCTGACTGTGTGATGATGATGATGTCACCTAGCCCAGACTGTTTTCTATGTGCCAGGCACTGATCTCAGGAACTGTAATGTATCAGTTCATGAACTGGCGAATGTAGGAGGGAGACGGAGGTTAAGGAACCATAGCTCACCCAGCAGGTAAGAGCTGCGACCAAGGCCTGCACTGGCTCCAGAGCTCCTGCTCTCAACACAGTGCTGCGCTGCTTAGTGTCTGTCTCGTCTCAAAACGAACCAGCTGATGAATGGAAAAGAAGAAAGTGATCCACCTTTCCTCAAAATTCCTATCTTCTTAAAAATGATTCCTTGCTAAGACGTGCTTTAAATGCTTCTGGTTTTGTAAAAGGGCTTTGATACGTAAAAGTGTCACCTTATAATGCTAATGGCTGCTGTATACATTTACTTCAATGTTCTCTGTTCCCCATTTTAAACGGGGTCAATAATTGTAAATGACCAACTGTATAGAGTGATATAAGTATATTAACAGTTACACGTTCAACTTTGTACATAAATCTAGTTTGGAAATAGTATTAGTATCTGGGATTATACATATCTGTAAACAACAGAACTCTGTAAAAGTAAAAAGTAAAATAAAAATTACAAAAAATAGTATTAGTAAATAAGTACATAATTATTCCAATCTTTAAAAATTTCCATGAAATCTAGGGTAAATGTATTCAAACTAGATTTCCTGGGCAGTGGTAGAAAACTGTATGACTGAAGAATATTCGCAAAGAGAGAGGAAGCTAAAAAATGAGAACAGAATTACAAAACAATAAACTAAGCTGTCTTCATATATAATTTGTGTGGTCTGTTTCATATAGTCCCTTACACTAGTTCTTTTAATGTATTATATCCTAATATTCTAGCAAATACAATTAAAACTATTCCTCACAAAGGAAATTTGCAATAAAATGTGTAATACCTTGTATATAGTTACTACTTTCATAAGACATTATCCAAATAAGTAATCAATTACTAGTGTTTATAATTTATAGTAAGAAACTTATTAAAAACAAAAGACTCTGTTCCAAATTTAGGCCAATTTGTACTGACTTTCAATACAGCTAAACTCAATCTAGGGATTACATCTGATTAAACTTCACTGACCAGACTGTTTTCTATGTGCCAGGCACTGATCTCAGGAACTGTAATGTATCAGTTCATGAACTGGCGAATGTAGGAGGGAGACGGAGGTTAAGGAACCATAGCTCACCCAGCAGGTAAGAGCTGCGACCAAGGCCTGCACTGGCTCCAGAGCTCCTGCTCTCAACACAGTGCTGCGCTGCTTAGTGTCTGTCTCGTCTCAAAACGAACCAGCTGATGAATGGAAAAGAAGAAAGTGATCCACCTTTCCTCAAAATTCCTATCTTCTTAAAAATGATTCCTTGCTAAGACGTGCTTTAAATGCTTCTGGTTTTGTAAAAGGGCTTTGATACGTAAAAGTGTCACCTTATAATGCTAATGGCTGCTGTATACATTTACTTCAATGTTCTCTGTTCCCCATTTTAAACGGGGTCAATAATTGTAAATGACCAACTGTATAGAGTGATATAAGTATATTAACAGTTACACGTTCAACTTTGTACATAAATCTAGTTTGGAAATAGTATTAGTATCTGGGATTATACATATCTGTAAACAACAGAACTCTGTAAAAGTAAAAAGTAAAATAAAAATTACAAAAAATAGTATTAGTAAATAAGTACATAATTATTCCAATCTTTAAAAATTTCCATGAAATCTAGGGTAAATGTATTCAAACTAGATTTCCTGGGCAGTGGTAGAAAACTGTATGACTGAAGAATATTCGCAAAGAGAGAGGAAGCTAAAAAATGAGAACAGAATTACAAAACAATAAACTAAGCTGTCTTCATATATAATTTGTGTGGTCTGTTTCATATAGTCCCTTACACTAGTTCTTTTAATGTATTATATCCTAATATTCTAGCAAATACAATTAAAACTATTCCTCACAAAGGAAATTTGCAATAAAATGTGTAATACCTTGTATATAGTTACTACTTTCATAAGACATTATCCAAATAAGTAATCAATTACTAGTGTTTATAATTTATAGTAAGAAACTTATTAAAAACAAAAGACTCTGTTCCAAATTTAGGCCAATTTGTACTGACTTTCAATACAGCTAAACTCAATCTAGGGATTACATCTGATTAAACTTCACTGACCAGACTTTCAAGAATGTGATTACAGAGGCAGACCATGAGGATCAGTCTGTTCCCTCCTTAGCTGAATCAGTAGATTCAAAGATCCATCATCCATGTGTTCACATAAAGCTTCCTTCCCTCCCTGCCCAAACCTCCCCGCCTACCATAAAAGCTGAAAATTAGCTGGCGCTTTTGTGGCCTATTCACTGGAGACTGTAAGTCTGAGTTGTATTGTTCAATGCGAGGGTAACAATGAGAGAACGTGGATCTTTCTTATTCTTATGCACTGTGATCTTTCCTTTCAAGGTTTCACCTATAGAAGAAAGGCAAAAAGGGTGGTTCAGCATTCAAGGAATACAGTGTAGAGAAAAGTAACAAGGTACACCTAGTATTGATACTTTTATTTTTATTGTGAAATGTTTCACTTTTTTTTAACTTAAAATTTTTTAGAACAATATTTTGTTTAATTTTTGAGGAAAGCAGACCTAACTTAGCTAGCACAGGTGTCAAATGCTTGAGAAAAAGAAAACTACAGTGGTCACTGCAGGGGTGGGGATTGTTTACTGGATTCTTCAATATGAGGCCTCAAGCTATATTCTAGGCATATAGAAAAAAATAAGTCATGGTTCCTGCCCTTAAAGAGTTCAATGGTCCAGGGTGAAGAAAACAGCAATACTAACAACTATGCACAAACTATGCTGGTGGAGAGGACTGGGGATGGTTGGAAGGTAGCAAAATGCAAGGTCTCACAAGAATTAATTCAGATGCTAGCATGGTAATGCTCAAAATCCTCCAAGCTAGGCTTCAACAATACATCAACTGAGAACTTCCAGATGTACAAGCAGGATTTAGAAAAGGCAGAGGAACCAGAGATCAAATTGCCAACATCCATTGGATCAAAGAAAAAGAAAAAGCAAGGAGATTCCAGGAAAACATTTACTTTTGCTTCACTGATTACACTTTGACTGTGTGGATAACAAAAAGAATCAAGTCTGTTCCAAATTGTAATTTATAGTAAGAAACTTATTAAAAAAAGACTCTGTTCCAAATTTAGGCCAATTTGTACTGACTTTCAATACAGCTAAACTCAATCTAGGGATTACATCTGATTAAACTTCACTGACCAGACTTTCAAGAATGTGATTACAGAGGCAGACCATGAGGATCAGTCTGTTCCCTCCTTAGCTGAATCAGTAGATTCAAAGATCCATCATCCATGTGTTCACATAAAGCTTCCTTCCCTCCCTGCCCAAACCTCCCCGCCTACCATAAAAGCTGAAAATTAGCTGGCGCTTTTGTGGCCTATTCACTGGAGACTGTAAGTCTGAGTTGTATTGTTCAATGCGAGGGTAACAATGAGAGAACGTGGATCTTTCTTATTCTTATGCACTGTGATCTTTCCTTTCAAGGTTTCACCTATAGAAGAAAGGCAAAAAGGGTGGTTCAGCATTCAAGGAATACAGTGTAGAGAAAAGTAACAAGGTACACCTAGTATTGATACTTTTATTTTTATTGTGAAATGTTTCACTTTTTTTTAACTTAAAATTTTTTAGAACAATATTTTGTTTAATTTTTGAGGAAAGCAGACCTAACTTAGCTAGCACAGGTGTCAAATGCTTGAGAAAAAGAAAACTACAGTGGTCACTGCAGGGGTGGGGATTGTTTACTGGATTCTTCAATATGAGGCCTCAAGCTATATTCTAGGCATATAGAAAAAAATAAGTCATGGTTCCTGCCCTTAAAGAGTTCAATGGTCCAGGGTGAAGAAAACAGCAATACTAACAACTATGCACAAACTATGCTGGTGGAGAGGACTGGGGATGGTTGGAAGGTAGCAAAATGCAAGGTCTCACAAGAATTAATTCAGATGCTAGCATGGTAATGCTCAAAATCCTCCAAGCTAGGCTTCAACAATACATCAACTGAGAACTTCCAGATGTACAAGCAGGATTTAGAAAAGGCAGAGGAACCAGAGATCAAATTGCCAACATCCATTGGATCAAAGAAAAAGAAAAAGCAAGGAGATTCCAGGAAAACATTTACTTTTGCTTCACTGATTACACTTTGACTGTGTGGATCACAACAAACTGGAAAATTCTTAGAGATGGGAAAATCAGACCACTTTACTTGCCTCCTGTGAAACCAGTATGCAGGACAAGAAGCAACCATTAGAACCAGACATGGAACAACGGACTGGTTCCAAATTGGTAAAGGAGTACGTCAAGGTTGTATATTGTCACCCTGCTTATTTAACTTATATGCAGAGTGCATCATGTAAAATGTGGGGTGAAGCGAAGCACAAGCTGGAATCAAGATTACTGGGAGAAATATCAATAACCTCAGGTATGCAGATGACACCACTCTTACGGCAGAAAGCGAAGAGGAACTACAGAGCCACTTGATGAGGGGAAAAGAGGAGAGTGAAAAAGCTGGCCTAAGACTCAACATTCAAAAAACAAAGGTCACAGCATCTGGTCCCATCACTTCATAGCAAATAGATGGGCAAACAATGGAAAAAGTGACAGACTTTATTTTCGGGGGATCACTAGGGATAGTGACAGTAGCCATGAAATTAAAGATGCTTGCTCTTTAGAAGAAAACCTGTGACAAACCTGGACAGCGTATTAAAAAGCAGAGACATCACTTTGCAGACAAAGGCCCTTATACTCAAAGCTATGGTTTTTCCAGTAGTCATGTATGGATATGAGGGTTGGACCATAAAGAAGGCCGAAGGCTGAAGAATTGACGCTTTTGAATTGTGGTGTTGAAGATTCTTGAGAGTTCAATGGTCCAGGGTGAAGAAAACAGCAATACTAACAACTATGCACAAACTATGCTGGTGGAGAGGACTGGGGATGGTTGGAAGGTAGCAAAATGCAAGGTCTCACAAGAATTAATTCAGATGCTAGCATGGTAATGCTCAAAATCCTCCAAGCTAGGCTTCAACAATACATCAACTGAGAACTTCCAGATGTACAAGCAGGATTTAGAAAAGGCAGAGGAACCAGAGATCAAATTGCCAACATCCATTGGATCAAAGAAAAAGAAAAAGCAAGGAGATTCCAGGAAAACATTTACTTTTGCTTCACTGATTACACTTTGACTGTGTGGATCACAACAAACTGGAAAATTCTTAGAGATGGGAAAATCAGACCACTTTACTTGCCTCCTGTGAAACCAGTATGCAGGACAAGAAGCAACCATTAGAACCAGACATGGAACAACGGACTGGTTCCAAATTGGTAAAGGAGTACGTCAAGGTTGTATATTGTCACCCTGCTTATTTAACTTATATGCAGAGTGCATCATGTAAAATGTGGGGTGAAGCGAAGCACAAGCTGGAATCAAGATTACTGGGAGAAATATCAATAACCTCAGGTATGCAGATGACACCACTCTTACGGCAGAAAGCGAAGAGGAACTACAGAGCCACTTGATGAGGGGAAAAGAGGAGAGTGAAAAAGCTGGCCTAAGACTCAACATTCAAAAAACAAAGGTCACAGCATCTGGTCCCATCACTTCATAGCAAATAGATGGGCAAACAATGGAAAAAGTGACAGACTTTATTTTCGGGGGATCACTAGGGATAGTGACAGTAGCCATGAAATTAAAGATGCTTGCTCTTTAGAAGAAAACCTGTGACAAACCTGGACAGCGTATTAAAAAGCAGAGACATCACTTTGCAGACAAAGGCCCTTATACTCAAAGCTATGGTTTTTCCAGTAGTCATGTATGGATATGAGGGTTGGACCATAAAGAAGGCCGAAGGCTGAAGAATTGACGCTTTTGAATTGTGGTGTTGAAGATTCTTGAGAGTCCCTTGGACTGCAAGGAGGTCAAATCAGTCAATCCTAAAGAGAATCAACACTGAATATTCATTGGAAGGACTGATGCTGAAGCTCCAATACTCTGGCCACCTGATGCAAAGAGCTGACTCACTCACTGGAAAAAATCCCGATGCTGGGAAGGATTGACGGCAGAAGGAGAAGTGGGCAACAGAGGATGAGACGGTGGGATGGCATCACCGACTCAAAGGACATGAGTCTGAGCAAACTCCAGGAGATGGTGAAAGACAGGGAAGCCTGGCATGCTGCAATCCCTGGGGTCGCAAAGAGCTGGACGTGTCTGAGCGACTAAGCAACAACAAATGGATGAACTGTCCGAGGACTATAGAAGGAGACAGTTGAACACTTAAGATGATTCACTAGAGACTCCAGGTCACTCTTCAGCATTAAACCAAAGTTAAGAGTAAAGCCATCACCAGTGCTCACTAACAAAGTCTGAAAACATCTTTTGTAAAGATCAAGGTAATCTTTAAATAACTGCCTGCCTTAAGCAAACATCAATGATTTTATTTTTTTATTTTTTAAAATTTTATTTATCTATCTTTTTGGGGGGTGGGGTAGGGAGGCAGGGGGATGGGCAGGCCACTTCTATTGGTCTTTCATTTCTCTATTTTCATCCATCTTCGTTCTTTGGCTCCTGTGGGCCTCCCATCTAGGTGGCCTCTGTTGTCGCAGAGCACCGGCTCTGGGCGCATGAGCGCCAGAGCTCCGGCTCGGTAATTGGACACATCGGTCCAGCCGCTCCGCAGCACGTGGGATCTTCCCAGGCCAGGGATCGAACCGGCGCCGCTTGCACTGCAAGACGGTGTCCTTACCCACTGGACCACCAGGGGAAGCCCAAACTTCAATGATTTTAAAAGGAAGTAGCCAAAATCCAAACATTAAGCAAAGTAACATTTCTCCTGAGATTCATTTTAAAATGTTTGGATTTTTAAGCTATAAATTGAGGCCTATAAGCAGGAAAAAAAAAAGTTACAGCAGTAATAAAAACACATTAAGGCATGTATTAATTACCTTCCTGAAAATCAGTGATAAAAAAGAATAATCTTGAAAATATCCAGAGGAAAACAAGACATATTACATATAAGGGAAGAGAGACAAGAGTGACCTCAAAATTTTCATCAGCTGAACACATCTCAGAAGTGATGAAAGAAAACCTATTAAGAATATGAAATCCAGCAAAAAAACTTAAAAAAATTGTAAAGTAAGAAAAAAAATTCTTTTTTTCAAAGAAACAAAAGCAGTAAGTTACTTTCCAGGAGGCGTGCACTACAAGAAATGTTAAAGGAAATTCCTTAGACAGAGGAAAATAACAGTAGAAAGAAACGTGGATCTATACAAAGGAATAAACTGCTAGAATACAGTATTAGGTGAATATAAGGTGCCTTTTCCTTTTTAAAACTTATTTAATAGATAAGTGATTGTTTAAAACAAAAATAGCAACAATGTATCATGGTGTTCAGAACACTAGAGAGGTGAAATGTCTTTATAACAACAGCGCAAAAGATTTGAGGAGGTAAATGGAAGAACACGGCTTTAAGAGCCAAACAACACATGTAGTGACATGAAATCATTTGATGTTAGTCTGTAAGAAGCTACAAGTGCCTGTTGGAAACTCCAGAGCAACCATTATGGAAAAAACCCCAAGAGTATAGCTAATAATCAAGGGGGGAGATAAAATAATAAAACATATTCAACTAAATATAACATTAAATGTAAATGAGTCCACTACATTTTAAATATAAAGTCACAGGTGATAAGTAATAGGAAGGAGAGGGATATTTTATAGAGACATTAATCATAAAGATGCTGCAATGGCTATATTAATTTCTGACAAAGGTGAGCAAGGGAAAAAATATAGCCAGTGACATTTCAAACTGATAAGTTGCTCAATTCATAAATGATCTATCATAAACTTCTATGCGTATATAATTACAGAGCTTCAAAATGCATGACCTGAGAAATCATAAGAAGAAACATACAAACCCACTATCATCATTGGAAACAGCACCTCTTCTTTGTTGAGAATAACAACTTGACAGAAAATGTGAAAGAATATGGAAGACTTGAACATTATCAACCAATATAACATGGCTGATATCTATAGAACCAAGACCAATCATATGCTGGGTCATAAAACAAGTCTTAATACATTTAAACATAGAGACATCATCAGAATATGTTTTCTGACCAAAACGGAATGAAAGTAAAAATCAGTAAATCCCAAAATATTTAGAAATTAAACAGACTTTTAAATATTCCATAATCCGGGACTTCCCTGGCAGTCCAGTGGGTAAGACTCTGTGCTTGTAGTACACAGGGTGCAGGTCTGATCCCTGGTCATGGAACTAAGATCCCACAAGGAACATGGTGGAAAAAAAATTCCATAAATCAAAATAAAAATGAAAAAGAAAATTAGACAATGTTTTGAATGATTACAAAACCAACATATAAAAACAAACAAAACACACCCAAAGGTCTTCACTGAGCAAATTCTATCAAATGTTTTAAGGAAAAATAATATCAAATATATAAAAAACAGAGGAGGGAATACTCTCCAATTTTTTTTGAGGTCAGCATTTGCCTAACAGCAAAATTAGATAAGTTTCAGTTTATTCAAATAAACTGAAGAAAACTACAGGCAAATATCAAAAATTCAAAAATCCTTTGAACAAAACAGAAAAATTATGATTGTTAACACACAAATTAAGAAAAAGCCTCTGACAAAATTAATTTCTAACAACTTTTGCCAAGCTAAGAATAGAAAAAAATCATCTTTAACCCGATAAAGTAAATCTATGAGAAACTACTGATAACATCATTATTAACTGTGAAATACTGAATGCTTTCTTCCTAAGACTGGGACTGATGCTCATTCGGACTACTTCTAATTAGTATTCTACTGGATGTCCTAGTCAGGGCATGCAGATGTGGGGGAAGAAAACAATATTTAGATTGGGAGGGAAATGGTAAAATGGTTTTTATTTGAAGACCATACAGTCCTACACAAAGAGAATTCTCATGCAATATGCACGGAAAGAAAAACAGCTACTAGAATTGTAAGACACTTGAGCAAGCTCAGGATATAAGATCAGTATGTAAAATTAACTACATCTGTATATATAAGCAATGAGGAATTAGAAATTGAAATAAGAAACCACAATAACATTTATAACAGCACTGAAAAAGCATACAATACTTGAGATAAATGTTATAATATATACATATCATTTAATTTCATCAAATTGTGAAACTTCTAAAAATGATGTCAGTAAATGAGACATTTTGCTTGTGGATGAGACTCAACACTGTTTTAAGGTATCAATTTTCCCCAAAGTGATCTATAGATTCAACAGTCTCAATCAAAATTCCAGCAGGATATTTTTTGGCAGAAGCTGATTTTAAAATTTATGTAGAATTTAAAAGGATCTAGAACAGTGATAGAAAAGAATAAAATAGGGGGATTTAGATCATCTAACAAAGACAGTGTCTTACTGGCATAAGAACATACAGATCAAGCAACAAGTAAAGCTCAGAAACAGACTTCTACAAACATGGTCAATTGATTTTTGACAAAAGAACCAAGGCAATTAAATGGGAAAACAAAACGTCTTTTCAAGAAATGATGATGGGGCCTTAGTACTATTAACGCCTTAGTACTATTAATGTAATACTAATACATAGTGGCAGAAAGCAGATCAGTGGTTGTCCAGTCTGGAGACCGAAGATGGGGATGACCGAATGCACAAGGGCTCATCAAGGAAACTTTTTAGGGTGATGCAAACATTCTTTATTTCATTAGGGTGGAGTATACACTTGCCAAAATTTATTACACTGTATAAATAAAATGCATTAATTTTTACTGTGTAAAATATAAAATAAAAGCAATTTTTAAAATGTGGTGGCTTAGGAATAAATTCATAGATAAATGGAATAAAAATCCATTATGGAGATGTAATACATGGTATTTGGGGGATTTTAAATCACTGAGGAAAGAAAGGCGTCAACAGAAATGTATAAATACAGTAACAGAATATTTCTCAGTATGAAAAAAATCAAAAGCCAAAGGAAAAGGTTGAGGATTTCTTTATACAAAGATGAAAAAAGTTCTATAAAGCAAGCTACTTTAAAAAGGCATAAAGTGTGTTCCAGTTTTACATTCTGCCCACCTTCATAAAAATTTGGGTGTTAATAGAATTCAAGCAACAACAGAAAAAGAATATCAAAGAATTGATAACAAACAAGTATCTCACTGCTTTGATTGGCATTTTAAGTTAGTGATTTCCATGTTGATGTGCCCTAATGGTAGCTGCTTTTTAAGTGGCTTTAGACATGTTAAAAAAAAAAGAAAAGAAAATGTTAAGTTGGCTTATTAATAAGTGTCCTATTCTATCCTTTGGCTCAAAATGAAAGAGTCAAAATGGAAATGTTCCCCGCTGTCTATAAAGTAGGTTATCAAATTCTGCATTTCAAGCTTAAAGAACACATTGAAAAGGAAGAATATATTTAAGAGGTCTATGTATCCCTTAACTTAAAAAGCTGCCCAATGTAAAATGCACATGTAGCAGGTAATTATGCTAAATTTTCACAGAAGAAAAATGTTCAGCATCAATATGAAATAAAATACTTCAGTAATTTAAAAGCCTTAACACTGTCTTATAAGCTGATACTGCAATTTTCATGTCTTAAGGTGAAATATCAGTAAAATACCTATTTCTATAATAACTTCAAAATGGAGATGCAAAACAGTACTTATTTAAGTTAATTAAATAGTAAGAAGGGTCACAGTAATACGTACATAGTTCTCACTGCTGCACTCACTTCAACTGTTCAAGCCTGGTGAAAGTGCCAAGGCAATGGCTACAACACCAGAAGAGCTTGGAGTAATTAATCAATGTCAAATAGATATAAAATGACTGATGTTGTTAAGCATGCACACCATGGTGAGAGCTGCAAAGGACATTCTCTATGGAGCTGAGCTCTATCACCTTGTTTTTATCACCAGCAGATGGCTATTAGTATACCACAAAGCAGCAATGCAGTTCAATCAAGAACAAAATTGGTTTCATTTCAATTCTGTCCTAGTGGTTTTTTAAAATTAGTTTCTTCCAGTGCAATAAAATTTCATTTCTCCACAGGGGGAAAATAAAAATCATTATTTTCACTATTAAAGCTTACAGTTAAAAAGTGAAAGGAAAAAATGGATTCTCCATCACATAAAAGCTTACTAATAATATATACAGTGGACTAAATATTCTGATTTTAATAATATTTTTCAAAGCCAAATCACAAGAAAAAAATGTGGATCTTTAAAATAAATACTGTCACAGAAATTTGTACAATAAAACTGTATGTTATTTTTTAAAGGAATAGGGAAAAAAACCACCCTGAATTTAAACTTCAAAAGTGTTCTTTAAATCCTTTAAAAGCATTCATTCTAGGAGCCTGGTGTCTAACTCCCACAGTGCTGGATATGCTCAAATGTCGTAGAGTACTTCTTTTGGAATTATTGTTAGAACTAGGTGAAAATAACAATAACAACAACAAACAAAACTGCAAACCAAGGCAAAAATGCACTAGGTTCATCATCTTACTAGTTACCTTGTGCCTTTGGCCAAATGTAAAATTCTTATCTAAAAAATTCCCTATTCACACTGTCTTTTCAAATATCCAATCTACCTCAAATGGTAGATTTTGTTGCTGTTTAGTTGCTAAGTCGTGTTTAGCTCTTGAGGATCCCATGGACTGTAGTCTGCTGGGCTCCTCTGTCCATGGGATTTCCCAGGCAAGAACACTGGAGTGGCATTTTCTTTTCCAGGGAATCTTCCCGACCCAGGAATTGAATTCACATCTCCTGCATTGTCAGGCAGATTCTTTACCATTGAGCTACCAGGGAAGTCCAATGGCAGATTTACCATTACCAAAAAAAGATTTATCATTACTTCACATATTAACACGTGTGCCCAGTCACAAACACAAGCTGGGCAGAATAACTGTATAGGCAAAGAAAATTGTCATATTACTTTTGGACACTGATGTTGTTAAGCATGCACACCATGGTGAGAGCTGCAAAGGACATTCTCTATGGAGCTGAGCTCTATCACCTTGTTTTTATCACCAGCAGATGGCTATTAGTATACCACAAAGCAGCAATGCAGTTCAATCAAGAACAAAATTGGTTTCATTTCAATTCTGTCCTAGTGGTTTTTTAAAATTAGTTTCTTCCAGTGCAATAAAATTTCATTTCTCCACAGGGGGAAAATAAAAATCATTATTTTCACTATTAAAGCTTACAGTTAAAAAGTGAAAGGAAAAAATGGATTCTCCATCACATAAAAGCTTACTAATAATATATACAGTGGACTAAATATTCTGATTTTAATAATATTTTTCAAAGCCAAATCACAAGAAAAAAATGTGGATCTTTAAAATAAATACTGTCACAGAAATTTGTACAATAAAACTGTATGTTATTTTTTAAAGTAATAGGGGAAAAAACCACCCTGAATTTAAACATCAAAATTGTTCTTTAAATCCTTTAAAAGCATTCATTCTAGGAGCCTGGTGTCTAACTCCCACAGTGCTGGATATGCTCAAATGTCGTAGAGTACTTCTTTTGGAATTATTGTTAGAACTAGGTGAAAATAACAATAACAACAACAAACAAAACTGCAAACCAAGGCAAAAATGCACTAGGTTCATCATCTTACTAGTTACCTTGTGCCTTTGGCCAAATGTAAAATTCTTATCTAAAAAATTCCCTATTCACACTGTCTTTTCAAATATCCAATCTACCTCAAATGGTAGATTTTGTTGCTGTTTAGTTGCTAAGTCGTGTTTAGCTCTTGAGGATCCCATGGACTGTAGTCTGCTGGGCTCCTCTGTCCATGGGATTTCCCAGGCAAGAACACTGGAGTGGCATTTTCTTTTCCAGGGAATCTTCCCGACCCAGGAATTGAATTCACATCTCCTGCATTGTCAGGCAGATTCTTTACCATTGAGCTACCAGGGAAGTCCAATGGCAGATTTACCATTACCAAAAAAAGATTTATCATTACTTCACATATTAACACGTGTGCCCATGTACACAAACACAAGCTGGGCAGAATAACTGTATAGGCATGCTCAGAATATTTTATTTGAGAAAAATCTTGTCATATTACTTTTTGGACAGTAAAATAAGCTTTACATAACAAGCAAATTGTCCTGATTAGACTCCTGGCTTTATTTAATTTTATCTAAAAATTATATGCCATATTGAGTCAAAAATTACTCTCTTCAGGCAAGCTGAAATTTCTGATAACATGAGCTGACAAAATGGGGCAACTAAAATCCAGCAGCTAGACAAATGTCCTTGGCATGTGTCACCCACAGTGATGAGAGGAAATCAGATTTCAATGACAGTGGTTTTTCATTCATTCAGCAGGATATGTATCATATGCCAAATACTACATCAGATAAAAAAGATGTGAGAGAGGCAAATAACTCATCTTCTATGAAACCTTTATCACAGACAGATGTATGCAAGAATGGATCTGGGAGAACAACAGAGCATGGACAACGAGGAAAGATACACAGCCGGGGTATAAAGGGAAAAGCCGAATTTATCAAGTGAAGGAAGACAAAGCAGTTTCCTAGGGAGAAAAATATCTTAGATAAACGCAAGGAGGAATAAAAGACAGGAAAGTTAGTTAAAACTGAACAGTACAGCTGAAGCATGTATATGGTGGGCTTCTGATGGGGAGGCTGGAAATGAGGAAAAAGGGTCAGACTGTAAAGGGCCACGGTAAATTTTCTCCTGGATATACTGATGGTCCAGAGAGGGTTTTTTAAAACTTAACTTTATTAATTTATGTAATTTATATATATAATTATAACATGCAAAATGTGCAGTTCAATGAGTTTTACTAATATCTCACTTTTGTAAACTTTCATCTACCTCAAGTCTCAAGAGACTCTTACGTTATCATCTAGAAGTTTTACAGTTTTAAGCTTCTATACTCAGGTCTACTACCCATTTAAAGTTGGATTCTATGTAATTGGTGTCAGGTAAGAACTGAGAGTCATTATTTTTCTTCCTGAATATTTAGTTGTTTAACCCTATTTCTTGGAAAGACTATATATATATATTTTTTAAGACTATCCTTGGGGCTTCCCTGGTGGTCCAGTGGGTAAGGACACCGCCTTGCAGTACAGGGGGCGCCGGTTCGAGCCCTGGCCTGGGAAGATCCCACGTGCCGCGGAGCGGCTGGACCGATGCGTCCAATTACCGAGCCAGAGCTCTGGAGCGCATGCGCCCAGAGCTGGCGCTCTGCAACGACAGACGCCACCGTGATGGGAAGCCCACACGGGCCAAAGAACAAAGATGGATGAAAATAAATTAATGAAAGACCAATAGAAGTGGCCTGCCCGCCCCCGTCCCTCCCTAACCAACCCCCCTCAAAAATAAATAATAAAAAACATAAAAAAAAAAAAAGACTATCCTTTTCCCATTGAATTTACGTTGGCCCTTTGAAAAAAACTGACTATTCAAAAATGAGGCTATTTCTGGATTTCCTATTGGTGTATTAATATATCCATCTTTTATATGTCAATACTACACTGCCTCGGTTAATGTTATTTTTAAAGTTAAGTTTAGAATTCACATAGTATAACAATTCCAATGTTTCTTAAAGTTGTTTGGCTGCGATATTCTTGGTCTTTCACATTTGCATATAAATTTTTAACTCAGTCTGTCAATTTCTTCTTACTAAAATCATCTACCAGTTCTGTATTTTTCTTTTTTGGTAGATTTCTTAGAATTTTCTATGTACACATTATCTACAAATAATAACATCTTTATTTCTTCCTTTCCAATGGCTTTCAATTCTTTTTCATTTCTTACTGCACTGGCTAAGACTTTCAGTGTAAGTGTAGGAGTGATGTGAGTAGACATCCTTGCCTTATCTGAAACTTAGGGAGAAAGTATTCAGTCTTTCTTTATTCAGCACGATGCTAGCTGTAGACTGCATGGATGCCTTTTCTCAGGTTGAGGAAGCTCTCTTTTATTTCTAGTTTGCTTTATTTGTCATGAATGGATATTAACTTTTGTCAAACTTTTCCCCTGCATCCACTGATATGATCATATGGTTTTTCTTCCTTAGACTGTTAGCACGGGGACTGCATTACATCATTTTCAAATACTGAATCAACCTCACATTCCTGGAATAAAACCTACTTGGTCATAGTGCATCTTCTTTTTGCACATCAGTGGATTCAATTTGTTACTATTCTGTTGAGGATTTATTCGTGAGGGATACTGGTCTGTAGCTTAATTTTCCTGTACTATCTTTGTTTAATTTTTAATATCAAGATAATACTTCCCTCAGAGCTGGGAGTCATGAGGACACAAGCCCAGGGATGCCATGCCGGCGCTCTGCAACGACAGACGCCACCGTGATGGGAAGCCCACACGGGCCAAAGAACAAAGATGGATGAAAATAAATTAATGAAAGACCAATAGAAGTGGCCTGCCCGCCCCCGTCCCTCCCTAACCAACCCCCCTCAAAAATAAATAATAAAAAACATAAAAAAAAAAAAAGACTATCCTTTTCCCATTGAATTTACGTTGGCCCTTTGAAAAAAACTGACTATTCAAAAATGAGGCTATTTCTGGATTTCCTATTGGTGTATTAATATATCCATCTTTTATATGTCAATACTACACTGCCTCGGTTAATGTTATTTTTAAAGTTAAGTTTAGAATTCACATAGTATAACAATTCCAATGTTTCTTAAAGTTGTTTGGCTGCGATATTCTTGGTCTTTCACATTTGCATATAAATTTTTAACTCAGTCTGTCAATTTCTTCTTACTAAAATCATCTACCAGTTCTGTATTTTTCTTTTTTGGTAGATTTCTTAGAATTTTCTATGTACACATTATCTACAAATAATAACATCTTTATTTCTTCCTTTCCAATGGCTTTCAATTCTTTTTCATTTCTTACTGCACTGGCTAAGACTTTCAGTGTAAGTGTAGGAGTGATGTGAGTAGACATCCTTGCCTTATCTGAAACTTAGGGAGAAAGTATTCAGTCTTTCTTTATTCAGCACGATGCTAGCTGTAGACTGCATGGATGCCTTTTCTCAGGTTGAGGAAGCTCTCTTTTATTTCTAGTTTGCTTTATTTGTCATGAATGGATATTAACTTTTGTCAAACTTTTCCCCTGCATCCACTGATATGATCATATGGTTTTTCTTCCTTAGACTGTTAGCACGGGGACTGCATTACATCATTTTCAAATACTGAATCAACCTCACATTCCTGGAATAAAACCTACTTGGTCATAGTGCATCTTCTTTTTGCACATCAGTGGATTCAATTTGTTACTATTCTGTTGAGGATTTATTCGTGAGGGATACTGGTCTGTAGCTTAATTTTCCTGTACTATCTTTGTTTAATTTTTAATATCAAGATAATACTTCCCTCAGAGCTGGGAGTCATGAGGACACAAGCCCAGGGATGCCATGCCAGCAGACCCAAGAAGAGGGAAGGAATAGATCTTCTCTGAAGTCTCCAGGTGGAATGTGGTCCAGCCAATACCTGGATTTCACATTTATGGGTCCCAGAACTTTGAGAATAAAGTGCTGCTATTTTAAGCCACCAAAAAAAGATAATACTGCCCTCATGAAATTAGGTCTCTTCTATTTTCTGGAAAAAGACTGTGTAGAATTGGTGATATTTCTTTAAGTGGTAGGCTTCTTTCACTTAGTAAGATGTGTTTAAGATTTCTTGGTGTCTTCACAGGTTGCTAGCTCATTTCTTTTTTAGCACTGAATGACAGCACATCTTCTGGATATACAGACCATTTATATTTAATACAATTATCAACATGTCTGATATTGATACAGAGGTCCCTAGAGCTCCTTTTCTGACTAGCTTGTACCCAAATACTCTGCCCCACAGCTTTTGGCTTCTGTTCATCAGTAGTACCACGAGAGGCTTATATGTAGGGTAAAAAAAAGAAAAAAAAATTCTTCTAACTAAGAATGACCATATTTTCCTTACTTTGAAATTCCCCTTTCACAAACTTTTCTCAGCTTTTAGGGGAGCCAATTGGATTTACTACTTAAATATAAGCACACACAATGGCAATGAAATAGAGAATGTAGATGGTGCCAGAGGGCAACATTAGAATCATATACCTTCTTCACAGGATTCTGAGAAAGCCCAATTTATTACTCTAAGGATGACTGTGTAAAGAACAGTTAGGATTTCAAAATTTCACTAGGTATCAAATAATATTATATTGTAATTAGGGAGGAAAAAATTCAAATGCAATCTTAAATATCCCTCAAGATTAAAAGACAAAGGAATTAATACTGCCTTTAGAATCCTAGTGTAGAAGACAACAAATGGTTATAGCAAGGGATAAAGCAATATTTTCAATTTTCCCAAAGTCCATCCAAATACCAGAGCTAAAAAAAAAAAAAAAAAAAAAAAAAACCAAAGAAACACAAATGAAGATATGCTTGTTTCATTTCAGTTTTGCTGTGCTTAAGCTTTCCAAGAAAGAGAAAATAATGCCACCAAGGCTTTATTTCCACAGCACTGCAACTTAAACTGAATAGAATGACAACACGGTGCTGGCTCTATGCTGTGTTTATTTGCATCTGCTAAATTCCTTTATACTTCAGTAGTGAAATAAAAACTATATTAAAGTTTTATTATAATTTAAACATGGAGAATGACATGATGACCGCCGCGCAGCTTTGTCAAATCTTAACACTCTGCCACAGTTCCACCAGTTTTTAAAAGGAGTTCAGATACACGGCACTAAAGCCCCTTTGTCGCCTTCCCTGCTCTTATGATGTTTATCCTTCTCTAGAGGTGACCACTTTGATGAGTTCAGTAGTTGTCATTCTTCAGTGTTGCTTCTTAATTTACTACATGTAGATACTGTTGTTTTACATGTTTTTAAAACTTCACATAAATCACACATTATAGGGATCATTCTGCAGCGATCTTTGCTCAGTGTTGCTTCTGAGACACAAATAATTTGATGTTGAGTAACTCTGCACTGAAGTTTGGTGTACATTCAGTTTCCCTACAGTCAGGAAGCTTTCAGTGAAGATGGGACAAGAAGACATGTATGTAATAAGCACTTAAAAAAAAAAGATTTCATAATCACATTCTAACTTTTGGAGTTAGTTAAGTGTGTAGGTATAGTAGAACTACAGGTGCTCATGGAAGTGAACAATCAACGAAATGCACAACAAAGGATTGTAGCATCAGACCATCTTTAAACACTATGTAAGATCTGAGGAGACAGACACAATGGAGTACATTTCAAACAAATTTATTTTGAAGACAATGAAGTACTGAATGACATTCTCTTTTAATTTACACTTTACTTCTATTGGTGATATTTCTCTTTAGTCACTTGAAAAATGAAAATAATTTCTTTTAGTTATATTTCTAACAGCACACACTCAGTTATCGCTTAAATAAAAATTTTATAAATTATCAGTGCTCAACATAAGAGCTACATGATGTCATATACATTTTAACTGACAGAAATTAAATACAAATAAAAGTGCTCTTTAACTTCTTTAATGAAATGATATGCCAACTAATATTTATGTACACAGTAAACTCTAAGAACTACTTACCTTAGTATGTTATATTGCTTCAAATACACTGGGCGCAGAAAAAGTGGTTGTAGAAAGGATGAATACTGTTTGTTTCAGAATGAGTAAGACAGCCTCCCACCCTTTTTCTTTCTTACCTGCTTTGACTGAAAATGGCTTTTCCAATAGAAATACTGTTTGTTTCCAATGTGTTTTGGTACTTTGTGGGCCCGTAGAAAACACAACCTGCATTGGTAGAGTTCAAAAGTGTCTGATGAAGCACAAGAATTTTAATATCATGGTACATTAATTTACTACATCAAATATACGCTCCAACTGTTTACAAAACCAAAATGCTTATGATCAAACTTACCTTGGGGGGCAAAAACAAAATACAATGTATCTCATATAATTAGTTATTAGACAACTTGTCTTGTTGTGAGATACTTACCTTGTTGTGGCAATTCTTCTCAAAATGTATATCGAAGTAGCCAGCAATAGCCTGTTTTTTTAAAAAAAGGGATATAAATAATTATTAAACTAGTCACATAACAATTCATTACATGGTCTTTTAAGCTACAGCAAATAAAAAATCCTTTCAAAGGTCAGACAATTAAACTTATAGCAGGTCACTATTTTCCCTAGAAAAGATGTTATAAAGTAACAATAAACTAATATAACTTGGCTTTTCCCCACAGAAACAACATACTAAGGGTAACAAGGCTAATCAGATACTCAATATGTGCTAAATTAGAGAAATGACCGTGGTGGACCACTGAAAGGTGAGGATCTACACGGAGAGAGGCTGATCTGGCCCCCTGCCCATCCGGACTCTCCACCGAGATGCTGCCAGGCGGGGCAACCCTGCACACACCTGCAGCAGCATGAGAAACCCCAGGAGAGACCAGCAGAGTACGAATTCAATCCAGACTGCAGAAGCACAAAAGAATTTACATAATTTTGACGACAAGGCACTAAGTTTTGAAGGTTTGTTACACAGCTAACGTAAAGATTTTCATATACATTTTAATTTTGACAGAAATTAAATACAAATAAAAGTGCTCTTTAACTTCTTTAATGAAATGATATGCCAACTAATATTTATGTACACAGTAAACTCTAAGAACTACTTACCTTAGTATGTTATATTGCTTCAAATACACTGGGCGCAGAAAAAGTGGTTGTAGAAAGGATGAATACTGTTTGTTTCAGAATGAGTAAGACAGCCTCCCACCCTTTTTCTTTCTTACCTGCTTTGACTGAAAATGGCTTTTCCAATAGAAATACTGTTTGTTTCCAATGTGTTTTGGTACTTTGTGGGCCCGTAGAAAACACAACCTGCATTGGTAGAGTTCAAAAGTGTCTGATGAAGCACAAGAATTTTAATATCATGGTACATTAATTTACTACATCAAATATACGCTCCAACTGTTTACAAAACCAAAATGCTTATGATCAAACTTACCTTGGGGGGCAAAAACAAAATACAATGTATCTCATATAATTAGTTATTAGACAACTTGTCTTGTTGTGAGATACTTACCTTGTTGTGGCAATTCTTCTCAAAATGTATATCGAAGTAGCCAGCAATAGCCTGTTTTTTTAAAAAAAGGGATATAAATAATTATTAAACTAGTCACATAACAATTCATTACATGGTCTTTTAAGCTACAGCAAATAAAAAATCCTTTCAAAGGTCAGACAATTAAACTTATAGCAGGTCACTATTTTCCCTAGAAAAGATGTTATAAAGTAACAATAAACTAATATAACTTGGCTTTTCCCCACAGAAACAACATACTAAGGGTAACAAGGCTAATCAGATACTCAATATGTGCTAAATTAGAGAAATGACCGTGGTGGACCACTGAAAGGTGAGGATCTACACGGAGAGAGGCTGATCTGGCCCCCTGCCCATCCGGACTCTCCACCGAGATGCTGCCAGGCGGGGCAACCCTGCACACACCTGCAGCAGCATGAGAAACCCCAGGAGAGACCAGCAGAGTACGTAAATTCAATCCAGACTGCAGAAGCACAAAAGAATTTACATAATTTTGACGACAAGGCACTAAGTTTTGAAGGGGTTTGTTACACAGCAATAAATAAAATATACTCTTTTGTACAAAGCCAGCTCTTTCATTTCTTCTGACTATCCAATGATAAGCAAAGCAGCATGATTATTTTTATAAGCTAACTGAAATTTACAAATATTATGTATGTTCTCCTGAAGATAGAAACTATACTATTGGGCTTCCCTGGTGGTCCAGTGGGTAAAGACACCGCCTTGCAGTGCAAGGGGCGCCAGTTCGATCCCTGGCCTGGGAAGATCCCACGTGCTGCGGAGCGGCTGGACTGATGTGTCCAATTACTGAGCCGGAGCTCTGGAGCGCATGCGCCCAGAGCCCGTGCTCTGCAACAACTGAGGCCACCGCGATGGGAGGCCCACAAGAGCCAAGGTAAAAAGATGGATGAAAATAGACAAATGAAAGACCAATTGAAGTGGCCCGCCCGCCCCCTCCCTCCCAAACTGCCCCAAAAAAACTATACTATTAAAGTGAAATACATTGCTTTAGGTATATACTCAAAGAAGAAATTGGGCATAACTCTAAGGTTTACTGTAATCATACAAAAGGCCTCTAGAAGAATCGAACATGTTCAGTCAAATATATATTTTTCATTTCTTTTTGTTTAAAATTTAAATAATACTATTCCTTTTCCTTTCACTAACTGGACAGGCTTGACCCAATCCATTTTAAAACTGGCACTAAGCACAGTTTATAAAGTGCTAAAAATTAGAAATTTATGATTGAAAAATCACTATAAAGCTAATTTGTGCACTTTCCTGCTTTTGTTAAGAATGTAGAGTTTTATTGATCCATACAGTTAATGTGGACTGAGCCCAAACCAAATTCAATACTTAACCTTAAGGTTCATTGTACTTCAGATACCAAGAAAGAATCAAAATACTATTTACAATTTTGTCAAACAAAAAAAAAATGTATAAGTCTCAGACCCATTCTTAAACTGTGTGTGTACAGGAAAGAAAACAACACAGTACAACAAACTCTTAGAGAATGGAAATGAGATCTGAACTATTGTCTGCTGAGAGACTGTTGACAGAACTTATGTTTTGACTTTAACTGGACTGCCTGCCGGTTAATACCAAACATCAACATTGTCCAGATGATTGTAAGTCAGTAAAGAGTCCACAATATCCAGGATACAATCCAATACTCCTCAGCATACCAAGACCAGGAAAACGGAATCAACCATCAAGAGAAAAGACAGCCAACAGGCGTCAGTGCTGAGATGACCCAGATGCTGGCACTATCAGGCAGACTTAAGGCAGAAACTGTAACTACGCTGCTATGAGTTAATAGCAGTGACATAATAGAAATACACCAAGATAAATAAAAAGGTAGACATTCTTAGCAGAGAAATAGAAATTATAAAAGGAGAACAAATGGAAATTTTAGAAATAAAAAACCACAATGAACTAAACCAAAAACTTCCTAGGCAGAATTGTAGAATGGAGATGATATAGGAAAAAAAGTCAGTGAATCTGAGGTAATACCAATAGAAATAATCCAGTTTTAAAAAATAAGGAGGGGCTTCCCCTGGTGGTTCAGTGGATAAGGACACAGCCTTGCAGTGCAAGGGACGCCGGTTCAATCCCTGGCCTGGGAAGATCCCATGTGCCGCAGAGCAGCTGGACTGATGTGTCCAATCACCGAGCAGGAGCTCTGGAGTGCTTGCGCACAGAGCCGGTGCTCTGCGACAACAGAGGCCACCGCGACGGGAGGCCCACAGGAGCCAAAGAACAAAGACGGATGAAAACAGAGAAACAAAAGACCAATAGAAGTGGCCCACCTGCTTCACTCCCTCCGCACCCCCCCAATAAATAAATAAATAAATAAATCTTTAAAAAAAAAAAAAAAATCTCTGGAGCATGGAACCTGGGAGTCTTTTAAAAAAATAATAATAATAATAAGGGGAAAAGATTGAAATAAAATGCCCAAAGACTCAGGGACTTCTGGACCCACTGGACATCCAGAGTGAAAAGAAAAAGATGCTGTAACAGAAAACAAAAACAGTAGAACAGAAATGATAAATAGTTGGGTATCTATGAAACACTACGTTCTCTATCTGAATTCCTTTGATACCTATGATTATTTAAGGCAAAATGATAACATCATCTGGTGGGGTTTTCAACACACGCACACATACGCACAAAAATCAGTGCAGGGGCTGCAGGCGCAGGAGGGAGTAAGAATGAAATCCAACCAATATTGTAATGTCTACAAAATCTGCAAATAAAGAAGGTTCTGTAAGCATTATACAAAGAGAAGAAACTTGATATAAAAAAATTTTAAACTTTAGTATCAAAACTAAAAGATGAACAACAGACCTGAGAATCTCTGAAATATATATATAAAGGTCACTGTCCTCATAAGACTGCTTAATAAGAAAGCAATACATCAGAAGAAACTAACAAAAGTCAAAGGTAGACATTCTTAGCAGAGAAATAGAAATTATAAAAGGAGAACAAATGGAAATTTTAGAAATAAAAAACCACAATGAACTAAACCAAAAACTTCCTAGGCAGAATTGTAGAATGGAGATGATATAGGAAAAAAAGTCAGTGAATCTGAGGTAATACCAATAGAAATAATCCAGTTTTAAAAAATAAGGAGGGGCTTCCCCTGGTGGTTCAGTGGATAAGGACACAGCCTTGCAGTGCAAGGGACGCCGGTTCAATCCCTGGCCTGGGAAGATCCCATGTGCCGCAGAGCAGCTGGACTGATGTGTCCAATCACCGAGCAGGAGCTCTGGAGTGCTTGCGCACAGAGCCGGTGCTCTGCAACAACAGAGGCCACCGCGACGGGAGGCCCACAGGAGCCAAAGAACAAAGACGGATGAAAACAGAGAAACAAAAGACCAATAGAAGTGGCCAGCCCGCTCCCCTCCCTCCCCAACTCGACCCCCACCCAAAATAAATAAATAAATAAATAAATAAATCTTTAAAAAAAAAAAAAAAATCTCTGGAGCATGGAACCTGGGAGTCTTTTAAAAAAATAATAATAATAATAAGGGGAAAAGATTGAAATAAAATGCCCAAAGACTCAGGGACTTCTGGACCCACTGGACATCCAGAGTGAAAAGAAAAAGATGCTGTAACAGAAAACAAAAACAGTAGAACAGAAATGATAAATAGTTGGGTATCTATGAAACACTACGTTCTCTATCTGAATTCCTTTGATACCTATGATTATTTAAGGCAAAATGATAACATCATCTGGTGGGGTTTTCAACACACGCACACATACGCACAAAAATCAGTGCAGGGGCTGCAGGCGCAGGAGGGAGTAAGAATGAAATCCAACCAATATTGTAATGTCTACAAAATCTGCAAATAAAGAAGGTTCTGTAAGCATTATACAAAGAGAAGAAACTTGATATAAAAAAATTTTAAACTTTAGTATCAAAACTAAAAGATGAACAACAGACCTGAGAATCTCTGAAATATATATATAAAGGTCACTGTCCTCTGTGTATTAAGCTACTGCAAATTAATAAGAAAGCAATACATCAGAAGAAACTAACAAAAGTCAAAGAGATTTACAAAAGGAAAACAAATGACTAATAGACATGTTAAAAAAAAATGGTTTCACCTACTTAGAAAAAATAAGCAAAAGACAACTGGATATGACTTTCTTTGATCATGTTGGGGAAAGGATTTTTAAAAGGACAATATCTACAATTAGTGGAGAAAGGCCTATTCATGCTGGGAAAATAAATGGAATGAACTCTTCTAGGGGATATAAGTAATACATATTAAAAAGAAGTCAGTCGCAAAATGGTACACATGATATGATTCAAATTATATACAGACATTACGAGTCAGAACAGGAATTATCCTTGCAGTAACGGTAGAAACTGGAAGGCACAGTGGGCTCCTGGCTTGCTGGCAATACTGTTTCTTTTCTTTTTTTTTTTTTTTAAGATTTATTTATTTATTTATTTTTGGAGGAGTGGGGAGGGAGGGGAGCAGGCAGGCTACTTCTATTGGTCTTTCATTTGTCTATTTTCATCCATCTTTGTTCTTTGGCTCCTGTGGGCTTCCCATCGCGGTGGCGTCTGTCGTTGCAGAGCACCGGCTCTGGGCGCATGCGCTCCAGAGCTCCGGCTCGGTGATTGGATACATCGGTCCAGCCGCTCCGCGGCACGTGGGATCTTCCCAGGCCAGGGATTGAACCGGCGCCCCTTGCACTGCAAGGCGGTGTCCTTACCCACTGGACCACCAGGGAAGCCCCGTAATACTGTTTCTTAAGTTGAGTGCTGGGTATACATACACGAGGGGTAATCACTTTGCATAATTTTATCAAACTACACTTATGACTTGTGTACTGTTCTGTTTTCATGCACTCAGTTAAGGTTTAATACAATGCAATAATGTTTGATCCAGTAAGTAACAACTTCCAAACATTATTCTAAGGAAATTATTATGTATGCTTGTTAATTATGTCAATTTTAGCCCAAATTTTCAACAGGCAATCAGTTAATAAATCATAAAATCTACAAATAATAGAATATTATTTGGCCATCAAAAGTAATCCTATAGATAAAATATTTACTGACTTGGAAAAGAGCTGTGGTATACTATTAAGTGAAAAGAACAACATGTATTAATTTGGGGCACCTATTCTGTGTTACATAAATGTGAATATATAACTTGGAAATGTGAATATATAACTTTGAAAGATTTGATCAAGCTACTGAAAGTAAATGATAAATTCACAAATATGAACTGTGATAATAAGTTATTTCTAATAGTACTTGAGTTAAAATAATCCATAGCATTGCATGGAGAGGCATTCAATTCAGCTGTTACCTTTGATCATTTCCCTTAATGACTCTCAAAAAAAAAATCACTGCTCTCTGTACCCCAAAGGCTAGGGCAGTGTCTGATATGTAACAGAAACTAAACTAATTCAAAGAAAAAAAATGACAGGTTTTCCCCAACTAGTAGTTCTAGAAAAACAACATTTTCCAATGAGGAAATTAGCAAAAGTGAACTGAGAACAAACAGCAAGTAGCAGATAAAAAGATGTAAATGGAAGAGCAGTAGTAATAAAAACTACTGAAACTCTCTCTTTATGTATATATATGCTTTATTATAAAAGCACAGAAAAATTTTATATGGATTGGCTTGTATTGTTTAATTTTTATTGGCATATAGTTGCTTTACAATGCTGTTTTAGTTTCTGCTATACAGCAAACTCCCATCAGTTATATGTGTATATATATATCCCCTCTTTTTGGATTTCCTTCTCTCTGAGGTCTCCACAGAGCACTGAGTACAGTTCCTTCTGCCATATAGTAGGTTCTCAGTAGCTAGCCATCTTATACATAGCAGTGTATACGTGGGGATGGGCTTCCCTGGTGGCTCAGTGGTAAAGTGTAGGGCTGCCAGTGCAGGAGATGAGGTTCCACCCGTGGGTTCGGATGATCCCCTGGAGTAAGAAATGCCAATTCACTCCAGTATTCTTGCCTAGGTAACTCCATGGACAGAGGAAACTGGAGGGCTGCAGTCCATGGGGGTTGCAAAGACACAAATGAGCAACCAAGCTCGCATGCAGTGTATATATGAAATCATTAAGACTTTTAAAGATTTTAGTTAAGTGGGTTCTAGAGGGAGAGGGTTACTTTATAATTATTCTTTAATTTATACATATGTATAACATACTCTTACGGTACCAGAAAAGAAAGTGAGAGAAAAGATTTTTTAGTAAGCTAATAAAACCTTTTGTGGAAACAACAAATTTGGGCTGAACAGCAGCTCTTATAACATTATCAGAAAGTAAAACCTGAGTCTGAAATATATAAAATACATAGAATAAAATGTCATATTTACCTGGTTAAAAAAAAACAGGATGATAATATTAAAAAACAGAACATTACAGAATTATAGAGTAAAGGTATTAATGAAGAGGAAAGGCTGATACACAAGTTTACAACAAAGTTAAAAAATAAAAAGATTTGAGAATATAAAGATATTTTAAAGAAAAAATTAATGACTCTCACTGCTCGCTGTACCCCAAAGGCTAGGGCAGTGTCTGATATGTAACAGAAACTAAACTAATTCAAAGAAAAAAAATGACAGGTTTTCCCCAACTAGTAGTTCTAGAAAAACAACATTTTCCAATGAGGAAATTAGCAAAAGTGAACTGAGAACAAACAGCAAGTAGCAGATAAAAAGATGTAAATGGAAGAGCAGTAGTAAAAAAAACTACTGAAACTCTCTCTTTATGTATATATATGCTTTATTATAAAAGCACAGAAAAATTTTATATGGATTGGCTTGTATTGTTTAATTTTTATTGGCATATAGTTGCTTTACAATGCTGTTTTAGTTTCTGCTATACAGCAAACTCCCATCAGTTATATGTGTATATATATATCCCCTCTTTTTGGATTTCCTTCTCTCTGAGGTCTCCACAGAGCACTGAGTACAGTTCCTTCTGCCATATAGTAGGTTCTCAGTAGCTAGCCATCTTATACATAGCAGTGTATACGTGGGGATGGGCTTCCCTGGTGGCTCAGTGGTAAAGTGTAGGGCTGCCAGTGCAGGAGATGAGGTTCCACCCGTGGGTTGGGATGATCCCCTGGAGTAAGAAATGCCAATTCACTCCAGTATTCTTGCCTAGGTAACTCCATGGACAGAGGAAACTGGAGGGCTGCAGTCCATGGGGGTTGCAAAGACACAAATGAGCAACCAAGCTCGCATGCAGTGTATATATGAAATCATTAAGACTTTTAAAGATTTTAGTTAAGTGGGTTCTAGAGGGAGAGGGTTACTTTATAATTATTCTTTAATTTATACATATGTATAACATACTCTTACGGTACCAGAAAAGAAAGTGAGAAAAAAAATTTTTTAGTAAGCTAATAAAACCTTTTGTGGAAACAACAAATTTGGGCTGAACAGCAGCTCTTATAACATTATCAGAAAGTAAAACCTGAGTCTGAAATATATAAAATACATAGAATAAAATGTCATATTTACCTGGTTAAAAAAAAACAGGATGATAATATTAAAAAACAGAACATTACAGAATTATAGAGTAAAGGTATTAATGAAGAGGAAAGGCTGATACACAAGTTTACAACAAAGTTAAAAAATAAAAAGATTTGAGAATATAAAGATATTTTAAAACTGTCCTCCAATCCCTAAATATAACTATCTATGAAATTTACTGATCAAAGAAGAAATTAACCCTCCCTCAGAAACTCAAAAATACTGTGAAATAAATACTGGGTAATTTAGGATAACCAAAAAACCCCACAAAAACCACATAGTTTATAAACCTGAAGACAAATAAATAAAATAAGAAAAGTAAAACATTTATCTATATTATAGTTCCCTGTGAAATCATAGGACCTCCAACTCTTCATGCAGATTCACCTACCTAATAATGTTTCCTTTAGGGGAGTGTTAAAATCAGTTCCACAGCAAACATTAAGCAGAAGCATGAGGAGAAGTCAAAAAGATATTTACCTGGGATTTAAAATCACATGTCCATAATGTACTCATCAGAGAGCTAAACAATATTTACCCTCAAACACAAGCAAGGTCTAGAATGCCACTTCAGGGAAAGAGGTCCTTCTATTTTTAAAATATATAAGTGATCCTTGATAATTAAAACAGAGATGAGGAAAAAAGGAAAAAACCTTGAATGCAAAATAGTCATATAAACTAGTTGAACTATGATCAGTGCAAGGCCATTATAAACAATCAAACTATGTCATCTTATTTGGGGGCAAAACTATTTATTTCACTGCAGAATATAAACATGCAACTATTTTTCAATTATAGTTTCACTGCCTTGCTATCACCACTTTGACACGCTATCTCAAGGTGTTTTAAATGTTAATTTCAATGAACTCTCTCTCTCTCTCTCTCTGGAAGTCATTCAAATACAAGAATAAACAACCACCACAGCAAACTGAAAATGATGACAAACACAGGCAATGGCAATAAATAACTGGAGTACAACTTGACATGTACTTGAAAAAGATCAGATAGATCTGAAGACCTGACCACAGAATAAATTTCCCTTTTGTTCCATATATATCTCTAGTCAGGGATAAAGAGAATGATAAGGAGAGAAATAAGCATTGACATCAAGTATCTATAGGAGCTAGGTTAATCTGAAAAGGCAAGGTCACAATGAAATAAAATTTTACTGACTTATACCACAGTCAGAAAAATTTTAGTTATGAAGTCACTCAGACTGAGAGAAAGAAGCAATAGTAATTAAGAACAACAGTGATGACGACAGAACAGAATGAAAGGAAAATAAACGCAAATGGTAAATTTCCAGGATAGTTTGATCATGCCTGTAATTTGGTGAGATTCTTCCATAATTACTTGGAAGTACACAGGAACATAATACAGATATGTAGCTTTATTGTGCATCTGAAATATTCCTAAGTATTAGAACAGAGTTTCAGAATGAGCTGTTTGTTTCTGCTTTGTGGATTTCACAAAACTGAAAAACAATGACTCAGAATGTGTAAACTGAATCATCTGAAAAATCTGTTTTAAGTCAGATTTTGTTTTTTCCATCCCATACATACAAAGATGCAGTTCATTTTATACATGCTCATTTGAAGAATGACAATTTTTTTTTAGTCATTGCCTTCTCATGTATTTTGGTGTGATGAGTATTCTTTTAAAGAGGACATATCATGTGTGTATGTGGCAGGATGGCAACCAATGAAGTAAAATCAGACTAGACCTTATGAGGAAGAAGGAAATTAAAAATTATCATTATCACTATCACCTGCAGGGAGTAATTTATCATTTCTGTTCTTCATTGGTATCATGTTCCAGCAGCGTGTGGTTACAGCAGATACAATTAGGCAGCTGGCCACAGAAGTAGAAGGATAATGTGCTTTTGATGGAGTTTATCCAAGCATGGAGATAGAGTGCTTGTAATCCATGCAGCAGAATCACTATAACAAAAATACAATTCATTTTTTGTTGGAGTATTTCTTTCAAAATCTTAACATGGAATTCAAAAGCTAACTGATGATGAATCTGAAGTAAAGAAAGAGTAAGAAGATACTGTATAAAAAAACGATTATACATTTTAAGCTTACAACACTGGCTATAAAGCAACCGGATGAAAACACAAATACAGGCCACACAAAGCTGCTGCATAAAGAACAGGAGCTCCGCTGGTGAGAGCTGGTATTCTACAATTTGATTATACCACAGAAAAAATTTTAGTTATGAAAGGAGAGAAATAAGCATTGACATCAAGTATCTATAGGAGCTAGGTTAATCTGAAAAGGCAAGGTCACAATGAAATAAAATTTTACTGACTTATACCACAGTCAGAAAAATTTTAGTTATGAAGTCACTCAGACTGAGAGAAAGAAGCAATAGTAATTAAGAACAACAGTGATGACGACAGAACAGAATGAAAGGAAAATAAACGCAAATGGTAAATTTCCAGGATAGTTTGATCATGCCTGTAATTTGGTGAGATTCTTCCATAATTACTTGGAAGTACACAGGAACATAATACAGATATGTAGCTTTATTGTGCATCTGAAATATTCCTAAGTATTAGAACAGAGTTTCAGAATGAGCTGTTTGTTTCTGCTTTGTGGATTTCACAAAACTGAAAAACAATGACTCAGAATGTGTAAACTGAATCATCTGAAAAATATGTTTTAAGTCAGATTTTGTTTTTTCCATCCCATACATACAAAGATGCAGTTCATTTTATACATGCTCATTTGAAGAATGACAATTTTTTTTTAGTCATTGCCTTCTCATGTATTTTGGTGTGATGAGTATTCTTTTAAAGAGGACATATCATGTGTGTATGTGGCAGGATGGCAACCAATGAAGTAAAATCAGACTAGACCTTATGAGGAAGAAGGAAATTAAAAATTATCATTATCACTATCACCTGCAGGGAGTAATTTATCATTTCTGTTCTTCATTGGTATCATGTTCCAGCAGCGTGTGGTTACAGCAGATACAATTAGGCAGCTGGCCACAGAAGTAGAAGGATAATGTGCTTTTGATGGAGTTTATCCAAGCATGGAGATAGAGTGCTTGTAATCCATGCAGCAGAATCACTATAACAAAAATACAATTCATTTTTTGTTGGAGTATTTCTTTCAAAATCTTAACATGGAATTCAAAAGCTAACTGATGATGAATCTGAAGTAAAGAAAGAGTAAGAAGATACTGTATAAAAAAAACGATTATACATTTTAAGCTTACAACACTGGCTATAAAGCAACCGGATGAAAACACAAATACAGGCCACACAAAGCTGCTGCATAAAGAACAGGAGCTCCGCTGGTGAGAGCTGGTATTTAAACTAAGAAGACATAATCAACAAAATGAAAATTACATATTATGTTATTCTCCTAACGTTAACTATAGCTTAAATTGTAGACTCTTCCCTCTTCAATTAATCTTGTTTTCTCCCAAGAGGAAATTTGCATCTTTTCTTTCTTTCATGATTCCTCTAGGGAACAATACACATTAAGTGCCATATACTTCTCAAGGGATAGTGCCAAACCGAATACTATTTAGAAACAGATCAAGCAATATGGAAAGCATCAAAACAGACAATAGGTCTAAGAATAGTTTTTAAAGGTGCTTTTACTAAAAAATGTAACATAAATCATTTTTGATCTATTAACATAGTCCCAAAGTATAAATGAAATTCCTTTAAAATTTACTTAGATTGCACCCTTATAGTTTCAAAATTACCTATAAAAGAAGTATTACAGAGCAGAAGGGATCATTTCTTCAGAGATTAAAACAAAAATAATTCTGACATTTCATAAACTGATACCTTACATGGCATTACTCTTCCTGCATTTCTTCCTAGCTAGAAACACAAGATATTGTTTTACATATTCAGTATCTATCTATATTTACCGACATTTTCACTTAAAGAACCTTTTAAAGTATAATGAACATGCAGAAAAATACACAAAAGCATACATTATAGTGAATTTTCAGACAGAATACAGCTTGTGAAATCCACGCTCAGATCAAGAACTAGAACAACCCAGCATCCTAGTAATTTCCCTATGCACCTGGCCAATCCTAGGCACCCTTACAAGGAAACTACTATCCTGATTTCCCCCCAGCTTTATTGAGATGTAACAAACACACACTAGTGTATGATGTGGAGAAGGAAATGGCAGCTCACTCCAGTATTCTTGCCTGGAGAACCCCTTGGACAGAGGAGGACTCTGGCAGGCTACAGTCCATGGGGTCTCAAGAGTTGGACATGACTTAGCAACTAAACCATTAATGCACAATAGATGTGCCGTGTGTTGATTTGATACACTTACATACTGCAAAATAACTAGCACCATAGCATTAAGTAAACTTCCACCATGTGACATGATTATCATTTCTTTTTTTGGCAGTGAGAACATGTAAAATCTTCTTTTAGTAACCTTCAACTATACAACCTAGTATTAACAACTACGGTATACTCAACATGATGTACAATGGATCTCCTGAACTTACTCAACTTGTAACTAGAAGTTTGTACTCCAGCATTTCCCCATTTCTTCCATTTCCCTACCCTCTGGTAGCCACGATTCTGTTCTCTGAGTCTGGCCTTTCTTATTTAGGTTTTGCAACCTGACATCCCTCTGTGAGTCATACTGGATAACTCCTTCTGACATAAAATCTAGTTCAAGCAATATGGAAAGCATCAAAACAGACAATAGGTCTAAGAATAGTTTTTAAAGGTGCTTTTACTAAAAAATGTAACATAAATCATTTTTGATCTATTAACATAGTCCCAAAGTATAAATGAAATTCCTTTAAAATTTACTTAGATTGCACCCTTATAGTTTCAAAATTACCTATAAAAGAAGTATTACAGAGCAGAAGGGATCATTTCTTCAGAGATTAAAACAAAAATAATTCTGACATTTCATAAACTGATACCTTACATGGCATTACTCTTCCTGCATTTCTTCCTAGCTAGAAACACAAGATATTGTTTTACATATTCAGTATCTATCTATATTTACCGACATTTTCACTTAAAGAACCTTTTAAAGTATAATGAACATGCAGAAAAATACACAAAAGCATACATTATAGTGAATTTTCAGACAGAATACAGCTTGTGAAATCCACGCTCAGATCAAGAACTAGAACAACCCAGCATCCTAGTAATTTCCCTATGCACCTGGCCAATCCTAGGCACCCTTACAAGGAAACTACTATCCTGATTTCCCCCCAGCTTTATTGAGATGTAACAAACACACACTAGTGTATGATGTGTGGAGAAGGAAATGGCAGCTCACTCCAGTATTCTTGCCTGGAGAACCCCTTGGACAGAGGAGGACTCTGGCAGGCTACAGTCCATGGGGTCTCAAGAGTTGGACATGACTTAGCAACTAAACCATTAATGCACAATAGATGTGCCGTGTGTTGATTTGATACACTTACATACTGCAAAATAACTAGCACCATAGCATTAAGTAAACTTCCACCATGTGACATGATTATCATTTCTTTTTTTGGCAGTGAGAACATGTAAAATCTTCTTTTAGTAACCTTCAACTATACAACCTAGTATTAACAACTACGGTATACTCAACATGATGTACAATGGATCTCCTGAACTTACTCAACTTGTAACTAGAAGTTTGTACTCCAGCATTTCCCCATTTCTTCCATTTCCCTACCCTCTGGTAGCCACGATTCTGTTCTCTGAGTCTGGCCTTTCTTATTTAGGTTTTGCAACCTGACATCCCTCTGTGAGTCATACTGGATAACTCCTTCTGACATAAAATCTAGTTCAATAATTCTCTCTACTCTAGTGATTTAATAATAGTTAACACTGAACTCATCTTTAGTTCAGTTTTAGAATATCTGTTCAGTTCTTTTTCCAATCTGTTACAGTATTTCTTAAATGTTTCCAACTCTTTGTTTGAAATTCACAACTTTTGTTCTCGAACTTATTAAGCATAGCTATTTAAGTTCATATCTTATACACACACACACACACACACACACACTATCTGCAGCACCTGGAGCTGTATTTTTTTATATATATTTGTTTACTTGTCTGCACAGGGTATCCGCTGTGGCCTGCGGGATCTCTGCTGTGGTATGTGTGATTGTTAGCTGTGGCATGTGGGATCCCAGCGCCCTGACCAGGGATTGAATCTGGGGCTGCTGCAATGGGTGTGCAGGGTCTCAGCCACTGGACCACCACAGAAGTCCTTGGAGTTCTGTTTTTACTGCCCATTTTAGCTGGTTCCTAATATGTTGTCTTGTGTTCTTATGTGACTGATAACCTTTGAGTATATTCTGAACATTTTATCTGAAAAACTATACAAATAATTTCAGACCTATAAAAATACTCTTCCGGTAAGTATCTTTTTTCCTGCAAGGAACTTGAGGGTGCTGGCAAAAACCAAGGTCATCTTAATCTGATAATGGGGTCTGAGAATTTCCAGGGCCATCCAGATGATATGAAGCTGGGCTGCAGCCCATGCAAGGGTTCATTTACTTCTCTTTTATCCTATCCTTGGGTGCAGTCTTTTTGGATTCCAATGCAAGGCACTGGGGAATTTTTAAAAGGCTCCATTTCTGCATTTCTACTCATGTGAAGCTATTAAAAGGGCTACACAAGTTTGTTAGCTACTTCCTCTGAACTAATAAATGCCTACAGGGCAAAAGCAGTCCCAAATGCCGGTCCTGTTTCTTTGGATTTCCTTCTTTTCTGAGTCTTGGCTTGGTAATGCTTTACTGATAGTATTTAGCTGGTTGTTTTTTTTTTTTTCTCACCTTATGTTGTTGGTCTCAGTAAAAGGGTTACCCCATTTTACACAGTCCACTCTTACAGGAGGTAGGTTCGTCACTGGACTGTTTTTTTTTCTCCCCTATCTAAGGTCCCTCAGCCTCTAAATTAGTTAACACTGAACTCATCTTTAGTTCAGTTTTAGAATATCTGTTCAGTTCTTTTTCCAATCTGTTACAGTATTTCTTAAATGTTTCCAACTCTTTGTTTGAAATTCACAACTTTTGTTCTCGAACTTATTAAGCATAGCTATTTAAGTTCATATCTTATACACACACACACACACACTATCTGCAGCACCTGGAGCTGTATTTTTTTATATATATTTGTTTACTTGTCTGCACAGGGTATCCGCTGTGGCCTGCGGGATCTCTGCTGTGGTATGTGTGATTGTTAGCTGTGGCATGTGGGATCCCAGCGCCCTGACCAGGGATTGAATCTGGGGCTGCTGCAATGGGTGTGCAGGGTCTCAGCCACTGGACCACCACAGAAGTCCTTGGAGTTCTGTTTTTACTGCCCATTTTAGCTGGTTCCTAATATGTTGTCTTGTGTTCTTATGTGACTGATAACCTTTGAGTATATTCTGAACATTTTATCTGAAAAACTATACAAATAATTTCAGACCTATAAAAATACTCTTCCGGTAAGTATCTTTTTTCCTGCAAGGAACTTGAGGGTGCTGGCAAAAACCAAGGTCATCTTAATCTGATAATGGGGTCTGAGAATTTCCAGGGCCATCCAGATGATATGAAGCTGGGCTGCAGCCCATGCAAGGGTTCATTTACTTCTCTTTTATCCTATCCTTGGGTGCAGTCTTTTTGGATTCCAATGCAAGGCACTGGGGAATTTTTAAAAGGCTCCATTTCTGCATTTCTACTCATGTGAAGCTATTAAAAGGGCTACACAAGTTTGTTAGCTACTTCCTCTGAACTAATAAATGCCTACAGGGCAAAAGCAGTCCCAAATGCCGGTCCTGTTTCTTTGGATTTCCTTCTTTTCTGAGTCTTGGCTTGGTAATGCTTTACTGATAGTATTTAGCTGGTTGTTTTTTTTTTTTTCTCACCTTATGTTGTTGGTCTCAGTAAAAGGGTTACCCCATTTTACACAGTCCACTCTTACAGGAGGTAGGTTCGTCACTGGACTGTTTTTTTTTCTCCCCTATCTAAGGTCCCTCAGCCTCTAAATTAGTTTCTTCTTACTTGTTTTGTCTCAGTTTAAATGTCACTTTCCCTGGGAAGCCTTCCCTAAGCCTGCAGAGATCATAATAAACCCATCCCTCAAGTGATCATTGAGGAAATCAAAGGAGAAATAAAAAAATTCCTAGAAGAAAACGACAATGAACACACGACAGTGCAAAACCTATGGGATACTGCAAAAGCAGTCCTAAAAGGGAAGTTTATAGCAATTCAATCCCACCTCAAGAAACTAGGAAAATCTCAAACAGACGACCTAACCTTACATTTAAAACAACTGGAGAAAGAAGAACAAAAACACCCCAAAGCCAGCAGAAGAAGGGAAATCATAAAGATCAGAGCAGAAATAAATGAAAAAGAAACAATAGTAAAGATAAATAAAACCAAAAGCTGGTTCTTCGAAAACGCAAGTAAAATTGACATACCACTGGCCAGACTCATCAAGCAAAAGAGAGAAGAACCAGATCACCAAAATCAAAAATGAAAAAGGAGCGATTACAACAGATAACGCAGAAATCCAAAGGATTCTAAGGGACTATTATGAGCAGCTCCATGGCAACAAACTGGACAACCTGGAAGAAATGGACAGTTTCTTGGGGAAGATTAATCTCCCAAGACTGAACCAGGAAGAAACAGAAACTTTGAACAAGCCAATCACAAGCTCAGAAATTGACCTTGTGATCAAAAATCTACCCAAAAATAAAAGCCCAGGGCCAGATGGTTTCACAAGTGAATTCCACCAAACATTTAAAGAAGAGCTAATGCCTGTCCTTCTAAAACTCTTCCAAACAATTGCACAGGAAGGAACACTTCCAAACACGTTCTACGAGGCCGCCATCACCCTGATACCAAAGCCAGGCAAAGACAACACAAAAAAGAAAATTATAGGCCAATTTCACTGATGAATCTAGACGCCAAAATCCTCAAAAAATCCTAGCAAACAGATTTCAACAACACATCAAAAAGCTCATTCATCACGATCAAGTTGGGTTCATTCCAGGCATGCAAGGATTCTTCAATATCCGCAAATCAATCAATGTGATACACCATATCAACAAACTGAGAGACAAAAATCACATGATAATCTCAATAGATGTAGAAAAAGGCTTTGACAAAGTACAGCCTTTAAATTTAATCATACCTGGGAGAAGAGATCATAATAAACCCATCCCTCAAGTGATCATTGAGGAAATCAAAGGAGAAATAAAAAAATTCCTAGAAGAAAACGACAATGAACACACGACAGTGCAAAACCTATGGGATACTGCAAAAGCAGTCCTAAAAGGGAAGTTTATAGCAATTCAATCCCACCTCAAGAAACTAGGAAAATCTCAAACAGACGACCTAACCTTACATTTAAAACAACTGGAGAAAGAAGAACAAAAACACCCCAAAGCCAGCAGAAGAAGGGAAATCATAAAGATCAGAGCAGAAATAAATGAAAAAGAAACAATAGTAAAGATAAATAAAACCAAAAGCTGGTTCTTCGAAAACGCAAGTAAAATTGACATACCACTGGCCAGACTCATCAAGCAAAAGAGAGAAGAACCAGATCACCAAAATCAAAAATGAAAAAGGAGCGATTACAACAGATAACGCAGAAATCCAAAGGATTCTAAGGGACTATTATGAGCAGCTCCATGGCAACAAACTGGACAACCTGGAAGAAATGGACAGTTTCTTGGGGAAGATTAATCTCCCAAGACTGAACCAGGAAGAAACAGAAACTTTGAACAAGCCAATCACAAGCTCAGAAATTGACCTTGTGATCAAAAATCTACCCAAAAATAAAAGCCCAGGGCCAGATGGTTTCACAAGTGAATTCCACCAAACATTTAAAGAAGAGCTAATGCCTGTCCTTCTAAAACTCTTCCAAACAATTGCACAGGAAGGAACACTTCCAAACACGTTCTACGAGGCCGCCATCACCCTGATACCAAAGCCAGGCAAAGACAACACAAAAAAGAAAATTATAGGCCAATTTCACTGATGAATCTAGACGCCAAAATCCTCAAAAAATCCTAGCAAACAGATTTCAACAACACATCAAAAAGCTCATTCATCACGATCAAGTTGGGTTCATTCCAGGCATGCAAGGATTCTTCAATATCCGCAAATCAATCAATGTGATACACCATATCAACAAACTGAGAGACAAAAATCACATGATCATCTCAATAGATGCAGAAAAAGCCTTTGACAAAGTACAGCATCCATTTATGATAAAAACTCTTCAAAAAATGGGCATAGAAGGAACTTATCTTAACATGGTGAAAGCCATCTATGAGAAGCCCACAGCAAACATTATCCTCAATGGTGAAAAACTGAAAGCATTCCCTCTAAGATCAGAAACAAGACAAGGGTGTCCACTTTCACCACTCTTATTCCACATAGTCCTGGAAGTTCTAGCAACAGCAATAAGAAAAGACAAAGAAATCAAAGGAATCCAGATTGGAAAGGAAGAAGTCAAACTCTATTTGCAGATGACATGATATTATACATAGAAAATCCCAAAGACACTATTACAAAACTACTAGAGCTAATCAGCAAATTCAGCAAAGTCGCAGGATACAAAATCAATATACAGAAATCACTGGCATTCCTATACACCAACAATGAAAAATCAAAAAACGAAATCAAAGAGGCAATCCCCTTCACCATCGTAACCAAAAGAATCAAATATCTAGGAATAAACCTACCCAAAGAAAACAAAAGAACTGTACATAGAAAATTACAAGACACTCGTGAGAGACATTAAAGAAGACTTAAACAGGTGGAGAAATATTCCATGTTCCTGGGTCGGAAGAATCAATATTGTGAAAATGACCATACTACCGAATGTCATCTATAGATTCAATGCAATCCCTATCAAACTACCAATGACATTCTTCACAGAACTAGACCAAAGAATCACACAGTTCATATGGAAACACAAAAGACCTCGAATAGCCAAAGCAATCCTGAGGAAGAAGAATGGAGCTGGAGGGATCAGCCTCCCCAACTTCAGACTCTGCTACAAAGCAACAGGCCTCAAGACAGTATAAAAACAGAAATATCGACCAATGGAACAAGATCGAGAACCCAGAGATAAACCCATGCACCTATGGGTACCTTATTTTTGACAAAGGAGGCGAAACTATAAAATGGGACAAAGACAGCCTCTTCAACAAATGGTGCTGGGAAAATTGGACAGCTACATGCAAAAAAATGAAGTTGGAACATACCCTGACACCATGCACAAAGATCAACTCAAAATGGATTAAAGACTTAAATGTAAGGTCAGAAACCATCAAACTCTTAGAGGAAAATATAGGCAAAACCCTCAAGGACATAAATCAAAGCAAGATCTTCTCTGACCCACCTACTAGAATAGCAGAACTAAAAAGACAAATGAACATGTGGGACCTCATGAAATTTAAAAGCTTTTGTACAGCTAAAGAAATTACAAAAAAGCTGAACAGACAGCCCACAGAGTGGGAGAAAATCATAGCAAATGAAACAACAGATAAAGAATTAATCTCCAAAATCTACAAGCAACTCTGACAACTCAGCACTGGAAAAACGAACAACCCAATCAAAAAATGGGAAAAAGATCTAAAGAGACGCCTCTCCAAAGAGGACATACAGATGGCCCAAAAGCACATGAAACGATGCTCAACCTCGCTTATTATTAGAGAAATGCAAATTAAAACTACAATGACATATCACCTCACACCCGTCAGAATGACCATCATCCACAAATCGACAGACAATAAATGCTGGAGAGGCTGCGGAGAAAAGGGAACACCCCTTGCATTGCTGGTGGGAGTGTAAACTGATACAGCCTCTACGGAAGAGTCTGGAGATTTCTTAAAAAACTAAAAATAGAAGCACCATATGACCCAGCAATCCCACTCTTAGGCTTATACCCTGATGATACCAAATCTGAAAGAAGCACCTGTACCCCAATGTTCATTGCAGCTCTCTATACAATAGCTAGAACATGGAAGCAACCTAGATGCCCATCGACGAACGAATGGATCCAAAAGCTCTGGTACATATATACAATGGAATACTACACAGCTGTAAAGAGAAATGCAGAAGAATCAGCCCTCATGAGGTGGCTGGATCTAGAACGTATCATCAAAATTGAAGTCAGAAAGAGAAGGACAAATACAGTATATTAACACATATATATGGAATCTAGTAGGATGGTGATGATGGCACATGCAGTGAAGCGACAGAAAGACAGACATGGACAGTGGACATATGGACACTGTTGGGAAGGAACAGAAGGTGGGCGAAACTATAAAATGGGACAAAGACAGCCTCTTCAACAAATGGTGCTGGGAAAATTGGACAGCTACATGCAAAAAAATGAAGTTGGAACATACCCTGACACCATGCACAAAGATCAACTCAAAATGGATTAAAGACTTAAATGTAAGGTCAGAAACCATCAAACTCTTAGAGGAAAATATAGGCAAAACCCTCAAGGACATAAATCAAAGCAAGATCTTCTCTGACCCACCTACTAGAATAGCAGAACTAAAAAGACAAATGAACATGTGGGACCTCATGAAATTTAAAAGCTTTTGTACAGCTAAAGAAATTACAAAAAAGCTGAACAGACAGCCCACAGAGTGGGAGAAAATCATAGCAAATGAAACAACAGATAAAGAATTAATCTCCAAAATCTACAAGCAACTCTGACAACTCAGCACTGGAAAAACGAACAACCCAATCAAAAAATGGGAAAAAGATCTAAAGAGACGCCTCTCCAAAGAGGACATACAGATGGCCCAAAAGCACATGAAACGATGCTCAACCTCGCTTATTATTAGAGAAATGCAAATTAAAACTACAATGACATATCACCTCACACCCGTCAGAATGACCATCATCCACAAATCGACAGACAATAAATGCTGGAGAGGCTGCGGAGAAAAGGGAACACCCCTTGCATTGCTGGTGGGAGTGTAAACTGATACAGCCTCTACGGAAGAGTCTGGAGATTTCTTAAAAAACTAAAAATAGAAGCACCATATGACCCAGCAATCCCACTCTTAGGCTTATACCCTGATGATACCAAATCTGAAAGAAGCACCTGTACCCCAATGTTCATTGCAGCTCTCTATACAATAGCTAGAACATGGAAGCAACCTAGATGCCCATCGACGAACGAATGGATCCAAAAGCTCTGGTACATATATACAATGGAATACTACACAGCTGTAAAGAGAAATGCAGAAGAATCAGCCCTCATGAGGTGGCTGGATCTAGAACGTATCATCAAAATTGAAGTCAGAAAGAGAAGGACAAATACAGTATATTAACACATATATATGGAATCTAGTAGGATGGTGATGATGGCACATGCAGTGAAGCGACAGAAAGACAGACATGGACAGTGGACATATGGACACTGTTGGGAAGGAACAGAAGGTGGGAGGCGTAAAGGAAGTAGCATGAAGGCCTGTACTATCGTAAGTGAAGAAAATAGCTATGGTCATTGGTCTGTGAGAAAAGGAGATCTTTCAGGGGTGCTGTGTGAGGGTAGGGAGGGGTGGGAAGGGGGTGATATACATATGACTAATCAGGGAACATACATATCTGTAAACAACAAAACTCTGTAAAAGTTAAAAGCAAAATAAAGGTTTTTTTTTTTTTTAAAAAAAAACCCATTAAAAGTTCCTGCATTCCTTGTAATAATATTCACCATATTCATAATGGTTTTTGTTCAATGTCTTTTGTTCAGCTGAAAATCCCAATAAGACCTTTAGGGCAATCTCTTTGCATCTGTGCTTACCTCCCTATCCTCACTGCCTAAGCACAATGACTGGGTGTTTAATCTAAACGTTCAGTGAAAACAGCCATGCAGTTTACAAGGGCATGAAAATAGCTTGGGATGTTCAGGGACCACAGAAAATTATTAAGAAAGATTTGTTAATTGAGTGAAGAAATAAAAGAAGGAAATGATATAATAATGCTCAACTCTTACCAACCTTTAGGAAAAGAAAACCATGACGCTTTCCTTCTCTTACTTTTTCCTACTTTTTATTCAAAACTGGTATCTGATATCAACTATTCTGGAGGAATATTCCTCAATGTCTGTACTAACAATCACTTTCCATGAATTTATGGCAAATGGCATTAGGAAGGCTTTTTGGAATAAAGTTATCCCTAAGGCAAAACCTAAAATATGAGTAAGAGTGTGCCAGGTCAGGGGTGCCTCTCACATGTGTCTGTATTATTTAAATTCTGTTACAGAACACCATCACTTTGCCAACAAAGGTCCATATAGTCAAAGCTATGGTTTTCCCAGTAGTCATGTATGGTTGTGAGAGTTGGACCATAAAGAAGACTGAGTGCTGAAGAACTGACGCCTTCAAACTGTGGTGCTGGAGAAGACTCTTGAGAGTTCCGTGGAATGCAAGGAGATCAAACCAATCAATCCTAAAGGAAATCAACCCTAAATATTCATTGGAAGAACTGATGCTGAAGCTCCAATACTCTGGCCACCTGATGCGAAGAGGTGACTCAATGGAAAAGACGCTGGGAAAGACTGAAGGCAGAAGGAAAAGGTACAACATAGGACAAGATGGTTGGATGGCATCACTGACTAAATGGGCATGAGTTTGAGCATGAGCTGGTGAAGGACAGGGAAGCCTGGTGTGCTGCAATCCATGGGAATGCAGAGTTGGACCAAACAACAATAACAACAGAATACCATAGTACAATTACCTGTGTATATGTTGGCCTCTCCTACTAAGTGAGGTCTTTAGGGTCAGAGACTGTATTTTTTGTTACACTCACAGTGCCTAACACAGCACTATCCAAAACATGCTGTCTGAATAAAAAGTCATCTTGAAAAGTTGTGTGTGTGTTCTCCATTTAAGACCTCTTGCAGCCACTGCTTCCCTAGTTTTCTATCTCTTGCTTCCTCACATGTCATCAGTTTCCCACAGCTTAATGTCAATGGTTACTGTTTTCACCTTTCAAGCTGCTTTTCAATATTTTCCAAAAGAAGGAAATGATATAATAATGCTCAACTCTTACAACCTTTAGGAAAAGAAAACCATGACGCTTTCCTTCTCTTACTTTTTCCTACTTTTATTCAAAACTGGTATCTGAGATCAACTATTCTGGAGGAATATTCCTCAATGTCTGTACTAACAATCACTTTCCATGAATTTATGGCAAATGGCATTAGGAAGGCTTTTGGAATAAAGTTATCCCTAAGGCAAAACCTAAAATATGAGTAAGAGTGTGCCAGGTCAGGGGTGCCTCTCACATGTGTCTGTATTATTTAAATTCTGTTACAGAACACCATCACTTTGCCAACAAAGGTCCATATAGTCAAAGCTATGGTTTTCCCAGTAGTCATGTATGGTTGTGAGAGTTGGACCATAAAGAAGACTGAGTGCTGAAGAACTGACGCCTTCAAACTGTGGTGCTGGAGAAGACTCTTGAGAGTTCCGTGGAATGCAAGGAGATCAAACCAATCAATCCTAAAGGAAATCAACCCTAAATATTCATTGGAAGAACTGATGCTGAAGCTCCAATACTCTGGCCACCTGATGCGAAGAGGTGACTCAATGGAAAAGACGCTGGGAAAGACTGAAGGCAGAAGGAAAAGGTACAACATAGGACAAGATGGTTGGATGGCATCACTGACTAAATGGGCATGAGTTTGAGCATGAGCTGGTGAAGGACAGGGAAGCCTGGTGTGCTGCAATCCATGGGAATGCAGAGTTGGACCAAACAACAATAACAACAGAATACCATAGTACAATTACCTGTGTATATGTTGGCCTCTCCTACTAAGTGAGGTCTTTAGGGTCAGAGACTGTATTTTTTGTTACACTCACAGTGCCTAACACAGCACTATCCAAAACATGCTGTCTGAATAAAAAGTCATCTTGAAAAGTTGTGTGTGTGTTCTCCATTTAAGACCTCTTGCAGCCACTGCTTCCCTAGTTTTCTATCTCTTGCTTCCTCACATGTCATCAGTTTCCCACAGCTTAATGTCAATGGTTACTGTTTTCACCTTTCAAGCTGCTTTTCAATATTTTCCAAAAGCTCTAAGGCCTCTATGGCCCATTCCTCATTCTGCAAATGCCAGAAAATACTATCAATGGTAAAAAAAACCTTATATTTAAAAGTTTAAAAACAAAATGAAAAAAGAAACTAGTTTTGTGACTGCTGCAGAGGTTTAAAATTGAAATCTATTAAAACTCAATTTTGTGGCTAGGAGATCAAACACTGCCAGATACTTCTTGTCTTTACAAATCTTCAGAAGTATAAACTAAGAGAAAGAAATCCTAACACACAGAAAAGAAAACAGGGGACCAGGCAGAAGATGTGATACATTTTTTCCAGGAATGAATGTGATTGGTTTTTTTCTCTCTTGAAAAGTGAAGTCAAAATATGGCTACTACCTCTCCATTTGAGCCCTTCTAAGAAGCATCCAATATCTGAGGTAAGAACTAAAAATCTACTGAATACATTCAGGGCTTTTTTTTTTTTTAAATTGTGATCTCTAAATACTGAGTGAGACTCTTACATCTCTCAAGGCCCTAGAACTCAGCCCATCCCATATTCATGGGGCTGAATGCTGAATAAAAGGGTAAGAAGAAGAGAAAAAAGAAATCAGATTTAAGGCTCTAATGCAGCCTTGACGGGCAGCCAGGACATATCATTTGTTAAAGGAAATCGTCTGCTGTAATAGTTATGTTGCTGTCTTAGTGATCAAGAGAGAAAAAATGTGACTCTCAGAAAAACTGTAGGCATTAAAGAGTGATTTTGCTTCGAGAAGCACCTGGTTTGCAAGAATGTGGCATTTTGAAAGAACGTCTCATTTCTCTAATACATTAGATATTCAGGGATATGAACAGCTAAGAAACTGGTCTTTCAGTAGTACTGACAAACAGGGGCTTCCCAGGTGGCGCCAGTGGTAAAGAACCCGCCTGCAATGCAGGACACATAATGAGATGTGGATTGGATCCTTGGAGGAAGATCCTCTGGAGGAGGGCCTGGCAACCCACTCCAGTATTCTTGTCTGGAGAACACCTGGTGGGCTACAGTTCATAGGGTCGCAGAGAATCAGACACGACTGAAGCGACTTAGCATGCACACATGCACACCGGACAAATCAGTGACACTTGTTCAATCCTGATGGAGTAAGTAAATTCCATCTATGAAACCACACTCCTCATAAGCAAATGAGTAAGTTTAAAATAAAAATAAATAATCCCTTCTTAATACAAGATAGGAAAGTGAATGGAAATATTGTGCCCGGTCACTCAGTTGTGTCCGACTCTTTACGATCCCATGGACTGGGGCCCACCTGGCTCCTCTATCCATGGAATTTTCCAGGCAAAAATACTGGAGTGGGTTGCCATTTCCTTCTCCAAAATGGAAATATTAATCAGACTGTTTTATGAGTATTTTCTATGTGCCAGACATAGTGGTGCTTCTACGCACTGTCTCATTTAGCCCTCAAAATAACACCCAGGAGGTAACTGCTGGTGTTAAAATCTCCACTTTTCAAATGAAAAAATTCAAATTCAGAGAAGTTAAATACCTCTTCTAAAGTCATACTAGGCAAAAAAAAAAAAAGTCATACTGGTAGATGTGGCCCACTTGGGTTTAAAGCTTGAAGTTTTTAACCATAATGCTGTTACCATTGTTTAAACTTTCCTCTTTGATTTAAAGTAATTTTTAGAATACTCCCTTCTATTTTAAGATTGGTCTTTTTCTCATCTAGTCTTCTAGGAAAACAGAAGACTGATTTAGGTAAATACTAAGTTCTGAGCCATCTGGTATGTGCAACAAAAATTTACTCCTCCAATTATTGACACATCTTTTCATAAGACGGATTTGTCCTGTATCTATATCCATATCTACATACACATGACAGCTGAAGAGTGATTTTGCTTCGAGAAGCACCTGGTTTGCAAGAATGTGGCATTTTGAAAGAACGTCTCATTTCTCTAATACATTAGATATTCAGGGATATGAACAGCTAAGAAACTGGTCTTTCAGTAGTACTGACAAACAGGGGCTTCCCAGGTGGCGCCAGTGGTAAAGAACCCGCCTGCAATGCAGGACACATAATGAGATGTGGATTGGATCCTTGGAGGAAGATCCTCTGGAGGAGGGCCTGGCAACCCACTCCAGTATTCTTGTCTGGAGAACACCTGGTGGGCTACAGTTCATAGGGTCGCAGAGAATCAGACACGACTGAAGCGACTTAGCATGCACACATGCACACCGGACAAATCAGTGACACTTGTTCAATCCTGATGGAGTAAGTAAATTCCATCTATGAAACCACACTCCTCATAAGCAAATGAGTAAGTTTAAAATAAAAGTAAATAGTCCCTTCTTAATACAAGATAGGAAAGTGAATGGAAATATTGTGCCCGGTCACTCAGTTGTGTCCGACTCTTTACGATCCCATGGACTGGGGCCCACCTGGCTCCTCTATCCATGGAATTTTCCAGGCAAAAATACTGGAGTGGGTTGCCATTTCCTTCTCCAAAATGGAAATATTAATCAGACTGTTTTATGAGTATTTTCTATGTGCCAGACATAGTGGTGCTTCTACGCACTGTCTCATTTAGCCCTCAAAATAACACCCAGGAGGTAACTGCTGGTGTTAAAATCTCCACTTTTCAAATGAAAAAATTCAAATTCAGAGAAGTTAAATACCTCTTCTAAAGTCATACTAGGCAAAAAAAAAAAAAAAGTCATACTGGTAGATGTGGCCCACTTGGGTTTAAAGCTTGAAGTTTTTAACCATAATGCTGTTACCATTGTTTAAACTTTCCTCTTTGATTTAAAGTAATTTTTAGAATACTCCCTTCTATTTTAAGATTGGTCTTTTTCTCATCTAGTCTTCTAGGAAAACAGAAGACTGATTTAGGTAAATACTAAGTTCTGAGCCATCTGGTATGTGCAACAAAAATTTACTCCTCCAATTATTGACACATCTTTTCATAAGACGGATTTGTCCTGTATCTATATCCATATCTACATACACATCAGACAGCTGAAGACATTTTAGAATGTCTCCTAAAAGATATCCTTTAAAGCTGGTATTTTACAATTTTTTGAAGATCTGAATGCCAATATTCATGATGGTTTCTGCCAGAGCGTAAGTCAAAGGGAATCTGAATAGAGAAAATTACTTTTGTATAGGTCATTACTCCAGAGATAACTGCCTGTATCAGAGAGGAAAATACCTGGTCAAACTCATTTATTATCACAACCTAATAATGCTAATTGGCAGCTGCTGAGATAAGTATGGATAAGACTCCTCTGACATCTCTAATCAAGAGTTTACCTTTATTGATTATTTGACTTTTATGCTTACTGCTGTGCATAAAGACAGTATGTTAGTCCTGCTTGAGTGTGATTATTTCTCTCATAAATTTACTCTGACCCTGGCCATCACTGACTTCAGGCATGACCCTATACTTACCTAGAATTAAACTGTGATTGTAATGTAGCTTAAGAATTTCAACATTCCACTCAAATTCTATTTCAGAACAACTGCTGTTCAAATCCTTTACTCAACTTCAAGGTCCTCATTTTGTGGACTTCTGCATTCTCTGCATAAGTTAAATAATGGTTTAATATTGCATATGATTCCTCCCATGATTCTACTCAACAAATACATGCCTTTAAGTTAATATGAAGTGTGAATAATACCTTTTTAAAATTAAGTTTTCCTTAATGGTATTTTTCCAAGGACAGAGCACAGACATAGGTAAAAAGGCTACTAAACATAGAGAATGGGTTTTGAGCAATCTAGATTTTAAAAGGTTAAAAACCTCAGGGGTCCAGTTTAGAATGACAGACCCTCTGTGGCTGGGAAAATTGAAAAGTAAAAGAAGATTAACTAGAAGTGTCCAAAATTTTGTAGACAACACACTTGGACTTTAAGCAAATCTGAAAAAAAAAAAAAAAAATCAGAACTAACTTGAATCCCTTCAAATAAGGGAAGGGATTTTATTACAGTAAAGTCATGTACTATGTAGAAGGTAAATCACTTAATGGAAAAAAAAAATCAAAAACATTCGGGAAAACCCCTTAAGGTTCTGCATTGGAGAGCAAAATATAAATCATCCTACAATATGTTCAATATAACCAGTAGTTACAGCGATGGCACAAATCACCATTTCTTTGGCTGGCCTCCAGATGAAGTAGATAGCTTTCAGGGTGCCATCTTGTATTAAAAATACAGTAGCATTTTTAATCTTTAATTTTTCTTTCTTTGGTTATCTGTTATCCAGGAAAGCATTAAATGGAAATTTCCAGAAATAAGCAGTAAGTTTTAATCTCCAAGACTTTTGAGCAGTGTGATGCTTTTCTGCTTCATCTCGTTCAGGTTGAGAATCATCCTTTTGGTCACAGTATCACTGGTGTTTATCCTACCTACTCATCAATCACTTTAACAGTCAACTCAGCTATCGGATCAATTGTCGAGTAAATCTTACTGTAGTAGTAATGGCCCCAATGTGCAACAGTAGTGAAGCAGGCAATTTGAACATTCTCTTATTGTGCCTAGTTATAAACTAAACTTTTCAGGCATGACCCTATACTTACCTAGAATTAAACTGTGATTGTAATGTAGCTTAAGAATTTCAACATTCCACTCAAATTCTATTTCAGAACAACTGCTGTTCAAATCCTTTACTCAACTTCAAGGTCCTCATTTTGTAGACTTCTGCATTCTCTGCATAAGTTAAATAATGGTTTAATATTGCATATGATTCCTCCCATGATTCTACTCAACAAATACATGCCTTTAAGTTAATATGAAGTGTGAATAATACCTTTTTAAAATTAAGTTTTCCTTAATGGTATTTTTCCAAGGACAGAGCACAGACATAGGTAAAAAGGCTACTAAACATAGAGAATGGGTTTTGAGCAATCTAGATTTTAAAAGGTTAAAAACCTCAGGGGTCCAGTTTAGAATGACAGACCCTCTGTGGCTGGGAAAATTGAAAAGTAAAAGAAGATTAACTAGAAGTGTCCAAAATTTTGTAGACAACACACTTGGACTTTAAGCAAATCTGAAAAAAAAAAAAAAAATCAGAACTAACTTGAATCCCTTCAAATAAGGGAAGGGATTTTATTACAGTAAAGTCATGTACTATGTAGAAGGTAAATCACTTAATGGAAAAAAAAAATCAAAAACATTCGGGAAAACCCCTTAAGGTTCTGCATTGGAGAGCAAAATATAAATCATCCTACAATATGTTCAATATAACCAGTAGTTACAGCGATGGCACAAATCACCATTTCTTTGGCTGGCCTCCAGATGAAGTAGATAGCTTTCAGGGTGCCATCTTGTATTAAAAATACAGTAGCATTTTTAATCTTTAATTTTTCTTTCTTTGGTTATCTGTTATCCAGGAAAGCATTAAATGGAAATTTCCAGAAATAAGCAGTAAGTTTTAATCTCCAAGACTTTTGAGCAGTGTGATGCTTTTCTGCTTCATCTCGCTTCAGGTTGAGAATCATCCTTTTGGTCACAGTATCACTGGTGTTTATCCTACCTACTCATCAATCACTTTAACAGTCAACTCAGCTATCGGATCAATTGTCGAGTAAATCTTACTGTACTAGTAATGGCCCCAATGTGCAACAGTAGTGAAGCAGGCAATTTGAACATTCTCTTATTGTGCCTAGTTATAAACTAAACTTTATCACAGGTATGCAAATATAGGAAGAAACACACTGTAAAACATACTGTATATATAGAGTATGGTACTATCCTTGATTTTAGGCATGTACTGAGGGTCTTAAAATGTGCCCTTTGCACATCTGTATGACCATTATATATACTTTTGGAGGAAATGGCAACCCACTCCAGTATTCTTGCCTGGGAAATCCCATGGACAGAGAAGCTCAGCAGGCTACAGTCTGTGGTGCCACAAAGAGTCAGATAACGACTAAAGAGACTTAGCATGCATGTATATACTTTTAGAGACAAGAATCACATGCAATCCAGCGAGATACTCACACTACAGAAGTATTTGAAAGCTGAACATAACTGAAGATAAAGCAGATGTGTTTCCCAAGTCAGGTTCATTCTAGGGCACATATTCATTAAGTAAATGTGGGTAGTATGGAGGGTAGTATCATCTGCATTAACTAGATCATTATTTCTCTCATGGACTCTTTTTCTTCTAGTGTAATAGTTAATTTGGATTAACTTTTATTTGCACATGATGCAACTCCACTGGATTGCTTATTAAAAAGAAAAAAAAAAAAGAGTCTACGGCCATACCACCCTGAACGCACCCGACCTCGTCTGATCTTGGAAACTAAGCAGGGTCGGGCCTGGTTAGTACTTGGATGGGAAACCGCCGTAGTTACAGCGATGGCACAAATCACCATTTCTTTGGCTGGCCTCCAGATGAAGTAGATAGCTTTCAGGGTGCCATCTTGTATTAAAAATACAGTAGCATTTTTAATCTTTAATTTTTCTTTCTTTGGTTATCTGTTATCCAGGAAAGCATTAAATGGAAATTTCCAGAAATAAGCAGTAAGTTTTAATCTCCAAGACTTTTGAGCAGTGTGATGCTTTTCTGCTTCATCTCGCTCAGGTTGAGAATCATCCTTTTGGTCACAGTATCACTGGTGTTTATCCTACCTACTCATCAATCACTTTAACAGTCAACTCAGCTATCGGATCAATTGTCGAGTAAATCTTACTGTACTAGTAATGGCCCCAATGTGCAACAGTAGTGAAGCAGGCAATTTGAACATTCTCTTATTGTGCCTAGTTATAAACTAAACTTTATCACAGGTATGCAAATATAGGAAGAAACACACTGTAAAACATACTGTATATATAGAGTATGGTACTATCCTTGATTTTAGGCATGTACTGAGGGTCTTAAAATGTGCCCTTTGCACATCTGTATGACCATTATATATACTTTTGGAGGAAATGGCAACCCACTCCAGTATTCTTGCCTGGGAAATCCCATGGACAGAGAAGCTCAGCAGGCTACAGTCTGTGGTGCCACAAAGAGTCAGATAACGACTAAAGAGACTTAGCATGCATGTATATACTTTTAGAGACAAGAATCACATGCAATCCAGCGAGATACTCACACTACAGAAGTATTTGAAAGCTGAACATAACTGAAGATAAAGCAGATGTGTTTCCCAAGTCAGGTTCATTCTAGGGCACATATTCATTAAGTAAATGTGGGTAGTATGGAGGGTAGTATCATCTGCATTAACTAGATCATTATTTCTCTCATGGACTCTTTTTCTTCTAGTGTAATAGTTAATTTGGATTAACTTTTATTTGCACATGATGCAACTCCACTGGATTGCTTATTAAAAAGAAAAAAAAAAAAAGAGTCTACGGCCATACCACCCTGAACGCACCCGACCTCGTCTGATCTTGGAAACTAAGCAGGGTCGGGCCTGGTTAGTACTTGGATGGGAAACCGCCTGGGACTACCAGGTGCTGTAGGCTTAAAAAAAAAAGAAAAAAAGGAGGAAAAAACCTTTTACAGCCTATTAACCTTAGCAAGTAGCACAGGTTAGACAAACATCCTAGTTCAAAAGCAATTTACGTAAGTTTACGTTTGCTTTTGCTTCCACTGCATCATATCTGGATGGAATATCTCACAAGTCTGACTTGACAGGACAACCATGGGAGAGTATTCTAATTTTCACTGGAAATCACTACTTGCATATCTTAAAGGCATTTCAAATTCAACATATCTATAAATGAGCTTCTTGTCCTCACTTCTAAACCTGTTCTTCCAGGATTCTTTGTCTTACAAAATAGAACTATCATTCTTCAAACAGTAAAAGCAGGAAACCGTAGTCACCACTGTGATTTCTTTCCTTCATCCCTCATTATTTAATCCACCCTCAAGTCCAGACAATTTTACCTTCTAGATAGGTCTCAAACACACTCACATTTCTCCATCTCCACTAAAGCTGCCTTTAGGTAAGTCACTGCCATTTCGTGCCTGAGGTTCTGTATTAGCTGACCCATAGATCTCTCATATCTGCTCTGGTCTCATAGTTGTTCTTCATATTCCACCCATGATCTTTTTCAGAGCACCCTTCAAGTCACTCTCATTAAAAAAAAAAAAAAAAAATCCTTCCATTGTTTCCCACTGATTTAAGGAAATGGGTACACAACACAGGCGCTACATGATCTGGACAGTTTACCACTTTCCTTCCAGTCATACTGGGCTTCTCTCAGAAACTTTTACTCATCAACCTTCCGACCACTGGGTGCCCTTTTTTGTTTTTTTCTTTATAAATTTTTAACTGAAAATACTATATACATCTCTAGCATTTTTGCCTGGAAAATTAAATGGACAGAGACACCTGGTGAGCTATTGTCCATGGGGTCTCAAATATATGTATATATACAGATATATATAGATATAGATGTATAGGACTTCTCTGATGGCTCAGTGGTGAGTAATCTGCCTGCAATGTAGGAGACCCAGGTTCTATTCCTGGGTCTTGAATATCCCCCTAAAGGAGGGCATGGCATCCCACTCCAATATTCTTGCCTGGAGAATTCCATGGACAGAGGAGCCTGATGGGCTGCAGTCTATGGGGTCACACAGACTCAGACATGACTGAAGTGATTAAGTAGCAACAGCATTATATACATGCAAAAACCAGAGATGTTTCTTTTAGCCCAATGTGAGAATCATTTGTATTAAAAAAACATTTTTTTATGAGGAATACAAGTATAAAATAGACAACACACACATAGAAAAGTGAGGAAATCGCTGATAGAGCTCAGTGAACTTTTACAAAGTAAACACACCCAACCACTACCCAGATCAGGATGCAGATCACTCTCAAGATCCCAGAGCTTCTATTATTCCCCCTCCAGCGATTATGTCCTCCATAAAAAGTAACCATTATTCTGATGTTTATCATCACTATATTAGTTTAGCCTTTTATGGAAATTTAAAGACAAAAACCTTTCCGTATTTGGCTCCCCCCCTTTTTATGAATGTTCTATTCACGAAGTTCATCCATGTAATAGTAAACAGTCAGGCTCACTTTTTTCCTTGCCACTGATGTCTATCACTTCATAAACAAACTGCACCTATTTATCCTTCCTACTACTGATGAATGTTTGGCTTACTTCTAGTTAAGGTATTCAAGAGCAATGCTGCAATGGGCATTCTTGTGCAGGTCTTTTTTGGTGAACATATGAACGCACTTCTACGAGTGAAAATGTGAAGCACAGTGTAAATACATGTTTCACCTTGGTGGTGATAGCAGACAGCCGAGTTTTATAGAAACAACTCAGGACAGCACCTTTGCCTCATCATTTTTCTGTGTTTCTTAGAGTGTTGTTGTTAGTATGATTCTTAAAAAGATTGGACTACGAAAAACTTCAAACATACACACAATTACAGAAGCTGAGCACGTACTCAACAGTGACCTACATTCAACAGTGACCAATATTTGGCATGTCTGCTTCATATATGCTTCCTCTACTTCCCCCTTTTTTCTAAACTATCTTAAACAAATGCCTGACGTGTCATTTCTCCCCTACTTACTTATATCTCTAAAAAATATGAACATTTCCTTATATAACTATAATACCTTTACTACACATAACCAAATTCTTAATAATTCCTTGGTATTACCTAATATCCATAAAGTGAATTTTAATATCTACCTCCCCCATTAATGCCTCATGAAGAGAAGAGCTGTTTGTTCTGGCTTATTACTATATTCCCAATGCCTTGTAGTTCTAACACATACTACTACTCAAAAACCAGTTTGTGGGAATAAAGAGATTTAAGTATTGTCAACAACATCTAAGCCTAACTCCAAAGGTTCACCAAGAGAGCAGAGATTTCAGGACCAGGCTCTAGACTATGCAGTCATTCATTAAAGTAGAGGCCTAAAACTGACTGTGGAGGTGGCATCTCACAATTAGAAATGTTCTCGACATAAAATTTACTTAATGAAGCCTGTTTAAATATATACCAGATGTCCCACTAAAATCTATGATGCAAGTTCAAGACAAATTTTATCATTTTGAAGCAGCACAGATGTGTTTTAATAATTAGTTTCTTTAGCTGATTAGCTCTGCCAGGTCAAAATTAGGTCAATTTACACACAAAAGTACTAAGAACTGATTTAATACCATGGAATGAGTTTAGAATTAGTAGGCTTTGACTGTCCGAGATTTTTCAGTAACTTTAAAAGAAGATTTAAAGAACACAATTGCAAAGAATGGGCTCATTTTGATGTTTCTTCTTAAGCCACTGGAAACATTTAAAGCTTAGTTAAAACATAAAATGAAAACAGGAGTACCATGAGTACTCCTTGAGAATCATGAAAGTTTGAACTGCAAACATTTTATAAAGTTTCTTTAATAACACTTGTATTAGCTTTAAAAAACTGTCAACTCAAGACCTATTCTGATTTTACCCAAAGCTAAGTATCAGCGCTTCTTAGATATATGTTTTTACTGTTAATCAAGTATGTCACTTTTTAAAAAAAGAAAAAAAAAAAAGAGAACTGAGAGGTAACACATAGTTCAGTTTCAGTTCACTAACTTTTGTTTACTTTCATCTACTTTTCCTAACTTAAATAAAATTCTAAATATTCTAACTTTAAAATTTTTCACTTATTTTTCCTAACTTAAAAAAAAATCTTAAACACCAGATTTATCTTCCAGATTGGATTTTTTTAAACAATGCTTCCAGGGGCTTCTCTTTCTAGTTTTCAAAAGACCCTCTCCTCACACTGACATAGCTATGATAACAACAAAACATGGGTAAACTCAACAAATATATTTTTCAACCATCAAAGAGCTTTGGATACAAATAAGTAAGAAGGATCAGCACTCCCTAGTTGAGCAAACAGTTGCTTTCACCTGAAAGCATCTATCTAAAGCAGGGGCAAAAATGTCACACCATAGGAACCTTGCTGGGATAAAGAAAAACCAACTGATTTGTAATGGCCAAGTCTAGAGTAGTCTCTGGAATTTGGAGAATCCTAAAAGGATCTCCTAAACCTTAAAAATATTTTGACTTTGTTTTTCTCTCTAAAGTCAGCTTGGTCTTTCCATGAAGTTGGCAAGAGGGAGAGGCCTAATCTTATGCTCAAAACAAAGAAAATTAACTGGTAGTATCCAGCCCCAATCAAGCTCAATTTCAGACTAAATAATAGGGATCAGGCCCTTAGAGTATGTATCGGACAGAGGTAAATAGAGGTCCTTCTAGGAGAAAATATTATGCCAGTCTATACTAACTTTTATTTTATTTTTTATTTATTTATTTATTTTAATTAATTAATTTATTTTTTACATGTATGTTCCCAGATCATTCATAGCATATCCCTGGACCCTCCCCCCACCCAGTTATTTTTTATTTTTATACTAACTTTTAAATCGGGTTGGTCAAAAAGTTAGTTCAGATTTCTCAGCATGATCTTGTAGAAAAATTTGAACTTTCTGGCCAATCCAATACAATGACTAGTATAAAATATGAATTTATGAAATATGAGAAGAAATAGGAAAATATGACCCACAATACAAAGAAAAAAAAAGGCAAGAGATGTAGAATCACAGGTCGTTCATAGAATTAGCTAACAGACTTAAAAGAATTACTATAAATACATTAAGGAATTTAGGTAAGACTGGCTAAATTGGTCAAAAAGATGAAATATAACTCAAAAAATCAAGTAAGAATTATAGAACTATAAAACATGGTATTTTAGGTGAATAGAAATTATCCTAAAGAGAAGTTATTACATGGCTGGTAGGCTTTAGGCTTGTCTGTCAATCTCTTCATCCTTGGAAATAGAATAGGCCTCCTTGTTTAAAATAAAAAAATTTTTTGAGATGGGGCAATGTCTGTCCTGAAATCTTGGCTATAAAATCTGATTACCAACTATAATTTTTCCATTAGAAAAATAGCTCACTTCTGTGCTTCCAAACAGACCACTCTGTTCATGAAAGTGAAAGCCACTCAGTTGTGTCCAACTCTTTGCGGCCCATGGACAAGCCATGGAATTCTCCAGGCAAGAACCCTGGAGTAGGTGGTCTTTCTCTTCTCCAGGGAATCTTCCCAACCCAGGGTTCATGCAGGTCTCTTGCACTGCAGGCAGATTCTTTACTATCTGAGCCACCAGGAAAGCCCAATCATTGGTCTTTCCATGAAGTTGGCAAGAGGGAGGCCTAATCTTATGCTCAAAACAAAGAAAATTAACTGGTAGTATCCAGCCCCAATCAAGCTCAATTTCAGACTAAATAATAGGGATCAGGCCCTTAGAGTATGTATCGGACAGAGGTAAATAGAGGTCCTTCTAGGAGAAAATATTATGCCAGTCTATACTAACTTTTATTTTATTTTTTATTTATTTATTTATTTTAATTAATTAATTTATTTTTTACATGTATGTTCCCAGATCATTCATAGCATATCCCTGGACCCTCCCCCCACCCAGTTATTTTTTATTTTTATACTAACTTTTAAATCGGGTTGGTCAAAAAGTTAGTTCAGATTTCTCAGCATGATCTTGTAGAAAAATTTGAACTTTCTGGCCAATCCAATACAATGACTAGTATAAAATATGAATTTATGAAATATGAGAAGAAATAGGAAAATATGACCCACAATACAAAGAAAAAAAAAGGCAAGAGATGTAGAATCACAGGTCGTTCATAGAATTAGCTAACAGACTTAAAAGAATTACTATAAATACATTAAGGAATTTAGGTAAGACTGGCTAAATTGGTCAAAAAGATGAAATATAACTCAAAAAATCAAGTAAGAATTATAGAACTATAAAACATGGTATTTTAGGTGAATAGAAATTATCCTAAAGAGAAGTTATTACATGGCTGGTAGGCTTTAGGCTTGTCTGTCAATCTCTTCATCCTTGGAAATAGAATAGGCCTCCTTGTTTAAAATAAAAAAATTTTTTGAGATGGGGCAATGTCTGTCCTGAAATCTTGGCTATAAAATCTGATTACCAACTATAATTTTTCCATTAGAAAAATAGCTCACTTCTGTGCTTCCAAACAGACCACTCTGTTCATGAAAGTGAAAGCCACTCAGTTGTGTCCAACTCTTTGCGGCCCATGGACAAGCCATGGAATTCTCCAGGCAAGAACCCTGGAGTAGGTGGTCTTTCTCTTCTCCAGGGGAATCTTCCCAACCCAGGGTTCATGCAGGTCTCTTGCACTGCAGGCAGATTCTTTACTATCTGAGCCACCAGGAAAGCCCAAGAATACTGGAGTGGGTAGCCTATCCCTTCTGCAAGCGAACTTCCCGACCCAGGAATCACTCTGCTTGTACCTCTGTATTATTCATACTAAAATGTAGTCAGTCCCTGCCTCCTCTCACTTAAATGCCTTTTTGGGACAAAGGATAGCTTTTTTTGTTATATGTGACCAAAGATTTCAAACAAGTATCTGGTACACAGTCAACATTTAATATTTGTTTAACAAACTGAAATATCTGTTAACATAAAATTTTACATTGTTAGGTCATTAAACCTAAAATAAAGGTCATCAAATACAAATATTTAAAAATTCTGTTTTTAATTTAATCTGTTGTTTAATCTTTGACAACTGCAGTAAAAAAAAAAAAAATGGCTAGGAAAATATACTGTTAAATGAGGTTTGAAATCATATTAAGGAAAGCTTATACAAATTAAACATTATTCTAGTGCATGCTAATAGAGGCAGAATAAAAGATAGCATAATGCTGAAATTAAGATATGATTGCTTTAAGAGACGATGTATCAAAAAATGTCAATGATATTATGTATGTGAGCTTGGAATCTGATAAAACCATCTTAAATATTTTCATTTTTAAGGTAAACAACTTATTTGTATATAAAAGGAACTATAATGATTACAAAATGTATATCCAGGATTACAAAAATGTATGCTTGTCTGTATCTTTATGGAGCTTATTCAGAAAGATACCAATATAAAGGCTGCTAGAACACAGATTGAGAACACCACTCAATTATACAAATGACATTAAAAAATAAATGACAATTCACAAGATAAAACATACTGGTTCTAAATTATATAACCTTAAATCAAAAACTTTCCATAAAGTTTACTTTACTACAAGGTTAGCTAGGCTATATGACAGCTAGGAAGTCAGCCACTAACTAAAGCTTCATGCCTCATCATAAACGCAAAGGTGGTTTGACCTTAATTATGGATAATACCATATGATACAGTAAAAAAATGCTCAGAAAACTGCTGTGTGTCACTAGTATTCATTAGAAAATTATCCTTGAACCATTATAGACAACCAAGACTCAAAAAATTTACTCACAAATATTCCATCATGTTATATTCCCCCAAATACAAAGCTTGCTAATGCAAAATGCTGTCAGAAATGCTATCAAATTTCTTCTGTGGTGTATGTATGTGTGCGTCTGTGTGTATGTTGGTGGAGGAGACTGCAAAGAAAGATTTTTTTCTACTAAAGGCTCTAACAAACTTGAGAAAGCCATCAAAAAATACTATCAGCTTATAGCACACATGTGATCAAAATTAAATGCAAAGGGGGCTTTCTAAGCATCTTGCTAATTTGAAAAATCCAATTTCCTCCAATATATTAATTAGGCCACCAAATTTACAATCTCATTAAGAAATAAATGGTTATGCATATATTTAAAATTAGCTTAGTTACTCAGAGAAATTGTCTACCTTAGTTTTGAGCTATGCATTCAGGTTTCAAGCATAAGAAAGTGTTTAATGTATTTGAAGGTTCGTACGTAGCAATACAAAACTAGATACCTTTCTTTTCACTCTAAGAAAGCCACACCGCTTCCTCCCCCGAATTGCTTTTTATTTCCCATATTTTCATTAATTCTTCTAATTATGTAACAAAAGAAAATTCCAATTAGGCAGTCATCCTCTTAATACCTCTGCTAGAGGATTATTCCCAAGTACCCAGGCAAGTAATGTAAAAAGGAGCCTTGGAGACTAGGCTTACATAGTAGCTCCAGACAGTTGTTAAGGGAAGAGGGTGCAACTATGTCAAAGAGCAAAAGATAGATGGAATAGATACGGGTGGATGGCTAGGATTCACAAACAGTGAAAATGCAATACAAGCATTAGGTCACAAAATTTTACTCATGTCAGATTCATGTTAGAGTAAGCATACTTGGAAGAAAAGGAAGGTTTTATGATATGTAGATGATTAATCAAACAACTATAAGCTTACTCTGAAAGGGTAAAGAGAAGGTTTTCTAAGATCTACTTTTTCTCTGCTGCAGTCTGTCAGTCCCACCCCTGAGGAAGAACACACTGTGATCATGCACATTCTCTTTACCTCTCCCTCTCAACAACCGCTAGACCACTGGTTGGGAATAAGATTTTCAAAACTGTTTCAGATAAGGAACACCCAAGACTCAAAAAATTTACTCACAAATATTCCATCATGTTATATTCCCCCAAATACAAAGCTTGCTAATGCAAAATGCTGTCAGAAATGCTATCAAATTTCTTCTGTGGTGTATGTATGTGTGCGTCTGTGTGTATGTTGGTGGAGGAGACTGCAAAGAAAGATTTTTTTCTACTAAAGGCTCTAACAAACTTGAGAAAGCCATCAAAAAATACTATCAGCTTATAGCACACATGTGATCAAAATTAAATGCAAAGGGGGCTTTCTAAGCATCTTGCTAATTTGAAAAATCCAATTTCCTCCAATATATTAATTAGGCCACCAAATTTACAATCTCATTAAGAAATAAATGGTTATGCATATATTTAAAATTAGCTTAGTTACTCAGAGAAATTGTCTACCTTAGTTTTGAGCTATGCATTCAGGTTTCAAGCATAAGAAAGTGTTTAATGTATTTGAAGGTTCGTACGTAGCAATACAAAACTAGATACCTTTCTTTTCACTCTAAGAAAGCCACACCGCTTCCTCCCCAGAATTGCTTTTTATTTCCCATATTTTCATTAATTCTTCTAATTATGTAACAAAAGAAAATTCCAATTAGGCAGTCATCCTCTTAATACCTCTGCTAGAGGATTATTCCCAAGTACCCAGGCAAGTAATGTAAAAAGGAGCCTTGGAGACTAGGCTTACATAGTAGCTCCAGACAGTTGTTAAGGGAAGAGGGTGCAACTATGTCAAAGAGCAAAAGATAGATGGAATAGATACGGGTGGATGGCTAGGATTCACAAACAGTGAAAATGCAATACAAGCATTAGGTCACAAAATTTTACTCATGTCAGATTCATGTTAGAGTAAGCATACTTGGAAGAAAAGGAAGGTTTTATGATATGTAGATGATTAATCAAACAACTATAAGCTTACTCTGAAAGGGTAAAGAGAAGGTTTTCTAAGATCTACTTTTTCTCTGCTGCAGTCTGTCAGTCCCACCCCTGAGGAAGAACACACTGTGATCATGCACATTCTCTTTACCTCTCCCTCTCAACAACTGCTAGACCACTGGTTGGGAATAAGATTTTTCAAAACTGTTTCAGATAAGGAACATGCAATCTCCTTTCTTTCACTCCTGGAAGAACTCACTCATAAGGTTTCTCAATGTTCCCTTAGTAGTATGTATGATCCCAGTAAGAAAGTTTCTTTGGGTCAGGAAAGATTAAGAATATCTCTCAAAATATCATAGTGATATTTATATCTACTTCAACTACTCATTATGAGGACTGAAAAATCAATATTTTTACAGTGATTAGCACACTGCCTGAAATACAAATGTTCCATGCCTGTTTGATATTATCATTATCAGAAGATAATTTATATTGACTGACAGAATAGTATCAGAGTCAGCATACAAGCTAAGTACTAAAATTTCTATCTTCAATACTCGGCATGCAGCCAACATAAACGACTTGAGACTATACACTGCTCTCAAAATAAGTAACAGAACTATGTATTTAGTAGTGTGATGAGACATACACAAGTCCATTTCAATCTCCTACCACCTTTCTCTCATATTCCGGGCCAATCTCAATCCAGACTTCTACACTAAAACCACTCAGGCAAACTGGGGATAAAAATAATTCTAAAAGGTTCTTACCAGATATGGAACTCTGGTTGTACAAGGACAAATGCAGCAGCACCTATCTGGGGCACTATTTTTCCACACAAACATTTTGATTACAATCTTCAGAGTAAACAGACTTTACCAGTTTTTTCCCCTTTTTCATTCTATTTCACTCTTTTAAAGATACAGACTAAAACTAATACCATCAAAAGATGAACACAATTTCTTTTAATATAAAGCTTCTTGTCCTCTACCCCAAATAACAAGAAATAGAAATAATCCTACATAGGTATCTCCTGCTTTCCAAAAGTTCACTTTACACCATGTCCCTTTTACAAAAGGTCTACATTATTGGTCTGTTTTTCCTAACAGAAAGAAATTTGAAGGGGATTTTTGCTTTTATATAAACATGTGAAAAGCAAAAGTAGCATTCAGTGTTGTTCTGGAGCAAGTGCCACACTTCTTCCCCAGGAACCACCCTCAGCATCTCAGCATCATGCCACCAGAGCTAGGAACTGCATCTGCACTTTATCTCAGTTTATTTTATGCATCTTTAGCAAGATGTGTCCTAAGGTAACTGCTTCCTCGCTTTACACCATTTCAGCTGACAAAAGGATTCACAGGAACACTACTTTCAGACAGAGGGAGAACCCAGCACACGTGCTACGAGCCTGTTTCTCCAGCCTAACACTACCATGGCTAATACTACTTCCCAAGACTTCCCGTAACTGGGGTACAACATAATCTACGTTCAGCTAAGCAGAGGTGTTGAGTGAAGATCTGTGAAGAGCAACTGGACAGCATGAGTTGGGTAAAGGGTGGAGGACAGGAACAGGATGGTAGTGAGGCAGTTATTCATCTAGGGGTGTCAGTCGTGGCTACAAGTTACCAAATAGGGCAGGGGTATTGGAGCTTATAGGGCCTGCAGTGGGGAAGACAGATTTTGTAGCAGGCCAGTTCTAAGGTTGTTCTATAAGTTGTTTCTGGAAGTTCAATGTAGCCTGTCCTTTAGCTCTCCCTTTGTCTAGAAATCCTCTTATTTGCTTTAGTAAATCCTTTCTACTTAAACAAGTTTATCTGATTCTGTTGTCTGAAACTAAGAACCTTGACCAATACCCAGAAAATAAAAAACATTTCAATGAAACTCAATAAACCCATCTATATAAAGTTCAAAAACATGTACAACTAAAACCAAACAGAGCTTTGAGATCTTCGCCACAGGTTTACATTTGCTCTGCTTTGATCTGTGTGAAGGTCACTGCAAGCAGATCTGAAATAATATTATTTAACAGTACTGGCAGGAGATTGGAATGGACTTGCATATGTCTCATCACACTACTAAATACATAGTTCTGTTACTTATTTTGAGAGCAGTGTATAGTCTCAAGTCGTTTATGTTGGCTGCATGCCGAGTATTGAAGATACAACAAGTAACTTCTAAGAATTACTTTAGAGATCAAACGTCATTAACCAGGAGGTGTTTTTCAGATGGGCTCTTCAGCAAGTGGTGTGGGAAAGTTGGACAGCCACATGTAAATCAGTGATCAGAACGTCCCGCACACCATACTCAAAAATAAACTCAGAATGGCTTAAAGACTTAAACATAAGACGTGACCTCAAAGAACTAGAAGAAAATGTAAGCAAAATATTCTCTCACTTAAATTGTACCAATGTCTTCTCAGGTCAGTCTTCGAAGTCAATAGAAGTAAACGCAAAAATAAACAAATGGGACCTAATTAAGCTTACAAGCTTTTGCACAGCAAAGGAAACCATAAACAAAATGAAATAACAACATACAGACTGGGAGAAAATATTTACAAAGATGACAACAACCAACAAGCGATTAATGTCCAAACTATACAAACAGTTCATATAACTCAAACAAACACAAACTCAATCAAAAAACGGCCAGAAGACCTAAATAAACGTTTCTTCAAATAAAACATACAGATGCCCAAAAGGCACATGAAAAGATGCTCACTATCACTATTAGAGAAATATAAATCAAAATCACAATGAGGTATCACCTCACACCAGTCAGAATGGTCGTCATCAAAATATTTACAAAGAACAAATGGTGGAGAGGGTGTGGAGAAAAGGGAACCTTCCTAACATTATTTGTGGGAATATAAACTCGTATAGCCAGTACGGAAAAGTTTGGAGGTTCCCATAAAATCTAAAAATAGAGCTACTAGCAATCCCACTCCTAGGCACATATATGGACAAAACTATAATTCAAAAAGATACATGCAACTCTTCTATGTTCATAACAGTAGTACTCACAAAAACCAAGAGATGAAAGAAACCTAAATGTCCATTAAGAGATGAATGGATAAAAGAGATGAGGTGTATCTACATGATGGAATTTTTTCGCCATAAAAGAGAGAAAAAGATAATGTCATTTTCAGCAACATAGACGAACTTAGAAATTATCATACTAACTTAAGAAATAGAGAAATATCATAGGATATCATTTATAGGTGGAATCTAAAATAAGACAAAAATGAACTTCCCTACAAAACAGAAACAGACCCACAAATATAACAAATAGACTTGTGGTTTTTTTGGGTATATTCTCAAGTCGTTTATGTTGGCTGCATGCCGAGTATTGAAGATACAACAAGTAACTTCTAAGAATTACTTTAGAGATCAAACGTCATTAACCAGGAGGTGTTTTTCAGATGGGCTCTTCAGCAAGTGGTGTGGGAAAGTTGGACAGCCACATGTAAATCAGTGATCAGAACGTCCGCACACCATACTCAAAAATAAACTCAGAATGGCTTAAAGACTTAAACATAAGACGTGACCTCAAAGAACTAGAAGAAAATGTAAGCAAAATATTCTCTCACTTAAATTGTACCAATGTCTTCTCAGGTCAGTCTTCGAAGTCAATAGAAGTAAACGCAAAAATAAACAAAAGGGACCTAATTAAGCTTACAAGCTTTTGCACAGCAAAGGAAACCATAAACAAAATGAAATAACAACATACAGACTGGGAGAAAATATTTACAAAGATGACAACAACCAACAAGCGATTAATGTCCAAACTATACAAACAGTTCATATAACTCAAACAAACACAAACTCAATCAAAAAACGGCCAGAAGACCTAAATAAACGTTTCTTCAAATAAAACATACAGATGCCCAAAAGGCACATGAAAAGATGCTCACTATCACTATTAGAGAAATATAAATCAAAATCACAATGAGGTATCACCTCACACCAGTCAGAATGGTCGTCATCAAAATATTTACAAAGAACAAATGGTGGAGAGGGTGTGGAGAAAAGGGAACCTTCCTAACATTATTTGTGGGAATATAAACTCGTATAGCCAGTACGGAAAAGTTTGGAGGTTCCCATAAAATCTAAAAATAGAGCTACTAGCAATCCCACTCCTAGGCACATATATGGACAAAACTATAATTCAAAAAGATACATGCAACTCTTCTATGTTCATAACAGTAGTACTCACAAAAACCAAGAGATGAAAGAAACCTAAATGTCCATTAAGAGATGAATGGATAAAAGAGATGAGGTGTATCTACATGATGGAATTTTTTCGCCATAAAAAGAGAGAAAAAGATAATGTCATTTTCAGCAACATAGACGAACTTAGAAATTATCATACTAACTTAAGAAATAGAGAAATATCATAGGATATCATTTATAGGTGGAATCTAAAATAAGACAAAAATGAACTTCCCTACAAAACAGAAACAGACCCACAAATATAACAAATAGACTTGTGGTTGAGGGTGATGGGAAGGATGGAGTGGGAGATTAGGACTAGCAGGTGTGAACTACTACATACAGTAAACAAGAAGGTCCTACTGACCAGCACAGGGAACAATATTCAGTATCTTATAATAAACCATACTGAAAAAAGAAGAATGTATATATAACGAAATCACTCTTGTACAGCAGAAATCAACACAACATTGTAAAGCAACTACACTTCAATAAAACACATTTTTTTAAAAAAAAATGAGGTCTTTTTTAATTCTCAAGGATTATGAATATCAAGGCAGAGTAGGTCTAGTAGTTAAAAACTCTAGCCTGTAATTTCAACTGATCAAATTATTTCAGTTACTATTAATAAAAAGCAGAATTAGAAAATCTGGGCTAAACATATGGAAAGGATGAAAATTTGCTTTTCACCAGTTAAATAAATGAATATAATGAGTGCTTAACAATCATATGTCTGGGACTTAGGTATCTAACTTTTTAAAACTATGAAACAAACTTTGATGAAAAAAAGACCTCCTCAAACCATCAAAGAATAGTGTTAAAACTTTTTTGGATAGAAAATAATCATTGGCTCAAAATGAACTGAAAAAATATTTAAAGAAATCATGTAATCTTTTGCATTTTGATCTGAACAAAGTATTTAAAAGAATCAGGTTGAAGAATCAAAGTTAACATGACTATAATCTGTTTCACAGTTTCTGACAATACAGTTTTCAATAAAAATTTTAATTTTGAAGATACAGTTAGTATTTTTTAAACTACATAATTAAAATTTAAAATATATCTATTATACCAGGTAAATTCACACGGTAATAAGTAAAGGTCTACATTTTATTATCATTCTAAGTCTCCTAGTAAAGGTATATAATGTAACCTTAGTATACATTTAGAAATTATTTAAGAATATGTTATATATATATATATATATTTTTTTTTTTTTTCCCCTTCCCTGGCCACTTCTATTGATCTTTCATTCACTTGCCCTTTTTCTTGTTGTTGTTGTTCTTCTTCTTTTGGCCTGTGTGGGCCTCCCATCGCAGTGGCCGCCCCCGTCGCATAGCACCAGCTCTGGGCGCATGCGCTCCAGGGCTCCGGCTCAGTAGCTGGACACATCAGTCCAGCTGCTCCACGACACATGGGATCTTCCCAGGCCAGGGACTGAACCCGCGCCCCTTGCACTGCAAGGCGGTGTCCTTACCCACTGGACCACCAGGGAAGCCTGTACTTAATATATTTTATTTTATTTTTTTAATATTTATTTATTTATTTGGGGGGGGAGTGGGTTGGGGAGGGAGGGGGGCGGGCGGGCCACTTCCATTGGTCCTCCATTTATCCATTTTCATCCATCTTTGTTCTTTGGCCCGTGTGGGCCCCCCATCGCGGCACCTCTGTTGTTGCAGAGCACCGGCTCTGGGCGCATGCGCTCCAGAGCTCCAGCTCGGTAATTGGACACATCAGTCCAGCCGCTCCGCGGCACGTGGGATCTTCCCAGGCCAGGGATTGAACCGGCACCCCTTGCACTGCAAGGCGGTGTCCTTCCCACTGGACCACCAGGGAAGCCCCTTAATATATTTTAATAATAACACTGCTAGCTACATTGTAGGTATTTTAACATATTATCTCACTAATCTATGTAACCAGTCTTCAAGACAAATAATTATTACCATTTTCCTTAAAACAGTTGATTAGTCTACAGTACTGATTACCTAAGTAACCTGAACAAAGTAACAAACTAGTGAATGGCAGAACCAAATGTGAATCCAGATTTGTCTAACTTTTCTAAAGCACATACTTTTTTCGATCGTACCAGGTTTATTCTTTCAAGACAGGTAAATCATCAGTTTCTTCATTATTTTTCTCAGAGAAATATAAAATATTATACCAAATAAACATCTTATTTCTATCTAAATTGAGTGTTAGGAGTTATTGGGAGGATCAGGAAATTAACTTTTCTCTACGAAGATAAAGTTGAGTGCTATCCACTAATCATATGCTACATAATAATAAAGAATTTATAAAGAAAAATCATTATGTAAACATGGTTTCCTACTACTTTCTCTTCTAAACTAACTTTCTGATGTCTATGGACCTATTAAAACAGATCTACTCAACAGACAGATTCGACAGCTTGTCAAAGGCAATAGTCTTTTTCATTTATCACAAGCCTGGTAATTAATTCATTAGCCTGCCAATCAACCACACTATTAGAGAGATTTGTGAAGGTAGAATGAAATACCTTACCGTGCACAATGATGTCTTTGTCATTTTTAGGGTAAAATCTGAAGAAAACTCCAAATCTGAGACAGATGTCGTATGGCAGTCTATATGCTACCCATTAAAAAAAGAGTAGAGGGAAAGATTTGGTAAAAACAGTAAAAACAAAATAAGAAACTGATAAATATTCCTTTTTTTATGCAAAAAAGTGACTATTGACCAATACTTTGCAAGCTTTAATCATTCGCCCCCCACTATGGGGATTATTTTCTTTAAATCCAATTAGTACTTTTTTTACTTAGACTTGTTATAAGAATAATATATATCAACTCATGGCTCTGTTGTGCTCAGGTTTTTTCTAAGACACATTAAAATACTCTCAAATAAAAAATATTTTCCTGGGCTTCCCTGGTGGTCCAGTGGGTAAACAGCCCGCCTTGCAATGCAACGGGCGCCAGTGTGATCCCTGGCCCAGGAAGATCCCATGTGCCATGGAGCGGCTGGACCCGTGTGTCCAACTGCGAGCCAGTGCTCTGGAGTGCATGCACCCAGATCTGGTGCTCTGTGATGAGACAAGCCACTGCGATGGGAGACCCACACAGGCCAAAGAATAAAGATGGATGAAAATAAATAAATAAATAAAACAATAAAAGAGGCCAAAATTAAAAAAAAATTTTTTTTTGTCCTGTGTTACATTCTGTAAGCCACCAGTGGTATATATTTGCAATAAAGTGTGATAAGTCAATATTTTTAAAGGAAATGCCAACTTGAAAACATATGTTACTTAAAAAAAACAAGGTGTTTTAGAATTCACCTTTGTAAGTATATTTGTAGATTACTAGCTATTAAGAAAAACCATAACAATGCCAATCCAACTATAAAGATTCATAAAGAAAAATCATTATGTAAACATGGTTTCCTACTACTTTCTCTTCTAAACTAACTTTCTGATGTCTATGGACCTATTAAAACAGATCTACTCAACAGACAGATTCGACAGCTTGTCAAAGGCAATAGTCTTTTTCATTTATCACAAGCCTGGTAATTAATTCATTAGCCTGCCAATCAACCACACTATTAGAGAGATTTGTGAAGGTAGAATGAAATACCTTACCGTGCACAATGATGTCTTTGTCATTTTTAGGGTAAAATCTGAAGAAAACTCCAAATCTGAGACAGATGTCGTATGGCAGTCTATATGCTACCCATTAAAAAAAGAGTAGAGGGAAAGATTTGGTAAAAACAGTAAAAACAAAATAAGAAACTGATAAATATTCCTTTTTTTATGCAAAAAAGTGACTATTGACCAATACTTTGCAAGCTTTAATCATTCGCCCCCCACTATGGGGATTATTTTCTTTAAATCCAATTAGTACTTTTTTTACTTAGACTTGTTATAAGAATAATATATATCAACTCATGGCTCTGTTGTGCTCAGGTTTTTTCTAAGACACATTAAAATACTCTCAAATAAAAAATATTTTCCTGGGCTTCCCTGGTGGTCCAGTGGGTAAACAGCCCGCCTTGCAATGCAACGGGCGCCAGTGTGATCCCTGGCCCAGGAAGATCCCATGTGCCATGGAGCGGCTGGACCCGTGTGTCCAACTGCGAGCCAGTGCTCTGGAGTGCATGCACCCAGATCTGGTGCTCTGTGATGAGACAAGCCACTGCGATGGGAGACCCACACAGGCCAAAGAATAAAGATGGATGAAAATAAATAAATAAATAAAACAATAAAAGAGGCCAAAATTAAAAAAAAATTTTTTTTTGTCCTGTGTTACATTCTGTAAGCCACCAGTGGTATATATTTGCAATAAAGTGTGATAAGTCAATATTTTTAAAGGAAATGCCAACTTGAAAACATATGTTACTTAAAAAAAACAAGGTGTTTTAGAATTCACCTTTGTAAGTATATTTGTAGATTACTAGCTATTAAGAAAAACCATAACAATGCCAACCAATAAGCGAAAGCAACTATAAAGATTCATCTCAGGAAAAAATGGCCAAATATTCTTAATTTTCCTGTTCTGCCCTAGTTTAAATCCATTCACTATGGAGAGCAGATGACCTCAGTTACATCAGTGTGACCGAAGGAGGCTGCAAAGACTGTCATCGACATATGGTTTCCCCTGAATGGGCTATAACACAGGGAGGATAATTCATATGACTACCCAAGGCACAACTCTATCTTAAACAATTTGAGAAAATTTCAAAGAAGTTACAATATGGTTGCCTTTTATTTATAAAAGGATTGGGGAATAGAGAACAAGCTACATTTACCTAAACAAACAAACAAAGAAATGGTATATATACTTTTTCTTTTTTCTTTTACTTTTTACTTTTACAGTGTTTTGTTGTTTACAGATATGTATAATTCCAGATTAGTCATATGTATAGTATATATACTTTTTAAAACACTTTTACCAGTTCTAAATTTTCTGTTTAAACTATTTTTATCTAGTCATAGTATTTCTGGAAATTAAGCCAGGCAATAATCAGAGAGATAAATTAGCACCACCACCGACCCTTCTCTTTCTGCTCAGTCTTAAGGCTGAGTTGGCTATAACCGTACACTCCTACCTCGAGTCAAAGAATCCAAATAAATCCGTTACACTCAGTGGACTAGGGCACTGATAGTCTTATAACAAGGCTGTACACTTTTTTCTTAAAAGCTGAATGCAATTTTAATCAGCTTGTCCTTGCTGAGAAACTTGACATATTAATTTAAAATATTTTATCCACTTAAGAAAATTAATGAACATTAACTGAATATCCATGGGATACTTTTGTAAAGAAAAACTACTGATACTATGAAAGTAACAGTGTGACTAAAAAGAGACAGTATTCTGAATTTAACACTGAACAACCTATATCTATTCGATTATACAACTGAAACAGATAAATTAAGGAGCCTTTTTTTTAAAAAGGAGTTCCACTGCCACTATCACTCAATCCATGCAAATTCGACACAGTAATATTGCCCATAAAACCAGAGATTCGAAGGTGTTTTAATTCACCTTTGTAAGTATATTTGTAGATTACTAGCTATTAAGAAAAACCATAACAATGCCAACCAATAAGCGAAAGCAACTATAAAGATTCATCTCAGGAAAAAATGGCCAAATATTCTTAATTTTCCTGTTCTGCCCTAGTTTAAATCCATTCACTATGGAGAGCAGATGACCTCAGTTACATCAGTGTGACCGAAGGAGGCTGCAAAGACTGTCATCGACATATGGTTTCCCCTGAATGGGCTATAACACAGGGAGGATAATTCATATGACTACCCAAGGCACAACTCTATCTTAAACAATTTGAGAAAATTTCAAAGAAGTTACAATATGGTTGCCTTTTATTTATAAAAGGATTGGGGAATAGAGAACAAGCTACATTTACCTAAACAAACAAACAAAGAAATGGTATATATACTTTTTCTTTTTTCTTTTACTTTTTACTTTTACAGTGTTTTGTTGTTTACAGATATGTATAATTCCAGATTAGTCATATGTATAGTATATATACTTTTTAAAACACTTTTACCAGTTCTAAATTTTCTGTTTAAACTATTTTTATCTAGTCATAGTATTTCTGGAAATTAAGCCAGGCAATAATCAGAGAGATAAATTAGCACCACCACACGACCCTTCTCTTTCTGCTCAGTCTTAAGGCTGAGTTGGCTATAACCGTACACTCCTACCTCGAGTCAAAGAATCCAAATAAATCCGTTACACTCAGTGGACTAGGGCACTGATAGTCTTATAACAAGGCTGTACACTTTTTTCTTAAAAGCTGAATGCAATTTTAATCAGCTTGTCCTTGCTGAGAAACTTGACATATTAATTTAAAATATTTTATCCACTTAAGAAAATTAATGAACATTAACTGAATATCCATGGGATACTTTTGTAAAGAAAAACTACTGATACTATGAAAGTAACAGTGTGACTAAAAAGAGACAGTATTCTGAATTTAACACTGAACAACCTATATCTATTCGATTATACAACTGAAACAGATAAATTAAGGAGCCTTTTTTTTTTTTTTTAAAAAAGGAGTTCCACTGCCACTATCACTCAATCCATGCAAATTCGACACAGTAATATTGCCCATAAAACCAGAGATTAACACGGTAAAGGATAAGATTAAAACACAAAAGGAATTAACTGAAAAATATGAACACAGCAGGGTTTTAAGGTATAGTCCCTGTAATTAATCTGAAAAGGCTGGAAGAAATCTGAATGAGAAGTTAAATTGTGGGAACTATAAGTGAATGAATAACCGGACTGTAAAGGAGAAGCTAGGTAAGGGCCGGAGGTGGTGGTGAAGCAGAAACGACAATACACCTGGGCTTTTTGCTTTCACTAAGTTGAAGTAAATGATTCAACCCTTCAGTGTAAGAAACTTCAATACATAAAGAGAAATGATTCCAAAGGGATGACACAGTCAATAAGTAAATATGATATCAAGTTGTTTTAGATTAATTAAAATAAAGAATGACTAGCTTTGAAGACCCATATACAAAATCAATACATTAATTTGAAATACAAATCTCCTAAATGAAAACTAAGAAAATAGTAGTTTTCTGTTAAATAAAATAAAACTAGTAAAATACATACCTTAATACAACAGGGGTCTGAAATAAGAGTCTTTGGATCTAAAACTTCCACTGAAGCTTCTGGAATGACCACTTTCTTCATGCAGGACATGTTGAATCCATACACATCATCCCAAAAAGCAATTCTATCAGCATGTTTATTTGTATCACTTACTGCCATAACGCTGATAGTACAAATATCAGGGTAGACTGTAACAAATAAAACACCCAGCAGTTTAGCACCATCTCCTCTACAACAAAATGTATTTTTAAAGGCTAAATATAAATATCATATACAACAGTATAGATTGCTAGCCAACTGATTACTAGCAAAAAGAAAAAAACATTAACTGAATATCCATGGGATACTTTTGTAAAGAAAACTACTGATACTATGAAAGTAACAGTGTGACTAAAAAGAGACAGTATTCTGAATTTAACACTGAACAACCTATATCTATTCGATTATACAACTGAAACAGATAAATTAAGGAGCCTTTTTTTTAAAAAAGGAGTTCCACTGCCACTATCACTCAATCCATGCAAATTCGACACAGTAATATTGCCCATAAAACCAGAGATTAACACGGTAAAGGATAAGATTAAAACACAAAAGGAATTAACTGAAAAATATGAACACAGCAGGGTTTTAAGGTATAGTCCCTGTAATTAATCTGAAAAGGCTGGAAGAAATCTGAATGAGAAGTTAAATTGTGGGAACTATAAGTGAATGAATAACCGGACTGTAAAGGAGAAGCTAGGTAAGGGCCGGAGGTGGTGGTGAAGCAGAAACGACAATACACCTGGGCTTTTTGCTTTCACTAAGTTGAAGTAAATGATTCAACCCTTCAGTGTAAGAAACTTCAATACATAAAGAGAAATGATTCCAAAGGGATGACACAGTCAATAAGTAAATATGATATCAAGTTGTTTTAGATTAATTAAAATAAAGAATGACTAGCTTTGAAGACCCATATACAAAATCAATACATTAATTTGAAATACAAATCTCCTAAATGAAAACTAAGAAAATAGTAGTTTTCTGTTAAATAAAATAAAACTAGTAAAATACATACCTTAATACAACAGGGGTCTGAAATAAGAGTCTTTGGATCTAAAACTTCCACTGAAGCTTCTGGAATGACCACTTTCTTCATGCAGGACATGTTGAATCCATACACATCATCCCAAAAAGCAATTCTATCAGCATGTTTATTTGTATCACTTACTGCCATAACGCTGATAGTACAAATATCAGGGTAGACTGTAACAAATAAAACACCCAGCAGTTTAGCACCATCTCCCTCTACAACAAAATGTATTTTTTAAAGGCTAAATATAAATATCATATACAACAGTATAGATTGCTAGCCAACTGATTACTAGCAGTGGGGGGAGATGATAAAATTAAAATAAGAATTTCGATGATGAATTCCAATTCATATTATTTTGAAAGGATGACACAATACTAATATAAGTATATTTATTAATATTAAAACATGCTGAAAATAAAGAGGTACTAGGTTTTCACTTTATTCTGTTCCTCTGAAACACGCAAAGACAAGTTTTCAAAAAGTTATGTAATATGTAAAAAAAACAACAACATGTGGCAGAATTTTACAGTCATGTAGGAAACCAGTTCTTATTATCCTCTCTTATTTATTATAAAAGGCAAAGGTTTATAAGCACCAAATATGTGCCAATAAGTTACTCTCATTTAGACTACGGATACATGTCCCTACTCAAACTTACATTTATAGAATTTTGACAAATAAATTGGTCACTGTTTGTGAGGTAATACATACAAAGAAAAGGGAAGCATAAGGGCAAATTAAAGAAGCATACGCATGTTTAATGCTTAGACAAATGGGTAAGAATATCCAGTTAGCAGATGATACACGGGCTCGGAATTCAAAAGAGGTGATCTGGATGCAAAACCAAGAGAATGAGAGGTAAGGGAAGAGAGTGTTGAGGAGAGTGTTGAGGGAAAGACTCTCTTTTGTATTTAGTTTTGTCTGTACTGGGTCTCGGTTGCTTTTCTCTAGCTGTAAAGAACGGGGCCGGCGGGGGGGGTACTCTAGTTGTCGTGCAGCGTGTGGGCTCTCACTGTGGTGGCTTCTCTCACGGTGGAGAATGGGCTCTAGCAGGCGGGCTCAACAGCTGTGGGTGCACGAGGGATCTTTCCGGATTAGGGACTGAACCTGTGTCGTTTGCACTGGCAAGAGGATTCTTTATCACTGAGCCACCAGGGAAGCCCTGAGAAACTCTAATAACAAGTAAAAGTCTCTATAACACAAAATTAAACAAACTGTATTGATGTTCTATTTTTGGACTAACAAATAGCCAAATCAACTTAATTGTTCAAATGTCACCATTTAGTGAATTTGTGAATTACAATATAAATTACACATTCCTTCAACAAACTGAAAGTACGTATGTCCCAAATAAATGCACAAAAGAAACATTTTCACTATTATTAACTAGCCTTCAGACTTAAACAGCACAGAAATAACCCTCTCCTTCCCACAAACTTTGTTTCTCTTCACAGCTGTAGGAATTTTACTATTCAATGGCAGCAGTACTAAACTATCTTCTAAATAAAGCCTACGATAAGATTGGTTGGCATCCAGGCATTGCTTCTTCCAAACCTGATGTCTGAGATATCTAGAAAAATATGCTCCGTGTAGCTTACCAAAAAATTATTATAAAAGGCAAATTTTACAGTCATGTAGGAAACCAGTTCTTATTATCCTCTCTTATTTATTATAAAAGGCAAGGTTTATAAGCACCAAATATGTGCCAATAAGTTACTCTCATTTAGACTACGGATACATGTCCCTACTCAAACTTACATTTATAGAATTTTGACAAATAAATTGGTCACTGTTTGTGAGGTAATACATACAAAGAAAAGGGAAGCATAAGGGCAAATTAAAGAAGCATACGCATGTTTAATGCTTAGACAAATGGGTAAGAATATCCAGTTAGCAGATGATACACGGGCTCGGAATTCAAAAGAGGTGATCTGGATGCAAAACCAAGAGAATGAGAGGTAAGGGAAGAGAGTGTTGAGGAGAGTGTTGAGGGAAAGACTCTCTTTTGTATTTAGTTTTGTCTGTACTGGGTCTCGGTTGCTTTTCTCTAGCTGTAAAGAACGGGGCCGGCGGGGGGGGTACTCTAGTTGTCGTGCAGCGTGTGGGCTCTCACTGTGGTGGCTTCTCTCACGGTGGAGAATGGGCTCTAGCAGGCGGGCTCAACAGCTGTGGGTGCACGAGGGATCTTTCCGGATTAGGGACTGAACCTGTGTCGTTTGCACTGGCAAGAGGATTCTTTATCACTGAGCCACCAGGAAGCCCTGAGAAACTCTAATAACAAGTAAAAGTCTCTATAACACAAAATTAAACAAACTGTATTGATGTTCTATTTTTGGACTAACAAATAGCCAAATCAACTTAATTGTTCAAATGTCACCATTTAGTGAATTTGTGAATTACAATATAAATTACACATTCCTTCAACAAACTGAAAGTACGTATGTCCCAAATAAATGCACAAAAGAAACATTTTCACTATTATTAACTAGCCTTCAGACTTAAACAGCACAGAAATAACCCTCTCCTTCCCACAAACTTTGTTTCTCTTCACAGCTGTAGGAATTTTACTATTCAATGGCAGCAGTACTAAACTATCTTCTAAATAAAGCCTACGATAAGATTGGTTGGCATCCAGGCATTGCTTCTTCCAAACCTGATGTCTGAGATATCTAGAAAAAATACCTGGTGCTGGCACCGATAAGAAGTTTCCCAAGGCCTCTCTAAGGCAACAGGGAAGGCAGGTGTGACCGCTGCTCTGGGCTGGCATCGGCTGCTATGTACACTGAGCTGCCTCTATTCCCCTCTTCCTCCACAGAAGAGAAGACGCTAAGCATCTTGACAGTGTTTAAATTTCTGACTGATACAAATTCTTCTAAATAAATGATATGCTACTGTAGACACTGACTCAGCAAGAGTATCTGCTACAGGAAAGGTACATTATGTTTAGATTCCTGAACCAGGTTTCTTACTATAAGAAACAATGAAGAAGAAATAGAAGCAACTTGAGATGGTCAGCAACTTTCTTATGTACACTTTGCCTGACTTCATATGACCATCAATAGAAGCTTTCCAACTTTATATCCTGTAATTCCACTCTTAAAGAGGAATACAGTAAGGATATAGATCAGGGGTTAACAAACATTTTATACGAAGTGACTGTATTAGGTTTTGTAGGCTCTACGGTCTTAATTGAAACGATTCATCTGTGGTGCTATGATGTGAACCTCCCACAGATAATTATAAATACATGAGCACGGTTATTTTTTTTTTTTTTAAGATTTATTTTACTTATTTATTTGAGGGGGATGGGTGGGGAGGGAGGGGAGCAGGCGGGCCACTTCTGTTGGTCTTTCATTTGTCCATTTTCATCCATCTTTGTTCTTCGGCCCTTGTGGGCCTCCCATCGCAGCGGCCTCTGTTGTCGCAGAGCACCAGCTCTGGGCGCACGCTCCCCAGAGCTCCGGCTTGGTAATTGGACACAACGGTCCAGCCGCTCCACGGCACGTGGGATCTTCCCAGGCCAGGGATCGAACCGGCGCCCCTTGCCCTGCAAGGCTGTGTCCTTACCCACTGGACCACCAGGGAAGCCCCTGAGTACGGTTATTTTCTAATAAAACTTTACCTACAAAAATAAGCAGGATGCCTGATATGGATATTCCTGATCTAGATGAGGAAAGAAAGGATAAGGGAGGCCATTATCAGGGCCATCAAACCACACTACTTCTGGGAGCACCACCCAGTGTCCAAGTACCCCTTGGAGCTATGCAGTGCTCATTCAAGTAACTTAACATGGTTGGTAGAGTTCTTCTATTTTAGAATATTATTAAAAATCTTAGCGGAGTACTATCTAGCCTCTTACAGAAAAGTCTGCTGAACTCAGGCACTCAATCAAGTAATATGTACTCGGTGCTATTATTAAGAAATAAGAGTAAGTTAACCACCATTTTTATAAGGAAAAATTCAAGTTTCTAAAACGAATTAAAAAATAATTTTGATATTAGAGATATGCAAGTCAAAACTACAATGAGAGGGCTCCCCTGGTGGTCCAGTGGGTAGAGTCCGCCTTGCAGTGCAAGGGGCGTCAATTTGATCCCTGGCCCGGGAAGATCCCACATGCGGGGAGCAGCTGGACTGGTGTGTCCAATTATGAGCCAGCGCTCTGGAGCGCATGCGCCCAGAGCTGATGCTCTGCAATGAGGGAGGCCACTGCGATGGGAGGCCCACACAGGCCAAAGAACAAAGATGGACGAAAATAAACAAATGAAAGACCAATACAAGTGGCCAAAATTAAAAAGAAAAACTACAATGAGGTATCACCTCACACCAGCTGGAACGACCATCATTTAAAATCCTACTTAACAGGGGCTTCTCTGGTGGTCCAGTGGGTCAAGAGTCCACCTTGCAGTGCAAGGGGCATCAGCTTGATCCCTGGCCTGGAAAGATCTCACATGCCGTGGAGCAGCTGAACCGGTGTGTTCAACTACGAGCCAGTGCTCTGGAGCGCATGTGCCCAGGGCCGGTGCTCTGAAGTGAGAGAGGTCACTGTGATGGGAGGCCCACAGGCCGAAGAATAAAGATGGATGAAAATAAGTAAATGAAAAACCAATATAAGAGGCCAAATTTTTTTTAAAGATTTATTTACTTATTTATTTTGGGGGAGGTGGGGAGGGAGGGGAGCAGGTGGGCCACTTCTGTTGGTCTTTCATTTGTCTATTTTCATACATCTTTGTTCTTCGGCCCTTGTGGGCCTCCCGTCGCTGTGGCCTCTGTTGTCGCACAGCACCAGCTCTGGGCGCATGTGCTCCAGAGCGCCAGCTCGGTAATTGGACACATCGGTCCAGCCGCTCCGCGGCACTTGGGATCTTCCCAGACCAGGGATCAAACCAGCGCCCCTTGCACTGCAAGGCGGTGTCCTTACCCACTGGACCACCAGGGAAGCCCTCAAATTTTTTTTAAAAAAAAGCTTTTAAAAAAGAATTCTACTAACAGTAAATGCTGGATAGGACAAAAGGGAACCCACCTGCGCTGCTGGTAGGAATATAAACTGATACAGCCACTATGGAGAACAGTATGACGATCCCTTAAAAAAGTAGGAATTAGACTAGCATATGACCTAATAATCCCACTACTGGGTATATACCCTGAGAAAAGCATAACTGAAAGAGACACATGTACTCCAATGTTCTCTGCGGCAATTTTTCACAATAGCCAGGACATGCAAGCAACCTAGATATCCATTGACACATTATTCTTGCATAAATTGTGGTAAATACATATATAATAAAATATTACTCAGCTATAAAAAAGGGAACACATTTGAGTCAGTCCTAAGGAGGAGGATGAACCTAAAGCCTATTATACAGAGTGAAGTCAGAAAGACAAATATTGGTATACTAATGCGTGCATAAGGAATCTAGTAAGATGGTACTGATGAACCTATCTGTAAGGCAGCAATGGAGAGGAAGACATACAGAACAGATTTGTGGACAAGTGGGGGAAGGAGAGGGTGGGATGAGCCGAGACAGTAACATAAAAACACACATCACCATAAGTAAAATAGATGGCCAGTGGGAATTTACTGTGTGACACAGGAGCTCAGCCCGGTGCTGTGTGACAAGCTAGAGGGATGGGATGGAGGAGGGAGATGGGTGGGGGTTCAGGAATGAGGGGGCATGTGTATACCTGTGGCTGACTAAGGCTGATGTAGGGCAGAAACCAACACAATATTGTAAAGCAATCATCCTCCAATTCAAAAAACTACAATACAATTAGTAGATTATAGGAAGTAAAAATAAGGCATTTTAGCAACTGTAAAAAAAATTTTTTTTAAATATTTTGGTAATAAGAAGAAACAGACTAAAGAGGAATATGATTTAATTTTTTGAAGTTTATTTGTCAAGCTAATTATTGAATATATTTGACAAAGATACAGAAAATCACAGTCCCTGTATTTGTTAGAATTTAGAAATGAGTTTTTCTCTTTCAGTTAGTAGAATCTATGAATATTTATGAAAGACCTGCTGCCAATGCTATAGGTCAATTTGATTCTTTATCCACCTCCTCACAGCTGGCTAACATTTTGGGCCATGTGCCAGAATCCTGCCTAACCCTTTACCTTCACATTCTGATACATTTGTCATCCGATTTTTGTCAGATAGAAGCATTAATTGAATAATTATTCCTTCTTGTAGGTGAAATTAACAAAGTGATGATTGGACAAAAGCCTTCTCGAAACAGACCATTTATAAATTCATTGCTTTGACATCTGTGTCCTTCTCGATTCACTGCCCAGAATCCATTTGTCACCAGAACAGCTCACATGGTGAATAGATAAAGATGGGAAATCCTTTATCCCTTAGAAATGGCTCACAAACTTTTGGACACTAAAGGATAGGACTGAGATGCATGGAGAAACAATTCCTAGTAAACACTAGCATCACTGTTTATATTTCCAAACAAAGGGTTTAAAACGAAAAGGAGATAAAAAATAAGCCGAAATAGACTGTTCTTCCACAATATATAAACTATGTGGAGGAAAACTTCAATGAAATAACTGTCAACAATAAAATAATTGCCACTCATAAAGAAAAATGTACTATTAGGTAACAACATCATCAAATAATCGAGGAATTGAATAAGCCTAAAAATAAATTTTAATTTATATAATAAGGTTACCGTAAAAATTAACTGATATTTATTTGAAAATTGGATTATTGTCTTATTATTAACTTATAATAAATATCGATGGGGCCAACACTAAAGCTTAGCTAGGCTAAAATATTGCTGCAATATACACTGAAAAATGTAATACTAAAAAAGTTAGAAAATGATAGTACTATACCAACACTGAACCAAACCAAAATAGTAAATGTGGAAAAAAACGGATCTGAAGCTGAGGAAGTGCACAGTGAATTCTGGAAATCCTAAAGAAAACCTCTAACATTATGAGCCACTGTCAGTGGCTGACTACACTGAGATAAGTTATGTAAAAGTCAAGTACTATACAAAAGGCAGATGAAAATACCCAAACTGATTTCAAACTTTTATAAGGTATGAACTTAACAAGAATCTCATATTTATCAGCTAAAAGTCAGGAGTCAAATTAAATTTATTGAGCAACTACTTCATGTCAAGTATCTCATCTAGACTTTTGACTGATTCTGTAAAGATTATAATCCTCATTTTTCAGTTCAGGAAATTGATGTTCAGAGAAATAAAGTTCCTAATTAGTTTACTAGATAACTAGCCATCTGATGAAACAGGGATTTCACTTAAGGTATGAGTGCAAAGTTTCATGGCTTCCATTATTCATGATGTCATACTTCGTGCTTTATAAGCAAAGAAGAAGGAAAGAGGAACTCAACTACCCGAAGATAAACGAGTAGCTGTTGGAAAAGAACAAGGAAGGAGAAAAGGGTTAGAGAAACATTAGAGATTAATAAAATTTCAGGGCAAAGTGACAAAATGGAACGTTCTGCCTTACCCATTCCAAAAAACGATGGAGAAACAATTCCTAGTAAACACTAGCATCACTGTTTATATTTCCAAACAAAGGGTTTAAAACGAAAAGGAGATAAAAAATAAGCCAAACTAGACTGTTCTACCACAATAAATAAACTATGTGGAGGAAAACTTCAATGAAATAACTGTCAACAATAAAATAATTGCCACTCATAAAGAAAAATGTACTATTAGGTAACAACATCATCAAATAATCGAGGAATTGAATAAGCCTAAAAATAAATTTTAATTTATATAATAAGGTTACCGTAAAAATTAACTGATATTTATTTGAAAATTGGATTATTGTCTTATTATTAACTTATAATAAATATCGATGGGGCCAACACTAAAGCTTAGCTAGGCTAAAATATTGCTGCAATATACACTGAAAAATGTAATACTAAAAAAGTTAGAAAATGATAGTACTATACCAACACTGAACCAAACCAAAATAGTAAATGTGGAAAAAAACGGATCTGAAGCTGAGGAAGTGCACAGTGAATTCTGGAAATCCTAAAGAAAACCTCTAAGCATTATGAGCCACTGTCAGTGGCTGACTACACTGAGATAAGTTATGTAAAAGTCAAGTACTATACAAAAGGCAGATGAAAATACCCAAACTGATTTCAAACTTTTATAAGGTATGAACTTAACAAGAATCTCATATTTATCAGCTAAAAGTCAGGAGTCAAATTAAATTTATTGAGCAACTACTTCATGTCAAGTATCTCATCTAGACTTTTGACTGATTCTGTAAAGATTATAATCCTCATTTTTCAGTTCAGGAAATTGATGTTCAGAGAAATAAAGTTCCTAATTAGTTTACTAGATAACTAGCCATCTGATGAAACAGGGATTTCACTTAAGGTATGAGTGCAAAGTTTCATGGCTTCCATTATTCATGATGTCATACTTCGTGCTTTATAAGCAAAGAAGAAGGAAAGAGGAACTCAACTACCCGAAGATAAACGAGTAGCTGTTGGAAAAGAACAAGGAAGGAGAAAAGGGTTAGAGAAACATTAGAGATTAATAAAATTTCAGGGCAAAGTGACAAAAATGGGAACGTTCTGCCTTACCCATTCCATCTGAGTAAAGGAATGAGGTGATAAGGCAAAAAGAGACACTAAAAATGAGAGCAACCAAGCAAACTTAGGGGAGGAGTCAGTACACTCCAGAGCTCAGCTTTCCACAGAAAGGGAAACGTCAAGGGGAATGTAACTATAAACCTGGACTTTATAACAGAAGCAAATTCTTTTTAGCACAGATCAGGATTCTAATGCAAATTTGAATGCAAACTCCGAGAGAGACAGATCTACCAGAGTATAGTACATATCTGCCACTCTATTCTGCTGCCCTCTTTTAAACTGTGAGATTTCCTATGTTATGAGGGAGACCTACTTTCTTCTACAGAAGCTAAAAATGATAAAAACTTGCTTTACCTCCCTTGCAAGTTATGCACGAACACATGACCTAGGCTCCACTAATGATATATACCTAAACCTGTCTACTTTTCAGAGGCAATGATACGTACTCCTATGTGCTGCTGCTGCTGTTTACTCACTAAGTCTGTCTGATTCTGTGAGACCCCATGGACAGTAGCCCACCAGGCTCATCTGTCCATGGGAATTCCCAGGCAAAGATACCAAAGTGAGTTGCCATTTCCTTCTTCAGAGGATCTTCCCGACCCAAGGACTGAACCTGGGTCTCCTGCTTGGTAGGTGGATTCTTTACCACTGAACCACCAGGGGAGCCCATTACAGTGCACATCTTAAATTCTAAAAACGTGACTTATTCCCCTAGTTTTTGGTTCGAAAGTATCTGATGTGGTATCTGATGTGGTTTATGGTTCAAAAATATCTGTAGTTTGGGCTTCCACGGTTGCCCAGTGGGTAAAGAGTCTGCCTTGCAGTGCGAGGGACATGGGTTCGATCCCTGGCCTGGGAAGATCCTGCGTACTGTGGAGCTGCTGGACCAGTGTGTTCAATTACGAGCCTGTGCTCTGGAGCGTGTGTGCCCAGGGCTGGTGCTCTGCAATGAGAGAGACCACTGCAATGGGAGGCCCACACAGGTCAAAGAATAAAGATGGATGAAAATAAATAAATACAAACAAAATAGAGGCCAGAAATAAATAAATAAATATATATCGATATCTATCTATCTATCTATCTATCTATCTATCTATCTATCTATCTATATCTGTATTTAAAAAAAAGACCCAAGAGATTGTGATGGTCTGTCAAGATGAGGAAATGATGACTTAGGAAATGGCTCTTGGTAACTCTGCTTTGCACTTAGCATAAGTCTCAACTTGATAAGCCTGACAATTTATAAATTAGAGAAGAGGTACACTCGGAAGGACCTCATAAGAAAGGTGAATTTCGTTTGACCGTATGAGGGGGGAAGAAAACTTTCACTTTCCTTGTAATGAAAGGCAGTGAAAACAGCATTCTTTTCCAAAAGCAGAGAAGATGTTTCCTTTCATGGGCCCCTATGTTTCTATGCAACACAATGATTTTGCAAAACTGTTCTCAGTTCTGAGGAAGTTTCAAAACAAAGAATTATTTCTTTGTGCGCTAATAATATCAATTATTTCAATTTTGGAGGGTGTCAACTATAATTATGACTAAAGTGCAGTCTGCTAGGCTTCCACAGAGTACTTCAGGGTTTTTTCCTTTTAAAATTAGTAGATATCCTGTGGGGAGATTCTTGGAACCTAACTGGGTAAGTATGCATGCCATTCTTAGCCAAGTTTTCAGATCATTCATTTATTTTATATATATAAACCTTCTCAGGAGCTATGAAGATGCATGATTTTGCTTTTGCTCTTTATTGCTAAACCCTATTTTATGATTAATTACATAATATTTTGTTCCAATTCCCCTTTTTTAGGTATCAGTATCACAACTTTTAAAAATTTGTTTGAATATCTTTTTTTGTCCTGACTCTTCTATATAATTTTATTTTAGGTAAGTCACTATAAAGTGCACAGAATTAGGCTTTCTCTCGTGTCCTAATCTAAAATTCTTTTTTATTTACAAATAAGTTTAGTCCATTTACATTATTGACACGAGGAGGTTTTCTTGTTCCTAACTCTTATCATTTTATGTTACTCGGTACCTGTAGTTTGGTCTTTTTTAAGTAGTTTTGCTACATGATCTTTTTGCTTTCTTCCTAAGTATTAATTCTTTTATTTATGAAGTTTGTCTATTTTGTTCTAGGAACTAACTTTATATTTACAACCTTACAGAATATCTTCCATTGTCTTTTTAACAGTATTTATTAATCTCCTATCATGAGTAATATAAAATTAGTATATTTACTTGTTCTTCCCCTTTCCTTTCCTCTTCTTAATCACCCAATTATTTTTTTAACTGTAAAGATATATTGATAATATTAACAACGATTACAGAAGCAGGCACAAAGCTAGTAGTACACAGTTTTAATATATTTTTCAAAATAGCTAGAAATCAAATTATGTCAATTCATTTGACTTGATGGAGATGACACTGCTTCATTTGTTTTTAAAGTCAATTCTACTGAAATAAAATTTATATGCAGTAAAACTCTCTCTCTTTGCTCTTTTGGTGTTTAATTCTATGTGACTTGATAAATCACCAGACTACCACCACCGCAATCAAGATGGAGACAGGACTGATGACCACAAGCCACACCACTCAACTTTAATCAATAGGATCATTTTAATATCACCTTTGTAGTACTCAATGTACTTCAGATGCTATTGCTTGAGCTGTCAACTCTAAATGACATAAACTGCTGACCTTCAAATTATGAAATAATAAATACCATAAATTCCTAATAAAGATAAATCAATGAAGGTATACACATTTTCACCTACCTCTTCCAATTTTTGTGACATACGCTCCTTGACACTTTTAGGGTATAAAACATTTATATTATATTTAGGATATTCTATGCATATCTTAAAATATATACTGGTTTTCAACTTGATTCCTTGTAAAAATATGCACTGGTCATGATCTAACATTTTCCTGGCTTTTTTGGTTGGCTGAACACCACATTTCTGATACAAAATTGGTAAAAAACAACAGCAGAAATTAGTAAATCCACTTTCAGTAACTTTACAAAACTTTAAAAACATTATTTAATTTCTTTATTTGGTTGGGCTCATCACACGGCATGTGGGATCTTAAGTTTTCCAACCAGGGACTGAACATGGGCCCATGGTGATGAATGCACCAAGTCCTAACCACTGCACTTCCAGGGAATCCCGATGAAACTATTTTTATTAGTGAAAACAGAAGAAAACTGGTACCTCTAAAGTACTATGGAGGGCTTCCCTGGTAGCTCAGTGGTGAAGAGTACGCCTTCCAATGCAGGAGACATGAGTTCGATCCCTGATCTGGGAAGATACCACATGCTGCAGAGCAACTAAGCCCATGAGACACAACTACCGAGCCTGTTCTCTCAGAACCACAACTATGAAGCCCATGTGCCACAGCTACTGAAGCCCATGTGCCCTAGAGCCTGAGTTCCACAACAAGAGAAGAAGTCACTGCGAGAAGTCACTGCAACAAGAAGCCTGCTCACCCAACTAGAGAGTAGCCCCCACTCCCTGCAACTAGAGAAGAGCCTGCAGCAGTAGTGACAACCTAGAATAGCCAAAAATAAATGTTAAATTAAAAAAAAAAAAAGTACTATGCAATTGCTTGGTGTTTAGGAGAATGAATACTCAAGTCACTGGCTGACTATGTTTTTATAGAGACCATGCCATTATATATAAAGTGAGACATAAGCTAAACCCAGATTCATGTAAAAATAAATTGTGGTCCCTTCATGCTTATATTGGTCAACTCAATAGTCAACCTTTCAAAATTTTTGCTGAAATTGACATAAACTGCTGACCTTCAAATTATGAAATAATAAATACCATAAATTCCTAATAAAGATAAATCAATGAAGGTATACACATTTTCACCTACCTCTTCCAATTTTTGTGACATACGCTCCTTGACACTTTTAGGGTATAAAACATTTATATTATATTTAGGATATTCTATGCATATCTTAAAATATATACTGGTTTTCAACTTGATTCCTTGTAAAAATATGCACTGGTCATGATCTAACATTTTCCTGGCTTTTTTGGTTGGCTGAACACCACATTTCTGATACAAAATTGGTAAAAAACAACAGCAGAAATTAGTAAATCCACTTTCAGTAACTTTACAAAACTTTAAAAACATTATTTAATTTCTTTATTTGGTTGGGCTCATCACACGGCATGTGGGATCTTAAGTTTTCCAACCAGGGACTGAACATGGGCCCATGGTGATGAATGCACCAAGTCCTAACCACTGCACTTCCAGGGAATCCCGATGAAACTATTTTTATTAGTGAAAACAGAAGAAAACTGGTACCTCTAAAGTACTATGGAGGGCTTCCCTGGTAGCTCAGTGGTGAAGAGTACGCCTTCCAATGCAGGAGACATGAGTTCGATCCCTGATCTGGGAAGATACCACATGCTGCAGAGCAACTAAGCCCATGAGACACAACTACCGAGCCTGTTCTCTCAGAACCACAACTATGAAGCCCATGTGCCACAGCTACTGAAGCCCATGTGCCCTAGAGCCTGAGTTCCACAACAAGAGAAGAAGTCACTGCGAGAAGTCACTGCAACAAGAAGCCTGCTCACCCAACTAGAGAGTAGCCCCCACTCCCTGCAACTAGAGAAGAGCCTGCAGCAGTAGTGACAACCTAGAATAGCCAAAAATAAATGTTAAATTAAAAAAAAAAAAGTACTATGCAATTGCTTGGTGTTTAGGAGAATGAATACTCAAGTCACTGGCTGACTATGTTTTTATAGAGACCATGCCATTATATATAAAGTGAGACATAAGCTAAACCCAGATTCATGTAAAAATAAATTGTGGTCCCTTCATGCTTATATTGGCTTCAATAGTCTCTGTTGCTCACAGCTCAATTATTCTTTCTAAAATATTTACGCTACTATGGTTCAGTACATCTCATTCAGAAAAACATAAAAATCTCGTTTGCAATAAAAGAATGAGCATCTCGATGATTGATGATATTCGAGGCACAGTCAAATACACAGAACGGGCCAAACCCACTTCATGTTACTCATTTCTGACTTTTCCTACTTTCCTTGATTCTGTTAACAAGCACCATTCTATAGCACTGCTTACGCAGCTGAATGCTGATCTCCCTTCAATACACCCATAATCTTGGTGCTAAAAACAGCTATATGAAAATATGGAGAGCTAGACTTGTATGTGTACCTCCTCCACTTTATCCCTCTGATGATGGAAACAGCTCTGCCACTACTTCAGCTATAACCTCATTATTCACATGGTTGTACGTTCTTAATGAATTTCATCAAGAATTCAATTTAAATGTATTAAGTTACTGTCAGTCCTTCAGTAAGATCAATGAACACCACTCAGGGAGGTACAGAAACAGTTTTCTGAATCCACCCTAGAACAACTTGAAGGCAAGAATTAGATTCAATAAAATGCACTTTAGTAGAGAAACAACAAGGAACAGTGAACAGAACGTGAATATTAGCGTCTGGCAGATCTGTGTTTAGGAAAAAAAAAAAGTTAAAGGCTTAGATATTTCATATGTAGCATCCAGGACATCTATGTTTCTAAAATCTCAAGGGGCCACTGTGAGGATTACATGTAACACAATAAATAAAGGTAAAGTATATTATTTGACAACTAGTAGACAAATGGTAGGTAATATTAATTTTTAGCAATTAAGTATAGTTGTCGTTAAAAAAAAGCCCCACTGCAATTACTGAAAGATATAGCCAAATTGTTACACGGTAAAATATATCTTAAAAATTCTAGGCACATTCATGTCACAGATCAGAAACATATTTTGAAATGGTCACAGAAAACAGAGTGATAAAACGAGACCATTTTGAAACAGAAAGGCAATCCATTAAAATGCTATTATAAAAACAACTCAATTGTACCAGAGAGTTTTCTCTGTGCTTTGATTTGGCCTTACTGATTTTTACTGCCAAAGTAATTTCATAGAACACGAATGGGCAGGAGGCCTAAGTATGCTCAAGAGCTTTATGGTATCATTTCAAAATGTATCTTCCTTTTCAACTACTTTTATGTAACAGTTTTATAAACTATACTCTGGTCATAGAGATGACTATCAATTCTGAAGCTTTGAGAAAGGGAAGGTACAGAGAAAGAGAAGGGAGACAGATGCTGTCAAATTTAATTTTAAATGATTCAATGCAATAAACATGTATTATGCTGTATCTACATTACAGGAGCTGCAGAGCTCAGTGAAGAGCCACGGATGAGCACAACATAATCCCTAAGGACATGCTATTTGTATACAACTGTTTACAAGAGAAAGCCTGTAAAAACACAATCTCACTGAGTATGCAGAGATAATATGATTAAAAGTTCACCATGGACATGAAAAGGAAGCCTTCCACATTTATTGGGATCTATTTAAAAACAATGATTGCATATGCTGTGCTTTATAAACTTAACAGAAGCTACTATTTAAACGCTCTTGTTAAACCACAAAGAAGCAAGGTTTATGCGTTTACTGAAGTCATGGAAAATTTGCTACCAAAGTGAATGATCTCCAACCTAGCATGAAACAGTCTACACCCTTTTGGGGAAAAACAACAACAACAAGTAAATGTCACACAGACACACACACACACACACACACACAAACACATCAAAAGACTGTTAGATTTTTATCCGACTATCGAAAAGCTTCCAAATCTAGGCCTTAGTATCTTTATTAAAAGTGTTCATGAGAACACCATTAACCGGGAGTTCTGCGTATCTTATATTAATATAATGTCCTACTATCAACAGTACACTGAAAAAAATGTCTTTAAGCTTCCCCTAATGGCAACATCTTTCATCTCTATTGGGAACTTTCTCAGTCATGCATAGTTTATTTGAAATCCAAAGGTTCAACTGGTTCTGCCACACTAAAATTAGATTACTAAAACCCAAATTTTATACTCACCCGATCCTCCTTTTGCCAAGTATTTGTTCTTTGCATAAAGGACAGAATCTAACATAGACTCAAAGAGAAGAAAATAGCCCTATATAAAAAAACCAGAAAAAAAAAGGATTTCAATATCATCATATGCAGATAAATTTAAATACATAGGCTACTATGTTCAATATTATCATATGCTAATAAATTTAAATACATAGGCTACTATTTTAATAGAAAATAAAATTTTTCCATTACCATGTAACAGTCTGCAAAGTCTGAAATTATTTTTTGCAGGAAATTTTTCACATATAAATTGAATCAAGCCAGAGTACAAAGTGAATTCAGAATGTTTATTTAGTACTGAACCTTCTTCAGCTGTGCTTCCACTTCCTGTTGCTTCTTCCACATTAAACGGAAAGTTTCACACAGAAATTGCTAATGTATTGTGTAACTTCCTGGAATACGTGCAGTATGAATCTAGATGATAGTTCTATTTGCCCCAGGGGACATTTTTGATTGCCACAACTGGATGGAAGAGGGGATGCTCGTAAACATTCTTTACTGGCACAGGATGGCCCCACAACAAAGAAATGTCTGATCTCAAGCATCTATAGGGCTAAGGCTGAGAAACTCTGGTCTAGAACCCCCTTTCTCAAAGTATTTCCTGCCCAAAGACATTTTCTTTGAAGAGTTTAACAACAAAAAAGAGGTGAGGGGATTTTTAATTAAAGAGATGAGACAGATCAGATGCTGTATCCTCCTTGTAGAGAATGATAATGAACAGCAGCACATTAACAGTTCTGAGAAGTGTTACAGAAAACAGTATGGCTGAACGTAATTCTAGAGAATACTACTGACTCCTCCACCAACAAAGGATCATCACAGCACAAATGAAAAGACACTTTACCACTACAGTAAGTCCCCTACATATAAACAGTTCCATTCTGAGAGTGCATTCACAAGTCCAATGTGTAAATCCAACAAAGCTAGCCTAGGTACGAAGCTAACACATTCGGCTATATAGTACTCTGCTGTCAAAGGTTTATAATACTTTTCACACAAATAAAACAGGGAAAAATCAAGTCTTCAGCACAGTGCTAAGCACATAATACACTCTATTATTGGTTGGGTAAATCAATATGAATATTACCCTCATGTCAGCACTGTAAAGCAAAGCTGTTTGCATTCATTTCTTCTGTGCAAAAATAAGTGTCTAACAAGTAAAATGTTTCAAAGCTTTCTCTAGAACCAGAAAAACTTGCAAACCCAGTATGGTAATTGTCCCAGGAGACTAATAGCAAATTTAAATTTACAGAAAATATACCTCTCATATTTGAATCACTTACAAAGGAACCTAATTAAATTGCTGCCAGTAACACTACATTGGCATTTTCCTTCTCCCCCCAACTCACTGAATTCATTGAAAAGAAAATAATTGCCTACAAAACACAGACTTAGCAACAAAACTTGCATTAATGTTTACCTAGGAAAATTAAGGACATGGATTTCCCTGGTGGGTCAGATGGTAATCTGCCTGCTGCTGATTCCCGTGATGAATCTAGATGATAGTTCTATTTGCCCCAGGGGACATTTTTGATTGCCACAACTGGATGGAAGAGGGGATGCTCGTAAACATTCTTTACTGGCACAGGATGGCCCCACAACAAAGAAATGTCTGATCTCAAGCATCTATAGGGCTAAGGCTGAGAAACTCTGGTCTAGAACCCCCTTTCTCAAAGTATTTCCTGCCCAAAGACATTTTCTTTGAAGAGTTTAACAACAAAAAAGAGGTGAGGGGATTTTTAATTAAAGAGATGAGACAGATCAGATGCTGTATCCTCCTTGTAGAGAATGATAATGAACAGCAGCACATTAACAGTTCTGAGAAGTGTTACAGAAAACAGTATGGCTGAACGTAATTCTAGAGAATACTACTGACTCCTCCACCAACAAAGGATCATCACAGCACAAATGAAAAGACACTTTACCACTACAGTAAGTCCCCTACATATAAACAGTTCCATTCTGAGAGTGCATTCACAAGTCCAATGTGTAAATCCAACAAAGCTAGCCTAGGTACGAAGCTAACACATTCGGCTATATAGTACTCTGCTGTCAAAGGTTTATAATACTTTTCACACAAATAAAACAGGGAAAAATCAAGTCTTCAGCACAGTGCTAAGCACATAATACACTCTATTATTGGTTGGGTAAATCAATATGAATATTACCCTCATGTCAGCACTGTAAAGCAAAGCTGTTTGCATTCATTTCTTCTGTGCAAAAATAAGTGTCTAACAAGTAAAATGTTTCAAAGCTTTCTCTAGAACCAGAAAAACTTGCAAACCCAGTATGGTAATTGTCCCAGGAGACTAATAGCAAATTTAAATTTACAGAAAATATACCTCTCATATTTGAATCACTTACAAAGGAACCTAATTAAATTGCTGCCAGTAACACTACATTGGCATTTTCCTTCTCCCCCCAACTCACTGAATTCATTGAAAAGAAAATAATTGCCTACAAAACACAAACTTAGCAACAAAACTTGCATTAATGTTTACCTAGGAAAATTAAGGATATGGATTTCCCTGGTGGGTCAGATGGTAATCTGCCTGCAATGCACGAGTGCTGCGTTTGATTCCCTAGGTCAGGAAGATCCCTGAGTGAGGAAATGGCACCCTACTCCAGTATTCTTGCCTGGGAAATCCCATGGACAGAGGAGCCTGGCTGGCTACAGACCATGCCTTTGAAAAGAGTGCAACATAATTGAGTATGCACATGTGCTCATTAGCAAAGTCACAATAACAATGGTATTCTACATCAAAGGGTTGTTGTGAGAACTAAATATGTTAATACATGTAAAAGGGTTTATAGGAGTATATTTTATTAGTTTAACTAAAAAAATTTAGGAACTACTTAAAAATATATATATCTATAAAGGCTATTGAGATTTTAAAATTACATTTAATACATTACAGAATGAAAGTTTACCAGATTGTCCATAATCATGTATTTATTTAGTAAATAGTCCTCTTTTAAAATTCCATGAGTCAGAACTAAAATTCCTGTTTTCCCCCCTCTGACCAGGAATTACTTTTTTTTTTCGGACTAGCCAAGACTATGTATACATGTCTGCATACAAAAAAGTAAAAATTAAAAAAAAGTTCTTTTTTAATCTGATCAGGTTGACCAAATTAGTGCCAATTCCAACTTTAAGGTTCTCAGAATTTTTCCCCATGGGTCTAAAAAAAAAATCTTTTTTAATCCTCTGAACCTTGGTATTTACACTTAAGAATTTCCTATATGCCTACTCCCATTTAAAATAAAAAATACCAATAAGCACTTTTCCATGTACCCATAATGATTACCTTAGATAATACCAGAATCTTGATCAAACAATATTAGAGAGAGTTTCTAAGGCTTTAACTAGTTAAACAATGTAATTTTCACATTAGAGAAATCAGTATTAGCAAGGTTAATGACTTATTTTAGGACATACAGCCAGAAAAATAATACTGAACAATCTTTAGATCCTCTCATAAACACCAGCCTTAAGATTCAATTCCAAATGATGCTAACCAAACTCAACCTGCGATAGAGTACAGCAAACAAAAGAACAATAATCAGCCCTGGTAGCAGAATCTTTTCATAGAGGCCACACCTTTATGTCCCATTTTTAAGAGCTAACCAGCGGTATGAGGTAGAGAAATTTCTGAAAGCAAATAATCAGATGGTTTTGTTATACACGTAAAGGCTTTTTGCAGTGTCTGGCATGGAATTAAAATATAAAACTTACAAAAGACTATATCATACGACTCTAATTTGGTAGAGGTCATATGTGGTCAACTACTATGGGGCAGAACTGGGCTAAAATGGATAGAAGCAGAAGGCTAAAGCAAGTCTGTCTTCTTTCATCTTTTCCATTCTTCTCCTTTTTTCTTCATTTGAGAACTAAATATGTTAATACATGTAAAAGGGTTTATAGGAGTATATTTTATTAGTTTAACTAAAAAAATTTAGGAACTACTTAAAAATATATATATCTATAAAGGCTATTGAGATTTTAAAATTACATTTAATACATTACAGAATGAAAGTTTACCAGATTGTCCATAATCATGTATTTATTTAGTAAATAGTCCTCTTTTAAAATTCCATGAGTCAGAACTAAAATTCCTGTTTTCCCCCCTCTGACCAGGAATTACTTTTTTTTTTCGGACTAGCCAAGACTATGTATACATGTCTGCATACAAAAAAGTAAAAATTAAAAAAAAGTTCTTTTTTAATCTGATCAGGTTGACCAAATTAGTGCCAATTCCAACTTTAAGGTTCTCAGAATTTTTCCCCATGGGTCTAAAAAAAAAATCTTTTTTAATCCTCTGAACCTTGGTATTTACACTTAAGAATTTCCTATATGCCTACTCCCATTTAAAATAAAAAATACCAATAAGCACTTTTCCATGTACCCATAATGATTACCTTAGATAATACCAGAATCTTGATCAAACAATATTAGAGAGAGTTTCTAAGGCTTTAACTAGTTAAACAATGTAATTTTCACATTAGAGAAATCAGTATTAGCAAGGTTAATGACTTATTTTAGGACATACAGCCAGAAAAATAATACTGAACAATCTTTAGATCCTCTCATAAACACCAGCCTTAAGATTCAATTCCAAATGATGCTAACCAAACTCAACCTGCGATAGAGTACAGCAAACAAAAGAACAATAATCAGCCCTGGTAGCAGAATCTTTTCATAGAGGCCACACCTTTATGTCCCATTTTTAAGAGCTAACCAGCGGTATGAGGTAGAGAAATTTCTGAAAGCAAATAATCAGATGGTTTTGTTATACACGTAAAGGCTTTTTGCAGTGTCTGGCATGGAATTAAAATATAAAACTTACAAAAGACTATATCATACGACTCTAATTTGGTAGAGGTCATATGTGGTCAACTACTATGGGGCAGAACTGGGCTAAAATGGATAGAAGCAGAAGGCTAAAGCAAGTCTGTCTTCTTTCATCTTTTCCATTCTTCTCCCTTCCCTTTTTCTCTCTTCATTGGTGAATAATTAAAAATATTTTAAATCTCTTTCTTAACTTTATTTTTTAAAATACTTTTATTTTTGGTTGTGCTGGATTTTCACTGCTGCATCTTTCTCTAGCTGTGGCAAGCAGCGTCCACGCGAGCTGTGGTGCACAGTCTTCTCACTGTGGTGGTGTCTCCTATTGCAGAGCACAGGCTCTAGGGAGCGCAGGCTTCAGCAGTTGCAGTTTTCAGGCTCTAGAGCACAAGCTCTAGAGTTGTGGCAAATGAGCCCAGCTCTGCGGCATGTGAGATCTTCCCAGACCATGAACTGAACTGGCAGGTGGACTCCTTACCACTGATCCATCGGGGAAAGCCCTAATTTTTATTTGTGATAATACCTTTTTCATTTCCGTACCAAGATATTTGAATGGACATGAACTTGAGCAAACTCCAGGAGATGGTGAGTGACAGGGAAGCCTGGCTGGCTGCAGGCCATGGGGTCACAGAGTCGGATACAACTTAGCAACTGAACAGTAAGCAAGATATTTCTCACATAAGTATTTGACAAGGCTTTTATTCTGTCAAAGTACTTTCTAATCATTACAATGAAGATTAGATGAACTAGCAAATCAGTAGAATACCATTTCTTCAAAACAACAACAGATTACACATATTCATATTTAACCTATCTACTAAATATGCCACATTATTATTATTATTTTGGTCTCATTTCACAGTTAGTGGGATCTTAGCTCCCCTACCAGTGATCAAACCTAGTCCTGGGCAGTGAAAGTGCAAAGTCCTAACTACTGGCATGCATGCATGCTCAGTTGGGTCTAACTCTTTGCAACCCCATGGACTGCAGTCCACACGACTCCTCGGTTCATGGGATTATCTCCGCAAGAATACTGGAGTGGGCTGCCATTTCCCCCTCCAGGGGATCTTACTGACCCTGACACTGAACCCACATCTCCTGTATTGGCAGGCAGATTCTGTATCTGCCTGGGAAGCCGCCCTAAACACTGGACCACCAGGGAATCCTCAAGTCACATTATTTAATACTTAATGAAGACTGACAATTTTACTAGTCATTTACTTCACTTAGTATCTGGATATCTGCTCAACTATTACCTCCCTAAAAAGGATTTTCCTGATTCCCCATATTAAGTGTCTTCTTATTTGTCCACCAAACTCCATCTCTTTTATTTGTTTGTTTTTGGTCACTTCTATTGGTCTTTCATTTCCATCTTTGTTCTTTGGCCCGTGTGAGCTTCCCATTGCAGTGGCCTCTCTTGATGCAGAGCAACAGCTCTGGGTGCATGCACTCCAGAGCTCCGGCTCAGTAATTGGACATATTGGTCAGGCTGCTCCACAGCATGTGGGATCCTCCCAGGCCAGGGATCGAACCGGCGCCCTCTGCACTGCAAGGCGGTATCCTTACCCACTGGACCACCAGGGAAGCCCAAACTCCATCTCTTTATTCTGCTTTGTACTCTATCATGGCTCTTAAATTAAACCGGTTATTTTAAAATGCTGTTTTGCTTTCTAAAATTAAAATTCTCAAATATTAATAGTGGTAAAAACTATCACAATTCACAATACTAAGTGTCCTTTACGGAATATCTCTTTAATTCTTCCCTAAAGTACATGTTATTATTATTTCCATACAGCTGATAGGGAAATTAAGGCTTAGAAATGTTAAATAACCTAAAATCATAAGACTTAAAAAAGCTCTAAGTTACAGAAACACTTGCATAAGTCAGAATTTGAACCCTGGTTTGTCTGACTACAGAGGCCAAGTTCTGAATAACTAGTCTATGTTGCTTCTTAAATTGATCTACCTGAGTAAAAATTAGACTTGGTATTTGTATTATATTATGGGGCTTTCTAGGTGGCTCACTAGTAAAGAATCTGACTGCCAATCCAGGAGATGCAGATTCAACTCCTGGGTCAGTAAGATCCCCCTGGAAGAGGAAATGGCAATCCATTCCAGTATTCTTGACTGGAAAATCCAATGGACATAGGAGCCCAGTGGGCTACAGTTCATGGGGTTGCAAAAAGATGGACATGACTTAGCATACACATTTGTATTATATTATACTACATTTGTAACAAAGGACTCAAGTTTTCTGAAACAAAAAATACCTAGAGCATATTAAGCAAGGTAAGATTTATAACAGGTATCTAATTGATGTGGGTTGGTGACTGTTAGCCACCATTCACTATGAAAAATATTACCCTAAAAACTCCACGAATATACTATATATAGAAACAAAATGTAACATTTGTGAGTTAAATTAAAATGCCTCGTTAAGAATTTTAGCAGATGAAAGGATTCCTATATGGATTGCTTGCAGTGACTGTCCTTTCTCTCAACTTTCCACTTTGCTAAACTTCATTTTACTATAGGCTCCCTACGTGATAGAATAGGCTTTAATTTCCTGGGAATTGTCCTTGGTTCTGAACCAAGTCATTTATTACTGATATCAGAAGGCTTTGCTCCAAATGCCCTGCTCGTTTGCAGTGTAATTCAGACTGTAATTTCACAGGCTGCTGCCTCACCTGTAGGGGTGCCATCTGGAAGAGAATTATACCCGGGACTTTCTCCCATGATGCTCATGGAGCACTCTTCTCAAATTGACACTCTTTTTTTTTTAAATTAAAATTTTCATTTACACTTCAAAAATTAATTACTACAAAACGAACACACTAGATCAAATCTGGAACTAAGACAGCCATTAACATTATTCTTTGAAATAGGAAGCTTATTTTAAAATGCCTGCTCATGGTATCTTCTTGGAATAAATAAATGATAAAAAGTTGTGATACCTTCAGAATAAGGTGCTTCTCCTGACTCATTTTCTTTTCAGAATTTGAACCCTGGTTTGTCTGACTACAGAGGCCAAGTTCTGAATAACTAGTCTATGTTGCTTCTTAAATTGATCTACCTGAGTAAAAATTAGACTTGGTATTTGTATTATATTATGGGGCTTTCTAGGTGGCTCACTAGTAAAGAATCTGACTGCCAATCCAGGAGATGCAGATTCAACTCCTGGGTCAGTAAGATCCCCCTGGAAGAGGAAATGGCAATCCATTCCAGTATTCTTGACTGGAAAATCCAATGGACATAGGAGCCCAGTGGGCTACAGTTCATGGGGTTGCAAAAAGATGGACATGACTTAGCATACACATTTGTATTATATTATACTACATTTGTAACAAAGGACTCAAGTTTTCTGAAACAAAAAATACCTAGAGCATATTAAGCAAGGTAAGATTTATAACAGGTATCTAATTGATGTGGGTTGGTGACTGTTAGCCACCATTCACTATGAAAAATATTACCCTAAAAACTCCACGAATATACTATATATAGAAACAAAATGTAACATTTGTGAGTTAAATTAAAATGCCTCGTTAAGAATTTTAGCAGATGAAAGGATTCCTATATGGATTGCTTGCAGTGACTGTCCTTTCTCTCAACTTTCCACTTTGCTAAACTTCATTTTACTATAGGCTCCCTACGTGATAGAATAGGCTTTAATTTCCTGGGAATTGTCCTTGGTTCTGAACCAAGTCATTTATTACTGATATCAGAAGGCTTTGCTCCAAATGCCCTGCTCGTTTGCAGTGTAATTCAGACTGTAATTTCACAGGCTGCTGCCTCACCTGTAGGGGTGCCATCTGGAAGAGAATTATACCCGGGACTTTCTCCCATGATGCTCATGGAGCACTCTTCTCAAATTGACACTCTTTTTTTTTTAAATTAAAATTTTCATTTACACTTCAAAAATTAATTACTACAAAACGAACACACTAGATCAAATCTGGAACTAAGACAGCCATTAACATTATTCTTTGAAATAGGAAGCTTATTTTAAAATGCCTGCTCATGGTATCTTCTTGGAATAAATAAATGATAAAAAGTTGTGATACCTTCAGAATAAGGTGCTTCTCCTGACTCATTTTCTTTTCAGTTCAAATAACTGAATTACTGATATACCCTTAGGCAGAATTGACTATTTATAAAAGTGAGGCAAGAGGAAGGCAAAAATAAAATGAAAAGCTAATTTGTAGAAAGTCTAATGACAGAAAAGAATCCAGATTTATTTAAAGATAAAAATAAAAAGATTACTTCCAAAAAATAAACAAGACTATAAAAACTAATCCCAAACTCTTTTTCATATTCTTTTCCACTACAGGTATTAAAAGATACTGAATATAGTTCTTTGTGTTATGGGCTTCCCAGGTAGCTCATATTTTGTTGGTACGATGGTGATGAAACAGGAATTCTCACACTACTATTTGTAAGAAAGCAGAATGGTAAGATAAGTGCTAAAAAGAATTTGGTGAAAATTGTCAATTTTGCATATGCACTAAGCCTTTGACCCATCAATCCCAATTCCAGTAACATGAAATACAATGATACGTATATAAGGATATTCAGTACTCAAATGTTATTATTTGAAACTGCAAAAGAATGATAGAAATTTTCATGAGTGTTAGTTATTTCCATTGTATTTATCTAGACAATGGAGTATTATCCAGCTATAGAAAGGAATGAGGAATATCTCTCTATAATGATACAGAGTGACGGTCAAGATACAATTTTAAATTTTAAAAAAGCAAAACACAGAACAATGCATAAAGTATGTTAACTCTGCATAACACAAGGGCAAAAATATAAGTATATACAAATCTAATATGTTTTAAATAAGCCAAAAGCTAAAAAACAAAAGTTTATCTATTAAATAATGGACAGAGGAATGGAATCATTTAACAATTTTTTGCAAATAAAACACAAATTTAAACTGAAAAGAGAAAAAAGAAGCAATTTCTCCAAATTGAAGAGAAAGGAAACAAATACATCTGAAGGTAGGTCAAGTTGGTTACTTAACCAAAGGAAAATAATTACTTCAAGTAACTTTGTGTGTGTGCACTCAGTGTCTGACTCTTTGTGAAACCCATGGATTATATCCTGCCAGGGTTCTTTGTACATGAAATTTTCCAGGAAAGAATACTGGAGAGGACTGCCATTTTCTACTACAGGGAAACTATCTGATCCAGGGATCAAACCCATATCTCTTGCATCTCCTGCACTGGCAGGCGGATTCTTTACCACTACGCTACCTGGGAAGCTCCCCCTCAAGTAACTTTAAAACACAGTATTTATACTATATATTTCTCATGAGATATACTCTAGAAAAAAAGAAAATGTAAAGAAGACTATAAAAACTAATCCCAAACTCTTTTTCATATTCTTTTCCACTACAGGTATTAAAAGATACTGAATATAGTTCTTTGTGTTATGGGCTTCCCAGGTAGCTCATATTTTGTTGGTACGATGGTGATGAAACAGGAATTCTCACACTACTATTTGTAAGAAAGCAGAATGGTAAGATAAGTGCTAAAAAGAATTTGGTGAAAATTGTCAATTTTGCATATGCACTAAGCCTTTGACCCATCAATCCCAATTCCAGTAACATGAAATACAATGATACGTATATAAGGATATTCAGTACTCAAATGTTATTATTTGAAACTGCAAAAGAATGATAGAAATTTTCATGAGTGTTAGTTATTTCCATTGTATTTATCTAGACAATGGAGTATTATCCAGCTATAGAAAGGAATGAGGAATATCTCTCTATAATGATACAGAGTGACGGTCAAGATACAATTTTAAATTTTAAAAAAGCAAAACACAGAACAATGCATAAAGTATGTTAACTCTGCATAACACAAGGGCAAAAATATAAGTATATACAAATCTAATATGTTTTAAATAAGCCAAAAGCTAAAAAACAAAAGTTTATCTATTAAATAATGGACAGAGGAATGGAATCATTTAACAATTTTTTGCAAATAAAACACAAATTTAAACTGAAAAGAGAAAAAAGAAGCAATTTCTCCAAATTGAAGAGAAAGGAAACAAATACATCTGAAGGTAGGTCAAGTTGGTTACTTAACCAAAGGAAAATAATTACTTCAAGTAACTTTGTGTGTGTGCACTCAGTGTCTGACTCTTTGTGAAACCCATGGATTATATCCTGCCAGGGTTCTTTGTACATGAAATTTTCCAGGAAAGAATACTGGAGAGGACTGCCATTTTCTACTACAGGGAAACTATCTGATCCAGGGATCAAACCCATATCTCTTGCATCTCCTGCACTGGCAGGCGGATTCTTTACCACTACGCTACCTGGGAAGCTCCCCCTCAAGTAACTTTAAAACACAGTATTTAGACTATATATTTCTCATGAGATATACTCTAGAAAAAAAGAAAATGTAAAGAAATCATAAACTGCATTTAGAAACTGTACTGTTAGCAATAAATTCATATATAAGTTTTGAAACTATTATAGTTATAAACAAGCAGTGAGTATTTTAAGAAACAATATTTTTCTACACAGAAGGAAAGAGACAGTATAAAATTAAAGACACTAAGTAAAAGTTCCATAATCGCACACTGGAAATATCAGTGTAAACTCAATTTTTTAATGTTAAAAAAATAGCTATCTTCCACCAAGAACAACATACAACCAGTGACAGTCCGGTAGCAATGACTATTACGAGAACCCAGACTGTGATCCCTAGAAACTGTTTTCCAGTGAAAGAATCAGGATGCTTTTGTTCCTTTCAAGTTTAGGTAGTATAAAATGACTGTAAAACATTTTATACTACCATAAAGTATAGTCTGAAATATAAACATACTTACATTTTTCTCCTTTTCATTATTATACGGAGGACAACTAGAAATTGTTAAAGGGATCTAAGAGGTTAAACATGGGCCAAACTGAACATCAAAATAATAATTATAATGGTTCAAAATACATCAAATATGAGTTCATAATGACACTACAAACAAATCCCCAAATCTATGAGTTAATAATGATGAGAAACAACCCTCCCAATATGATACAGAACATTTGAAAATGTTACAAAACAATTAGAACACCTACAGAGTAATTCATTATTCTGAAAAGGTTAAATAGAAAATATTCAGCATTTATCCCCTTTTCATCTATAGACTATAGTGCATAACCAAATATTCAATAAGAGAAAGTACTTATGCAATAACTTTAGCTAAGAATAAATTATACCACAACAAAAATACCACAATTCTGTAACTTCTCATGAAACAATGAATCTAAGAAACCATTTTCAGGGCTTTCCTGGTGGTCCAGTGGGTAAGGACACTGCCTTGCAGTGCAAGGGGCGCCAGTTCGGGATCCTGGGTGCCTGGAGAGACTCCTGCACTGGCAGGCGGATTCTTTACCACTACGCTACCTGGGAAGCTCCCCCTCAAGTAACTTTAAAACACAGTATTTAGACTATATATTTCTCATGAGATATACTCTAGAAAAAAAGAAAATGTAAAGAAATCATAAACTGCATTTAGAAACTGTACTGTTAGCAATAAATTCATATATAAGTTTTGAAACTATTATAGTTATAAACAAGCAGTGAGTATTTTAAGAAACAATATTTTTCTACACAGAAGGAAAGAGACAGTATAAAATTAAAGACACTAAGTAAAAGTTCCATAATCGCACACTGGAAATATCAGTGTAAACTCAATTTTTTAATGTTAAAAAAATAGCTATCTTCCACCAAGAACAACATACAACCAGTGACAGTCCGGTAGCAATGACTATTACGAGAACCCAGACTGTGATCCCTAGAAACTGTTTTCCAGTGAAAGAATCAGGATGCTTTTGTTCCTTTCAAGTTTAGGTAGTATAAAATGACTGTAAAACATTTTATACTACCATAAAGTATAGTCTGAAATATAAACATACTTACATTTTTCTCCTTTTCATTATTATACGGAGGACAACTAGAAATTGTTAAAGGGATCTAAGAGGTTAAACATGGGCCAAACTGAACATCAAAATAATAATTATAATGGTTCAAAATACATCAAATATGAGTTCATAATGACACTACAAACAAATCCCCAAATCTATGAGTTAATAATGATGAGAAACAACCCTCCCAATATGATACAGAACATTTGAAAATGTTACAAAACAATTAGAACACCTACAGAGTAATTCATTATTCTGAAAAGGTTAAATAGAAAATATTCAGCATTTATCCCCTTTTTCATCTATAGACTATAGTGCATAACCAAATATTCAATAAGAGAAAGTACTTATGCAATAACTTTAGCTAAGAATAAATTATACCACAACAAAAATACCACAATTCTGTAACTTCTCATGAAACAATGAATCTAAGAAACCATTTTCAGGGCTTTCCTGGTGGTCCAGTGGGTAAGGACACTGCCTTGCAGTGCAAGGGGCGCCAGTTCGATCCCTGGCCTGGGAAGATCCCACGTGCCGTGGAGTGGCTGGACTGATATATCCAATTACCGAGCCGGAGCTCTGGAGCACATGCACCCAGAGCCAGCGCTCTGCAACGGACAGACGCCACCGCGATGGGAGGCCCACAGGAGCCAAAGAGCAAAGATGGATGAAACTAAACAAATGAAAGACCAGTGGAAGTGGCCCGCCCACCCCCTCCCTCCCCCCCCCCGCCAAAATAAATAAATAAATATTTTTAAAAAATTAAAAAAAATAAAAAAAGAAACCATTTTCAATGAAATCTAAAATCTTAAAGTCAAACACTGACAGTGAACTTTTTTTCCTGCTTTGAACTCCTACTAGTATCCTGAGAACAGATAAAGGGAAGAAAGGGAAGAGCGTTTCACCATGACAAGCCCACTAAAGCCACATGGAGTAGAGAAAAAGGTTGTGATGGGTAAAGTGGTTACTTTCAGTGTTAAATCCTTGACTAGTTTATATGATCCTGTTTTAGAAGAACCAAAGAGGAACCAAAGAATTGAAACAAACAAATCCAATTAAAAAAATCGGCCGAAGACTTGAAGAGACATAGAACATACAGATGGCTAACAAGCACATGAAAAGATGTTCAATACTGCTAACCATTAGAAAAATGCTAAACAAAACCACAATAAGATATCACTCACATCTGTCAGGATGGCTATAATCAAAGTCTACAAACAACAAATGCAGCAAAAGATGTGGAGAAAAGGGATCCCTTCAACACTGCCGCTGGGGATGTAAATTGGAGCAGCCACTATACAAAACAGACTGGAGGCTCCTTTAAAAACTAAAAACAGAGCTACCATAAAATCCAGCAATTTCACTCCCAGGTATATATCTGGAAAAAGCAGAAACACTAATTCAAAAGGATACATGTACCCCAAAGTTCACAGCAGCACTATTTATAATACTTCAGACAAAGATACTGAAGGACAGGGAAGCCTGGCATGCTGCAGTCCACGGGACTGCAGAGTCAGATAAGACTTAGTGACTAAACAACCACAAGACATATAAACAACTCAAGTGCCCAGCACTAGATGACTGGCTTAAGATGTGATACACACATAACACACACACACACACACACGCATACACACACGAGTATTACTCAGCCATAAAAAAAATAATGAAATACTGTCATTTGCAGCAATGTGGATGGACTTAGAGAACCTTAAGCTTAGTGAAATGTCAGAGAAACACAAGTACTATATAATATCATCTATATGTAGAATATAAAAAATAGCACAAATGAATGTATATGCACAAGAAAAACAGACTCACACACTGTGATCACCAAAAGGGAGAGCAAAAGGAAAAGAGGCAAATTAAGGGTACAGATTAACAAACTACTATATATAAAATATATAAGCATAAGGATATACCATATAGCACATGAATCATACCCATTATCTTATAATAACCTATAATGGAATATAACTGCAAAGGTCTTGAATCACTATGTTGAAACGAACATAATACTATAATATTGTGAATTACACACATATTATAAATATTTTAAATCAACTATCCTTCAATTTTAAAAAAATATGGAAAAAAGAACGTAAAAAACAATGGATAAGTTTAACAGGTTATTAAAAATAATTTTAGGAAGAATAGGTGGATTGAAAAAATTATCCAGAGTGCAGTCCAGAAAGTCAAAACATTAGAAAACATGAAAGAAGTGAAGAAGCATGGAAGAGGGAGAAGTCTAATAAATATACAATGGTAATTCTAAAGAGATTTATTAAAACAAGCTACCAAAAACTTAAACCATAAAGAAGTTTGCTAAATTTTATACACAAAATTAAGAATATCTATTCATCAAATCACACTAAAAAAAGAGATATGACAAGCCACACACTGCCAGCAAACATAACTGATAGAGGAGAATGTATCTGTCTAGACAAGCTAGGTTTACTCTGCATTAACAAACAACACTCAAATCATCGCCTAAAGCCAAAATAGATTTCTTTCTGGTATGACAGACTGACAAGAGACACTGCATATTATAATCACTTAGGGATCAGGGAAGTCACAGGGCCATATCTAACTTCAAAGAAGACAGGAAGAAAAATTCTATTATGTGCCCCAAAACAAAGTGAAGCAAAAGATATGACAACAGCACTGGTAACAGATTGATAACTATAAGTAAGAAGCTTGGAAAAGAAAAACACGAAAATCACAAATAGGATGATAAGTAAAACAAATGAACAGAAATTTTACTGAAGACAATACTGAAATGAGCTAAAACTGTTGCAGTTTTCATTTCCATTTCTCTAATAATGAGCAATATTGAACATCTTTTCATGTGTTTATTAGGCATTTGTATGTTTTCTTTGGAGAAATGTCTCCTGAGGTCTTCTGTCCATTTTTTGATTGAGCTGTTTGTTTTTCTGATATTGAGCCACATGAGCTTGCATATTTTGGAGATTAATCCTTTGTCAGCTGCTTCTCCCATTCTGAGAGGTGATTTTTCATCTTGTTTATGGCTTCTTCTGCCGTGCAATTTTTTTTAAGTTTAAGGAGCAAAACGTTCAAGGTTTACAGATGATACATATAAAATCCTTAAAGATACTATCAGAAAATTACTAGAGCTAATCAGTGATTTAGTAAAGTCCTTTTTTTTAAGTTTAAGGAGTAAAACGTTCAAGGTTTACAGATGATACATATAAAATCCTTAAAGATACTATCAGAAAATTACTAGAGCTAATCAGTGATTTAGTAAAGTCCCAGGATACAAAATCAATACACAGAAATCCCTTGCATTCCTATATACTAACAATGAAAAATCAGAAAAAGAAATCAATGAGTCAATCCAATTCATCATTGCAACAAAAAGAATAAAATATCTAGGAATAAACCTACCTATGGAAACAAAAGAGCTATATACAGAAGACTATAAGACACGGAAGAACAGATGAAGAGATATACCATGTTTTTGGATTGAAAGGATTGACACTGTGAAAATGACCATACTACCCAAAGCAATCTACAGAGTCAATGCAATCCCTTTACCAACAGCAGTTTTCACAGAACTAGAACAACAACAACAAAAAATCACAATTCATATGAAAACACAAAAGACACCAAATATTCAGAGCAATCTTAAGAAGAATGGGGTTGGAGGAATCAACCTTCCTAACTTGAGACTATACTACAAAGCTATAGTCATTAAGACAGTATGGTATTGGCACAAAAACAGAAATACAAACCAAAGGAACAAGATAGAAAGCCCAGAACAAAAGAATTTTGGTAAAAAGATTGATAACTATAAGTAAGAAGCTTGAAAAAATCTTGATGTCAAATGAACAGAAATTTTACTGAAGACAATACTGAAATGAGCTAAAACTGTTGCAGTTTTCATTTCCATTTCTCTAATAATGAGCAATATTGAACATCTTTTCATGTGTTTATTAGGCATTTGTATGTTTTCTTTGGAGAAATGTCTCCTGAGGTCTTCTGTCCATTTTTTGATTGAGCTGTTTGTTTTTCTGATATTGAGCCACATGAGCTTGCATATTTTGGAGATTAATCCTTTGTCAGCTGCTTCTCCCATTCTGAGAGGTGATTTTTCATCTTGTTTATGGCTTCTTCTGCCGTGCAATTTTTTTTAAGTTTAAGGAGCAAAACGTTCAAGGTTTACAGATGATACATATAAAATCCTTAAAGATACTATCAGAAAATTACTAGAGCTAATCAGTGATTTAGTAAAGTCCTTTTTTTTAAGTTTAAGGAGTAAAACGTTCAAGGTTTACAGATGATACATATAAAATCCTTAAAGATACTATCAGAAAATTACTAGAGCTAATCAGTGAACCTTGTAAAGTCTGAGGATACAAAATCAATACACAGAAATCCCTTGCATTCCTATACACTAACAATGAAAGTTCAGAAAGAAAAATTACGCAGTCAGGCCTATTCATCATTGCAACAAAAATGATAAAAAAATCTAGGAATAAACCTACCTATGGAAACAAAAGAGCTATATACAGAAGACTATAAGACACGGAAGAACAGATGAAGAGATATACCATGTTTTTGGATTGAAAGGATTGACACTGTGAAAATGACCATACTACCCAAAGCAATCTACAGAGTCAATGCAATCCCTTTACCAACAGCAGTTTTCACAGAACTAGAACAACAACAACAAAAAATCACAATTCATATGAAAACACAAAAGACACCAAATATTCAGAGCAATCTTAAGAAGAATGGGGTTGGAGGAATCAACCTTCCTAACTTGAGACTATACTACAAAGCTATAGTCATTAAGACAGTATGGTATTGGCACAAAAACAGAAATACAAACCAAAGGAACAAGATAGAAAGCCCAGAAATAAACTCACACATTTATAGACACCCTGTCTTTAACAAAGGAGGCAAGAAAATGTTAAAACAATGGAGAAAAGCTGTTCTCTTCAATAAGTGGGGCTGGGAAGATTGGACAGCTACGTGTAAAAGAATGAAAATTAGAACATTTCCTAACACCATACATAAAGATAAACTCAAAATGGATTAAAGACCTAAATGTAAGACCAGAAACTATAAAGCTCTTAGCGGAAACTGAGGCAGAACACTCTATGACATAAATCAAAACGGGAACTTCTATGACTCACTTCCTAGAGTAACAAAAATAAACAAATGAGACCTAATTAAACTTAAAAGCTTTTGCATAGCAAAAGAAACAATAAACAAGATGAAAAGACAACCCTCAGAAGGGAGAAAATAATAGCAAATGAAACAACTAACAAAGGATTAATTTCCTAAATATACAAGTAGCTCAAACAATTCAACACCAAAAAAAAAATCCAATCAAAAAATAGGAAAACGATCTAAACAGACATCTCTCCAAAGAAGACATACAGATGGCCAATAAACACATGAAAAGATGCTCAACATCACTCATTGTTAGAGAAATGCAAATCAAAACTACAATGAGGTATTACCTCACACCAGTCAGATGGTCATCATCAAAAAGTCTACAAACAATAAATACTGGAGAGGGTGGAGAAAAGGAAACACTCTTGCACTATTGGTGGGAATGTAAATCGAGACAGTGACAATGGGAGACAACATGAAGATTCCTTAAAAAACTAGAAATAAAACCAGCATATGACCCTGCAATCCCACTACTAGGCCTACCCGAGAAGACTATAAGACACGGAAGAACAGATGAAGAGATATACCATGTTTTTGGATTGAAAGGATTGACACTGTGAAAATGACCATACTACCCAAAGCAATCTACAGAGTCAATGCAATCCCTTTACCAACAGCAGTTTTCACAGAACTAGAACAACAACAACAAAAAATCACAATTCATATGAAAACACAAAAGACACCAAATATTCAGAGCAATCTTAAGAAGAATGGGGTTGGAGGAATCAACCTTCCTAACTTGAGACTATACTACAAAGCTATAGTCATTAAGACAGTATGGTATTGGCACAAAAACAGAAATACAAACCAAAGGAACAAGATAGAAAGCCCAGAAATAAACTCACACATTTATAGACACCCTGTCTTTAACAAAGGAGGCAAGAAAATGTTAAAACAATGGAGAAAAGCTGTTCTCTTCAATAAGTGGGGCTGGGAAGATTGGACAGCTACGTGTAAAAGAATGAAAATTAGAACATTTCCTAACACCATACATAAAGATAAACTCAAAATGGATTAAAGACCTAAATGTAAGACCAGAAACTATAAAGCTCTTAGCGGAAACTGAGGCAGAACACTCTATGACATAAATCAAAACGGGAACTTCTATGACTCACTTCCTAGAGTAACAAAAATAAACAAATGAGACCTAATTAAACTTAAAAGCTTTTGCATAGCAAAAGAAACAATAAACAAGATGAAAAGACAACCCTCAGAAGGGAGAAAATAATAGCAAATGAAACAACTAACAAAGGATTAATTTCCTAAATATACAAGTAGCTCAAACAATTCAACACCAAAAAAAAAATCCAATCAAAAAATAGGAAAACGATCTAAACAGACATCTCTCCAAAGAAGACATACAGATGGCCAATAAACACATGAAAAGATGCTCAACATCACTCATTGTTAGAGAAATGCAAATCAAAACTACAATGAGGTATTACCTCACACCAGTCAGATGGTCATCATCAAAAAGTCTACAAACAATAAATACTGGAGAGGGTGTGGAGAAAAGGAAACACTCTTGCACTATTGGTGGGAATGTAAATCGAGACAGTGACAATGGGAGACAACATGAAGATTCCTTAAAAAACTAGAAATAAAACCAGCATATGACCCAGGAATCCCACTACTAGGCCTATACCCTGAGGAAACCAAACTAAAAAAGACATATGTACCCTACTGTTCATTATGGCACTGTTTACAATAGCTAAAAAAACATGGAAGCAACCTAGATATCCACTGATAGATGAAAAGATAAAGAAGCTGTGGTACATACATATACAGTGGAATATTACTCAGCCATAAAAAGGAGCACATTTGAGTCAGCTCTAATGAGGTGGATGAACCTAGAAAGTATGATAACAAAGTGAATACGTCAAAAAGAGAAAGATAAATATTGTCTACTAACACATATATATGGAATCTAGAAAGATGGTACTAATGAATGTTAAGTGCAAGGCAACAATGGAGAAACAAACAAAGAGAACAGACTTATGGACATTGAGGGGAAGGAGGGAAGGTTGAGATGTATAGAAAGAGTAACATGGAAACTTACTTTACCATATGTAAAATGGACAACCAATGGGAATCTGCTGTTAAGACTAAGGGAACTCAAACAGGGTCTCTGTAACAACTTAGGAGGGTGGGTGTGGAGGGAGATGGCAGGGAAGTTCAAGAGGAAGAAAACACACATATAGCTATGGCTGATTCATGTTGATGTTTGGCAGTGAACAACAAAACTGTGCCAAAACAAAATTTTTTTTCAAAAAAACACAATAAAAGTAAATTGTATTTAAAAATGGATTAAAGACCTAAATGTCAGACCAGAAATTATAAAACTCTTAGAGGAAAACATAGGCAGAACCCTCTTCAACATAAATCACAGGAAGATCCTCTATGATCCACCCCTTAGAGTAACGGAAATAAAAATCATGACTTCTTAAACATGTCCCTAGAAGTACTACAAACCACTGAAGACAATGAGTCGGAATTCCAAGGAATACTTTACTAAAATGAGCTCTACAAGGGCTCAAAAAAAGTATGAAAGGTAGGTGTTTTATCTTAAGTCTGTAAGAATTTTGTATTTCACTCCATAAAAACTAATATACTTTGAATCATTACCTCAACCGTCAGATGGAGACAACATTGGAGATTCCTTAAAAAATCGAGACAGTGACAATGGGAGACAACATGAAGATTCCTTAAAAAACTAGAAATAAAACCAGCATATGACCCAGGAATCCCACTACTAGGCCTATACCCTGAGGAAACCAAACTAAAAAAGACATATGTACCCTACTGTTCATTATGGCACTGTTTACAATAGCTAAAAAAACATGGAAGCAACCTAGATATCCACTGATAGATGAAAAGATAAAGAAGCTGTGGTACATACATATACAGTGGAATATTACTCAGCCATAAAAAGGAGCACATTTGAGTCAGCTCTAATGAGGTGGATGAACCTAGAAAGTATGATAACAAAGTGAATACGTCAAAAAGAGAAAGATAAATATTGTCTACTAACACATATATATGGAATCTAGAAAGATGGTACTAATGAATGTTAAGTGCAAGGCAACAATGGAGAAACAAACAAAGAGAACAGACTTATGGACATTGAGGGGAAGGAGGGAAGGTTGAGATGTATAGAAAGAGTAACATGGAAACTTACTTTACCATATGTAAAATGGACAACCAATGGGAATCTGCTGTTAAGACTAAGGGAACTCAAACAGGGTCTCTGTAACAACTTAGGAGGGTGGGTGTGGAGGGAGATGGCAGGGAAGTTCAAGAGGAAGAAAACACACATATAGCTATGGCTGATTCATGTTGATGTTTGGCAGTGAACAACAAAACTGTGCCAAAACAAAATTTTTTTTCAAAAAAACACAATAAAAGTAAATTTTATTTAAAAATGGATTAAAGACCTAAATGTCAGACCAGAAATTATAAAACTCTTAGAGGAAAACATAGGCAGAACCCTCTTCAACATAAATCACAGGAAGATCCTCTATGATCCACCCCTTAGAGTAACGGAAATAAAAATCATGACTTCTTAAACATGTCCCTAGAAGTACTACAAACCACTGAAGACAATGAGTCGGAATTCCAAGGAATACTTTACTAAAATGAGCTCTACAAGGGCTCAAAAAAAGTATGAAAGGTAGGTGTTTTATCTTAAGTCTGTAAGAATTTTGTATTTCACTCCATAAAAACAATAATGATATTGTCTTTGAATCATCATAGAGGTATAATTTGTCATTTCTCAAGTACACGATCAGGGGTTTTCTGAATCCACTGTTGTAAAGCAGTGGAGAAGGATTATTTATCACAAATGAATGGAATTTATATGATTACTCATGGTTTGTGAATCAAATATCTGTCCCTGGATAATTCTTAAGCAGAACCACTTCATTTCAATTATTATCATAATTATGACTGAGCCAACTTAGTTACATGAAACAATCTGAGTTTGTAATGAATGCCCATCTGTTTGCAAACACAAACTGCTAAATTTTAGGAGCTTACTTTCACTACCAGACAGAGGTAAACAGCACCACTGAATAAACATTTTTTCACTGCGATACAATTTTAGTTTGAAATCAAAATTAACAAAATTTTATGTTCTCTGGCTAATATATTGAAAAAATTTTGTAAGGACAAAATTTCATACTCCTGGATAACTTACACCTACAACTCACTGAACAAAATGACTTTTTTAAAAAAGTGATACATATAGGACTTAAGCACTACTGGAATGCAACATGCCAAAGGTAATTACAGAAGAGCCAAAAAAACAAATAAATCCAATCAAATCAATCACACATGATCACTGAATCTCCTGGCAAATACAACTTTCAGAAATTTAACTCAAGAGATGCAAAAATATATAAAATTTAAATATATAAAATATATAAATATATAAAATATAAAAACATATATAACATATATTATATATTTAAATATATATTATATATTTTAATATATGTGTTATATATATATTATATATTTAAAATAAATATATAATATATAATATATATTTAAATATATAAAATATAAAAATATATAAAATATATAAAAAAATTAAAATTTCAAAAGCAAAAATCCACAACACATAATTGTTTCAATATAAACTCTTTCCCTAAAGGACTAAATATTTTCACTTACATTTGGTCTCAAGCATAGAAAGAAAAATATATATGAATAAAATATATATTACTATACTTTTTAAGATACGCCTGCAATATAAAATAGCCTGAGATCCACTTAAAGAATTTCTCAAAGGGTTAAATTTCTCCTATAGCTTCCAAGATCCCACAGTTACTGTCTCCTCTAGAGTAAGAAATAAAATGGCTAGAGACTGTGATCTGAGTTTTAATTTAAACAAATATTAAGATTAAACACAGGAGAGGCTGGGGAGTGGTTAAGAGTGCAAGTAAGAACAAATGTAAAGATTGTAAAACTGAAATAATTATACATAAGAGGCCTATTCTTAACTATATTTTTACTGTTTTCATTTTATTCTTAATTCAGACATCAGTGCATTTAAGAAAATATATACACTTACAAATCACAATTTTTCCTTTCAGTGTTCAAGTACTGTAACTACCTCTGTTAATATTTACAGGACTCAAAAGAAACCCCAAAAACCCTATGGAGCAAGTATTTTATATTTTATATCAAATAATCAGGTATTATTAGTATTGCTTATAATTAGTTTACAGAACAGCAAACTGAGAATTATTCTTGAAAAAAATATATAATGCATTTAATACAAAGAAAAATATTTTAAAAATCCCAACTCTAACAATCCACTTTTATCAGCTGATTTTTGTTCTTCTTTGTACTCATTAAAGGCAATCAACTGGTATATACTAGCCATGGAAACAAACAGTCTCCTTTTACGAAGGGCTCAGAAGCCAAGACAGAGAAGCACCAATGTCCTTCCCTCAAGTATTAATATACTTGACTTCAAGTTTATTATCATTTCCAACTTTTATTTACTGTATAACCTACTCAGCTCATTCGCTAGTTATAGAGTGCTTAACAGTTTGCACAACTTTCAAAATGAGTGACTAATTACTGAAATCTTATTACATGCCAGAATGTTCTATGAAATTCCCATGTATTAATTTATTTAATCCTTACAAAATTTCTATGGTAGGTATTATTGCTATCTTCATTTTAGCGAGAAGGAAACTACACCAAGAGGTTCAGTAATATGCCCGAAGTAACAAACCTAATTACAGCAAAATAGGACCAAGAATTCAGGTGGTCTGACTCTGGAGCAATATTCTTAATTCTGTCACATCTTTGCCCTCCTGTGATATGCAGAAAATTATAAGTAAGATCGTATCTGTAGCCAGTTAATTTCTATCTGGGAAAGTTTTGATATATTTAATAGATACTCATCATTTACTAATGCCGGTCCCTTTGATAGAATCTGACCATACCAAGTAAATCCTGGTTCCCAATCTTAGAGAATGGAGAAAGGTACGTGAATAATTCTAACACACTATAAAAGTATGTAATAGAAGCTTAAACTAAATTGCAGAGATGGGGGATAGATTTTATATGTGATCAAGGGGCAAAAAGAGAAAGCTGCACAGGGGAGGTAATCCCTCAGAAGTGTCTTACAGAACTTCTAGAGTTCATCAGACAGGGAAGGTAAAATCCATCAAATGAAAGAAGGCAAATTTGCTAACATACATTTCAAAATTAAAAAAAAAAAAAAGACATAATCTAATGGCTAGTTCAAGACAAGGATATGTAGGACATAACTTTCTCTTGACTCTATATTCTCTTGCAAGTTTTTCCCTTTACTTTTCTCATTTTTCTGTTGTTCCATCAGAGAAACTTCCATCTTTTTACTGCCAGACTCATGGTATATTTTAAAATCAATAAATAATAATTAAAAAATAAATGCTTGCTAAGTCAACTTCTGTCCAACTCTTTGCGACCCTATGGTCTATAGCCTGCCAGGTTCAAATGTCTTTGGGATTCACCAGGCAAGAATACTGGAGTGGGTTGCCATGCACATGTCTCCTATATTTGCAGGTGAATTCTTTCCCACCAGCACTACCTAAGAAGCCAATAAATGCTTAATAATAAAGAACATAGTTACATAAAATTAACTGTAAAAAATGTTTTGATGACAGACTACTGTTGTTTCAGTGTTCTTTATTTCTATTTGTTAAGTCATGTTGTTAATTAATGTGTTTTTGGCAGAAGTAGTTTGGCCCTTAATGGAAGATACTTATGATTGTATTTATTTTCATCCATCCTTTCTAATATTTGGCCTGTGTGGGCCTCCCACTGCAGTGGCCACCCTCATTGCAGAACACTGGCTCTAGGCACATGTGCTCCAGAGCACTGGCTCGCAACTGGACACACCCGTCCGTGGGATCTTCCCGGTCAGGATCGAACTGGCGCCCCTTGCGCCACCGAACCCACTGGACCACCAGGGAATCCCATTATGTCTACTTTTAAGCAAACAAAACAATACACACTAGACATGAACAATTTTATTTTAAAACATTCAGAGTAATATACATAAAAGAGGTGAAAACATTTTTAAGTTCCTAATCCTCAAGGCAGTCTGTAATGAATTTTCTAACACACTATAAAAGTATGTAATAGAAGCTTAAACTAAATTGCAGAGATGGGGGATAGATTTTATATGTGATCAAGGGGCAAAAAGAGAAAGCTGCACAGGGGAGGTAATCCCTCAGAAGTGTCTTACAGAACTTCTAGAGTTCATCAGACAGGGAAGGTAAAATCCATCAAATGAAAGAAGGCAAATTTGCTAACATACATTTCAAAATTAAAAAAAAAAAAAAGACATAATCTAATGGCTAGTTCAAGACAAGGATATGTAGGACATAACTTTCTCTTGACTCTATATTCTCTTGCAAGTTTTTCCCTTTACTTTTCTCATTTTTCTGTTGTTCCATCAGAGAAACTTCCATCTTTTTACTGCCAGACTCATGGTATATTTTAAAATCAATAAATAATAATTAAAAAATAAATGCTTGCTAAGTCAACTTCTGTCCAACTCTTTGCGACCCTATGGTCTATAGCCTGCCAGGTTCAAATGTCTTTGGGATTCACCAGGCAAGAATACTGGAGTGGGTTGCCATGCACATGTCTCCTATATTTGCAGGTGAATTCTTTCCCACCAGCACTACCTAAGAAGCCAATAAATGCTTAATAATAAAGAACATAGTTACATAAAATTAACTGTAAAAAATGTTTTGATGACAGACTACTGTTGTTTCAGTGTTCTTTATTTCTATTTGTTAAGTCATGTTGTTAATTAATGTGTTTTTGGCAGAAGTAGTTTGGCCCTTAATGGAAGATACTTATGATTGTATTTATTTTCATCCATCCTTTCTAATATTTGGCCTGTGTGGGCCTCCCACTGCAGTGGCCACCCTCATTGCAGAACACTGGCTCTAGGCACATGTGCTCCAGAGCACTGGCTCGCAACTGGACACACCCGTCCGTGGGATCTTCCCGGGTCAGGGATCGAACTGGCGCCCCTTGCGCCACTGAACCCACTGGACCACCAGGGAATCCCATTATGTCTACTTTTAAGCAAACAAAACAATACACACTAGACATGAACAATTTTATTTTAAAACATTCAGAGTAATATACATAAAAGAGGTGAAAAAAACATTTTTAAGTTCCTAATCCTCAAGGCAGTTGGTTGACATGGCATGGCTTCACTGCCAGACCAAATTAAAAAGAATCAAAACATTTCAACATCCACCAGGTGAAAATATGATCTATGAGAGGCTTCATGGAGCAGTTTCTGGATGGTTGACAACCAAATCACAAGTCCTGCTTCTAAGTGATAAAATCCTGAAAAGCTATTTCCCAACAATAAAGAGTATTAAACACGAACGAAGATACCCCATCATTGTGGGTATAGGTGGTGCATGCATGCGCACTGCACAGACACCTGTACTGGTGAAAATGGGATGGGAAAGCTGACAAAATTTTAGGTCACTTCTGTGAAAAGCAGGCCTAGACAGAAAAATTACAAGGGACAATTTGAATGTATATTGTAAGCAATCATGACATCAGTGAATTAAAGTTCACCTACTGTATAATTATGCTGATAGTCCCAATGACAGAAAATATGTCCAAACAAGATTGATCTCTAGCAATTGTATCATGCAATGCCAAGATCTTATTTACGTAAATATTTGTGAGGAAGTCATGCTGAAAACTTAGATGGGAAAAAAGCAACATCAAATGAGTCCACCTGGCTTACAGGACAAGAATTAGGGATGCTTACTTTGAACAGTTTTACTAGGCAATCAGAAATGAGGAGTCATAAAGAATGGCTCTATTGATACAGTAAAATGTAAAAAATGAGAACATATATTCATAGGCATAAACAGAGACATACTATACCAATTAAATTATTTAACTGTTAACAATCTTACCAAATAAAAATTTCATTCAATAAATGAAATCAAATTACCTAAATTCCATAGTTTGGCCCTTAATGGAAGATACTTATGATTGTATTTATTTTCATCCATCCTTTCTAATATTTGGCCTGTGTGGGCCTCCCACTGCAGTGGCCACCCTCATTGCAGAACACTGGCTCTAGGCACATGTGCTCCAGAGCACTGGCTCGCAACTGGACACACCGTCCGTGGGATCTTCCCGGTCAGGATCGAACTGGCGCCCCTTGCGCCACTGAACCCACTGGACCACCAGGGAATCCCATTATGTCTACTTTTAAGCAAACAAAACAATACACACTAGACATGAACAATTTTATTTTAAAACATTCAGAGTAATATACATAAAAGAGGTGAAAAAAACATTTTTAAGTTCCTAATCCTCAAGGCAGTTGGTTGACATGGCATGGCTTCACTGCCAGACCAAATTAAAAAGAATCAAAACATTTCAACATCCACCAGGTGAAAATATGATCTATGAGAGGCTTCATGGAGCAGTTTCTGGATGGTTGACAACCAAATCACAAGTCCTGCTTCTAAGTGATAAAATCCTGAAAAGCTATTTCCCAACAATAAAGAGTATTAAACACGAACGAAGATACCCCATCATTGTGGGTATAGGTGGTGCATGCATGCGCACTGCACAGACACCTGTACTGGTGAAAATGGGATGGGAAAGCTGACAAAATTTTAGGTCACTTCTGTGAAAAGCAGGCCTAGACAGAAAAATTACAAGGGACAATTTGAATGTATATTGTAAGCAATCATGACATCAGTGAATTAAAGTTCACCTACTGTATAATTATGCTGATAGTCCCAATGACAGAAAATATGTCCAAACAAGATTGATCTCTAGCAATTGTATCATGCAATGCCAAGATCTTATTTACGTAAATATTTGTGAGGAAGTCATGCTGAAAACTTAGATGGGAAAAAAGCAACATCAAATGAGTCCACCTGGCTTACAGGACAAGAATTAGGGATGCTTACTTTGAACAGTTTTACTAGGCAATCAGAAATGAGGAGTCATAAAGAATGGCTCTATTGATACAGTAAAATGTAAAAAATGAGAACATATATTCATAGGCATAAACAGAGACATACTATACCAATTAAATTATTTAACTGTTAACAATCTTACCAAATAAAAATTTCATTCAATAAAAATGAAAATCTAAAATTAAAGGCAAGCCTAAATATGGGAACCCATTTATCTAAGAGGCAAGTTTATTAAATGGCATGCTAACAGCGATGGTTTGGGTTTTAAAGTTACATCCTTATCTAAGACCATCTTGCAAAATAAAAGCAAAGTTCATGAACAGCTGTAGACAAAAAATATACCTAGATGAAGCCATGAAACAGTCAGTGGACCATAGCAGAAGAAAACAGATGTACATATCTACAATATATGATACCTACAATGGTATACTAGATTACAAGTTCATTAAACATCTGTGTCCAATTCTGCAGGGCCCATTCTTTTTTTTTTTTTTTTTTGGTTCTTCTGTGTTCAAAATACTTTTTAAAAGAAGAAAAAACCTATGCCACCACTTAAATTTTAAATATTCTAGATTTTTGCACCCTTAGCAAAAAAAAAGAAAAAGAAAAAAAACTTCCAAAGACAGGATTCTATGCAAGATACTTTAATTCTAAAATGCTGGTTCATGAAAATGTGGCTTTAAATTAAATTCACAACAGTCAGTTATTTGCCACCTATTCATTGTTTAAACCAAAGTAGAACTATCTGAAAAAATGTTGGACATATTTTAGGAAGCATACCCACTCTTTTTTTTTTTTAATTTTGCCCTCTTTTTATTGTATTTTTTTCTTTTTCATCCATATTTATTTTCATCCATATTTATTCTTATGCCTGCATGGGCCAACCATTGCAGTGGCCTCTCTCATTGCAGAGCACTGGATCTGGGTGTGTGCGCTCCAGAGCACGGGCTCGCAACTGGACACACCTGTCCAGCTACTCCAGGGCACGTGGGATCCTCCTGGGCCAGGGATCGAACCGGTGCCCCCTGCACTTCAAGGTAGACTCTTCACCCACTTGACCACCAGGGAAGTCCCCCTGCAACTTCTTCTTTAATTACATAATTAGAATTTTCCAGCAATCAGGCTCAGAAATCCTAGTAGACATACCAGAGTTAGGAGGGGACTTAGAGGATGTGGAAGATACTATAAATAATATTACTAAGCCACAAAGATGACTCAATAACTACTATAAATTACAATGTCTAATGCTCCACCTAACATGTTTATCAAAATCTGCTAGACTCCAACTTCACTGATGCTTATAAGGAAAGGCTGGTAATACAATAAGGCAAACTTTTTAAGTTACACTTCTGTGAAGAGAAAGAAAGCTCTTAGTTATCACATTCTGGACACACGTATTTGTGTCCCTTACAGAAGGGTTTCTGAAAGCACCTTGGCTCCAAGGAACTCACCCTTTTCATCTGAGGTTCCAGGGACTCAGTTCTGCTTGTGCAATACTGCCTTCCTGACAGAGGCAGAGATCCGCCTGACCAAACCTCCAAAGTGAGGAGAGGTTTCCTTCATATCCATCAGAGTCGACTGCAAGAGAAACCCACTGAAAAAGCACTGCTATATAAGGTCAGGGCTGCACCATGGATGCGGATTTAGGAGAGGTTTGTCAGGTGGAAATTGGAGCCACAAAAGGAACAGTTTTTGCTGGCAACACCACAAGAAGCAAAGAGAAGAAAATGCCCTGGTTTCTCTTTTCCGTAAAACTCCCGTTAATGTTTCCCATCAGATTCCCCAAACCCAACAGAGATGGTTCTCATAGAAGCTGAGGGAAAGCCATCTGCAGCATTAGCCCTTCTTCATCAGACAGACAAAGGCAGGAGAAGGGTGCAAAATGAATCTGAAGGCGACCAAGTCCAAGACCAGCAAATGCTTCTATAAAGTTCACACCATAATTGTGACAGGTTCACAAATCAACCCAGCCTAGCTAAGTTTTTGTTATTACACCAACTGGCTCTATTTCAATTTCATTTTAACACTTCTCTTGAAAGTCCCTTGGACAGCAAGGAGATCAAACCAGTCAATCCTAAAGGAAATCAACACTGAATACTCACTGGAAGGACTGATCCTGAAAGCAAAGCTCTAATACTTTGGCTACCTGATGCTAGGTGAAGAGCTGACTCACTGGAAAAGACCCTGATGCTAGGCAAGATTGAAGGCAGGAAGAGAGGGGACAGTTAAGGATAAAATGGTTGGATGGCATCACCGATTCAACGAATTTGAGATTGCGCAAATTCCAGGAGTTAGTCAAGAACAGGGAATCCTGACATGCTGCAATCCATGGGGTTACAAAGAGTCAGACATGACTGAGTGACTGAAGAACAATCAACACTTCTAGATAGTGTTTCAAGTTTTTTTTTTTTACAATTTTTTTTGAGGGGGTGAGGAGGGAGGGGGGGCGGGTGGGCCACTTCTATTGGTCTTTCATTTTTGTCTATTTTTCATCGGTCTTTGTTCTTTGGCCTGTGTGGGCCTCCCATCGCGGTGTCTGTTGTCACAGAGCACAGACTCTGGGTGCATGCGCTCCAGAGCTCCGGCTCGGTAATTGGACACATCGGTGCAGCCGTTCCGCAGCACGTGGGATCTTCCCAGGCCAGGGATCGAACTGGCACCCCTTGCACTGCAAGGCGGTGTCCTTACCCACTGGACCACCAGGGAAGCCCTGTTTCAAGTTTTGAAATGAAAATTCCTGGAACATCAATATCCAGAAGGATAATTCTGCTAGGCAGGTCAAGAACTATCCAGCTGATAAACTGACATGACAAGAAGTTTTATTATTTAAGGTCTATCTTTTAGTTTGCTTACAGTGTAATTTGGGGTAATTTAAAACATGCATTTCCCAAGAAAAATAAAATGATCCTTAGAGAATAAGGACTACATTAGACAACATTTAGTATAAATTACTTCAAGTCACTGCCAAAGCCTTGTTCTGTAGCCTTTCAAGAGATATTAGGTTTTAAAATTATATAACTAAATTCATTATTTCTCCCTCAATTCATAAAGGAAATCAGAGTACTAATATACACTACTTTGCACAAGAAGAACATTGATACTGTGTTAAAGAATTGGTAAAAGTCAACCTTAGCATGAAAAAATCAACACACTGTTACAGATGCAAAACAGTAACAACCAACAACAGTGAATGTCACAAGCTCTAAATTAAAACCATGACACTGAATCTGAACATCTCAAAAGCTCCCTAATTCCAGCTATTTTGCTAGAATTGTTATTAAAATTCACTCTTTTCAAGAAATTTCAATAAATTCATTTAATGAAAATATAGGTATCAAATACAGTTGTTTAAAAAAGGTTAAAAATTTCCAAATGGTTATCTAGAAATACTATATGATTGTCTAAACTGAAGTGGCATATCAGTAAGTCAGATCAGTTGACAAATACCGTTAATTTTACTTTACAGACACTTTAAATACTCTGGCCTTGATTTGTGGTTTCAAAAGCAAATTATAAAGCTCTATAATAATATACCTTAATTTTATTATTTTAATGATTCCAATTAATTCTATTTTATGTGGTAAAGCACACTGATTCTATGGTCTAAGAGATGACCAAGATAGGATATTCAGTTTGACAATAGTAACAACGTCACATTATTTTGGCATGAACAGTCTTAGTAAATCCTTAACCAATCCTTGTAGGCTTTCCCCCTATCATGACTCTTTTATTTATATTTATTTTCATCCATATTTTTATTCCTTGGCCTGTGTGGACCTCCTACTGCAGTGGCCTGTCTCACTACAGAGCACTGGCTCTGGGAGCATGCGCTCTAGAGCGCTGGCTCATAATTGGACACACTGGTCCAACTGCTCTGCAGCCCATGGGATCCTCCCAGGCCAGGGATCGAACCAGTGCCCTCTGAACTGCAAGGCAGACTCTTTACCCACTGGGCCACCAGGGAAGCCCTCCTTGTAGCTTTTATGGAAACACAGTTATGTCTCTACAAATCTAGAAAGAAGTATTATGACTCTAAAACTGAAAAAGCAAATTTATTCTCTTCTTAAAAATACTACAAATTGTTAGTAAATAAGTGCCATTTCAGAATAAACTACCATAAAAAGACTGTGGCTGTTTTTAAAATAATGCTACCATGCTGCCATTTATCAAATATAATTAAATGCAGAATATCTGCTACTTTATTCATTGCCTTTTTAAAAAAGTTAATAAAAGTAGTTTTTTGTGCAAATACTTACCATCCACTCGGATATAATCACATCTACTTTTCTACAGGAGACGAACTTTTCAATTTTTCCTTTAATTAGTATATACTTCACATGCACTCTAAATTAAAACCATGACACTGAATCTGAACATCTCAAAAGCTCCCTAATTCCAGCTATTTTGCTAGAATTGTTATTAAAATTCACTCTTTTCAAGAAATTTCAATAAATTCATTTAATGAAAATATAGGTATCAAATACAGTTGTTTAAAAAAGGTTAAAAATTTCCAAATGGTTATCTAGAAATACTATATGATTGTCTAAACTGAAGTGGCATATCAGTAAGTCAGATCAGTTGACAAATACCGTTAATTTTACTTTACAGACACTTTAAATACTCTGGCCTTGATTTGTGGTTTCAAAAGCAAATTATAAAGCTCTATAATAATATACCTTAATTTTATTATTTTAATGATTCCAATTAATTCTATTTTATGTGGTAAAGCACACTGATTCTATGGTCTAAGAGATGACCAAGATAGGATATTCAGTTTGACAATAGTAACAACGTCACATTATTTTGGCATGAACAGTCTTAGTAAATCCTTAACCAATCCTTGTAGGCTTTCCCCCTATCATGACTCTTTTATTTATATTTATTTTCATCCATATTTTTATTCCTTGGCCTGTGTGGACCTCCTACTGCAGTGGCCTGTCTCACTACAGAGCACTGGCTCTGGGAGCATGCGCTCTAGAGCGCTGGCTCATAATTGGACACACTGGTCCAACTGCTCTGCAGCCCATGGGATCCTCCCAGGCCAGGGATCGAACCAGTGCCCTCTGAACTGCAAGGCAGACTCTTTACCCACTGGGCCACCAGGGAAGCCCTCCTTGTAGCTTTTATGGAAACACAGTTATGTCTCTACAAATCTAGAAAGAAGTATTATGACTCTAAAACTGAAAAAGCAAATTTATTCTCTTCTTAAAAATACTATAAATTGTTAGTAAATAAGTGCCATTTCAGAATAAACTACCATAAAAAGACTGTGGCTGTTTTAAAATAATGCTACCATGCTGCCATTTATCAAATATAATTAAATGCAGAATATCTGCTACTTTATTCATTGCCTTTTTAAAAAAGTTAATAAAAGTAGTTTTTTGTGCAAATACTTACCATCCACTCGGATATAATCACATCTACTTTTTCTACAGGGAGACGAACTTCTTCAATTTTTCCTTTAATTAGTATAATAGTATCTTCAAGTTTATTTAGTCTGTAAATTGACATAATAAATTAATTTAGTATGTTAAACAAATTCTGAAAACTAGTCAAATTATATAATTTCTTGGCAAGTGTTATTATTTTATAGAACTCAGAAGTATGTCTGTTCAAAGGTTTTTTTTATTCCCTGGCATTATAATCACTTTTTGATTACTTCACGAATCCCCAAGAATGTTTCTGGTTGAATCAGTATCAAGCTACAGCATAAAAAGAAACCCGAATGCTAATAAGAATACTAGTCAATAAAGTTAAATTTTTTTTATAGGGAGAGGTGGAAACAGACCAGACAACAAAAGCATATTTTAAAGGAAAGTAGTGTGCCATAGCAGAAAGAGAGTTAGGGCCAGAATTCCAGGTCCTCTAGCACATGTCAACTAAGTGATCTTCACTAAATCATGGAACATCTAATTGAGACTCTATGCTCATGTGTAAAACAGAAATAGATACTTTCCCAAACTATCAACACTCCAGTCTGTTGTGAGATATTTGTGAAAGCTTTATACACATCCTCAAGCACTATATAACAAGAATATATTATCATGAATAACAAAATATTGTATGATGTATAAAATCTGAAATTCTCCTCTAACCATAAATTATTTAACTTTGTCCAATAGTTTTCATTAGGTATCTTTATATACTTGATCATAAGATTAGCACATATTTTCACCCTCCTTTTGTGATTTCAAATAAATAACAGAACTTCAAAAAAGGAAAAAATCTTTTTAATATGGAAACACAGTTATGTCTCTACAAATCTAGAAAGAAGTATTATGACTCTAAAACTGAAAAAGCAAATTTATTCTCTTCTTAAAAATACTACAAATTGTTAGTAAATAAGTGCCATTTCAGAATAAACTACCATAAAAAGACTGTGGCTGTTTTTAAAATAATGCTACCATGCTGCCATTTATCAAATATAATTAAATGCAGAATATCTGCTACTTTATTCATTGCCTTTTTAAAAAAGTTAATAAAAGTAGTTTTTTGTGCAAATACTTACCATCCACTCGGATATAATCACATCTACTTTTTCTACAGGGAGACGAACTTTTTCAATTTTTCCTTTAATTAGTATAATAGTATCTTCAAGTTTATTTAGTCTGTAAATTGACATAATAAATTAATTTAGTATGTTAAACAAATTCTGAAAACTAGTCAAATTATATAATTTCTTGGCAAGTGTTATTATTTTATAGAACTCAGAAGTATGTCTGTTCAAAGGTTTTTTTTATTCCCTGGCATTATAATCACTTTTTGATTACTTCACGAATCCCCAAGAATGTTTCTGGTTGAATCAGTATCAAGCTACAGCATAAAAAGAAACCCGAATGCTAATAAGAATACTAGTCAATAAAGTTAAATTTTTTTTATAGGGAGAGGTGGAAACAGACCAGACAACAAAAGCATATTTTAAAGGAAAGTAGTGTGCCATAGCAGAAAGAGAGTTAGGGCCAGAATTCCAGGTCCTCTAGCACATGTCAACTAAGTGATCTTCACTAAATCATGGAACATCTAATTGAGACTCTATGCTCATGTGTAAAACAGAAATAGATACTTTCCCAAACTATCAACACTCCAGTCTGTTGTGAGATATTTGTGAAAGCTTTATACACATCCTCAAGCACTATATAACAAGAATATATTATCATGAATAACAAAATATTGTATGATGTATAAAATCTGAAATTCTCCTCTAACCATAAATTATTTAACTTTGTCCAATAGTTTTCATTAGGTATCTTTATATACTTGATCATAAGATTAGCACATATTTTTCACCCCCTCCTTTTGTGATTTCAAATAAATAACAGAACTTCAAAAATCTAAAAGTAAGCTTTTATCTAGTTAAATAAATTTGCAATCTTCAAAGGATATATATTTGAATTATAAAGGATTTTTTTTTCTGCTAAAAAGGAGAAATCCCCCTCCCTTCCCTGCCAATCTTCATTAAGGCATTATATATATAAAATTAAATGGATTTAGGGGTAAATATCTGTGAACTTAAAATAAACAAAGATACCTGAGGAGCCATCATAATCCTCAGTGTATAGAATATTACAATTTTCTCAAAAAGACTCATCAGTGCTTCTTCCCAGAAAACCCTTCTATCCAAAGGCAACTACTGATTTCTTTCTTCTACTCTATATTGCGACTTGTAGGGTTTTACATAATGGATCATATTGAATGTACACCTCTGTGTCTGGTTTCTTTCAGTAAGCATACTTTTTAGATTCATGCATATTTTTCTGTATACTAGAAGTTCCATTCCTAGTTATTGTTGAGTTACTATCCCACTGTATGCATAAAACACTTTTGTCTATTGACACACCGGGGGATGGAATTCTGGATCATTTCCAGTTTTGGGCTATAATGAATAAAGCTGCTATAAACATTCATGCACAAGAACTGCTTTGTCAAATGGAAGTGACAGAACTTTAAGAAACTGCCAGTTTGTTTAACAAAGTCCACATACAATTTTACATTCCTACAAGCAACGTATGAGCATCTTACTGTTTCACATCCTTGTAAATTTAGTATTGTTGATCTTTTAAACCTTTGTATTCATATGTTAAAACCTAGTGAGCACATGTCAACTAAGTGATCTTCACTAAATCATGGAACATCTAATTGAGACTCTATGCTCATGTGTAAAACAGAAATAGATACTTTCCCAAACTATCAACACTCCAGTCTGTTGTGAGATATTTGTGAAAGCTTTATACACATCCTCAAGCACTATATAACAAGAATATATTATCATGAATAACAAAATATTGTATGATGTATAAAATCTGAAATTCTCCTCTAACCATAAATTATTTAACTTTGTCCAATAGTTTTCATTAGGTATCTTTATATACTTGATCATAAGATTAGCACATATTTTTCACCCCCTCCTTTTGTGATTTCAAATAAATAACAGAACTTCAAAAATCTAAAAGTAAGCTTTTATCTAGTTAAATAAATTTGCAATCTTCAAAGGATATATATTTGAATTATAAAGGATTTTTTTTTCTGCTAAAAAGGAGAAATCCCCCTCCCTTCCCTGCCAATCTTCATTAAGGCATTATATATATAAAATTAAATGGATTTAGGGGTAAATATCTGTGAACTTAAAATAAACAAAGATACCTGAGGAGCCATCATAATCCTCAGTGTATAGAATATTACAATTTTCTCAAAAAGACTCATCAGTGCTTCTTCCCAGAAAACCCTTCTATCCAAAGGCAACTACTGATTTCTTTCTTCTACTCTATATTGCGACTTGTAGGGTTTTACATAATGGATCATATTGAATGTACACCTCTGTGTCTGGTTTCTTTCAGTAAGCATACTTTTTAGATTCATGCATATTTTTCTGTATACTAGAAGTTCCATTCCTAGTTATTGTTGAGTTACTATCCCACTGTATGCATAAAACACTTTTGTCTATTGACACACCGGGGGATGGAATTCTGGATCATTTCCAGTTTTGGGCTATAATGAATAAAGCTGCTATAAACATTCATGCACAAGAACTGCTTTGTCAAATGGAAGTGACAGAACTTTAAGAAACTGCCAGTTTGTTTAACAAAGTCCACATACAATTTTACATTCCTACAAGCAACGTATGAGCATCTTACTGTTTCACATCCTTGTAAATTTAGTATTGTTGATCTTTTAAACTTTAACTGTGTTGGTAAGGTCTCATTATGGTTAAAAATTACACAAATTTTATTATTATTATAATAAAAATATTATTATATATTTTTTATAGGGTTTTGTTGTTTACTGCCACACATTGACTCAAATCCGCCATAGGTATACATATGTCGCCCACCTCCTGATCCTCCCCTCATGCCCCTTCCCATCCCACCCCTTGAGGCTGCTGCAGAGCCTGTGTGAGATCCCCTAGTCCCACAGCATATTCCCCTCCCTCACACCAATGGCCGTAAGACCATTCTCCATTTCTGCCTCTCCACTGCAGCTCTGCATGTTCATTTATCAGCACCATCTTTCTATCCAGATTCCATACACTTGTGTCAGTATACAATATTTATCTTTTTGACATGCTTCACTCTGTATAATAGAGTGAAGATTCATCCACCTCATTAGACCTGATTCAAATGCATTCCTTTTCGTGGCTGAGTAATATTTCATTGTATATATGTACCACAGTGTCTTTATCCATTCATCTGTCCATGGACATCTAGGTTGTTTCCATGTTCCAGCTGTTGTAAATAGTGCTGCAATGAACAATGGGGGCACATGTGTCTCTTTCAAGTTTGATTTCCTCAGGGTCTATGCCTAGTAGTGGGATTGCTGGGTCATATGGTGGCTCTATTCCTAGTTTTTTGACAAATCTCCACACTGTCTTCCACAGTGGCTGTGTCAGTTCGCATTCCCACCAACAGAAAAATTACACTTTCTTACTAAGTCTTTTTTCCATATGCTCACTAGCCACAATTCCCTATTATCTTATGTTCAAAAACTTTACCCATTTAAAAAATAGGGTCAGTTGTATTCTTATTTTTGAATTTTAAGAGTTCTTTACATCTTCTGCATACAAACTGACAGATTTACACATTGTGAATATTTTCTTCCAACCTGTGCTTTTTTCCCATTTCTGTAATAATATGTTTTAAAGAGCTGTAAGTTTTTAATTTCAGTAAAAACCAATTAATAATTTTTTTCTTTCATTGCTCATGCTTTTGGTGCTTTTCATATCTAAAAAATCTTTGCCTACACCATGTATCTTGACCTTTTTCTCTAAAATTCTTTTTAGTTTTCATTTTGAGTTAATTTTTCTAATAAGTGCATCACAATCTTTTTGTCCCATACATAATGAAAAATCTTTTGTTGGAAAACTATCAGATCTTTTTGTCCCATACATAATGAAAAAACTGTTGGAAAACTGCCACAAGTGACAGTTACAACTCTGCTGAAGAAAAAGTTTCTACAACAAAAGTTGAATTACTGGGCTTCCCCTGGTGGTCCAGTGGATAAGGACACCGCCTTGCAGTGCAAGGGGCGCCAGTTCGATCCCTGGCCTGGGAAGATCCCACGTGCCGCGGAGCGGCTGGACTGATGTGTCCAATTAGCGAGCCGGAGCTCTGGAGCGCATGCGCCCAGAGCCAGCGCTCTGCAGCGACAGACGCCACTGCGATGGGAGGCCCACAGGAGCCAAAGAACAAAGACGGATGAAAATAGAGAAATGAAAGACCAATAGAAGTGGCCCGCCCGCTCCCCTCCCTCCCCAACCCGACCCCCACCCAAAATAAATAAATAAATAAATCTTTAAAAAAAAAAAAAAAAACAACAACAACAGGGGGCTTCCATGGTGGTCCAGTAGGTAAAGAGTCCACCTTGCAGTGCAAAGGGCACCGGTTAGATCCCTGGCCCAGGAAGATCCCACATGCTGCAGAAAGGCTGGACCGGTGTGTCCAAAACCAATAAAGGAAGCCAAAATTTAAACAACAACAATGACAACAAAACACTCCAATCAAACAAAAGTCTAGGACCAAATGGCTTCACTAAGGAATTCTACCAAACATACAAAGAAATTACACATTGATCCTTCTCAAAACCTTCCAAAAGACTAAAGAGGGAGCATTCCCAAAGTCATTCTATTCATCAAAGACACACACACGTGTGTGTGTGTGTGTGTGTGTGTGTGTCTGGCCACAATGAACATATATATACTTATTAGAGGTCACAATACCTAATATATAATGTATATATTAGAGGTCAATATCTTTGATGAATATATATGCAAAAATTTTCAACAAAGTATTAGCCAACTAAATCCAAAAACACATAAAAAAAGATCATACACAATGATCAAGTGGGATTCATCCCAGGGTCACAAGGACAGTTCAACACATTCAAATCAATCAGTGTGATACATTATATAAACAAAAGAAAAGACAAAAGCACATGATCACCTCAATAGATGCTAGAAAAAGTATTTGAAAAAATTCAACATAAATTCATGATAAAAAACTCTTACCAAGATGGTGAGAGACGGCATATATTTCAAATAATGAAAGCCATTTATGAAAACCCTATAGCCAACATTATACACAATGGTGGAAAAGCTGAAAGGTTTCCACCCAGAAGGTTTCCAATACAGGAACAAAGCGAGAATGCTCACTCTCACCGCTTCTATTTAACATAGCATTAGAAGTCTTAGCCAGGGCAATGAGACAAGAAATAAAGGGTATCCAAATTGGAAGGGAAGAGACAAAATTGTCATGATATGCAGGTAACAAGATACTTTATATAGAAAACTCTAGTCTTCACACAAAAACTACTAGAACTGAAAGATTCAGCAAGATAGTAGGATACAAGATAAACATACAAAGATCTGCTGCATTTCTTTATACTGACAAAGAAACAACAATTCCCTTTAAAACTGAGGAATAAACCTGACAAAGGAGGTGAAAGACCTATACACTGAGAACTATAAAACACTGATAAAGGAAACTGAAGATGATTTAAATAAATGCAAAGATATCCCGTGCTTTTGGACAGGAAGAATTAATATTTTTAAAATGGCCATACGACCCAAAGCAAGCCACAGATTTAATGTAATCCCTATCAAATTACCCATGACATTTTTAAAAAAACTAGGACAAATAATCCTAAAATTTATATGGAACCACTAAAGACTCATAATTTCCAAAGCAATCATGAGGAAAACAAATAAAGCTGGAGGCACAGGCCTCTCAAAATTCAGACTATAAAGCTACAGTTATCAAACTGTATGGTATTGGCACAAAAACAGACATATGGATCTATGGAACAGCAAAGAGCCCCTCAATAAACCCACATATGTAGAGTCCATTAATCTTTGATAGGAGGCAAGAATATATAATAGAGAAAAGAGTCTGTTCAGCAAGTGTTATTGGGAAAGGTGGACAGCCACATATAAATCAATGAAGTTAGAACACTCCTTTACAGCATACATAAAAATAAACTCAAAATGGCTTAAAGACTTAAAGACATGACACCATAAAACTCCTAGGAGAAAACACAGGCAAAACAATCTCTGACGTAAATCATGTAACAATGTTTTCTTAGGTCAGTCTCCCAAGGCAATAGAAGTAACAGCAAAAATAAACAAATGCGACTGAAGCAAACTTGATAAAAATTTGATGGTGAGAGGCATATATTTCCATTTATGAAAACCCTATAGCCAACATTATACACAATGGTGGAAAAGCTGAAAGGTTTCCACCCAGAAGGTTTCCAATACAGGAACAAAGCGAGAATGCTCACTCTCACCGCTTCTATTTAACATAGCATTAGAAGTCTTAGCCAGGGCAATGAGACAAGAAATAAAGGGTATCCAAATTGGAAGGGAAGAGACAAAATTGTCATGATATGCAGGTAACAAGATACTTTATATAGAAAACTCTAGTCTTCACACAAAAACTACTAGAACTGAAAGATTCAGCAAGATAGTAGGATACAAGATAAACATACAAAGATCTGCTGCATTTCTTTATACTGACAAAGAAACAACAATTCCCTTTAAAACTGAGGAATAAACCTGACAAAGGAGGTGAAAGACCTATACACTGAGAACTATAAAACACTGATAAAGGAAACTGAAGATGATTTAAATAAATGCAAAGATATCCCGTGCTTTTGGACAGGAAGAATTAATATTGTTAAAATGGCCATACGACCCAAAGCAAGCCACAGATTTAATGTAATCCCTATCAAATTACCCATGACATTTTTAAAGAACTAGGACAAATAATCCTAAAATTTATATGGAACCACTAAAGACTCATAATTTCCAAAGCAATCATGAGGAAAACAAATAAAGCTGGAGGCACAGGCCTCTCAAAATTCAGACTATAAAGCTACAGTTATCAAACTGTATGGTATTGGCACAAAAACAGACATATGGATCTATGGAACAGCAAAGAGCCCCTCAATAAACCCACATATGTAGAGTCCATTAATCTTTGATAGGAGGCAAGAATATATAATAGAGAAAAGAGTCTGTTCAGCAAGTGTTATTGGGAAAGGTGGACAGCCACATATAAATCAATGAAGTTAGAACACTCCTTTACAGCATACATAAAAATAAACTCAAAATGGCTTAAAGACTTAAAGACATGACACCATAAAACTCCTAGGAGAAAACACAGGCAAAACAATCTCTGACGTAAATCATGTAACAATGTTTTCTTAGGTCAGTCTCCCAAGGCAATAGAAGTAACAGCAAAAATAAACAAATGCGACTGAAGCAAACTTGTAAGCTCTTGTACAGCAAAGGAAGCCATAAATAAAACAAAAAGACCACCTACAGACTGAGAGAGAATATTTGCAAATGATGCAACAGACAGGGCTTAATTTCCAAAACATACAAACAGCTCATTAAACAATGACCCCCCCCTCCAAAAAAAATTCAGTCAAAATAAAGGCAGAAGACCTAAGTAGACATTTCTCCAAAGATATACAGATGGTTAAAGGCACACGAAAAGATGCTCATTATCACTAATAGAGAAATGCAAATCAAAACTATAATATTATACTACCTTACTGATCAGAGTGACCATCATTAAAAAGTCTACAAATAAACAAATGCTGAAGAGGATGTGGAGAGATGGAAACCCTTCTGCTGGTGGGAACATGAACTGGCACAGTCACTATGGAAAACATTATGGAGATTTCTTAAAAAATTAAAATAAGGCTTCCCTGGTGGTCCAGTCAGTAGAGTGCACCTTGCAGTCAAGGGGCACCAGTTTGATCCCTGGCCCGGGAAGATCTCATGTACCGCGGAGCGACTAGATAGGTGTGTCCAATTATGAGCCAGCGCAACTGCAATGGAAGGCCCACACAGGCCAAAGAATAAAAATGGATGAAAAATAAATAAATAGAAAGTCAATAAAAAGAGGCCAAAATTAAAAAAAAAAATTAAAAGGAACTACCATATGATTTAGCAGTTCCACTCCTGGGTAAATACCCCCCAAACCACAAACACTAATTCAAAAAGATCCTTATTCAAAAGTTTCATAACAAAAACCACTTATGCAAATGTCAAGACCCAGAAGCTACCCAAGTGCCCATCAATAGATGACTGGATTAATAAGATATGGCAGAAACTTCCCTGGTGGTCCAGTGGTTAAGAATCTGCCTTGCAGTGCAGGGGATGCAGATTCAACCCCTGGTTGCGGAACTAAGATGTCATATGCTGCAGAGCAACTAAGCTTGTGTGCTGCAACTCGCCCTCGCACTCCGGAACCCATGTGCCACAACTTGATATAGCCTGTGTGCCACAACTCCTGAAGCCTGAGCACTCTGGACTCTAAGCGCTGCAATTATTGAGACTTTGCGCCTCAACTAGAGTCTGTGCGCCACAATACATATCCCATGTGCTGCAACTAAGTTCAGACGCAGACAAATAAATAAATAATATTTTTTAAAAAGAAGATCTCACACACAGAGATACAATGGAATGTTACTGAGCCATTAAAAATGAAATACTGCCATATGCAGCAATGTGGATGGGCCTAGAGTGTATCAAGCTTAGTGAAATAAGTCAGAGAAATATGAACACTGTATGATGTGATTCATGTGTGGAATCTAAAAAGCAACAGAAAAAAAGTAATAGAAATGAATGCATATACAAAATAGAAAGTATCTGAACTGCAGGCAGATTCTTTACTATCTGAGCCACAAGGGAAGCCAGGATAAAGGTTCTGGATGCTTGATTCCTGATAAAGATGATAGTGCAAAGTAGAGGGGAAAGAACGGTCTTTGAACAACTAGATCATTTCAAGAGATTACTACTACTACTATCACTAGTAATAATTTTTAAAAAGCTGGACCACTACCTCATACCATACACAAAAAAACAATTCCAAGTAGATTACAAATCTAAACATAAAAAAACTATAAAAGGTAGGAAAACACCTCCATACGGTTTTCACCCAACTCACATATAGTGACAACCATAAATAAGAATCATGCTACATGAAAATTGAGAACTTCAGTACATCCAAAGACACGATGAAAACAAGTGAAAAAGCAATCTAGAATGAGAACTTTTCCATTACATAAAGCTAACAAACATTGCAAACACAAAAAACTTAAAAGACTGCTTGCAAATAAATAAGAAAAAAGTCCAAGTCAATAGAAACCTGAGCAAAAGATCTAAGAAGATATTTCACAGAAAAGGCAATCCAAATTGTCCAGTAATCACATGAAAAGTTGCTCAGCCTCTCTGACAATCACAGAAATGTAAATTTAAATAACAATGACATATTGCTATACAACCAACTGAAAAACTTCTTTAAGACAGGCAATGCCAATCAGAAGTTCTATATACTACTGGTAGAAGTAGAAACTGACATCGCCACTTTGGAAAATAGTCTGACAATATAGAGAAAATTTGAAAGTATGTATTCCCTAAAACCTGAAATTTTTATATTTATTTATTCTATAAATATATACCCCACAAATGTGTGTACCAGCCACATGTACAAAAAGTTCATACCAAAATAGTTCTTAATAGACCTAAACTGGAAAACACAAAAATTCCCATCAAGAACAGGAAATATAAGTTGTGATATATTAATCATTAGCATTCTATGTAATAATAAACATGAATAAACACTGAAAATAATGCTGAACAACACAAGCTAGACAAGAAGAATGCCTAACATACGATTTAAGTGAAATATAAAGCAGTATCAAGGAAGGGATACTACCAAAGTCAGGATGGTAGCTACTGCCATCAAGCAAGGAGAGCGTCTGACCGAGAAAGAACAACTGGAGATGGGAGGACTCCTCAAGTGCTGGAAATGGTCCCTCTCCTATTACTTATTTGTACTCATGCTAACACAAAATTAGCATGCCATGCGCTTTTAATATGCGTATTTCTCAAAAATAAAAAAGGATGTTTATATATTGTATCTGAGTTTTTTCACAGAGGTATTTAATCAAATTCTCTATTAACCAAAGTGCTGTAGCTGCTTACTATAAAGATATATTCAGGCTTAACAATCACCAACACTTCAAAAGAAACAAAGAGCAATCTTAAAAGAGCAAAATGTTCCACTGCCTTAGAAATATCTTCAGGATACTCATGCTGAAGCAAGATGTGTCCTGTAAAAGGCCATCTGCTCAGGCTGTTTACTGTCTGCTACAAGTCATAATCCTATCTGCCTCAGTAATTACTTGTCTGAATATAAATACAACTGGAAAGATTAAGATTTCAGGGAATACACAGAAAAAAAAGACAAAAGGCCCTAATTCCCTAATTTCCAATGATTCTGTATTGAAACACTGCAACACAGATACCATTTATGAGACAGCTCATCTTAATCAACACCTGATTTACCATTCATAGAAAAAACTATAGATCCTTACTTACTTTTCTCAAGTGGGTAATCACTAAACAAAACTTCAGCATAAAAACATTCCGAATGGATTCTATCTCTGAAAACACCTGCTCAAAAACTAGCACAGCTTTAATCTACAGAAATGTCACACTGTAATACAAAGGGTATGTTAAGTAAGTCTCTTAACTAATCCAATAAACACTATCTATTATCTGAAATTACCTATCTTTCTGAGTGGACATTTTGTTAGAACGATAATCACCACCCTGTATTATTTCCTATCATAAAAGTAACAATTTAACTTTTATCTCATGATACAGGGACATCATCATGATTAATCATCTGATACTGGCCCTACAGAGATAAGAGAGTCTGCGCATTTAAGAACAGGGTCTAAGGCAGTGAGAACAGTAAAGAACAGAGGTTCCACAGGAGCTAATAAAAGAAGCCCTTAACTGAGTGACATTTGACTTTAGTCAGAAAAACAGCATCCATAAAGACATATACGAGTATGGAGGTAAAGGAGGGTGCCTCATCTCTATTATACACAAACTGCTTGTACATGTGTGTGTGTGGAAGACAAACTGACGAGCTATAAATGTGTTAGTATGATCAGAGCAACAAGCTGCAGTATGTAGCAACACAGTTGGAAGGTAGGTGGAAGTGATGCTAAGGAGCCTAGATTTTATTTAGACAATGAGGAGCCACTTCAGAATTTTTAGAATGAGATACATAGGGTCGAATTTGTAATGTACTTCTACCCAGTGCAATTTTGATAAAACACAGTCTAGGTTCTAAGGAAGAACATGGTCTAGCAGGGAGATGGATATGTATCACCAGTGTTCATATAATAAACACTGTTATTAACTAAACGACATTCAAAGTTGGTGAGAAAATGATTATAAAGTTCACCTAGAAGAAAACCTAGGTGATAACTATTTTTTCAAAATGCCTATGGGGATGGGGCAGGGAGGGAATACCCTGCTACAAAAATACACAAGGCATAATATTGTTTTGTTTCAGCTCACTATGGCACCCAAACATCAATGTCTCTCTTGTTCTCAAGAATGCTGAAATGACAATACAAAAAGTAATAAAATGATAAAAGGCTGGAGATTTTAGAAGGTGATATCAAAGAACTAAAGATTCTGATAATTTAGTAGGGGAAAAGGGAGGAATCAAATCATTTAGGTAAACTTATAAGGAAGGAGCCAGTGCTCAGTGCACACATCAGAGAAGACTATAACGGAGGTGGGAGCCATTCTTCACAACACAAACGCTTGACGTCAAGAGGTATATGAAGTGCAGGTGACAAAGGAAGAGAAAAAATCATAGGAAAAGTGCCGACCAGAACAGATCTACCTCTTTTCTTCTGAGGCAGATGACAGAAAACCCATATTAATTACCTGTATTAAATAATCAAGTCCTCAAGAATCCTTAACTATTTGAGATAGGAGAAAGATGCAAGGATATCCCATAAATAACAAATACTACCAGGCAGATAATTCCAGTGCAGAGGCTAGACTTGGAATCAGAACAAGGCTATTCCATGAGCTGTCTCCCGCCCAAATCTATCATTTGTGTTTACAGGTATGTAGCTGTGGAATTATTAGCACCGAGGACATTTTTTCTTTAAAACTAGCAATAGCTTAGCTTCTAATAAAGCGGAACAAAAAACAGGCTAGAGAACAATGTGGATTCAAGCAGAGATAATGGGCTTTTAGCTGGCTTGGATCCCTACTGTCCTGGGTCTTGACCATTCACTCATTCATTTAACAAGTATTTACCCTGAATACCTATCTATGTGCCTGCTATCGTTCCAGGAGGTTGGGGGCACATCCATGAATGAAACAGAGAAAAATCCCTGTCTAACCTTGGGAAGTTGACATTCTAGTAAAACTTAACGTCTCAATATGACCTAAGTGCTTAAAAGCTTTACAAAACTTACAGTGAGAGCTCACAACAGAATTAGAGGTAATTTTTAGTTTCTCTCTTATATCTTCCCAATACAAAAAACATCATTTTATCCCTTTTCTTCCTTAAAATGAAAGAGAACTGGTAGGAAAATCAACATGGCTGCACTAAAAGAATAAATGACAGAGAGCCAAATAACAGAGTACAAAGAACTGAGCTACTACTTACATGTAGACACATTAATTTAGGTGAGTATATAAGAAAGAGGAAGAATGTGGCATGGATTTATGACACATTGACAAGTAGAAGGAGGATGGATTTGAGAAACAGCAAGGATTCTCAAGAGGACTCTGCCTCCAATCAGTGCTGGTAAGAAAGAAGCAAAGGTTAAGTATGAGTCCCAAGTTTCTGATTTTAACCTGTGAGAAGAGTTAATGCAGGGCTGTTCTCTCAGTTCTTATCTCTGTAACTAGGGTAATAATTCTTCATAAAATCCTAAGAACAAAATTCCTGAACATTCATACACCTACTATGATGTAGTAGGTTAATGATGCTAGTCTATACACCTGAGGCTGTGAATCAAGCGAAATCAGGAGAATAGCATGTTTAAAGTAAACATGAAGATTCCCGTTATGTACCTGTGTATCTGACACAACTGCACGGTGGCTGGTCACAGAGCAGTCATGTGCCTATGAGACAAGTTCTCTTTGAGAACCACAGATTCAAAGATTCGGGCAAACTTCCTTGGGCTGAGACACTCATAAGAGTCTCTAAGGTTCACAGCTGAAGGGAAAAGTATATCTTGTGTGACAGAGAAGAAAGGATTTTGTGGGAGCTTGTACATGACCTCCTTACCAAATGGCTATCTTTTTTTTGCTGTCCCTGGACTATATCCTTTACAGTAATAAATCTCAGCTATGAATACAACTTTATATTGAGTCATGTGAGTGTTTCAGTGAACCACTGTCCTGGGTCTTGACCATTCACTCATTCATTTAACAAGTATTTACCCTGAATACCTATCTATGTGCCTGCTATCGTTCCAGGAGGTTGGGGGCACATCCATGAATGAAACAGAGAAAAATCCCTGTCTAACCTTGGGAAGTTGACATTCTAGTAAAACTTAACGTCTCAATATGACCTAAGTGCTTAAAAGCTTTACAAAACTTACAGTGAGAGCTCACAACAGAATTAGAGGTAATTTTTAGTTTCTCTCTTATATCTTCCCAATACAAAAAACATCATTTTATCCCTTTTCTTCCTTAAAATGAAAGAGAACTGGTAGGAAAATCAACATGGCTGCACTAAAAGAATAAATGACAGAGAGCCAAATAACAGAGTACAAAGAACTGAGCTACTACTTACATGTAGACACATTAATTTAGGTGAGTATATAAGAAAGAGGAAGAATGTGGCATGGATTTATGACACATTGACAAGTAGAAGGAGGATGGATTTGAGAAACAGCAAGGATTCTCAAGAGGACTCTGCCTCCAATCAGTGCTGGTAAGAAAGAAGCAAAGGTTAAGTATGAGTCCCAAGTTTCTGATTTTAACCTGTGAGAAGAGTTAATGCAGGGCTGTTCTCTCAGTTCTTATCTCTGTAACTAGGGTAATAATTCTTCATAAAATCCTAAGAACAAAATTCCTGAACATTCATACACCTACTATGATGTAGTAGGTTAATGATGCTAGTCTATACACCTGAGGCTGTGAATCAAGCGAAATCAGGAGAATAGCATGTTTAAAGTAAACATGAAGATTCCGTTATGTACCTGTGTATCTGACACAACTGCACGGTGGCTGGTCACAGAGCAGTCATGTGCCTATGAGACAAGTTCTCTTTGAGAACCACAGATTCAAAGATTCAGGCAAACTTCCTTGGGCTGAGACACTCATAAGAGTCTCTAAGGTTCACAGCTGAAGGGAAAAGTATATCTTGTGTGACAGAGAAGAAAGGATTTTGTGGGAGCTTGTACATGACCTCCTTACCAAATGGCTATCTTTTTTTTGCTGTCCCTGGACTATATCCTTTACAGTAATAAATCTCAGCTATGAATACAACTTTATATTGAGTCATGTGAGTGTTTCCAGTGAACCACTGAACTAGTGGGTAGTCAAGGGTTCCCCAAGACAGGACCATTGAGCACACAGGAAATTAAGGATGTGGCAGAATGGGAGAAAAACTGACTTTAGTTTCCATGTAAACCATCTTGATTACCTTCATTAGAAGATCTCTGAGTAGCAAATCGTTCTTAAACATCTTAGCCTCATCAGTGGTTCAAAGATTCCTCCAGCTTTACCTTACTCTTCTATTATTTCTATTAAATTTAGAGAACTTCCCTGGTTGTCCACTGGTTAAAAATCCACCTGCCAGGGCAGGAACACAGACTGTTCGGACACAGAGAACAGAAAGTAGGGGAAGGAGAAAGTGGGACAAATTGAGAGAGTAGCACTGAAATATATACATTACCATGTGTAAAGCAGATAGCTAATGGAAGTTGCTGTATAGTGCAGGGAGTGCAGACTGGTGCTCTGTGGCAGCCCAGAGGGGTGGGCTGGGAGTTGGGTGGGAGGTTCAGGAGGAAGAGGATATATGTATACCTGTGGCTGACTCATGTTGATGTACAGTAGAAAACAACACAACACTGGAAGGCAATTATCCTTCAATTAAAAATAACTTTAAAAAATCTGTCTGCCAATGTAGGGAACATGGGTTTGATCCCTGATCCAGGAAGATTCCACATGCTGCAGAATAACTAAGTTCATGCATCACAACTACTGGGCCAATGCTCTAGAGCCTGCAAACAACTACTGAAGCTTGTACACTCCAGAGCCTGTGCTCTCCAACAAGAAAAGCTACCACAATAAGAAGCTGGCACACCACAATGAAAAGTAGCCCCACTTGCTGCATCTAGAGAAAGCCTGCACACAGCACCTAAGACCTAGCACAGCCAAAAATAAATAAAAATAAACTTAGAAATGAGATATGGAAGAATATCTCTTACTTCAAAATAAGTTACCCTGGTGTATTCTGTGATCTTCTTTCAAATCTTATATATACCATAACTATCTTTAAAGTCATAAGTTACTAAGTATGTAAAAGTATTAAGATAAAGCTCTTGTCCTAGAACCTAGAGAAGGACACTTACATAAATGTGACAGAGAATCTAGGCTTTTCTTAACATTTCATTTCTAATAGTATTCTAGGCACAGGCAGTATAAAAGATTGCATCTTTAATGTCATACTGAGATTGAAAGTATTACATTATAGTCATATGATAGATCAACCTTCTCATAAAAACTCCTCTGCAAAAAGACCCAAGTCTGAATAATGAGCCTTCCACAGCAGAGTGAAAGAGAAACCAAAGGCAGCCCACGTAATGGTAAAAATATCCCCAGAAGCTACCTCTGCTTCCTGAGGGTGAACACCAGGCACAATCACCTAGCAACTGAATAGCTTTCCTAACCTTAGGAAGTTTATGCTTCTGAAATGATCACTTACTGGAATGTGACAGGGAGAAAAAGAAACAGTTTCTCATTCCTTCCATATATTACTTTGAGTTCTATTTGCCCTGCTAAGAGAACATCTTTCATTTCTTTAGAAATGTTATACCTCTTTTTTAAACAAAGAAAAGAGCGAATTATTTTTATCATGTTTTTGAGCACAATTCAAGGACTGTAAGTTAAATATATTTAAAAGAATAATGAAACATGTATTTTAAAAGTATACATCTTTTATGTATGGCAGAAACCAATACAACATTGTAAAATAATTATCCTCCAATTAGAAATTAATTAATTTTTTTTAAAAAATACCATTTTTAGGTTTGACTCAAAATAGCAAGTGGCAGGTTCTGTTGGCTGAAATCTAGTTCCATGACTGGAAGCTCTAGTAACACTCCAGAGCCTGTGCTCTCCAACAAGAAAAGCTACCACAATAAGAAGCTGGCACACCACAATGAAAAGTAGCCCCACTTGCTGCATCTAGAGAAAGCCTGCACACAGCACCTAAGACCTAGCACAGCCAAAAATAAATAAAAATAAACTTAGAAATGAGATATGGAAGAATATCTCTTACTTCAAAATAAGTTACCCTGGTGTATTCTGTGATCTTCTTTCAAATCTTATATATACCATAACTATCTTTAAAGTCATAAGTTACTAAGTATGTAAAAGTATTAAGATAAAGCTCTTGTCCTAGAACCTAGAGAAGGACACTTACATAAATGTGACAGAGAATCTAGGCTTTTCTTAACATTTCATTTCTAATAGTATTCTAGGCACAGGCAGTATAAAAGATTGCATCTTTAATGTCATACTGAGATTGAAAGTATTACATTATAGTCATATGATAGATCAACCTTCTCATAAAAACTCCTCTGCAAAAAGACCCAAGTCTGAATAATGAGCCTTCCACAGCAGAGTGAAAGAGAAACCAAAGGCAGCCCACGTAATGGTAAAAATATCCCCAGAAGCTACCTCTGCTTCCTGAGGGTGAACACCAGGCACAATCACCTAGCAACTGAATAGCTTTCCTAACCTTAGGAAGTTTATGCTTCTGAAATGATCACTTACTGGAATGTGACAGGGAGAAAAAGAAACAGTTTCTCATTCCTTCCATATATTACTTTGAGTTCTATTTGCCCCTGCTAAGAGAACATCTTTCATTTCTTTAGAAATGTTATACCTCTTTTTTAAACAAAGAAAAGAGCGAATTATTTTTATCATGTTTTTGAGCACAATTCAAGGACTGTAAGTTAAATATATTTAAAAGAATAATGAAACATGTATTTTAAAAGTATACATCTTTTATGTATGGCAGAAACCAATACAACATTGTAAAATAATTATCCTCCAATTAGAAATTAATTAATTTTTTTTAAAAAATCCCCTTTTTAGGTTTGACTCAAAATAGCCAGTGGCAGGTTCTGTTGGCTGAAATCTAGTTCCATGACTGGTACAATAAAAAGCGTTTCCTATTTCCCCCTCCTAAAAAAAAAGAAAACTATCCATCTTTTAGAATTTAAAGTACCTTTTTACAGATGAAAATTTAGTGAGTTTAACAGAAATCTTGCTGTGTACAAATTTTTGGCAGCAAAAGAAGGCCCAGAATTGCTAAAGACAGTTCACAACCAGTTAATCAATCAGAAGAGCTGTTTTCATTGATAGATGCTAGCTCTAGAAAGTTCCAGTGAGATAATAGACAAGTACAAGAGAAGCTGAGAGTAGATTTCAAGGGAGAAGAGGGAATAAAGAATAAAGCTGACTAAGGGTTGAAGCTTTATGGTGTAAGAGAATAGAGACTGTGAAATACAATACAGAAAAGAGTCATCCTATGTTGGTGAGAGAGCTGCAAGAAGTGATCATTTCAGAAACATAATCAATCAAATGCAAAGTATTATTGGCGGCATTTATGCCAAGTCAAACGTATCACTGTAATTATCAATTCATATTATTATCATTACTAACATTTAGTAAGCAAATGTTACTTTGCAAAGTACTGTAAGCAGATTCAATCCTTCTAACAACCTTGTGAGACAGACACTATCAGGGTTAAAAAAGCTAAGCAATTTGCCCATTATCATAAAGCTAATCAAAAAGTCACTATCAGAAATCAAGTCATATCATCCTAGATGCTGACAGAAGTATGCTATTTTGCCTCCTCATCTGGTACGATACTGACCAGTAAACACTGGGGATGTTAACAGTAGACTGTTTCCTGAAGATTCTTCTATAGACATATCCACAAACAGAAGAACAGGGGTCATTTCACCCACAGTGTAAATTTCAAGCTTTTGAATGGAAAACAAAGGAGAGACTCTAAGAGCATTATGAAAATAGTTATCTTTTAACAATGCAAAAAATACATGAAACTATATAAATATATATAAAAAAGGCAAGGGAGAACGTCTTTGAGAAAAGGCACAATGTTGGCTCATCCAAAACAAAAAGGTCTAATATTCAAATGCTATAGGTTCTAAGGAAAACAAACTATTGAACACAACAAATATGTGCCCTCCAAGCGGTGAAATGGAGATACAGCATAGTAGACTGGCTGTCAGGATGGACTATGGGCATCTAATACTGGTCCTACTGCAAATAAGGAGAGTCAACATGGTCTCCATGTCTCAATTTCTTAATTTCTATTGAAAAATAACAATATACTATTTTTGTACCTACTTCAAAATAAATTCAGTAGAAAGTACTAAGCTAATGTTAGCAACTTTTACTGTTAAAACTGAAGTACCTAAAATTGAACGCTGTTATTTTTAATAAATATGCTCATGCAAAATTGCTATACACTCAAGCACTAAATTTTATACACAATGAATCTGAATATGATCATTATATAAACATATTTCTAAAAAGTCACTAGGGATCAAGGCTTCTGTAAAATAAAATAAAAACAAAATAAAATGAGTGTTACGAGTATCCTTTCTTCCAGAGGCATTAAAATGAGAGCATACTGGATTTCCCTGGCGGTGCAGTGGTTAAGAACCTGTGGGCCAATGCGGGCAACATGGCTGCAATCTGTGGACTGAGAAGATCCCACATACCATAGGGCAACTAAGCCCATGCACCACAACTACTGAGCCCAAGCCCTAGAGCCCAGGAGCAGCAACTACAGAGCACAAAGGCCTAGAGGCCATGCTCTGCAACTAGAGAAGCCTGCACACTGCAGCAAAGAGAAGCCCCTACTCAGTGCAACTAAAGTTGGCGCACAGCAATGAAAACCCAGAGCAGCCAAAAATAATAAATAAATAAACAATTTTTAAATATTACTCTTTAAAAAAAATAAGAGCACATCGAGTCTGATTGTACAGAAATCAAAAATGACAAATACATAAATGAACACAGGTCTTTCATAAGACTAGAACTCCTAACAGATATATCTTACTATAATCAACAATAAATTTTTGGTAATTCATGTGAAACAATCTCTTCTTTGGGACAGTGGTTCTCACATCTGTTTGGAAACCAAGATACAAGCAAGAGAGGGTATTATTTACAGAACCCCTAAAATGATGATGTTGTAGTAATGAAAAAGCTAAAAGAACTTCCCCAGATTATGGAATTGCATATTTCTAAATAATACAAATGTGTATTCTCCAACATGAGAAAATAACCAGCAAACTCTATCTATGAAAACAGTCTAAGCAAGAGCAATGTCATTTTTTCATTAACATTCATTTGGTGCTTGTTAATAATAAGTTGCTAACTTCTAAACACCTTACTGCATACCAGGGCAGGCAATATGCCAAAGAGAATGAGGTGCATGTCTTACTTGTAACTTACTTCCTTTAGTCATAACATTTACTTTTTGTCATCATTACTTTCATTTACTTTCATTTTAACAGTGAAACAGCTGACATTTCAAAGAGATGAGATATTACTTAGTCAAAGTTCAAGCAACAGGGAAGGGGCAGAGCAAAGACTCAAACCTGTCCAACTGAAACTTTGCATTCTTAACCACAACACTACACTCTACATTAAGCAACAAAATATAAAAGTCTAAACATTTTACATAATTATATTTAAACTTTATACGAATCAGAAAAGATCAACATTAATCAATTTTAAGAATAAAACATATGTATCAGTTAGAGGACTACTTAAGAATCACTGCCAAGAATCTAATGTAAACATGGTTAAAGTTGTTTAGAGAGTAGTTTCAGCCCAAAAAAGTAATTACTGGATTGACCAGGAAGTTCGATCAGGTTTTTCTGTAAGATGGTATGGAAAACCCAAACAAAGGTTTTGGCCAACACTAAAATTTCATGTAACACAATGGAGGCATTAACTAACGCTATGGTGGTGACTATTATATTAATACATTAGTGTATCAAAGAAATACATATCTAAGACATTTACATTAAACTCACATAATGTTATGTGTCAATCATATCTCAATAAAACTAGGAGGAAAAAAAAACTGCTAAGAATCCTGCTATTAAAATTATTTTGGAAATAAATCCTAAGTTCAAAATGTAACATGCTTTGGTTAAGAAAAGAGCTAACAAAATCTAGTTTTATAAGCTATAGCTCAAATAAAGGTCTTTTTACTTATCAACTGATCTTTAAAATTATTTTTGGTAATTTGGAAACCCAGGGATTTACAAGCAAGAGAGGTATTATTTACAGAAACCCTAAAATGATGATGTTGTAGTAATGAAAAAGCTAAAAGAACTTCCCCAGATTATGGAATTGCATATTTCTAAATAATACAAATGTGTATTCTCCAACATGAGAAAATAACCAGCAAACTCTATCTATGAAAACAGTCTAAGCAAGAGCAATGTCATTTTTTCATTAACATTCATTTGGTGCTTGTTAATAATAAGTTGCTAACTTCTAAACACCTTACTGCATACCAGGGCAGGCAATATGCCAAAGAGAATGAGGTGCATGTCTTACTTGTAACTTACTTCCTTTAGTCATAACATTTACTTTTTGTCATCATTACTTTCATTTACTTTCATTTTAACAGTGAAACAGCTGACATTTCAAAGAGATGAGATATTACTTAGTCAAAGTTCAAGCAACAGGGAAGGGGCAGAGCAAAGACTCAAACCTGTCCAACTGAAACTTTGCATTCTTAACCACAACACTACACTCTACATTAAGCAACAAAATATAAAAGTCTAAACATTTTACATAATTATATTTAAACTTTATACGAATCAGAAAAGATCAACATTAATCAATTTTAAGAATAAAACATATGTATCAGTTAGAGGACTACTTAAGAATCACTGCCAAGAATCTAATGTAAACATGGTTAAAGTTGTTTAGAGAGTAGTTTCAGCCCAAAAAAGTAATTACTGGATTGACCAGGAAGTTCGATCAGGTTTTTCTGTAAGATGGTATGGAAAACCCAAACAAAGGTTTTGGCCAACACTAAAATTTCATGTAACACAATGGAGGCATTAACTAACGCTATGGTGGTGACTATTATATTAATACATTAGTGTATCAAAGAAATACATATCTAAGACATTTACATTAAACTCACATAATGTTATGTGTCAATCATATCTCAATAAAACTAGGAGGAAAAAAAAACTGCTAAGAATCCTGCTATTAAAATTATTTTGGAAATAAATCCTAAGTTCAAAATGTAACATGCTTTGGTTAAGAAAAGAGCTAACAAAATCTAGTTTTATAAGCTATAGCTCAAATAAAGGTCTTTTTTACTAGGATATAAGTCAACTGTAAAATCAACCATTATCAATTAACCTAACATTATTTCTCAAAGAGAGGACATATTTCTAGAGAATAAAATTAAGTTTTGGGGGTAAGCTAAATCCACTCTTAACTTGTCTGCAGCCATTGTGGAATTCACTTATTTTAATTGGAGGAGGCAAAGGGCTAGAATAGTCAAAAAGAAAACTATAACCCTTAGACCTGTTTTTAGCTTAATTACTATTTGCTAAAGGAAATACTATTGATATATTGAGTTTTGTAGTGAGTCTTGTAACATTACCCTATATGTCCATGATTTCTAATTTATTATTATAATTAGCATGTCCATAGCCATAACTGAAGGAACAGAAAACTATACAAAAATAATTCTCATCAGTAAGAACAGTGAAAAGACTATTCATACTTCAAACAGGTTTAGGTCAATCCAACTTAAAATCTTATTAGACTGGAATGAATTTTTACTGAAAGACAAGAACCTTAGATCTGCACTGGACAGCTATTAAAGACAAGAACATCTACTAAACATCAAATTTTAAAATAATCTTAAATCAAGCCTTAAAATGCGTCTACCTTATGATATCCATTGCCTGGTAAAGTATTTCAGACTGATCAACTCCAAGAACCTTCTTTGCCCGGCTTTAGCAGCAAACATAGAGAGAATTCCAGTTCCACAACCAACATCCAAAACTACCTGGTATAATTAAAAGGAAAAAAGTAATTACTGGATTGACCAGGAAGTTAAAATTTAAAAATTTGGAAACAAATCCGAGGCATTAACTAACGCTATGGTGGTGACTATTATATTAATACATTAGTGTATCAAAGAAATACATATCTAAGACATTTACATTAAACTCACATAATGTTATGTGTCAATCATATCTCAATAAAACTAGGAGGAAAAAAAAACTGCTAAGAATCCTGCTATTAAAATTATTTTGGAAATAAATCCTAAGTTCAAAATGTAACATGCTTTGGTTAAGAAAAGAGCTAACAAAATCTAGTTTTATAAGCTATAGCTCAAATAAAGGTCTTTTTTACTAGGATATAAGTCAACTGTAAAATCAACCATTATCAATTAACCTAACATTATTTCTCAAAGAGAGGACATATTTCTAGAGAATAAAATTAAGTTTTGGGGGTAAGCTAAATCCACTCTTAACTTGTCTGCAGCCATTGTGGAATTCACTTATTTTAATTGGAGGAGGCAAAGGGCTAGAATAGTCAAAAAGAAAACTATAACCCTTAGACCTGTTTTTAGCTTAATTACTATTTGCTAAAGGAAATACTATTGATATATTGAGTTTTGTAGTGAGTCTTGTAACATTACCCTATATGTCCATGATTTCTAATTTATTATTATAATTAGCATGTCCATAGCCATAACTGAAGGAACAGAAAACTATACAAAAATAATTCTCATCAGTAAGAACAGTGAAAAGACTATTCATACTTCAAACAGGTTTAGGTCAATCCAACTTAAAATCTTATTAGACTGGAATGAATTTTTACTGAAAGACAAGAACCTTAGATCTGCACTGGACAGCTATTAAAGACAAGAACATCTACTAAACATCAAATTTTAAAATAATCTTAAATCAAGCCTTAAAATGCGTCTACCTTATGATATCCATTGCCTGGTAAAGTATTTCAGACTGATCAACTCCAAGAACCTTCTTTGCCCCGGCTTTAGCAGCAAACATAGAGAGAATTCCAGTTCCACAACCAACATCCAAAACTACCTGGTATAATTAAAAGGAAAAAAAGATGTTATTGAAAAGGTATAAATACTGTAAATCCTATCCATATATGATGGTGTTTCTAGCCAGGTATAGACTAACAAAATTTAAACTTTACCGATCAAGTATGGTAGCAATTTCTCTTCGGGGCAACTGAACATATAATTACAATCAGATACAACAATGTAAATTTAAGAAATGTTTTACACAAAATGAGCAATTTCCACAGACTTCTTAATAAAGAAATAGCCTGTTTTATTTCCTTATTGTATGTATGCACTAATTAAGATTTAGAACTCTAAATTTTGACAGAAATAAGCTTTCTCAAGTTTGAATAGCAGGAATTAACTTAAGCAGGAAAGTCTGATCCAATACAATTTAGGAATGGAACCATGGATGCAGAATACAACCATACCCACTCCACTAGCAAAATTTAATATTCAACTCATTTTAATAACAGAGGTACAATTTAATAAACAAAGAGACTTATATTTGTAACTGGAGAATTTAATGTTTTAAAAGGATATTCACTATCATTGGTAAAATAAGAAGAATCAAATTTATAATATTATTAGGGATAGGAAGGGAGCAATTATTTCTAATGAAGAACTTCATATGGTTCTTCCCAGAATAGTAATAATGAAACCTGCTTGGTTCACAGTAAAAAACAAAAACAAATTACCCAGGGAACACATTAAGCAAAATACTCAGAGGTGCACTAGAAATTACTGAAAACTTAGTACCTTCAGTCTTCATTATCACTGACCTAAGATCCCAAGTACTTGTCTCAAAATATGAAATTACTTTAGTACTCTCTTACTGTAAGTATTTGCTGAGCATTACTAAGTGCAGTCATTGCTCATGGTGATGGAGTATAGCAACAAACAAGACCAAGTCTCTGTCCTAAAGGAGCTGATAATCTTGTGGGGCACACAAACAATGAAGAGACAATAGAAAATAAAGAATAGAGAGTCATGGAAAATAGTACTCTTATAAAGAAAACTCAAGTACAGAGCAGAGGTTAGCACAAAGGGAGAGGACACACTCTTAGAATTTTAGATAGGTCTGTGACGGGCTTTTCCTGGCAAGAATACTGGAATGGGTTGCCATTTCCTCCTCCAAGGGATCATCCCAACCCAGGGGTCGAATCTGTGTTTCTTCCAACTCCTGCATTGCCAGGCAGATTCTTCACCACTGAACCACCTGGGAAGCCCAATGGGAAGCTACTGTAAGAAAAAAACAGAATTAGAATTAATCTATCTTACTGTTCCATCTATGGGGCTTCCCCGGTGGCTCAGCAGTAAAGAATCTACCAGCAGTGCAGTAGACGCAGGTTCAATCCCTGGATCGGGAAGATCTCCTGGAGGAAATGACAACCCATTCCAGTATTCTTACCTGGAAAATTCCATGGACAGAGCAGTCTGGTGGGGAGAGTCCATGAGGTTACAAAGAAAAGAACATAACTGGGCAACTAAGCACTGTTCAACCATTTATATAAATGAACTTATTTAGACACAGAAATGGACCCACATACTTAAGAGAACAGAACAAACTTATGGTTGAGAGGGGGACAAATTAGGAAAAGGGATAGTTAGGAAGTTTGGGATCAACATATACAATACTGCCATATTTAAAATGGATAAGCAACAAGGACCTACTGTATAGCAGAGGGAGCTCAGCTCAATGTGACGGCCTGGATAGAAGTGGAGTTAGGGGGAAAATGGATACATGTACATGTATGGCTGAGTCCCTTTGCTGCCCACCTGACGCTATCACAATATTGTTAATCGGGTGCACTCCAATATAAAATAAAAAGGTTAAATAAAAGGATTTCCACAAGAATAAGAGAAGGAGCTTGTCTGGTTTTTTTTTTCAGTCTTTGGATTTCTATAAGAATTGAACTAAAATATAAATTTACAGAACAGAGACGATTTCATTTTGTGTTTTCTATTCAGGAACATGATATGACTTCCAATTTGTTTAAACCATCTATTATGTTCTCCAGAGTCTGGAGTTTTTTTAAAAACCTTCTTCATATAATCGTGTACATTAGTTAAGTCTGTTCCTATGCATTTTATCTTCTGTACTCCTTACTAGCAGAAGTAAAGTCTGCTCCATTTTGAAAATGTATCAGAACTGACTCCAGAAGAAAGAATCTAAATAGTCTTCATTTCTATTGAAGAAATAAGGTTGCCAACAGGCTGGTGCTCTGAGTCCCCTGTCCTCTGCTCCTCTAAGAAGGATGAGGCTGCACGGGGAGAATGCGACTGTTCCTATACACGTGACCTGTCTGGGTGAGTCAGTACACTTTAACATAACCACTTCACATATAAGAAAACTCAAAACTGTGAAACAAAATCTATAACATACCACTGCAAACAAAACCATTTAAGTTACAAACAAAATACACTAACCACACCATCGAGTAAGTACTATACCACAGAGCAAATATATTTATAGTATGGTTATAGTATATCAATTTGAAATATTACATGGTATAGAATGATAATAAAATGTAAAAATATATACAACAGAATAGTGATAACTTTCCAGAAACTTTCATCTAAATATTTGCAAAATTAAACATAAAAAATCAGTGTAGAATTTAGAAGTTTGACAGCACAGTATTTTGGCAACGGTACTTGGGGATACTTATCAACACTCAGGCAGATTCTGGAAAGACAAGCTGGCAGCATTAACTCCACCCAGGGTAGCTCCTTTCTGACCCAGAGAGTCCTCTGCTAGAAATTATCTTATTATTCTACTCGTAGATTTATAAATAAGTTTTTAATATTTTATATTTCTACATGCATTATTTCCAATATGAAAAAATAAAACAACTTATGGACAATTTTGAGCCATTAAAATAACGTTAATAATGGATTAGCTTAGAGAAATTGCTAAGCCACAAAACTAAGTATAGCAGGATATGTATCATGTACTCCATTTAGAGTATGTGTTCTTTTGTAAGATATAAATTTACAGAACAGAGACGATTTCATTTTGTGTTTTCTATTCAGGAACATGATATGACTTCCAATTTGTTTAAACCATCTATTATGTTCTCCAGAGTCTGGAGTTTTTTTAAAAACCTTCTTCATATAATCGTGTACATTAGTTAAGTCTGTTCCTATGCATTTTATCTTCTGTACTCCTTACTAGCAGAAGTAAAGTCTGCTCCATTTTGAAAATGTATCAGAACTGACTCCAGAAGAAAGAATCTAAATAGTCTTCATTTCTATTGAAGAAATAAGGTTGCCAACAGGCTGGTGCTCTGAGTCCCCTGTCCTCTGCTCCTCTAAGAAGGATGAGGCTGCACGGGGAGAATGCGACTGTTCCTATACACGTGACCTGTCTGGGTGAGTCAGTACACTTTAACATAACCACTTCACATATAAGAAAACTCAAAACTGTGAAACAAAATCTATAACATACCACTGCAAACAAAACCATTTAAGTTACAAACAAAATACACTAACCACACCATCGAGTAAGTACTATACCACAGAGCAAATATATTTATAGTATGGTTATAGTATATCAATTTGAAATATTACATGGTATAGAATGATAATAAAATGTAAAAATATATACAACAGAATAGTGATAACTTTCCAGAAACTTTCATCTAAATATTTGCAAAATTAAACATAAAAAATCAGTGTAGAATTTAGAAGTTTGACAGCACAGTATTTTGGCAACGGTACTTGGGGATACTTATCAACACTCAGGCAGATTCTGGAAAGACAAGCTGGCAGCATTAACTCCACCCAGGGTAGCTCCTTTCTGACCCAGAGAGTCCTCTGCTAGAAATTATCTTATTATTCTACTCGTAGATTTATAAATAAGTTTTTAATATTTTATATTTCTACATGCATTATTTCCAATATGAAAAAATAAAACAACTTATGGACAATTTTGAGCCATTAAAATAACGTTAATAATGGATTAGCTTAGAGAAATTGCTAAGCCACAAAACTAAGTATAGCAGGATATGTATCATGTACTCCATTTAGAGTATGTGTTCTTTTGTAAGACTATTTACACACACACATATATAATTTATATACATATGCATATAGATATAATTCTTATTTAATTCTTTCTGAAAGAAAGAGAGCTTTAGAAAAAGAAAGTAACAGATTCAGGATCACACAGCTGGTAATTTGTGAAGCTGGAACTCAAAACATAGGTCAATTTGCTTTTTTTAAAGCCTGTATTTAAATTATATTTTTAGCTGTATACTAATTATTTACATCTAGCTCAGATATAAATACCTGGGCAAATAAACTAACATTTGATAGAACCAAAAAAGAGGTAGAAATGGTAACAGAATACACTAATATTAATTTATAAAATGATAAAGGAATGTATATAACACATTTTAACTGTAGATAATAATCAAAAGCATAAAAAAGGCTCCTAACTGTGAATTTCTTCATTGAACTACAAATAGAAATTAATTATAAGTGAGTGACAACAAGATTATGCCACCCAAAGTTAAATTAAATCTGAGAAACCATATGGCCTCCACAGGAGCTTTATGAATTAAAACAATATTAAGAAAGGAATGAAGGAAAAGAAGCAGGAAGAGAGGGATGGAGGGAAAGGAAAAGGAAGGAAGAAAGAAATACAATTTTAATTATAAGTCCCTGTTATAAAAAAATCTCTACCATGCACTAAATAATATGATACAGAAGCTAGTGCTGTAATATGAAATTTGTCTATGAAGAGTCTAAAAGCAAACAAAAACAATGGTCATAAAACTTAAAAGAATATGTTAATTTCATAGATTTTTTAAAAATTTTGGCCTCTTTTTATTGTTTTTTTTTAAAATTTATTTTCATCCATATTTATTCTTTGGCCTGTGTGGGCCTCCCATTGCAGTGGCCTCTCTCATTACAGAGCACTGGCTCTGGGCACATGCGATCCAGAATACTTAATTCCGTAAATTTTTTAAAAGAACTACATTTAGGGTTTCCCTGGTGGTCCAGTGGGTAAAGAGTCCTCCTTGCAGTGCAGGGGGCACCAGTTCAATCCCTGGCCCAGGAAGATTCCACATGCCATGGAGCCGCTGACCAGTGTGTCCAATTACGAGCAAGTGCTCTGCAACAAGAGAGGCCACTGCAATGGGAGGCCCACACAGGCCAAAGAATAAAGATGGATGAAAATAATAAATAAATAAGAAAGCTCGTGGCACTAAGTTGAAAAAAATAAAAACATTTTTTAAAAAAGAACTACATTTAAATAATTTCATGAACATGTTCTGTCACGGCAGACATGACCTATATATGAAAAATAAGAGGAATTAAAACATTGCTAACAAATCCCACCCTAATTATTTACTCAACCTATTTTAACTTGAGGCAGTGTAGAGGGTACAGGGTTAAGTGCACTAGACTAGGACTAAAATCCTCAGGTTTTCTTTTTTTTTGCTTTTAGTTGCCTGTTTTAGGACAACCTTTTGGTTTCAAATTCTTCACAGGTTAAATGGAGATAAATACCTGTCATGCCTAGTTATACGTATATTGTACAGCAGCAATGAGACATGTTTGAAAGTATTCTATAAATTATCAAACGTTATTTAAATGTATGATAGTATATTTTCTACATCTGCACTCATAGTATAATACAAAGTACTTCAAATCACTTAAAAAAAAGAAGGCTATAGATTACTATCGCTCATTATAGAAAATTATATTCTGAATGTACAGAGTTAGAAATTGATACATATAATATTTTACATTACAGTTTACTTTGAAAAAACCCTAAAATGACAAACAAAATTAAACACACATTTGTAAAACAAAACATCTTAGGTAAAATACTAAGGAAAAATACTCCCAATTTATTAATAAGCCCTTTTCTATCTTTGGCAGATTTAATCTCTTCAGCAAAAGCAGTAGTGGAATACAAAATAATGTTTTCCATGGTCATGCATTTTGTCCAAAAGTGTATAATATATACAGTATTTCTATAACACTGTTACAAATTAAAAATTAAGAGCAGACAGTGACTGTGTGTAGGTCTCGAACCCAGTAAGATGTGCTTCATACACACAGAAATATACTCACAATTACTTCTCAATCTTAAGGATTATTCCTTGTGTCTTTTCAGTATTTTCTTACATAAAACAAAAGTCTCTTCAGAGCATACTGAAAAAGAAACTACTTTTACTCAAAAATTTCTTCTGGCATTTGTATCGAAATGAATTTTTGAAATATTTTCAAGGATAACTCGGAGAAAATGAGAGTGCTTTTATAAAATCAAAAATCTTAAGTTTTAGAACCAGAAAAGTTTTTAAAAATATTTAAATAATTTCATGAACATGTTCTGTCACGGCAGCTGATATATGAAAAATAAGAGGAATTAAAACATTGCTAACAAATCCCACCCTAATTATTTACTCAACCTATTTTAACTTGAGGCAGTGTAGAGGGTACAGGGTTAAGTGCACTAGACTAGGACTAAAATCCTCAGGTTTTCTTTTTTTTTGCTTTTAGTTGCCTGTTTTAGGACAACCTTTTGGTTTCAAATTCTTCACAGGTTAAATGGAGATAAATACCTGTCATGCCTAGTTATACGTATATTGTACAGCAGCAATGAGACATGTTTGAAAGTATTCTATAAATTATCAAACGTTATTTAAATGTATGATAGTATATTTTCTACATCTGCACTCATAGTATAATACAAAGTACTTCAAATCACTTAAAAATAAGAAGGCTATAGATTACTATCGTTCATTATAGAAAATTATATTCTGAATGTACAGAGTTAGAAATTGATACATATAATATTTTACATTACAGTTTACTTTGAAAAACCATAAAATGACAAACAAAATTAAACACACATTTGTAAAACAAAACATCTTAGGTAAAATACTAAGGAAAAATACTCCCAATTTATTAATAAGCCCTTTTCTATCTTTGGCAGATTTAATCTCTTCAGCAAAAGCAGTAGTGGAATACAAAATAATGTTTTCCATGGTCATGCATTTTGTCCAAAAGTGTATAATATATACAGTATTTCTATAACACTGTTACAAATTAAAAATTAAGAGCAGACAGTGACTGTGTGTAGGTCTACGAACCCAGTAAGATGTGCTTCATACACACAGAAATATACTCACAATTACTTCTCAATCTTAAGGATTATTCCTTGTGTCTTTTCAGTATTTTCTTACATAAAACAAAAGTCTCTTCAGAGCATACTGAAAAAGAAACTACTTTTACTCAAAAATTTCTTCTGGCATTTGTATCGAAATGAATTTTTGAAATATTTTCAAGGATAACTCGGAGAAAATGAGAGTGCTTTTATAAAATCAAAAATCTTAAGTTTTAGAACCAGAAAAGTTTTTTAAAAATCATTTTATAGATGAGGCCCAAAGAGACTCACCACTGTCTAAAATTATTATTTGGCTGGCTCCTGAGAAGCTAGGCAGGACAAATGATTTCGAACCTATTACACACTTAATTTCTATACAGCGTATTAAGGAAAAAATAAAATAAAAATAGGTATAATATAATTATAAATATAAAACAAATTTTAAGTACCTTGTTCTAGCATTTTGGGTGTAAATATAAAAACTATAAAAAAAATTCTTAGTATCTGCTGCAGTTACATATAAAAAGCAAATAAAAAAGTCAAGTACAGGGCTTCCCCTGGTGGTCCAGTGGGTAAGGACACAGCCTTGCAGTGCAAGGGGCGCCGGTTCGAGCCCTGGCCTGGGAAGATCCCACGTGCCGTGGAGCGGCTGGACCGATGTGTCCAATCACCGAGCCGGAGCTCTGGAGCGCATGCGCCCAGAGCCGGCGCTCTGGAACAACAGAGGCCACCGCGATGGGAGGCCCACAGAAGCCAAAGAACGAAGACGAATGAAAATAGAGAAATGAAAGACCAATAGAAGTGGCCCGCCCACTCCCCTCCCTCCCCAACCCGACCCCCGCCCAAAGTAAATAAATAAATAAATCTTAAAAAAAAAAAAAAAAAAAAAGTCAAGTACAAAGAACTGAGAAAAACTACTACTTTTAAAATGAAATAATCTGCCTACCAGGGAATTTGCAAAACCAAAAAACACACACCATCATCATCTCATAGGTAATGTGTTGGTCAAAAGATATTAGAGAACCATTTAAATTTCACATCTCCAACTCAACTAGGTCACAAGTGAAACACTGCTCTTAGAAAACAGGTATGGAAAATGAAAAGCCAGTCTATGTGCTATTCCAAGCAACATAAAACTCAGGAAAAGAGATTTTTCAACATATTAAGATTATAGTTAATATTTTTCAATCTCATGGAAGGTTCATGAAATAGCCTTAGAGAGTACCTTTTAAAATTAAGGGGAAATATAAAACCTTGATGCTACCAATATACATATTCTTGAAGCAGAGTGGGGAAAAATTCCCAAGCAAAGGTATGCAAGTGACAGAGATTAACTTGACAAAATCAGTGGACTACTTTCAAATAAGGAGGAACAAACAGAAAATCTAAACTTTTACGTAATATGCCAATGTAGAGCAGGAGGGAAGGAAACAGTGAAGAAAAATGGGAAAATTCACAAGGGAGGAAAAAACATGACACAAATTTAAAACACATGCACACACAACATACAAGATCATCTTTGAAATAATCTAAGGCAGTATTAAGACTAATTTTAAAATATAAAGCATATCACAAAATGATCTCAAGATAAAGCACATAAAATAATTTCTACCTTACAATATTTACCCCTACCTACCAACGGATTTTTAAATCATTAATTTTTAACTAATTAATGTGAACTAAAGTAAATGTTTTGATACGAGGCTTATCTTTTATATTTGAAATTAACAAGAATCACAGTAGATCAAAAATATGGTTTAAGCAAAAATTATCTAGATGAGCAAAGTTTAAACTAGATCACTGTAATTAATGAATTTCAATTAAAAAAAAAAAAGAGTATACTGAACAACTGCACAAATCAGCAATTCTGTTATCAGTATTCTGCACCACAGATCAGCGTCACAAATGTCTTCCATGAGATAAAGTCAGTATACGAAAAATCAAATGCTATCCTAAGAGAGGATTTCTGCTGCCCAAGATCCACATGAAACATGTAATTCTGTAGCCTACGCTACTCACCTTGTCTTTGAAGATATGTGGGTTTTGGTATATAAAATCTCGGTAACTTTCTGTCCGTACTTTGTCCTGGGTAGAGAGAAGAAAACATGTTTACAAGACAGTCTGAACAGATGCAATTTTTACAGGAAGATAGTTGCTAATTATCCCACACAGCTAGCTTCCACAGCTACTTTTTGCCTGGAAAACCATATTTAATCTTTTTTTTCCTAAAAGAAACTAATAAGGACTTTCCTCCTGGCCCAGTGGTTAAGACTCCAAGCTCTCAATGCAGGGGGCTCATGTTCAATCCTCAGAACTAGATCCCAATATGCCACAACTAAAATTAAGGGAAATATAAAACCTTGATGCTACCAATATACATATTCTTGAAGCAGAGTGGGGAAAAATTCCCAAGCAAAGGTATGCAAGTGACAGAGATTAACTTGACAAAATCAGTGGACTACTTTCAAATAAGGAGGAACAAACAGAAAATCTAAACTTTTACGTAATATGCCAATGTAGAGCAGGAGGGAAGGAAACTGAAGAAAAATGGGAAAATTCACAAGGGAGGAAAAAACATGACACAAATTTAAAACACATGCACACACAACATACAAGATCATCTTTGAAATAATCTAAGGCAGTATTAAGACTAATTTTAAAATATAAAGCATATCACAAAATGATCTCAAGATAAAGCACATAAAATAATTTCTACCTTACAATATTTACCCCTACCTACCAACGGATTTTTAAATCATTAATTTTTAACTAATTAATGTGAACTAAAGTAAATGTTTTGATACGAGGCTTATCTTTTATATTTGAAATTAACAAGAATCACAGTAGATCAAAAATATGGTTTAAGCAAAAATTATCTAGATGAGCAAAGTTTAAACTAGATCACTGTAATTAATGAATTTCAATTAAAAAAAAAAAAGAGTATACTGAACAACTGCACAAATCAGCAATTCTGTTATCAGTATTCTGCACCACAGATCAGCGTCACAAATGTCTTCCATGAGATAAAGTCAGTATACGAAAAATCAAATGCTATCCTAAGAGAGGATTTCTGCTGCCCAAGATCCACATGAAACATGTAATTCTGTAGCCTACGCTACTCACCTTGTCTTTGAAGATATGTGGGTTTTGGTATATAAAATCTCGGTAACTTTCTGTCCGTACTTTGTCCTGGGTAGAGAGAAGAAAACATGTTTACAAGACAGTCTGAACAGATGCAATTTTTACAGGAAGATAGTTGCTAATTATCCCACACAGCTAGCTTCCACAGCTACTTTTTGCCTGGAAAACCATATTTAATCTTTTTTTTCCTAAAAGAAACTAATAAGGACTTTCCTCCTGGCCCAGTGGTTAAGACTCCAAGCTCTCAATGCAGGGGGCTCATGTTCAATCCCTCGTCAGGGAACTAGATCCCAATATGCCACAACTAAAGATCCCATGTGCTGAAACTAACACCAGAAACAGCCAAATAAGTAAATATTAAAAAAAAAAAAAAAAAAAAAAGGCAGTAACAGTAACAACACACAATGAAAACCTCTAATAACCTCACTGAAAGTCAAAACAAGACCAAAATTCTTAAAAATGTGCATATTTTTGTCTTGACATGCTTTATCACTGTAAGATTTCAAGTGATAATTAATGCTAATAGAAAATCAACTTATGTTTTGCTCTTTTAAACAGGGCCTGATGCCTGGCAGTAGAACTAGGTTAAAATATGAGAATAAAAGACAAAACAGATAGATGTGAAAGTTATAGCTACATATGAAAAATGAAACTAAACGGAGTATAGCTTTCTAAGAAAGTCATTGATCAGCACCAATGTGATTTATAATCCTCTTTTGTGCCTAGAACTGTCTGTAGTAGGAAATTATGCTTAGAAGCTTCAAAGCCTAAAAGCAAATCATCTGAGCCCCATAGCCCACACAATGAGACTTCTCCACTCTGGAGTCTCACACGACCTGTGACCAAGGCAGGCACTGAATGTTAACATTTACGTTGGTTCCTGAAAGTACCTCAGCTGAGACATGTACTGACAGCAAATTAAGCAACAGAGGGTACTGCTGCTAGGTGAGTAAAATGAGTCTGATACAAAAATCTCAAACCAGAAATTCTAGTTTTAAGTTTCATACCTGGTAGAAAGTAGTTAACACCAAATGCTACAACTACAACATGAGAGGATTTCTGTAGTCCATAACGCTACTCACCTTGTCTTTGAAGATATGTGGGTTTTGGTATATAAAATCTCGGTAACTTTCTGTCCGTACTTTGTCCTGGGTAGAGAGAAGAAAACATGTTTACAAGACAGTCTGAACAGATGCAATTTTTACAGGAAGATAGTTGCTAATTATCCCACACAGCTAGCTTCCACAGCTACTTTTTGCCTGGAAAACCATATTTAATCTTTTTTTTCCTAAAAGAAACTAATAAGGACTTTCCTCCTGGCCCAGTGGTTAAGACTCCAAGCTCTCAATGCAGGGGGCTCATGTTCAATCCCTCGTCAGGGAACTAGATCCCAATATGCCACAACTAAAGATCCCATGTGCTGAAACTAACACCAGAAACAGCCAAATAAGTAAATATTAAAAAAAAAAAAAAAAAAAAGGCAGTAACAGTAACAACACACAATGAAAACCTCTAATAACCTCACTGAAAGTCAAAACAAGACCAAAATTCTTAAAAATGTGCATATTTTTGTCTTGACATGCTTTATCACTGTAAGATTTCAAGTGATAATTAATGCTAATAGAAAATCAACTTATGTTTTGCTCTTTTAAACAGGGCCTGATGCCTGGCAGTAGAACTAGGTTAAAATATGAGAATAAAAGACAAAACAGATAGATGTGAAAGTTATGGCTACATATGAAAAATGAAACTAAACGGAGTATAGCTTTCTAAGAAAGTCATTGATCAGCACCAATGTGATTTATAATCCTCTTTTGTGCCTAGAACTGTCTGTAGTAGGAAATTATGCTTAGAAGCTTCAAAGCCTAAAAGCAAATCATCTGAGCCCCATAGCCCACACAATGAGACTTCTCCACTCTGGAGTCTCACACGACCTGTGACCAAGGCAGGCACTGAATGTTAACATTTACGTTGGTTCCTGAAAGTACCTCAGCTGAGACATGTACTGACAGCAAATTAAGCAACAGAGGGTACTGCTGCTAGGTGAGTAAAATGAGTCTGATACAAAAATCTCAAACCAGAAATTCTAGTTTTAAGTTTCATACCTGGTAGAAAGTAGTTAACACCAAATACTACAACTACAACATAAAAATTTATACAATCCACATCTCTGACCAAAACATTTTCACGCCAATATAGGGATTAAAAAAAAAAAAATACAAAGGTAGTCTTAAATTAAAAGGCAAATTGTTTTACTTAATTAGTGGATCTAAAAGAGGGAATTCCATAATTTCATATTTTCTGATGGAATTAGTTCTGCTTTACAAACAAAATTTTAAATATTAAATATATATATGTTTTAAGAATTATTATGAGAATCTAATACTTAAATTAAAACATACTATTAAGCAATTAATTTTAAAACTGTCTTTTTTGAGGGAAAAAAAAAACATTTCATACATTTTTACTATTTTTATACTTTCCTTACACTACAACCAGTGATTTCTGCTGACACAACAAAACCTACAAGGGGTAAACATCAGTCAGGAAGGCAGTCACTTGGAAAGCTCTTCACTACTGCTCTAATCACTAGTACCCACTTCCTATGCTAAGCCCCACTGCTGCTCAGCTCAACTACAATCCTTCATCTGGCTCTTCCTACACATCCATCTATTTTCACTCATATGCTCACCCTGGTGCAATGAATTTCACAGTATACTAAACCAGTGCTTTGGACATAGCTGAGCTCTGACTTAATACATTAATTTCTGAGAGCAAAATCCACTAAACGTGAAAATCCAAGCAAATTAAAAACAAGCCCTCAAACCATTTAAAAAATTTACTCTGACAAAAGAGTAAAATTGATCAATATAAGGTAATAAACAAAAATAATCTTTTACACTCACCTATTAAAACTAAGAAATATAAAAGAATAAGACATTCAATATTAAGAAGCAAAATAATCTTTTAAGACTAGTACATGGTATCATAGAATTATTCCTACAAATATTTTTAAAATTAAAGCATGAAACCAAAGAGAAAACTTCTATACTATAAATTTTACCGATACAACAGTATGTTTTAAAATACAGACTCATAAAGTTGGGCAGAATGTCTGAGCCAGCTCCAGATAAAATGAGGAAAATGTAGTAAAAAAAATTATTTAACGGTACTATAATCTGGATACATGTTCACTAGAATAAACAATGTTTTTCTTGTGTGAAAAAAAAAAAGAGAGGATACATCTCAGATTTAAAACATTAGCAATAACACCTCTTCAGAAAGATAAAGTGGCAAAGGATTTTGGAAGTTCATGTCATTTGTTCTGCTACCAACTATATCTCTGGAATCAAAAAAGTTACCTTCATCTTGATTCTGGAAAATAAGATTACAAACCATCCTTATTTATAATCACAGCATATGCCAAAATATCACCATTAAAATACTGTGCCTGAGACTAAGCAACAAAAAAGTCCAAATAGTAATTCTTTAAAAGCAAGGCCAATTCTAAGCATAAAAATTAAGTCTTGTATGTATGGCTTCTCAACTTTAAATTATTTGTAAAGATCATGTGAGACGCAGGTAGTGGCACAACCCTGAACTAATTATGTGTGCTAAGAATTGTTTTGATAGGAAACAGAAGAAATATTGCTTGATATAAGGCACATTTCATATTCATTCACAGTATGTAACTTAGCAAAATATAAAATGACAAACAGCCTCTTTGAATGGCTACATCCGTATCTCCTATGAAGACTTAAGCTGATATAGCTCCACAATCCATTTTGCTTGCTGCTCAGCTCAACTACAATCCTTCATCTGGCTCTTCCTACACATCCATCTATTTTCACTCATATGCTCACCCTGGTGCAATGAATTTCACAGTATACTAAACCAGTGCTTTGGACATAGCTGAGCTCTGACTTAATACATTAATTTCTGAGAGCAAAATCCACTAAACGTGAAAATCCAAGAAAATTTAAAAAACAAGCCCTCAAACCTTTTAAAAAAATTTACTCTGACAAAAGAGTAAAATTGATCAATATAAGGTAATAAACAAAAATAATCTTTTACACTCACCTATTAAAACTAAGAAATATAAAAGAATAAGACATTCAATATTAAGAAGCAAAATAATCTTTTAAGACTAGTACATGGTATCATAGAATTATTCCTACAAATATTTTTAAAATTAAAGCATGAAACCAAAGAGAAAACTTCTATACTATAAATTTTACCGATACAACAGTATGTTTTAAAATACAGACTCATAAAGTTGGGCAGAATGTCTGAGCCAGCTCCAGATAAAATGAGGAAAATGTAGTAAAAAAAATTATTTAACGGTACTATAATCTGGATACATGTTCACTAGAATAAACAATGTTTTTCTTGTGTGAAAAAAAAAAAGAGAGGATACATCTCAGATTTAAAACATTAGCAATAACACCTCTTCAGAAAGATAAAGTGGCAAAGGATTTTGGAAGTTCATGTCATTTGTTCTGCTACCAACTATATCTCTGGAATCAAAAAAGTTACCTTCATCTTGATTCTGGAAAATAAGATTACAAACCATCCTTATTTATAATCACAGCATATGCCAAAATATCACCATTAAAATACTGTGCCTGAGACTAAGCAACAAAAAAGTCCAAATAGTAATTCTTTAAAAGCAAGGCCAATTCTAAGCATAAAAATTAAGTCTTGTATGTATGGCTTCTCAACTTTAAATTATTTGTAAAGATCATGTGAGACGCAGGTAGTGGCACAACCCTGAACTAATTATGTGTGCTAAGAATTGTTTTGATAGGAAACAGAAGAAATATTGCTTGATATAAGGCACATTTCATATTCATTCACAGTATGTAACTTAGCAAAATATAAAATGACAAACAGCCTCTTTGAATGGCTACATCCGTATCTCCTATGAAGACTTAAGCTGAGGTGGTTACACTGTAAATGAGCTAAGGAGAATTAAGGCATGGAAAACTGTATTAATAAGGATTCTTAAGTGATTCTCTAAAAGTGAAAAGACAGCACTGGAAACTTCCAACTGGAATTTAACGTACATCAAAAGGACTTCAAGATATTCCATCAGGTATGAAGTTTCTCTAGTTACTGAAATGCAGCTACAAAGGTTCAGGACAGATTTGGAAATAAGTCCCAACTGGATTTCCCTGATGACTGAACTGAGAGCACTTAAATGCACTATCTTCTAGAAGTCTCAGTAACCTTATCAGTCTGAAGCACCCAATACAATTTCCATTTCAAAAGCATTAAAGGTTCTTGGCATTAAAATTGATGGGCTGATTAAAATAGGCTAAGATTGACTCCTTTAGATATTCTAGACATAGACAATGGTGTATATCCATTTCTTTTAAATAAATTCACTCTGGGCTTAAAATAATTTATTACTTATAACTGTTATTTGAATCCTATGCAACCATCCAAGCGACAACAAAAACCAACTGTGACAAGTCATTAGTGAAGAAATGACATGACATTGCTTTAAAAGACCAAGTAATTACAATTACTATTAATCAGCAAGCCTCCGCTCTGCAATCCTGCAAAACTGACTCAACAAAATATATACATATTATTAAATATTCCCGGTTATTTTAAATGGTTATGTTTCAAGGAACATAGTCTTTGGGCTTCCATAAAATAAATCAATCTTCCAAGGAAGGATTCAGAAGGGGATTCTTCATTTGTTGGTTTTAAGAAAAGAAAAGAAAAAAAGGTAGTGACATTTAAAATTCAGACATAAACATCTAAAATTTTCAGTAATTTTTATACTCCAACATTTGTTAGATATTTTCACTTTTACTAAATTAAAAATTACATTTTGCTATTTTATAACATAATGATAAAATGTACATATTATACCAGGTAAAGCTAGAAATCTACTTATAGCTTATATAAACATTACCAATATAAAAATTAAAACCAATCAAATTCAAGTATCTGATCTGACTAAAAAAATTAGAAATTTTTCTATCAATGATATCAAATGTAAAAAAGTTATGGTATAACTGTGAGACTTATCTATACTTAACTTTGTACCAAATTACTATTTGTCCAAACTAACATCAGTATTGCTAATTAAAACATTAATTTCTTCTTCACACATTAAAAGGCAAACATACAATTTATTTCTTCCTATTTAAAAGTTGCTCTTGAGAAGTCTAAAATCATTAGTAATTTTTCCCACTGTTCTTTTACAAATGTAATCTCATAATAAAGATTAATAATGATCTTAAGTAGAATTGACAGTAATTCTAATGCTTCTATAATCTTTTCAACACAAGCTAAGTTATCAAGCACCAAAAAGATTTAAAAAGCAGTTCTCAAAACAAAAGAGCAGTTCTATCGCAGCATGTGTGTTAAGAACCTCTGTTCTTTATTGTATGAATCTGGAACATTTGTGATTTTTTCTAACCTTCAGCATTTCTTCATGTATCCCATAATGCCCGTAGGAGCTGAAATAAACACCATCCTCATCCTCCTCAAGGTCTGCAATGGCAGTGGTAGATGACGAGCAGGTTCTGACATCTGCGTTCATCACAAAATCTTGAGCAAATTGTCTGTAATCAATTTGAAATACACCCTTGAGACAAGTTTATTGGACCATGAAAAAAGGAAAGGCTAGAGGCTGAGAAAGAGGGAGGGAGGAGAATGTGGAGTGTGATAAGCCTCTAAATCATATTCTATCTTAAGCAATGAAAGGCTCCCCCTGCTGGATCTTAAGCAACGGCATCTGCAAACCACTTGGAAGCATCCCTTCCACAAACCACGAAAGCACAGCCAACTGCAAATTATGGCTGTTGATACCTTTCAATTGAACAAAATAAGCATACTATGACTCTATTCACTTTATTATTTCTACTGTTCCAAAATCATATTTTAGCAGCTGAATCAATGTAGCATATTCTAATGCTATGAATAGTCTTTGAAATCACAGTCTATCGTGAAAGGATTATATGGCCAGAAAGCAGATCCAAACTGGAAATCATCTACAGACACTAACACCATCTACTCAGGTTCTAAAACTCAGTTCCCTCTCTGGTCACAACACATCAGAAACCTATAAGGAATACATGGCAAAGAAGTATAAAAAGGCAGATAAAATATCTGTTGGTTACTAGATTACTCAGCATAAAATCTCAGAAAACGGGAAGGGAAACTACAATCAGCTAGACTATTTTTCCTGCTGGACATTCTGGCAAACCATCAAATGGGCTGAGGCAGCCAAACTAACATCAGTATTTATTTAAAACATTAATTTCTTCTTCACACATTAAAAGGCAAACATACAATTTATTTCTTCCTATTTAAAAGTTGCTCTTGAGAAGTCTAAAATCATTAGTAATTTTTCCCACTGTTCTTTTACAAATGTAATCTCATAATAAAGATTAATAATGATCTTAAGTAGAATTGACAGTAATTCTAATGCTTCTATAATCTTTTCAACACAAGCTAAGTTATCAAGCACCAAAAAGATTTAAAAAGCAGTTCTCAAAACAAAAGAGCAGTTCTATCGCAGCATGTGTGTTAAGAACCTCTGTTCTTTATTGTATGAATCTGGAACATTTGTGATTTTTTCTAACCTTCAGCATTTCTTCATGTATCCCATAATGCCCGTAGGAGCTGAAATAAACACCATCCTCATCCTCCTCAAGGTCTGCAATGGCAGTGGTAGATGACGAGCAGGTTCTGACATCTGCGTTCATCACAAAATCTTGAGCAAATTGTCTGTAATCAATTTGAAATACACCCTTGAGACAAGTTTATTGGACCATGAAAAAAGGAAAGGCTAGAGGCTGAGAAAGAGGGAGGGAGGAGAATGTGGAGTGTGATAAGCCTCTAAATCATATTCTATCTTAAGCAATGAAAGGCTCCCCCTGCTGGATCTTAAGCAACGGCATCTGCAAACCACTTGGAAGCATCCCTTCCACAAACCACGAAAGCACAGCCAACTGCAAATTATGGCTGTTGATACCTTTCAATTGAACAAAATAAGCATACTATGACTCTATTCACTTTATTATTTCTACTGTTCCAAAATCATATTTTAGCAGCTGAATCAATGTAGCATATTCTAATGCTATGAATAGTCTTTGAAATCACAGTCTATCGTGAAAGGATTATATGGCCAGAAAGCAGATCCAAACTGGAAATCATCTACAGACACTAACACCATCTACTCAGGTTCTAAAACTCAGTTCCCTCTCTGGTCACAACACATCAGAAACCTATAAGGAATACATGGCAAAGAAGTATAAAAAGGCAGATAAAATATCTGTTGGTTACTAGATTACTCAGCATAAAATCTCAGAAAACGGGAAGGGAAACTACAATCAGCTAGACTATTTTTCCTGCTGGACATTCTGGCAAACCATCAAATGGGTACTGAGGCAGCAGCAACCAACTTACAAATCTAATAGGTTAAGCGGGAGGTATATACCTTTGGTAGTAAGGCAGAATGTCAAATTCTACCAATTCCAGACCTCCCAAATCACAATTCATAGTTGACTGAGATACCCAGGATATATATATACACATAAAATTCTGACAAGTACTAAGCCAGCAGGATGCTAATTTGCTCACTGGAGAAACTATCTTATGTAGATAGCTTTCTGATTACACACTTCACCATAATTATCCTTTCATTCTTTAAAAATAAATATTTCAACTGTGTATTTTCCCCAAGTCTAAGAAATATTAATCCCTACACTTTAAAAAGCCTAGAAGAAAGGAAAGTGGAGAAATCTATTAGAAAGAAGGTAATTCAAAAGAAGGCAGTATCGGGCTTCCCTGGTGGTCCAGTGGGTAGGGACACCGCCTTGCAGTGCAGGGGGCGCTGGTTCGATCCCTGGCCTGGGAAGATCCCACGTCCCGCGGGGCGGCTGGACCCATGTGTCCAATTACCGAGCGGGAGCACTGGGGGCGCATGCGCCCAGAGCCAGTGCTCTGCGACGACAGAGGCCACCGCGATGGGAGGCCCACATGGGCCAAAGAACAAAGATGGATGAAAATGGACAAATGAAAGACCAATAGAAGTGGCCCGCCTGCTCCCCTCCCTCCCTACCCCACCCCCACCAAAATAAATAAATAAATAAATCTTAAAAAAAAACAAAAAAAGGCAGTATCTTTAAGATTTATTATTAAAAAAAAAAAAGAAGGTAGTATCAAGGAACAGAAGCACTCAAGAGGAAAACACTCCCAAGAACAATTAACATTAACATAAAAGGAATTATAGAGAAGTATATAAGAATAGATAAAATTATGGAATTTTAGGCTAATCAGCTATATCTACAATGTATAAAAATATTGCATACCCTCAAGATTACTAAAATTAAATAGCTACAATGGGCTTTCCCAGTACATGATCTATTTTACTGCATTCTACCTCTTAATGAACTGTATTATTTGGGGGACCTAAACAAATAATTATCTGTAAGACTGATAAATTACTTCATTTTCTGCAGGTCCTCACGTGCTCCAACTAACGCAGCTTCAGCAGATAGTGCCCTGGCTTCCATGTGTTTCAATTTTTCCACAAGAGATGTATTTTCACTGAGTCCATTGGGGTATGAGAATGAGACGGACATTGGTTCATAAAGATCTTCTACATCTAAATAAACAAATGAACATTATCACCAGGCCATCTTATAACCGTAAAGCACATATAAATGTGTTACAAATAAGTGCCTATTAAGCAGTCAAGTGAGAAAAATCAGTGCAAGTACTTTTAAGTAAACAGGTATTTAATATCCAAACTGTTTTGAGTTTAAAGAGCATGCTGTTATTCTTAAGTTTTCACTACTTGGCTAAATTGAACACATAAATAAACATTAACTGCACTAAATCAAACCCAGGATAAACAAAAAAGTAGAAGGAAAAAATGCAGTATTTATGATTAGGTATCTTTCAAGTTAAGGCTTTACATCTCATTTCATTGTCAAAACAAACCTAAAACATAAACAGTTATCCCTATTTTAAGACATGGGAAAATAAATTTCAGAGAAACTTGACTACCCCTAAGTCACAGAGTTGTTTAAGAGGGAACTATAATTCACACCCACGCCTGCCTTCCCAGTCCATGTTCCTGTCACCAAATGGCCACCTCCAGCCTCTGGGTCATTATCTATAAAATAACAGGCACTACATTTAGATATTCCTTATTGACAGTATGGAGGTTAACATTCATTAAGTTTTTTCATCTTGAGTTAAGGTAGTATGCAATCTATACACTGTCTTATCACTGATATTAAATAACCCTAATTCTTAATATTATTAAAAATTCTATTTTTTTAAATTTTGGCCTCTTTTATTGGTTATTTATTTATTTATTTTCATTCATCTTTATTCTTTAGCCTGTGTGGGCCTCCCACTGCAGTGGCCTCTCTCGCTGCAGAGAACCAGCTCTGGACACATGAGCTCCAGAGTGCTGGCTCGAAATTGGACACACCAGTCCAGCCGCTCCACAGCACATGGTATCTTCCCCAGCCAGGGATCGAACTGGCGCTTCTTGCACTGAAAGGCGGACTCTTTACCCACTGGACCACCAAGGAAGCCTAAAAATTCTTGATTTAAATTTAATTTCACTATATGTAAATCAGTAACTTCTGCTATAGAAGTTAATGTACGTAAATCATTAACTCTGCAAACAGCAATTAATATATGGAATAGTGAGCTGTACAAAACCACGATACTCACTGACCACTCTAACCTTCACATCAACTTAAAGCAATAAAAACAATACTGATGTTATACTGTCTCCTCAGAATAGCACTGAGGCAAATAGGGCTTTTTTTCTCCCCTTTTCAGTCTTACTTGCAACAGTTCTTTAGAATTGGGCCAAAATAACTAAGCGTAACAAGTAACAAATGATAATGCTGTTATAACTTAGAAACTAGGGCTTAAATTGAACTTGTTGTAAAAGTAGCACAGGAGAATCAGGCAGAATACCAACTCATTGTTTTAAACAATGAGGTTCATCCACTAATCAGTTGACCCAGTATAAACAAAAAAGTAGAAGGAAAAAATGCAGTATTTATGATTAGGTATCTTTCAAGTTAAGGCTTTACATCTCATTTCATTGTCAAAACAAACCTAAAACATAAACAGTTATCCCTATTTTAAGACATGGGAAAATAAATTTCAGAGAAACTTGACTACCCCTAAGTCACAGAGTTGTTTAAGAGGGAACTATAATTCACACCCACGCCTGCCTTCCCAGTCCATGTTCCTGTCACCAAATGGCCACCTCCAGCCTCTGGGTCATTATCTATAAAATAACAGGCACTACATTTAGATATTCCTTATTGACAGTATGGAGGTTAACATTCATTAAGTTTTTTCATCTTGAGTTAAGGTAGTATGCAATCTATACACTGTCTTATCACTGATATTAAATAACCCTAATTCTTAATATTATTAAAAATTCTATTTTTTTAAATTTTGGCCTCTTTTATTGGTTATTTATTTATTTATTTTCATTCATCTTTATTCTTTAGCCTGTGTGGGCCTCCCACTGCAGTGGCCTCTCTCGCTGCAGAGAACCAGCTCTGGACACATGAGCTCCAGAGTGCTGGCTCGAAATTGGACACACCAGTCCAGCCGCTCCACAGCACATGGTATCTTCCCCAGCCAGGGATCGAACTGGCGCTTCTTGCACTGAAAGGCGGACTCTTTACCCACTGGACCACCAAGGAAGCCTAAAAATTCTTGATTTAAATTTAATTTCACTATATGTAAATCAGTAACTTCTGCTATAGAAGTTAATGTACGTAAATCATTAACTCTGCAAACAGCAATTAATATATGGAATAGTGAGCTGTACAAAACCACGATACTCACTGACCACTCTAACCTTCACATCAACTTAAAGCAATAAAAACAATACTGATGTTATACTGTCTCCTCAGAATAGCACTGAGGCAAATAGGGCTTTTTTTCTCCCCTTTTCAGTCTTACTTGCAACAGTTCTTTAGAATTGGGCCAAAATAACTAAGCGTAACAAGTAACAAATGATAATGCTGTTATAACTTAGAAACTAGGGCTTAAATTGAACTTGTTGTAAAAGTAGCACAGGAGAATCAGGCAGAATACCAACTCATTGTTTTAAACAATGAGGTTCATCCACTAATCAGTTGACCCAGTATTAATGACAGCAACAAAATACTGCCCAACTGCTAAAGGATGGTGTGCCAGTCTCTACCTCCTACTACAGCTTTCATTGTGTATCTTGTCTTCAAAATTCTTCAGACTGTCTGCAAACCACCTTGTTCGTTTAAACTGTGGATTAGAACCGAACAAAGAAATTGGCTTGTTTCGGCTAGCTTCTCTGTTTCGCTTTCTACCGCAAGAAGTTACTCAGAGTAAAAACTTTAATACAGTTGTCCCTTGGTACCTGCAGGGGATCCGTTTCATTCAGTACCTCCCTCAGACACCAAAACCCACAGATGCTCATGTCCCTAAATAAAATAGCATATTATTTACACATAACACTTTAAATCATCTCTAGATTCCGTGTAATACCTAGTACAATATAAATGTTATACAAATAGTGGTAAATACAAAGTAAATAGTTGCCACTGGGCAGCAAATTCAAACTTTTTTTCCTGGAATTTATTCTTTCCTAAATATTTTTGATCCAAGGATGGTTGAATCCAAAGCTGCAGAACTCCTGAATCCAGTAGGCCAGTTACACACAGATAATTATATAGTAAAGGTTCAGCGTATAAGTTTGAAAAGGAGAAAGGCTTCAATAAACATTAGCATTCATAACTACAGTATATCAAAACAGTCTAATTCAAAGTCCTAAACCACATTCAGGAAGAACTGCCACATCTACATTCTATCTCAAGAAGCTGAAATTACCTGGACACTTCATTTTGGCATCTAAAAACTACCACAAAAAGATAGTTTATCAGGAAGACCTAGTGATTATAAATGAGAATAAACCTCACAAAACAGCTTCAAGTGCAGGGGTTTGGGTTTGATCCCTGGTCAGGGAACTAAGATCCCACATACCACACAGAGCAAGCAAAAAAATTACAAAAAAAAACAAATAACAACAACAACAAAGACAGTATGTCCCAGACAGCATTCTGCACCAGTTCAGTTCATTCTTCATAATAGAGGATTACTACTCCATGGTGTGGATGAGCCATAGTTTATTTAACCACTCTCCCATGCATGGACAGTTAGGTTGTTTTCAATACTGTGAAATTACTGTGCTGCAATGAATAACCATGTTTTCTACGTATTTTCATAGTATTGGAGGTGTATCTTCAAGACCAACTCTTACAAATGAAACTGATCAGTTTAAAAGTTCATGTACAGGGCTTCCCTGGTAGCTCAGTGGTAAAAAGTCCGTCTGCCAATGCAGAAGACACGAGTTTGATCCCTGATCTGGGAAGATCCCACATGCTGCGGAGCAACTAAGCCTGTGAGCCACAACTATTGAGCCTGTGCTCTAGAGCCTCAGAGCTGCAACTATGGAGCCCACGTGCCACAATGACTGAAGCCTGTGTGCCCTTGGAGCCCGGGTTCCACAACAAGAGAAGTCACTGCAACAAGAAGCCTGCTCAACTCAACTAGAGAGTAGCCCCCACTCCCTACAACTAGAGAAGAGCCTGTGGCAGCAGTGAAAACCCAGAATAGCCAAAAATAATTTAAAAAAAAAAAAAGAAAAGCAATGTCTAAAAAAAAAAAAAAAAAAAGTTCACGTAGAGGTTTGTTAGGTATTGCCAAATTTGCATTCTACTAGCAATGTATGGCACTGCCTGTCTCTCCAAAGCCTTGTCAACAGAATGTGTTGTCATACTATAAAGATTTCACCAGTCTGAGAAGTGAGAAATGGTTTCTTGCTATTGGATTATTTTTATATCTTCTTTTGGTCTACTGTTCAATCATATACTTTTACCTGCTATTCTATCAACTGTTTGTTCCCTTGTCCCTTAATTTTTAAGAGTTTTTTAGATGAGGGATATAAATCCTTTGTACAATGTTTCAAATATACTAATCCTTTAAAAAAAAAAAAGAAGACTAAATTCCATTTTATTCACTCAGATTTCATTAGGTTTTCCCTAATGTCTCCTTTCTGTTCCAAGATCCCATCCAGGATACTACACGTGGTTAGCTGTTATGTTTCCTCAAGCCCCTTTGGCTGTGACCAAAAGTTTCTCAAACTTGTTTTTAACAACATGGACAGTTTTCAGTATTGGCCACTCTGTAGAATGCCCTTCACTCTGTGTCTGTCTGATGGCTTTTCATGGTTATACTCAGACTACTGGTCTGGAGGGAAGAGCAGTGAAGTGTTATCTTCACCATGTCATTTGAAGGGCTCATACCATGGACATGACTTATGTCCATATGTGACTTATCACTGCTAAGGTTAACTTTGATTACCCAGCTACAGTAGTGTTTGCTAGGCTTCTCCACATATAGTTAACTTCTTCCCTCTTAAGAGTATACATTCATTGCCTATTTTCTTAGTCATCTCCTTTTTCCATTTTCAAAGCCTAAATACAAAGCAGATGCTCAATATTTACTGAAAGACAGTGGAGGTGAAAAGGTCAGTAATCAAGTCAGGACCCACGAGAATGAAGACCTTCTCTTCCACCTCTCTCTACCAATGGGCAGGAGGACAGATCCTTGGTGGGATTTTTTTGTTTGGGCTTTGGGATTTTAGTTTCCCAACTAGGGATTAAAGCTGTGGCCCCTCAGTGAAAGTGTGGAGTCCTAACCACTGGACAACCAGGGAAGTCCATAGATGCTCTGAGAGATGCAGGCAGTGCACTAAGGAGCATGCCCAGTTTAAGGTTCACTGCCTTCATGAGGCCCTTTACCTATTCCAGATCTCAGTCATGACTTCATCTCAACTTCTCAGAACCTATTTACTAGTAACAACAAATTCTTTCATTAAGCACTTACTCTCTGATAGATTCTGTGCTAATATGTAGTATCTTTGCCACAATTTTGTAGGACAGGTGTTATTACCTCCTTTTTACAAATTAAAGTTAAGGATGAAAGAAGTTTATATACCTTTGAAAAGTGAAGAATTCATTACTGGTCTGTATCCACAGTGACCAGCACACAGCACTCTATCTGCTGATCTGAGTAATTGCTTTCTCTTCTGAACTGCCCTATTTTTCCTACTTTTCATGCAACTTACTACATTCCACCTTATATTATTAATATAATACAGGACAGTTATTCAAAAACAAAATGGCCCTACTACTAGGTTGAGCTCTCTATGGGAAGGATTCCTTCTTTAGATTTCTACAGCATTTAACATCTACTTTCAACATACGAGTGTTCAATCATGAGTTTAGGGAGTTATGAAGACCACCTAGTAGGCACTTTGTCACGTATCAAAGAGATCACTTTGATTACATTTGAGGAGAAATAAAATTTAAGAGGTTGTAAAAATGGGAAAGAATCAACCTAAGCATCACCAAATTTTAGAGCTGGAAAGAAAGTTGGCAATCTGGCACAGTTCTCATTTTATAAAGACTTAAAAAGAGAAAGCTTAGATGCTTTGTCCAGGGTCACTTAGTCCTTGAATCCTATACTGAGGCTCTTACTGCTACTTCACACTGCCACACAGCTCCTCTTGATGGTACTTCTCAAGGAAATGAGTGGTTTCCCATAGTTCTCACTTACCAGAGAACTGCTCAAATATACCCTGTCAAACTACTGTGAAGGTATGTGTCTCTTTAACGGTCTTGATGATCTAAAGACAGCAAACCACCTATTGTCAACCGACTGGCACATAAACATGGAAAAAAGTATAAATTAAGTAATAATAAAAAATCATGAACTCCAATGGATTAGACCTATGAAGAACACAGTCAAGCAAATTTGCATAAGATTTCCTGTTCAATAAGAAATAAACCAAAGCACAGAGCAAATAACTCAAAAAGTTATAGTCAAGAATTGAGTGAACCCGCCACAAGGCAGGCTTAAGAGTCAGTGTACATGGGTAAGCCCATATGCATTTGCATGCAATCGGTTCTGCACAAAAACAAAAGCTCCATAAATGAGATGTCTTAAGAAAAGTCAATTTTCTGATTTGATGAGGAAGTAAAAGCAGCAAATATTATTAAATTTACTTAAATCTGTTAAATATTAAGTCTACTGATGTAGATCTTTTAATTTAGATTGAAAACTTGTCAGAGGCTTCCCTAGTGGCTCAGACAGTAAAGAATCTGCCTGCAACGCAGGAGACCATGGGTTTAGTCCCTGGGTCAGGAAGATCCCCTGGAGAAGGGAGTGGCAATCCACTCCAATTTAGTCATGCCTGGACGCAAAACAAAAGGCTTACAAAATGAAGGGCTCTCTATGGGAAGGATTCCTTCTTTAGATTTCTACAGCATTTAACATCTACTTTCAACATACGAGTGTTCAATCATGAGTTTAGGGAGTTATGAAGACCACCTAGTAGGCACTTTGTCACGTATCAAAGAGATCACTTTGATTACATTTGAGGAGAAATAAAATTTAAGAGGTTGTAAAAATGGGAAAGAATCAACCTAAGCATCACCAAATTTTAGAGCTGGAAAGAAAGTTGGCAATCTGGCACAGTTCTCATTTTATAAAGACTTAAAAAGAGAAAGCTTAGATGCTTTGTCCAGGGTCACTTAGTCCTTGAATCCTATACTGAGGCTCTTACTGCTACTTCACACTGCCACACAGCTCCTCTTGATGGTACTTCTCAAGGAAATGAGTGGTTTCCCATAGTTCTCACTTACCAGAGAACTGCTCAAATATACCCTGTCAAACTACTGTGAAGGTATGTGTCTCTTTAACGGTCTTGATGATCTAAAGACAGCAAACCACCTATTGTCAACCGACTGGCACATAAACATGGAAAAAAGTATAAATTAAGTAATAATAAAAAATCATGAACTCCAATGGATTAGACCTATGAAGAACACAGTCAAGCAAATTTGCATAAGATTTCCTGTTCAATAAGAAATAAACCAAAGCACAGAGCAACTAACTCAAAATGTTAGAGTCAAGAATTGAGTGACCCCGCCACAAGGCAGGCTTAAGAGTCAGTGTACATGGTAAGCCCATATGCATTTGCATGCAATCGGTTCTGCACAAAAACAAAAGCTCCATAAATGAGATGTCTTAAGAAAAGTCAATTTTCTGATTTGATGAGGAAGTAAAAGCAGCAAATATTATTAAATTTACTTAAATCTGTTAAATATTAAGTCTACTGATGTAGATCTTTTAATTTAGATTGAAAACTTGTCAGAGGCTTCCCTAGTGGCTCAGACAGTAAAGAATCTGCCTGCAACGCAGGAGACCATGGGTTTAGTCCCTGGGTCAGGAAGATCCCCTGGAGAAGGGAGTGGCAATCCACTCCAATATTCTTGCCTGGAGAATTCCATAGGCAGAAGAGCCTGGGGTGGGGGGCGGGGTGTGGCTACAGTCCATGGGGTCGCAAGAGAGTCAGACACAAATGAATGACTAATACTTTTATATTAAAAATCAGTCTGACAGCCAAAAATTATTCTCTTAAATTTCCCTGTGTTCCAAAATATCTTGCACATAACATTTACTGCAAGCTTAGCTTCCAGGTTAGTGTGATCTGCTTTTCAAGTGACTGAACTCTCCTACTGAAACTACCTACCTAATGAAGTCTTTCAAGAATCAAGGAGATGATATATTTTCCTGTAACACCTAATGACTATTCTGCCCCAACAAGTCACACCATATGTTTGTCTTACCAAATTGAAGTAAGAGGTCATCTTCTAATACTGGCTTTAAAAACTCTTCTTTCTCCCAAGGCACTGGGTTGTATATGGAATTCATATATTCAACTGTAGGATTCTGGAAGTAAAATTAACTGCATATTTTTTTAGTGCATATAATCACAAAATTCCCTTCTACCAAAAGAAAATTAAAAAGCAAAACATGTCTATATAACACAAAATCAGTATTTAAAATGAATCTGCGTCTACCTACCATTTCATTAACTTGACTGCTGTTTGTTTCAGTGCAGTTTTATATTGTTTGGATTTGGGGGAAATAGCAATATGAGTATCAACTGATTAGAACAAAGTATTTTTTTTAAAAAGCAGAAGAAAAATGAAGCAACTGAGACACTTAAAAATCACACTAGAAATAATTTCTGACTTTACAGAAAGACTCTCAATACGCCTCGTTATCTGACATTGAACTTCTTGGCCACATAATATGGATTCATCTCTTACATGCAATTAAAAACCACACTTAAGTATGGTGTGTTTCCATTTACCTGGTGCTCTGTTGTGCTGGCTCCTAATGTGCACGATTCCCCCAATATGTAAGTGTCAAATTTAAAACACTTCCTTACGTAGCAGTTTTTTTTAATATCATTATCAGAGGCTTCCCTAGTGGCTCAGACAGTAAAGAATCTGCCTGCAACGCAGGAGACCATGGGTTTAGTCCCTGGGTCAGGAAGATCCCCTGGAGAAGGGAGTGGCAATCCACTCCAATATTCTTGCCTGGAGAATTCCATAGGCAGAAGAGCCTGGGGTTGGGGCGGTGTGGCTACAGTCCATGGGGTCGCAAGAGAGTCAGACACAAATGAATGACTAATACTTTTATATTAAAAATCAGTCTGACAGCCAAAAATTATTCTCTTAAATTTCCCTGTGTTCCAAAATATCTTGCACATAACATTTACTGCAAGCTTAGCTTCCAGGTTAGTGTGATCTGCTTTTCAAGTGACTGAACTCTCCTACTGAAACTACCTACCTAATGAAGTCTTTCAAGAATCAAGGAGATGATATATTTTCCTGTAACACCTAATGACTATTCTGCCCCAACAAGTCACACCATATGTTTGTCTTACCAAATTGAAGTAAGAGGTCATCTTCTAATACTGGCTTTAAAAACTCTTCTTTCTCCCAAGGCACTGGGTTGTATATGGAATTCATATATTCAACTGTAGGATTCTGGAAGTAAAATTAACTGCATATTTTTTCAGTGCATATAATCACAAAATTCCCTTCTACCAAAAGAAAATTAAAAAGCAAAACATGTCTATATAACACAAAATCAGTATTTAAAATGAATCTGCGTCTACCTACCATTTCATTAACTTGACTGCTGTTTGTTTCAGTGCAGTTTTATATTGTTTGGATTTGGGGGAAATAGCAATATGAGTATCAACTGATTAGAACAAAGTATTTTTTTTAAAAAGCAGAAGAAAAATGAAGCAACTGAGACACTTAAAAATCACACTAGAAATAATTTCTGACTTTACAGAAAGACTCTCAATACGCCTCGTTATCTGACATTGAACTTCTTGGCCACATAATATGGATTCATCTCTTACATGCAATTAAAAACCACACTTAAGTATGGTGTGTTTCCATTTACCTGGTGCTCTGTTGTGCTGGCTCCTAATGTGCACGATTCCCCCAATATGTAAGTGTCAAATTTAAAACACTTCCTTACGTAGCAGTTTTTCATTATTTTTTTAATAATGCACTGATAATCACTGTAGTACTTCTTTAGGTTTTAAACAAAACTGTAAATTAAGTAACTGTCTTACCTTAAGTCTAATAAAATTTATTAGTTTAATGTATCCATAAAATTCAAGTCCTGAAAAATAAAAAAAAAACTTCACTTATTTTAACATGTTCTGTTTCATTGACCTACTTCAGAGTTGCTTCTCTAGTTAGACAATAAACAGCTACTTAAAATATTCTGAATTTTTTATTAAGAACTAGAAATAGTAACTGACACTTTGTTTAAATGCATTTCTTGCATATCTGAAAAATGGGGAATTAATTTTTAGAATTCTATTCCACTCAGAACAATACAAATGAAGAAAATTAGGCCCTAGATTTTACCAAGTATTTGGCAGGTGATATTAGAGCCAAAAGTTTGTAGTTTTCCAATTTTTATGGTACCTTCCAAACTATAATTTTGCCAGGACACAGAACATACAAAGCACATTACGTTAAATGATGCAAATGAAAAAGCAATAAGGTTTGTCATCTGGTTCTCATCTTTTCAGAAATGAAGCAGCATTTAAAATAAAATAGCATAGTCAATCAATTATTATTTTCATGAGAAATCTGGTTATGAGAACTACATAAAAGTGTTTCATATGCATAACAGCATACAAACCCCCCTATTTGTAAGTGAAAACATAAAAAATTGTATAAAATATGATTTCAATTCAGTTTAAATATGCACAGTAAAAATATTAAAAAAAAAAACCAGTCATTTATATCCTACAAAAGTAGTTGTGCCTGAATTTATGATTCACAAATAGTCTGCATATGTTTATCCGAGATCTAAAATTTTCCTGTTTGCTATTCTTCCGTAATATCCTTTCTAGTTGTTAGTAAATAACGGGACCAAGAAGTCAATTCTCTACTGAGTTAATTTAAGTGCCATACTGTAACTTTTATATTTAAAGCTTTAATTTTAAGTATGTTTAGAGGCAAGTTACAATAGAAACATCATCTGAATCTCTGGCTACCACCATAACTTGAGCACTCCCTACTTCCATTCTCTTACCGAACTCCCCATAAAACTCAATCTTGTATGCCTTGAAGTCCCTGTTATGCTCTGACCTGACAAGCTGTCTTCTTTCATGATGATCCATCTCCTTTTCTAAAGTTAACCTTTACCTTTTCTTTCCCTAATTCTAATATTCCCTCCTCTTAATTCTAAAATGATTAAAATGCCATCACATGACAAGGGGTTGCCCCCCCCCTTTTCAGCTGTGAAGCCAATGTAAGCTTAAATACAGTGTGTCTTACCTAGAAGAACGATTTAGTAATCTTTCCTCAAACCCCACTTTTCAAATACACCTCGTTTTCATAAGTTGTCACTGTATGTTTCACTATAAGTTGTTACTATATGTTTCACTATGTACAAGTCTGTACAGGAAAACAAAAGATCTGGAAAAATATAAAGTTTGAACTTAAATTTCACAACTAAACTTACCATGTTTATGAACCATGTTATCAATATTAAATTGATGCTCAGACTTACAGTGTGAAAATGTTTCTTCAGCAGATGTAAATAACCTGAAAAATCAAGCAATAGCTTCATGGAATAGTTTCCTAAGAAGTCTAAGTATGATCTCATGCCAAACAGAAACTTTGCCCCTGACCCAACAAGTTTCCAGTTTTACTTCCAGTTAAAACACACACACACACAACCTGTAGAGAGGAACCCAGCAATTCTAAAGGGAATTAATACTTGTGATTCCTATTTTACACCTAAAACAAACGACGCTTTAAAAGGTCAAACTTAATTAATTTGCCAAATAGGAGCAGTGAATTTATCACAAAGCTTCTAAGAAAGAGGAATCCCTTTGATAGTTTGTGTCTCTCAAGTTAAGAAAATTCCCTCCCTAAGATTCTTTTTCCTCTAAGAATCAACTCTGTTTTCAAAGGTTCTGAAATGGTACAGCTCAAACTGTTTTTAGAAAAAAAGCATAAATTGTAATTTCATAACTGGCACATTTCCAAAGTCCCATTCAAAAGTGGGCTTACAATGCTCCCCATTTGCATTACAGACACTGTGAGGCCCAATCTTATTATATGACCTGCATTTAAACAATTTTAAGTATGTTTAGAGGCAAGTTACAATAGAAACATCATCTGAATCTCTGGCTACCACCATAACTTGAGCACTCCCTACTTCCATTCTCTTACCGAACTCCCCATAAAACTCAATCTTGTATGCCTTGAAGTCCCTGTTATGCTCTGACCTGACAAGCTGTCTTCTTTCATGATGATCCATCTCCTTTTCTAAAGTTAACCTTTACCTTTTCTTTCCCTAATTCTAATATTCCCTCCTCTTAATTCTAAAATGATTAAAATGCCATCACATGACAAGGGGTTGCCCCCCCCCCTTTTTAGCTGTGAAGCCAATGTAAGCTTAAATACAGTGTGTCTTACCTAGAAGAACGATTTAGTAATCTTTCCTCAAACCCCACTTTTCAAATACACCTCGTTTTCATAAGTTGTCACTGTATGTTTCACTATAAGTTGTTACTATATGTTTCACTATGTACAAGTCTGTACAGGAAAACAAAAGATCTGGAAAAATATAAAGTTTGAACTTAAATTTCACAACTAAACTTACCATGTTTATGAACCATGTTATCAATATTAAATTGATGCTCAGACTTACAGTGTGAAAATGTTTCTTCAGCAGATGTAAATAACCTGAAAAATCAAGCAATAGCTTCATGGAATAGTTTCCTAAGAAGTCTAAGTATGATCTCATGCCAAACAGAAACTTTGCCCCTGACCCAACAAGTTTCCAGTTTTACTTCCAGTTAAAACACACACACACAACCTGTAGAGAGGAACCCAGCAATTCTAAAGGGAATTAATACTTGTGATTCCTATTTTACACCTAAAACAAACGACGCTTTAAAAGGTCAAACTTAATTAATTTGCCAAATAGGAGCAGTGAATTTATCACAAAGCTTCTAAGAAAGAGGAATCCCTTTGATAGTTTGTGTCTCTCAAGTTAAGAAAATTCCCTCCCTAAGATTCTTTTTCCTCTAAGAATCAACTCTGTTTTCAAAGGTTCTGAAATGGTACAGCTCAAACTGTTTTTAGAAAAAAAGCATAAATTGTAATTTCATAACTGGCACATTTCCAAAGTCCCGCATTCAAAAAGTGGGCTTACAATGCTCCCCAAAAATTTGCATTACAGACACTGTGAGGCCCAATCTTATTATATGACCTGCAAAACTGAAGGGCACGCAGTAAGGCAGGAACACATGATAGAGAACCTTTTCTATGCTTAGCACACACGCAAAAGTTTTAAACACTTATCCAGATAGATTATTTTTGCCATATTTATGCAGCCTATCACAAAGAAGTAACTCTCCGATGCTCAACAAATATTTTGTGCCAATTAAGAGTATATGCAGACATCCAGTGTCTACCTAAAAGAAGCTACACGTGGGAACAATTACGAATCAAGAGTAGCTAATCTACCACCAATCAGCGCCAGGCCTAAAGTCAGGGGGAACTAGTAAAATGTAAGTAACGTTGTTCAGTGGCAAGCAGTCCTTTTTCAGGCCCACTTGCCCTGAGAAGCAGCCAAAGTCAAAGTTTGTTGGGATGAAGAGGCAGGATTTTAAATGGAAAGAACATGGCTTTGACTATAAGACAAACCACAGCTTTGCAACTGTGAACGGGTACTGCAATGTCTTTTTCTCCAAGCGAAAAAGGTATGGAGTCCTTCCCCTTCAACAGGTGGGGAGCCTCTAGCAAAGGGGATTCTTTAAGTGGCTCAAATAGAACTCTTTACACCTGAGAAGCTTTCTGTCAAAGAATTATATAATGGGAGAGCTGGAAGGGTTCTGAAGGATTAATCTAGTGACTCCCAAACTTGTTACTCTTCACAATCACTTCAGATTAAGTGTCTTTGTAAGAATAAAAGAAAAAAATGATTCCTAGACCCTGTTTTAGAAGGGCGGAGGTGCAGAATTTAGCATTAGTACTTTTTTCTTAAGTGTCTCAGCTGACAAAGGTGCACAACCAGACATGGGAAACACAGATTCAGAACCCTTTGATTTTACACGAGAAGAAACCAAGGCCCGTCAAGGACAAGGAGTGTATCCTAGCTTCCTCTAAAGCCCTGGGGGTCTTTCTGCTCAACAGACCCTCACTGCAAACCACAGGCTCCTACTCCAGGGCAGCCGCCCGGGCTCCGGGTGAGACGCGCACAGAGCACATGGAACCACGCGGCTCCCCACCCTGGGCTGGAGCCTGGCGCCGAGGAAGACGAACCTGTCACAGAACAGGCAGGGGGTCTGCTGCCTGTCGTGGGGGAGAACGGCCTCGTCCTCATCCTCCCAGTTGGCCTCGTCGCCGCTGTCGGACAGTCGTGGCAGGTCCTCCTCCTCCACAGCCCCTAGCACAAGCAAAAGGTCAGACCTGCCTCGGACACCAGTGCTAACCCCGCGCACGAGGGGCAGGGAGGGGAGAAGGCTCTGGGCCGGGTCGGCCCTCTCCTGCACCTCGCCCGCCCTCTCCGTATGGCCCGCCGCCCCGACTCCCCGTCCCGGGCACAGGGGCGCCGAGGGGCTTCCGCAGGTCCCACGGCGGCGCAGCCTGGACGCTGGGGGCCCGAGGACCCACCTGTGGCGCCCGACGCTAAGGAGCACATGGCTGCGGCGCCCCGGGAGCCCAGCGCGCCTGGGGGCGGGGACCGGCTTCGGCAGCGCGCGCGCAGTCGCCTCCGAAATCTGCCCGTTCGGGAACCCGAGGACGAGCGTGAGCGCGAGCACGCGGAAGAGCGGGAGCCAGTGAACCTCGCGGACGCCTTGAAACGCGAGAACGCGCGCGCGCCGGCGAACGAGCGCTTCCGGCCTCAGCGCCGCTACGTGGGTCACGTCAGCTGAATTGGGCGGGGCGAGTTTCGGCTCCGCCTCCCGACGCAGGGTTGACGCATCGCTCGCCGAGTGAGCGCTGAATCTTGGGCTGGCCGTTGCAGGATTGTATGTGGCTTTTGCGTTCTCAGGCTGCAGCAGGCCTTAGCGGGGGCGTCTTCGCCCGCAGCCCAGAGCCAGCTGCAGCTCAGGGTTGCATCGCGCCACCCGCCGTGCGTTCCTTATTCGAGGGAAGAGCGGCTAGCGGAGGGCGAGCTGCCTGCAGCGCCCGCTGGTGGCGGAGAAGGACGAACGCAGGCGAGAGCCTGGGACTCCACGGTGGTCGTGGGGCCCCGTAGTCCCCCTGGGGTGCGGCAGGGGAAAGGAAACTAAACAGTTTCGTCTTTTTATGTCCCAAGTTCTAATATGAGATGCGAGCACTGGGCTTGCCAGTAATCTATCCAGTTAAATGGACTACTATGGTCTTACCAGGCCCTGAATAATCCTAATGTCTCACTCAAGCCTCCTCCTTGGGCCTCAGTCTTCAGCCTTTTCTTTGGTGCTAATCATTTTTCCCCAATCAAGGCCTTGATAAGAATGTTCTACCAAAGGAGAAGTACTTTTTGTCTCAGAAAGTCTTTCCTCAGACCACTTTTTCTAAGGTAGTTTCCACGGCCATCCCAGCAGTCTCCTGTTAAGTTTCTGTCTTAGCACACACCTGCGTGAGTGCTAAGTCTCTTCCGTCGTGCGACCCTATGGACTGTAGCCCGCCAGGCTCCTCTGTCCACGGGGTCTCAGGCAAGAATACTGGAGTGGCTTGCCATGCCCTCCTCCAGGGGATCTTCCCAACCCAGGAATCGAACCCACATCTCTTAGGTCTTCTGCTTTGGCAAGGGAGTTCTTTACTACTACCGCCACCTGTGAAGCCCTTTTTCCTTTTAGTCTTTAGCCACAACACTGAGCATGAGGGTAGGGCCATGTCTCTACTTCATTTCTCTGGCACATAAGATAAGGCCTAACTTAATAAATTTGCTGAATGAATAAAAAAATTGTGAATAAAAATTCCTTGTATTATTGCTAAACTTTTCTGAAGGTACTCCTTTTCTTTGACTGTAAACCTCTAGGGGACAGAATCCATCAAGTATTAGTTTTGAGGTCCCCTTTTATTGTAGGATACTACCAGAATATCTCCTGGCTTCCCTAGGTTAGCCTTAACTGTTCACTGGTGTAGACCAGTGGCACATAGGAGGCATTCAGTAAGCTGAATGAACTAATTGACTCAAGGTCATTTGTTACCTGGGCGGCTTTTTCCTTCATCCTTCCAACACACTCTCCAGCAAGGCTTATCTTCTCCCTGTCTACATAACATCTGGAGGGAAACCTGCTGAATACCATTAACACCCAATCACTCCATGTTAACAGTAATCAAAGTTATACCCAGTCTAAACGAGTGACTGGGTCAGAAGTTTATGCGTCACCACAACGGTGGGCTTAGCAGGGAGTGGCTTTTTTCTTTACTCCAAAGATAAACACAGATCCTCTGCCATCACCCCACTTCACTACTAAGATCAGAACAGAATGTTGAAGAATATGGGACAGAAGGTTTCTGGGCAAGGAAATAACCAACAGAATAATTTGAAATGGCCACTGGGTATAGCTCCTTTCAGAGCCCACCAGCCTCAGGATATCCTCATAGGGAGGTGCCCTTACTTTGAGCCACACTTCTGGCAGCCCACGCTTATTATTTCTAAACACACAGACCCTTCAGAGTTCAGCCCCAGAGAAACCCCACCTTCCAGGGAGGAGGAAGATGTTTTATCTCCGTCTTAAAGCCCACATTCCAAGACCTTACCCCACCCTAAAATATGCCTCTTTTCTAGATGACTAACATTGGAAATGTCCAATCCCTTCTAAAGACAAACACACACACACCCAGTGGATCCTCTGGTGTCCAATGCGGCTTGAAATTTACCACTTCCCCCAGTACTATCCTTTGATCAATGGTATGTGCCCCTCTTGACTTTGACCCTTCCTTCTGCATATTCCTTTCCTTTTCCACAGGTTTTAAAGTGAAGTACTTTGAGACATGTTTACTGGCTATGTGAACATTTTCTGGTTAATCATTACAGGGATCTTAGACCCATGGAGAAACCCAAATATTTCTATCCAATGCATCCATCATCCATGGCATGTACTGATCCAGTAACAACTAAGTGGAACTTCCTGAAAATATACAGATACTGGATGCTTGTGCAGAGTGGTTACACAGAAGCTATGGATTTAGGCTGACTTGGATTAGAATCCTGGCTCTGCCATGTCTTAGCTTTAGGCCCTTGAGCAAGGCACTTAAACACAGTGAGCCCCAGCTTCCCCATATGAGATACGGGGAAGATAGGTCCACCTGTAAGAATTATAAGGGTTGTTTGGAGGGTTAAAGGACAGACAGCATGTGTAAAAGTCAGCACTTAGCAAGCACCTGATAAATATTAGCTGCTCTTCTATCCTACTGGCCAAAATACTGCCTATTACCCAAACACTAAATAAGGGTACTCATGACCTGTCCATTCACTTTCATGAATCCATGAATATCTGAGGGAAACCTGCTGAATACCACCACAACGTTTTGGGACTTCAGCAAAGGGGGGGTGGCTTTTTCTTTACTCCAAAGATAAACACAGATCCTCTGCCATCACCCCACTTCACTACTAAGATCAGAACAGAATGTTGAAGAATATGGGACAGAAGGTTTCTGGGCAAGGAAATAACCAACAGAATAATTTGAAATGGCCACTGGGTATAGCTCCTTTCAGAGCCCACCAGCCTCAGGATATCCTCATAGGGAGGTGCCCTTACTTTGAGCCACACTTCTGGCAGCCCACGCTTATTATTTCTAAACACACAGACCCTTCAGAGTTCAGCCCCAGAGAAACCCCACCTTCCAGGGAGGAGGAAGATGTTTTATCTCCGTCTTAAAGCCCACATTCCAAGACCTTACCCCACCCTAAAATATGCCTCTTTTCTAGATGACTAACATTGGAAATGTCCAATCCCTTCTAAAGACAAACACACACACACCCAGTGGATCCTCTGGTGTCCAATGCGGCTTGAAATTTACCACTTCCCCCAGTACTATCCTTTGATCAATGGTATGTGCCCCTCTTGACTTTGACCCTTCCTTCTGCATATTCCTTTCCTTTTCCACAGGTTTTAAAGTGAAGTACTTTGAGACATGTTTACTGGCTATGTGAACATTTTCTGGTTAATCATTACAGGGATCTTAGACCCATGGAGAAACCCAAATATTTCTATCCAATGCATCCATCATCCATGGCATGTACTGATCCAGTAACAACTAAGTGGAACTTCCTGAAAATATACAGATACTGGATGCTTGTGCAGAGTGGTTACACAGAAGCTATGGATTTAGGCTGACTTGGATTAGAATCCTGGCTCTGCCATGTCTTAGCTTTAGGCCCTTGAGCAAGGCACTTAAACACAGTGAGCCCCAGCTTCCCCATATGAGATACGGGGAAGATAGGTCCACCTGTAAGAATTATAAGGGTTGTTTGGAGGGTTAAAGGACAGACAGCATGTGTAAAAGTCAGCACTTAGCAAGCACCTGATAAATATTAGCTGCTCTTCTATCCTACTGGCCAAAATACTGCCTATTACCACCTATAGTTGAGCATTTTCTAACAAGCTAAGGGTACTCATGACCTGTCCATTCACTTTCAGTTGTTTAACTCTCCCATGAATTATATAAGCTCAATTATATATATATATATAACAACTTTTGTATATTCTGAAGAAGTAGGCACAATGTTCACTTATACAATTAACACACAGCACAGGTAACTCAGACACAAATGTAAACAATTTTAGTTCAAAACTCAACTGCCTGATAAAGTGTGAACTGCTGCTGTGACTCCAGAAAAGCATTTCAGAGCCGGCCTCCCTGCCAGTGGCATCCGAACCATAAGCTTAAACAACAGATCTTTGTGTCCAAACCCCAAAAGATTCTGACTCAGAAAGTTTAAGGTAGGACCTGTGAATCTATTTCTGCACAGACACTAGACCACCAGGGAGTTGCTGGATCTCTGTTTTCGAAAGGTGCCCTGGGTGATGTCTACTTACTACAAGCGAGTAAGTGTTAGTCACTCAGTCGTGTCTAACTCTTTGCAATCCCATGGACTGCAGTCCAACAGGCTCCTCTCTCCACAGGATGTCCCAGGCAAGAATCCTGGAGTGGGGTGACAGTCCACTCTCCAGGGGATCTTCTTGACCCAGGATCGAACCTGGGTCTCTCACAATGCAGGCAGATTCTTTACCATCTGAGCCCCCAGGCAAGCCCCAGGCTCTAATACGCTGATGCAGAGCATGATCATTCTTTAACTGAACAAAACTGAGAACCAAAGTTAATGCACTTTTTTTGTTTGTATTTTAAAAAAATTTTTATAGAGTTTTGTTGTTCACAGACATGTATGTTCCCAGATCAGTCATATTAATGCACATTTTTTAGGCCCTAAAATTACCAAGAAGCTGGTAGGTATTGAGTTCAACAATAAAAAATATTTCTCCAGTGTGGTCACGGCTTGAGAGCGCCATCAGCTTTCCCCAGGTCATGGATGGCCTTGTTATCTAGTAGTTCCACCTTCTTGTCACTTGGTCTCACTGCGTCATAAGTTAAGGTTTGCAGACAGCATGTGTAAAAGTCAGCACTTAGCAAGCACCTGATAAATATTAGCTGCTCTTCTATCCTACTGGCCAAAATACTGCCTATTACCACCTATAGTTGAGCATTTTCTAACAAGCTAAGGGTACTCATGACCTGTCCATTCACTTTCAGTTGTTTAACTCTCCCATGAATTATATAAGCTCAATTATATATATATATATAACAACTTTTGTATATTCTGAAGAAGTAGGCACAATGTTCACTTATACAATTAACACACAGCACAGGTAACTCAGACACAAATGTAAACAATTTTAGTTCAAAACTCAACTGCCTGATAAAGTGTGAACTGCTGCTGTGACTCCAGAAAAGCATTTCAGAGCCGGCCTCCCTGCCAGTGGCATCCGAACCATAAGCTTAAACAACAGATCTTTGTGTCCAAACCCCAAAAGATTCTGACTCAGAAAGTTTAAGGTAGGACCTGTGAATCTATTTCTGCACAGACACTAGACCACCAGGGAGTTGCTGGATCTCTGTTTTCGAAAGGTGCCCTGGGTGATGTCTACTTACTACAAGCGAGTAAGTGTTAGTCACTCAGTCGTGTCTAACTCTTTGCAATCCCATGGACTGCAGTCCAACAGGCTCCTCTCTCCACAGGATGTCCCAGGCAAGAATCCTGGAGTGGGGTGACAGTCCACTCTCCAGGGGATCTTCTTGACCCAGGATCGAACCTGGGTCTCTCACAATGCAGGCAGATTCTTTACCATCTGAGCCCCCAGGCAAGCCCCAGGCTCTAATACGCTGATGCAGAGCATGATCATTCTTTAACTGAACAAAACTGAGAACCAAAGTTAATGCACTTTTTTTGTTTGTATTTTAAAAAAATTTTTATAGAGTTTTGTTGTTCACAGACATGTATGTTCCCAGATCAGTCATATTAATGCACATTTTTTAGGCCCTAAAATTACCAAGAAGCTGGTAGGTATTGAGTTCAACAATAAAAAATATTTCTCCAGTGTGGTCACGGCTTGAGAGCGCCATCAGCTTTCCCCAGGTCATGGATGGCCTTGTTATCTAGTAGTTCCACCTTCTTGTCACTTGGTCTCACTGCGTTGTTCAGCATCGCTCTAACCACAGTTATCACTGGCACAGAGTGCCCACTGGCCCAAGATTCTGGTAACAAGCTAAAGAACTTCCTAACCAGCCATTCACCTGGGCGAGGTTCTTGCCTATCACATAACAGAACTCTAAAGAGAAAAACAAGGGAAGAGATGGGAAACTGCATTCAGACCACTGTTGTTATTCAGTCACTAAGTTGTACCCGACTCTTTGCAACCCCATGGGCTGCAGCACACCAGGCTTCCCTGTCCTCCACTATCTCCCGGAGTTTAAGACCATAGAGGATGTTAATTGAACAGTATCCCCCCAAAATTCCTGTTAAAGCCCTCATTTCCAGTGTGGCTGTATTTGGAGACAGTACCTTCAGGGAGATCTGTGCTGTGCTTAGTCTCTCAGTCTCGTGTGACCCTTTGTGACCCTATGGACTATAGTCTGCCAGGTTCCTCTATCCATGGGATTCTCCAGGGAAGCATACAGGAGTGGGTTGCCATGCCTCCCTCCAGGGCATCTTCCCAACCCAGGGATCAAACCCATGTCTCCCACATTTCAGGCAGATTCTTTAACCAGCTGAGCCACCACTGAAGCCCAAGAACACTGGAGTGGGTAGCCTATCCCTTCTCCAAGGGATCTTCCTGACCAAGGAATCGACCTGAGGATTGGGGTGGGGGGTGGGGTACAGCATCTCCTGCATTGCAGGCGGATTCTTTACCAGCTCAGCTACCAAGGAGATAACTAAAGTTAAATTAGATCATAAGGAAGGAACCCTAATCTGATAAGTCTGGTGTCCTTACAGAAGAGGAAGAGATATCAGAAATCTCTCTCTCTTTTCATTCACCCAGAAGAAAGACCATATAAAGACAAAGAGAGAAGACAGCAATCAGTCAAAAAGGTAGGAAGAGGGCTTCCCCTGGTGGTCCAGTGGGTAAGGACACCGCCTTGCAGTGCAAGGGGCGCCGGTTCGATCCCTGGCCTGGGAGGATCCCACGTGCCGCAGAGCGGCTGGACCGATGTGTCCAATCACCGAGCCGGAGCTCTGGAGCGCATGCGCCCAGAGCCGGCGCTCTGCAGCAACAGACACCACCGCGATGGGAGGCCCACAGGAGCCAAAGAACAAGGACGGATGAAAATGGAGAAGTGAAGGACCAATAGAAGTGGCCCGCCTGCTCCCCTCCCTCCCCAACCCGACCCCCACCCAAAATAAATAAATAAATAAACAAATAAATCTTTAAAAAAAAAAGAAAAAATGTAGGAAGAGAGGCCTCACCCAACACTAACCCTGCTGGCACCCTAATCTTGGACTTATAGCCTCCCATTCTGTGGTGTTACTCTGTTATGGCAGCCCAAACACTAATCCAGTGTGGAAACAATCTTATTTGGGCATGAAGAAAATTCTAAAGAAGGAGGCAGCAAAAGCTACCCGGGAAATTTGAGACTATTCTGAATCTGGCACTACCAACTACTACCAACTGTCTACCCCTTCCTTGAAAGCCCAAAGCAGGGTTCTTCAGAGAAGTGCTCTCCCTCCAGCCAACTTCTTTCACATCTTAGATATCTTAATTGTCAGTCTCTTCAAATGAAAAACCAGCTCCCAGGGAATAACCCATCAGGTGGCATACTCTTAAGCAGTAGGAATACTTACCCAGGCCTAAATATGGAGTAACGATCAAATTTTAACTCTTCAACTCTAGCTTCCACTTCTCCCTGTTGGCAAAAAAAAAAAAAAAAAAAAAACGTGTAGCATTTACTCAACACCAACCTGCTATAATGCTTAAGAGAGAATAACAAGAATAACTTGGGATTTTGAAGACAATCTGCCTCTGTGGGTCTCAAAACTTGTAAATATCCTCCTCTAGATTTTTAGATTCCAGAGAGTCTGGGAAGTGAAGGAACCGACGAGTTAATCCTGATACGCAGCAGAGAATGAAAAAAGATGCACTGAACGGCCTCAAAGCCTCTCCTAATGCTAGGATTCCGAGGTTACCTTCAGTATCAGAGATGCAAAATCTCATTTCATCCTTACTAGATAATCAACTGAAGGGAAAACAACTGGAAACTATCTTTCAAATCACTCTTGATCACTAAATACATCCCTGCAAAAGAGCAGTCCCTATAGCTAGAAAAAATGCATAATATAATGCATTTAAAGCATTTTGGTATTACTTAGCATTTTATATTATTTACATATTGCCAAAACGCCAGCGTTCTCCAAAAGACAGAAACATGCACAAACCTTGACTTGCAGATATAGAAAGTTGCTCGACTTATCAGCCCCCTTAGAGGACAGCAAGTTGAAATGCTTGCACCCTCCAGCTCTGGCCAGCTCCGCAGACTTCAGGACGTAATCGCGATCAACACGAACAAATCCCTCCTAAGGACAAAAAAGAGTGTGAGTTATTTCCAAAATGCTGTGAGTTCATCTTAAAGATGACTCCTCAGCTTGGGCGGCAGGTAAAGAGTCCTGAGATGGGGAGGAGAAGGCATCCAAATAAAATGCATCCAAGCAAAACATGCACATCAGGCTTAGACCCTGGGAATGGCTCCAGTATGATGTTCAGGGGAGATGTCAGCAGTGAGGCCAGACCGCAATGAAAAAACAAGGACAGTGACAATGAAACACACACATCAAGCAAATCTGCAAGGAACAAAAGGAATGATAACATCAGGCTGAGAAACTGCTTTTCGTCTCATATTTCTTTGTCCTTAATTACTTTACAACCTTACCACCCTCTGTTTCCTGTTTTTCTGTGTTAACTTTAACATAGTAGTGTCTCAAACGGTGGCTGAGAACACTATCCCAGCACTATGAAAACAAAGTCTGTTTAATTTCCAATTTTTCTGTATGTTTTACAGTATACTTTACATGTTAATTGGGAAGATCCCCTGGAGGAGGGCATGGCAACCCACTCCTGTATTCTTGCCTAGAGAATCTCCTGGACAGAGAAGCCTGGAGGGCTACAGTCCATAGACACATAGTCACACAGACATGATGGGAGTAACTTCGCACTTAACATGTTAGTAAGGAGTGCATCTGCAATTTCTTTTCCCTGACAGGTTTATAATCAAAGGGGCTTCCCAGATCAGTTCAGTCACTCAGTCATGTCTGACTCTTTGTGACCTCATGCACTGCAGCACACCAGGATTCCCTGTCCTTGACTATCCCCAGAGCTTCAAACTCACATCCATTGACTTAAATGATGCATCCCATTCTCTGTCATCCCCTTCTGCTTCTGCCTTCTATTTCCTGGCATCAGGATCTTTTCCAATGAGTCATCCCTGCAAAAGAGCAGTCCCTATAGCTAGAAAAATGCATAATATAATGCATTTAAAGCATTTTGGTATTACTTAGCATTTTATATTATTTACATATTGCCAAACGCCAGCGTTCTCCAAAAGACAGAAACATGCACAAACCTTGACTTGCAGATATAGAAAGTTGCTCGACTTATCAGCCCCCTTAGAGGACAGCAAGTTGAAATGCTTGCACCCTCCAGCTCTGGCCAGCTCCGCAGACTTCAGGACGTAATCGCGATCAACACGAACAAATCCCTCCTAAGGACAAAAAAGAGTGTGAGTTATTTCCAAAATGCTGTGAGTTCATCTTAAAGATGACTCCTCAGCTTGGGCGGCAGGTAAAGAGTCCTGAGATGGGGAGGAGAAGGCATCCAAATAAAATGCATCCAAGCAAAACATGCACATCAGGCTTAGACCCTGGGAATGGCTCCAGTATGATGTTCAGGGGAGATGTCAGCAGTGAGGCCAGACCGCAATGAAAAAACAAGGACAGTGACAATGAAACACACACATCAAGCAAATCTGCAAGGAACAAAAGGAATGATAACATCAGGCTGAGAAACTGCTTTTCGTCTCATATTTCTTTGTCCTTAATTACTTTACAACCTTACCACCCTCTGTTTCCTGTTTTTCTGTGTTAACTTTAACATAGTAGTGTCTCAAACGGTGGCTGAGAACACTATCCCAGCACTATGAAAACAAAGTCTGTTTAATTTCCAATTTTTCTGTATGTTTTACAGTATACTTTACATGTTAATTGGGAAGATCCCCTGGAGGAGGGCATGGCAACCCACTCCTGTATTCTTGCCTAGAGAATCTCCTGGACAGAGAAGCCTGGAGGGCTACAGTCCATAGACACATAGTCACACAGACATGATGGGAGTAACTTCGCACTTAACATGTTAGTAAGGAGTGCATCTGCAATTTCTTTTCCCTGACAGGTTTATAATCAAAGGGGCTTCCCAGATCAGTTCAGTCACTCAGTCATGTCTGACTCTTTGTGACCTCATGCACTGCAGCACACCAGGATTCCCTGTCCTTGACTATCCCCAGAGCGTGCTCAAACTCACATCCATTGACTTAAATGATGCATCCCATTCTCTGTCATCCCCTTCTGCTTCTGCCTTCTATTTTTCCTGGCATCAGGATCTTTTCCAATGAGTCAGCTCTTTGCATCAGGTGACCAAAGTATTGGAGCCTCAGCATCAGTCCCTTTACTGACTGAATATTCAGGGTTGATTTGCTTTAGGATTGACTGATTTGATCTCCTTGCAGTCCAAGGGACTCTCAAGAGTCTTCTCCAATACCACAATTCAAAGACATCAATTCTTAAGCCCTCAGCCTTCTTTATGATCCAACTCTCATATCCATACATGACTACTGGAAAAACCATAGTTTTGACTATAAGAGCCTCTGTCTGCAAACTGATGTCTCCACCTTTTAATACGCTGTCTAGTTTTGTCATAGTTTTTCTTCTAAGAAGCAAGCATCTTTTAATTTCATGGCTGCAGTCACCATCCGCAGTAATTTTGAAGTCCAGGAAAATAAAGTCTGTCACTGTTACCCTTGTTTGCCAATCTGTTTGCCATGAAGTGATGGAACTGGATGCCATGAGCTTCGTTTTTTGAATGTTGAATTTTAGGCCAGCTTTTTCACTCTCCTCTTTCACCTTCATCAAGAGGCTCTCTAGTTCCTCTTCTCTTTCTGCCATAAGGGTGGTGTCATCTGCATACCTGAAGTTATTGATATTTCTCCCAGTAATCTTGACTCCAGCTTGCGCTTCATCGAGGTCAAAGGCAAACCCAAGTAGGCCAAAAAAGAACTAAGCGGCAATCAAAGGAGGAGGGAAAGTGTGCTCTAAACAAGAGAATTTGGGCTCATTTTGATTGTTAGGGCCTAACTTGAAGGACACATGCCTCTGTCCAGAAAAGGGCATTCCATGTAATAGCTTCTTGGGACCACCACAAAGCCCGGCATCCTCAAATTCAGGACAGCTGAAGGGAAGTCTCAGGTCCACCGAAGCTGAACTTCACAGGTACCCACAATTATATAATTAGGCTTCACATATTAAGGATTCCAAGTCTGAGGGCTGGACATCAGGCTTAGACCCTGGGAATGGCTCCAGTATGACGCTCAGGAGAGATGTCAGCAGTGAGGCCAGACCGCAATGAAAAAACAAGGACAGTGACAATGAAACACACACATCAAGCAAATCTGCAAGGAACAAAAGGAATGATAACATCAGGCTGACCCAGTGATTCTTTTTTGGTGGGGGGTGGGAAGGGCGGGCTGGGGAAGGAGTGGGGCAGGCGGGTCACTTCTATTGGTCTTTCATTTATCTATTTTTCATCTATCTTTGTTCTTTGGCCCGTGTGGGCCTCCCATCACGGTGGCCTCTGCTGTTGCAGAGCACTGCCTCTGGGCGTATGCACTCCAGAGCTCTGGCTCGGTAATTGAACACATCGGTCCAGCCGCTCCACAGCACGTGGAATCTTCCCAGGCCAGGGATCGAACTGGTGCCCCTTGCACTGCAAGGCAGTGTCCTTACCCACTGGACCACCAGGAAAGCCCCTAGTGATTCTTGTTTGTTTTTAATTAAAGATCTGCCCTCTCGTAGTTACTGACCCGTAAATGTTTTATTTTGTATGGAGATATGTATTTTTCATAAGATAGATAGAAGGCATCTTAGGACATGTCACAGCCAACGCCCTCACTGTGGAGATGTGACCAGGTCCAGCAATCCAAGAACCCCTGGCTAGGAAGTGAGAAAGCTGAGAGCAGAGTGCAAGTTCCTGAATTTCTGAGCAAGGCTCCCAACTGCACCCCTATTCCTTCTAACCTTGCACCATCTCCAGCTACTGACAGAACTAATTCATAATTGTGATAGGCAGAATAAGGCCTCCTCAAAGATGTCCATGTCCTAATCCCCATACCTGTGAACGTGTTAGAGGCTGCATGGCCAAAGGAAATTAAGGCTGCAGGTGGAATTACAGCTGCTAATCAGTTTGTTCACTCTCCTCATTCACCCTCATCAAGAGGCTCTCTAGTTCCTTCTCACTCTCTGCCATTAAAAGTAGAATCATCTGCATATCTGAGGGTGTTGATATTTCTCCCAGCGATCTTGACTTCAGCTTGTGATTCATCCAGCCTGGCCTTCTGCATGATTTACTCTGTGTATAAATTAAATAAACAGGGTGACAATATACAGCCTTCATGTACATCTTCCCCAATTCTTAACTAGTCCATTGTTCCATGTCCAGTTCTAACTGTTGCTCCTTGATCTGTATACAGGTTTGTCAGACGACAGGAAAGTTCTTCCCTGTCTGGTATTCCCATTTCTTTAATAATTTTCCAGTTTGTTGGGGTCACAAAGAGTCAGACATGACTTACTGACTGAACTTAGCAACAATCAGCCGATGAAAAGATTATTCGGCATGATCCAACTGGGTCCAATGTAATCAAAAGAGTCCTTACAGTGGAAAAGGAAGGCAGAAAAGGAGGCTGGAGTCAGGCAATGTGAGGAGCACTTGATCCCCCACTGCCGGCCTTAAAGATGGAGGAAAGGACCACAAACCCAGGAATGCACATGGCCTCTAAGCCAGAAAAGGTAAAGAAACGGATTCTCTGCCTAGAGCCTGCAGAAGGAAATGCAGCCCTGTCAACTCTTTGATTTATCTCAGAAAAATCCACATCGGCCTGCTAATCATAAGATGATAAATTTATCTTGTTTTAAGCCACTGAATTTGAGGCAGTTTGTTACAGCAGCAGGAGGAGAGTAATACAGAATTCAATTATAAAACAAGGGACCCGAGCAAACTTTGTACTGCAGTAGATGATAAAAGAAAACATATTCAAAGTATGTTGTGTTAATCACTCAGTCATGTCTGACTCTTTGTGACCCCATGGACTGTAGCCTGCCAAGCTCCATGGGATTTCCCAGACAAGAATACTGAAGTGGGTTGCCATGCCCTTCTCTAGGCGATCTTCCTGACCCAGGGATCACACCCAGGTCTCTTGCATTGCAGACAGATTCTTTACCATCTGAAACACCAGGAAAGCCCACTCTGAGTACAGGGCTGGCCTACAAAGGCTGCAGGTTTGTTCACCTCTCCTCATTCACCCTCATCAAGAGGCTCTCTAGTTCCTTCTCACTCTCTGCCATTAAAAGTAGAATCATCTGCATATCTGAGGGTGTTGATATTTCTCCCAGCGATCTTGACTTCAGCTTGTGATTCATCCAGCCTGGCCTTCTGCATGATTTACTCTGTGTATAAATTAAATAAACAGGGTGACAATATACAGCCTTCATGTACATCTTCCCCAATTCTTAACTAGTCCATTGTTCCATGTCCAGTTCTAACTGTTGCTCCTTGATCTGTATACAGGTTTGTCAGACGACAGGAAAGTTCTTCCCTGTCTGGTATTCCCATTTCTTTAATAATTTTCCAGTTTGTTGGGGTCACAAAGAGTCAGACATGACTTACTGACTGAACTTAGCAACAATCAGCCGATGAAAAGATTATTCGGCATGATCCAACTGGGTCCAATGTAATCAAAAGAGTCCTTACAGTGGAAAAGGAAGGCAGAAAAGGAGGCTGGAGTCAGGCAATGTGAGGAGCACTTGATCCCCCACTGCCGGCCTTAAAGATGGAGGAAAGGACCACAAACCCAGGAATGCACATGGCCTCTAAGCCAGAAAAGGTAAAGAAACGGATTCTCTGCCTAGAGCCTGCAGAAGGAAATGCAGCCCTGTCAACTCTTTGATTTATCTCAGAAAAATCCACATCGGCCTGCTAATCATAAGATGATAAATTTATCTTGTTTTAAGCCACTGAATTTGAGGCAGTTTGTTACAGCAGCAGGAGGAGAGTAATACAGAATTCAATTATAAAACAAGGGACCCGAGCAAACTTTGTACTGCAGTAGATGATAAAAGAAAACATATTCAAAGTATGTTGTGTTAATCACTCAGTCATGTCTGACTCTTTGTGACCCCATGGACTGTAGCCTGCCAAGCTCCATGGGATTTCCCAGACAAGAATACTGAAGTGGGTTGCCATGCCCTTCTCTAGGCGATCTTCCTGACCCAGGGATCACACCCAGGTCTCTTGCATTGCAGACAGATTCTTTACCATCTGAAACACCAGGAAAGCCCACTCTGAGTACAGGGCTGGCTACAAAGCGTCCATAAACTAAACATCTTCTGCAATTAGCTCCCAGATTCAGAAATAGAGCATCACCATTATCCCAAAACCTGCTTTGTCCTCTCCTCATCACTCCCAGTGCATGTTTGACAATGTTCGTGACCTGCAGGGTAGTGTTGTTTCTTTACCCTTCCTTTTTTTTAGATGATACAACCTTAACTTTTAGCCAGGAATCATCCCCATCTCCTTCTGTGCTGTAGGCGTTGACATTCAATCCTAATAATGGACTCGATGGCCTGTTCTACACACTGACTGAAATTCACTGTTGTTCTTTTCTAAATCAGTATGCAGCAAACCAATTTTAATACTCAGCACATTCTGGGAGTGGTATGTAACCAGTATCCGCAGAACCATTCTCTGAATTGAGATTTTACATGTGTTAAAAACACGCCAAGAGAAACAACCCCAAATGACACTGAAAAATTCTAAAATACTCTGTTTCTTTTCCATATCTATTTTCTTCCCCTCACTTCAATTCACCACAACTCTGATTTTGGTAACAGGTTCATTATATCCAATAAAATTACATTGTTGACTGGTGAAATTCCTTTTTGTTGCTGCTGCTGGTTTAGCAGTATTTTCAGAAGGATTATCAGAACTGTCTCTGTTAAAAATGTTTCTTCTTTCATCAGCGTCTTTAAAAATAAGGGAAAGCTTTAGCCAATCACAAGGCTCTGGACCGACGCTGTCCCTCTCACTTAATCCAGGGCCAGTAAAGGGATAATTTGATTAAACTGAGACCCCAATTTATTTGGCTTTAGTTCTGGATCAACCTCTCCTTAATAGAGTCCTGTCATCTCCAATTGTTTGATGAAAATTAAAGTGACATAAATACCATGGGACTTTTTCAATCTGACGAGTCAGCTAAGGCATAGCAACACCACCCCAGCCATCAGACTCTGGCGTCCCTCCTGTCACCCGCCTGGCGAGCACTGACAACCCAGGACGAGCACCCACGCTGCTGCAGAAACCCCCACTCTGAGCCCATCAGTCCTGCTCAATGGGCCTGCTGACAAGGTGCCCATACCTTTCTCCACCGCTGTCCTCTGGACAAAGCTAAATAGTGTTTTATTACCAGTCAATGGCTGTTAATCCAAAAGGATTTCTCAAATCCTCTGAGCCCTCAAGCTGATTATAAATACGAATCTTTCCAAGCCCCCAACTTAGACTGTCACTTACCCCACCCTGATGCGTGGCCTTTTAGCTCGTGAATGAAACTCAAAAGGGGTCAATGGCAAAGGGATCAACGGCTTTCAAGGACTTGGAAACCAAACTAAACGCGGATCCCAGTGGCTAAGTCAGAGATATCAACACACACTGGTTTTCTTTGGAGTGAGAAGGACGCTGTTTATAGATAGAAGGGAGCGATCTTTAAAATCTTATTAACACCCTTTCTTGTTTTCTAGCAGTTGAAAAAAAAAAAAGAATAGGAAAAACAAAGTATTTCATATTCCAGAAACCCAATTTTCGGAAAAAACATGGTTAGTTTCCCCAACCACAATCTTACTGTGTCTTTATGATCCACAGTTGGTGTATTATACTCTAAGACAGGAATCAGAGTCCTTCTAGAGAAAGGAACTGATTAAATAAATTGCACTATAAATTTCCTTTCCCAGAAAGAATAAACACCTTTCTCAAAAGAATAAACACCATATACTGAGAGGACACAGCAGAGACAGCTTCCTGAGCTCCACAACCACCTAAGAAGACAAACTCTCTAATTACTCTTTTTTTTTTTTAACATTTATTTTATTTATTTATATTTTTTAGGGGGCGGGGTGGGGAGGGAGGGGGATGGGCGGGCCACTTCTATTGGTCTTTCATTTGTCTATTTTCATCTGTCTTTGTTCTTTGGCTCCTGTGGGCCTCCCATCGCGGTGGCCTCTGTCGTCGCAGAGCACCAGCTCTGGGCGCATGCGCCCCAGAGCTCCGGCTTGGTAATTGGACACATCAGTCCACATCAGTCCAGCCGCTCCGCGGCACGTGGGATCCTCCCAGGCCAGGGATCGAACCGGCGCCCCTTGCACTGCAAGGCGGTGTCCTTACCCACTGGACCACCAGGGGAAGCCCTGTAATTACTCTTTATTTTAAAAGTCTTATGACTATCCAAAGCTACTAAGTATTCTTTCTCATCTTCCTGTCCAGTGCCTGCAAACTGGGAACACCACGCCTTAGGAATAACTCATCCCGACACAGTATTTCAGCACAGACTGTTATGACAAGCAAGCAGGTGGGAATGATTCAAGGTCATGAAGACACTTTTCCAAGAAGGGAGGATCTATCACCCTGCAACGGGTCACCCTTGGCCATATTTCTCCTTCAGATTCTTTTCGCCTTCACTCCTTTTTTCAATCCAGTCCCATAAATTAGCCTAGAAAACCAAGACGCAGACAAACAACGAATGGTATGACCTGAGACCCCATGTGTTCGTGTCCTAGAGAGCACATCTATACTTGATGTACAGAGGGGGAACTGCAGTCTTGGTGACAGAAAGAGCTCTGGAGAGAAAAAATCTTACAGAGGATTCCTGAATCAGTCTCCACTTTTTTTTTTTCCCATTTGGGACATTCTTTTTTCTGTGTTTTAAAAGTCAAAGAATTGTGCAGGCCAAAGGGTCTTCAGTGGTCACCTCCCTCTCAGTACAGACAAGGAGGCTGTGACCCACAGGAGCTGACTGGCATATCCAAGGGCCCCACAGCCACCAGGTATCCCAAAAGACTGTAATCTGGGTCCCCTGAACCATCTCCCCGATGGTGCTCCTTACCACTTCACAAGTCCCCTCCTAGAGATCAAATAACACAGCAGAGGTGACAACAGGGGTTGGCACACTTTCCCTGGAAAGGATGACCTAGTAAATATTTTCAGATTTACAACTGTAATTACACAGCTCTGCCATCATCATGCAAACTGTACCCATTAATATATACAGTCATGAAAATATTCCAAGAAAATTTTATTTGTGGATACAGAAATCTGCATTTCTTGTATCCTCATGTGTCATGACACATTTTTCCTCTCTGAAAATTTTTAATCATTTAAACATATAAAAACATTCTTAGCTCAAGGGTTGTTCAAAAACAGGCAGGCGGTCGTCAGCCCACAGTCTGTCTATAGTTTGCAAGCCCCTGGTTTAGAAGAGTATAGCATTAGAATCAGAGGCCCAGAGACTTTAATGCTGCCTAGTAAATGTGACAATAGCTGTGTGAATCCCATCCAAGAGCCTGGACTGCTGAAGCCTGTGCCAACCTGGTGGAGATAAATGAAAAAGTGAAACTACCAACACCCACTCAAACTCACTCACCAAATCCCTCTTAATGAAAGACACATTTTACACAGACTGTTATGACAAGCAAGCAGGTGGGAATGATTCAAGGTCATGAAGACACTTTTCCAAGAAGGGAGGATCTATCACCCTGCAACGGGTCACCCTTGGCCATATTTCTCCTTCAGATTCTTTTCGCCTTCACTCCTTTTTTCAATCCAGTCCCATAAATTAGCCTAGAAAACCAAGACGCAGACAAACAACGAATGGTATGACCTGAGACCCCATGTGTTCGTGTCCTAGAGAGCACATCTATACTTGATGTACAGAGGGGGAACTGCAGTCTTGGTGACAGAAAGAGCTCTGGAGAGAAAAAATCTTACAGAGGATTCCTGAATCAGTCTCCACTTTTTTTTTTTCCCATTTGGGACATTCTTTTTTCTGTGTTTTAAAAGTCAAAGAATTGTGCAGGCCAAAGGGTCTTCAGTGGTCACCTCCCTCTCAGTACAGACAAGGAGGCTGTGACCCACAGGAGCTGACTGGCATATCCAAGGGCCCCACAGCCACCAGGTATCCCAAAAGACTGTAATCTGGGTCCCCTGAACCATCTCCCCGATGGTGCTCCTTACCACTTCACAAGTCCCCTCCTAGAGATCAAATAACACAGCAGAGGTGACAACAGGGGTTGGCACACTTTCCCTGGAAAGGATGACCTAGTAAATATTTTCAGATTTACAACTGTAATTACACAGCTCTGCCATCATCATGCAAACTGTACCCATTAATATATACAGTCATGAAAATATTCCAAGAAAATTTTATTTGTGGATACAGAAATCTGCATTTCTTGTATCCTCATGTGTCATGACACATTTTTCCTCTCTGAAAATTTTTAATCATTTAAACATATAAAAACATTCTTAGCTCAAGGGTTGTTCAAAAACAGGCAGGCGGTCGTCAGCCCACAGTCTGTCTATAGTTTGCAAGCCCCTGGTTTAGAAGAGTATAGCATTAGAATCAGAGGCCCAGAGACTTTAATGCTGCCTAGTAAATGTGACAATAGCTGTGTGAATCCCATCCAAGAGCCTGGACTGCTGAAGCCTGTGCCAACCTGGTGGAGATAAATGAAAAAGTGAAACTACCAACACCCACTCAAACTCACTCACCAAATCCTTCTCTTAATAAGAGGAAAGCACCATTTCTCAGTGGCACCTGTGAGGTTTTCCTCTTCACTCATGGCCAATGTAGATCTGGTTTTCAAGGGGCATCTCAACTGTCACTGGCACATAAGTTACATACCAAAGCAAGGAGAAGCCCATCTGGGTCAACACTACCTGGAAAACCAGCAGGTGAGGAGGAATACCAGGGCCCAGCGCCTCCTGAAAGCAGGTCCAACAAAAAGAAGAGAGTTGGCTGCATTGGAAGGCCCTAGGAAGCCTTTAAAAATAGGCTTCCAACCTCAGAGGTTCTGATCCAGCAGATCTGAATTAGGGCCAAGTCACGAAGTCCCTGCATTGATTAGACAACTATGGCTTGTGAATGTGAAAAGAACCAGCTACTGCTAAAATAAATGGTTTTCCAAACAGCTCAAGAAAGCTAACAGACCTGTCCCTAGCACCAGTGTCAACAGAAATCTGCGCGGACTACATTTTATGGTTGCAACAATCTCTTCTCAAAATTCATAAGTTGAAATTCTAACCTCCAGTACTTCAGACTGTGACCTTGCTTGCAAATGCAGTTAGTTAAGACGAAGTCATACTGAGTAGGGTGATTCTTAATTCAGTTTGACTAGTATTGTTATAAAAAAGGAGAAACTTGGACATAGTCACAGGCAGGTGGCGCTCATGGTAAAGGACCCACCTGCCAGTGCAGAAGACAGGAGGTGTGGGTCAGGAAGATGCCCTGAAGGAGGGCAAGGCAATCCACACCAGTATTCTCCCTGGAGGATGCCATGAACCAAAGAGCCTGGCAGGCTACAGTCCATTAGGTCGCACAGAGTCAGACAGACTGAAGTGACTTAGCACAGCCGCACAAGCCTGTAGGAAAGACGCCATGCGAAGAGACACAGGAGAAGTCAGCCATCTACAGTCAAGGAGAGAAGCCTGAAAGGTCTATAGCATTAGAATCAGAGGCCCAGAGACTTTAATGCTGCCTAGTAAATGTGACAATAGCTGTGTGAATCCCATCCAAGAGCCTGGACTGCTGAAGCCTGTGCCAACCTGGTGGAGATAAATGAAAAAGTGAAACTACCAACACCCACTCAAACTCACTCACCAAATCCTTCTCTTAATAAGAGGAAAGCACCATTTCTCAGTGGCACCTGTGAGGTTTTCCTCTTCACTCATGGCCAATGTAGATCTGGTTTTCAAGGGGCATCTCAACTGTCACTGGCACATAAGTTACATACCAAAGCAAGGAGAAGCCCATCTGGGTCAACACTACCTGGAAAACCAGCAGGTGAGGAGGAATACCAGGGCCCAGCGCCTCCTGAAAGCAGGTCCAACAAAAAGAAGAGAGTTGGCTGCATTGGAAGGCCCTAGGAAGCCTTTAAAAATAGGCTTCCAACCTCAGAGGTTCTGATCCAGCAGATCTGAATTAGGGCCAAGTCACGAAGTCCCTGCATTGATTAGACAACTATGGCTTGTGAATGTGAAAAGAACCAGCTACTGCTAAAATAAATGGTTTTCCAAACAGCTCAAGAAAGCTAACAGACCTGTCCCTAGCACCAGTGTCAACAGAAATCTGCGCGGACTACATTTTATGGTTGCAACAATCTCTTCTCAAAATTCATAAGTTGAAATTCTAACCTCCAGTACTTCAGACTGTGACCTTGCTTGCAAATGCAGTTAGTTAAGACGAAGTCATACTGAGTAGGGTGATTCTTAATTCAGTTTGACTAGTATTGTTATAAAAAAGGAGAAACTTGGACATAGTCACAGGCAGGTGGCGCTCATGGTAAAGGACCCACCTGCCAGTGCAGAAGACAGGAGGTGTGGGTCAGGAAGATGCCCTGAAGGAGGGCAAGGCAATCCACACCAGTATTCTCCCTGGAGGATGCCATGAACCAAAGAGCCTGGCAGGCTACAGTCCATTAGGTCGCACAGAGTCAGACAGACTGAAGTGACTTAGCACAGCCGCACAAGCCTGTAGGAAAGACGCCATGCGAAGAGACACAGGGAGAAGTCAGCCATCTACAGTCAAGGAGAGAAGCCTGAAAAGGGTCCTCTCCTCTCAGCCCTCAGAAAGGAGCAACACTGTCAACACCTGGATCTCAGACGTCCAGGCTTCAGGACTGGGAGAGAGGAAATTTCTGTTGTTTAAGTCACCCTGGTTATCATTTTTTATTATGACAGCCCTAGTAAACTAACACACTAAAGGTCAGAGGGAAATAAGTGGGCTGTCCAGATGACTTCAACATTTGACACAGAAATCCTCAATTTCTTGAAGTTTCTCTACTGGACTCAGGTTGCTAAATGAACATGTGGGCCATTTCACTTACAAAACAGCTACAGAATGACACTCAGTTAGCCACCAGCTTTGCAAAAGCCATCCAATGATCTTTTTTTCTTTTAAACAGACAGGGTTTCTGACCAGAATACCAGGTAGGATGAGGCCCCCATCAAACCATTATATTACCTAGTCACTTGTGAATGGCACCTCTTTTAAATCATCTCTTTTAAGTTATTACAGCATCCAATCTATATTAGTTTCAAATTAAAAACAAAAAATAGGCTTTCTGAAGGAAATGTCAGCTTATTTCCTGTCCTATCTTCTTAAACCATTTATGCCTTAACTCATTTCTGAGATTATATTTGGTGTGACTAGTCTTTCTCTCTTCCTTACTCATTAGTTACTTTTATCTTTTCCAACTATGTGAGGAATAAAAGATATTGAGTAGCCTGTAGGGTGAAGAACAAATTCCATCAAAAGATAAATACTCTGGGTAGGGAAGAGACCCAATTCCTCTGGTTAAAACTGTATTATGCAGGTGAATGCAATAAAGCAATTTAGACTTCCCCCTGGAGCGCCCTATAATGAATCTGCCTTATGTCATGGAAATAAACCGCTCTATGCCTAATGCAGTGTTTTTTATTTTGCTGAGTCACCACCAAAGTCAGGGTGGCACTTGAGAAAGTGCAACCTGCAATGTACTAGAACAAAAGCTTTTCAGTGCTTTTAGAGGGCACATGGTTTGTGACTGTCCCTGGGAAAGAAAAGACTCCATGAGCTGTTCCACAGGAAAATGACCCTACAGGAGACATAATATGCCAATTCCTGGGAGAGTCAAACTTCCTGATAGTTCAAACTTTCCAGCAAAGAGCTCAAAACCCAGACTGTTCCCATGAGCACATGGCAAAATGACAGAAAATTTGGAAATAAGTCTCTACTGAAAGCATAAATAGAATTATTCTTTGGATCACCAGAAGGCCCAGAGAAATACATATGAGCCTAACTCCTTGGTTGGTATAAGCCCATAGCTCTAACCATGTGTTCTCTGAGTGACTCTGATGCATGGGCCTGTTTATAAACCTATGATAAGTCCCCATGGCGGTATCATGGTCCTGCATATCTGACAGACATGTTTAACTCCAGAAGGTAAATTCTGTCAGAGTGATAAACTGTAGTCAAGGTATAAATGAAATAAGATGTATACAGTAACACTTGCCCAAGGCCTACCGAGTAAGCTCCAATTTCTAACTATATAGTAAAGTTTGACTTTATTTGAAAAAAAATAAAGGAGGACCAATGTCAAACCATTATATTACCTAGTCACTTGTGAATGGCATTTTAACTTTTAAGTTATTACAGCATCCAATCTATATTAGTTTCAAATTAAAAACAAAAAATAGGCTTTCTGAAGGAAATGTCAGCTTATTTCCTGTCCTATCTTCTTAAACCATTTATGCCTTAACTCATTTCTGAGATTATATTTGGTGTGACTAGTCTTTCTCTCTTCCTTACTCATTAGTTACTTTTATCTTTTCCAACTATGTGAGGAATAAAAGATATTGAGTAGCCTGTAGGGTGAAGAACAAATTCCATCAAAAGATAAATACTCTGGGTAGGGAAGAGACCCAATTCCTCTGGTTAAAACTGTATTATGCAGGTGAATGCAATAAAGCAATTTAGACTTCCCCTGAGCGCCTATAATGAATCTGCCTTATGTCATGGAAATAAACCGCTCTATGCCTAATGCAGTGTTTTTTATTTTGCTGAGTCACCACCAAAGTCAGGGTGGCACTTGAGAAAGTGCAACCTGCAATGTACTAGAACAAAAGCTTTTCAGTGCTTTTAGAGGGCACATGGTTTGTGACTGTCCCTGGGAAAGAAAAGACTCCATGAGCTGTTCCACAGGAAAATGACCCTACAGGAGACATAATATGCCAATTCCTGGGAGAGTCAAACTTCCTGATAGTTCAAACTTTCCAGCAAAGAGCTCAAAACCCAGACTGTTCCCATGAGCACATGGCAAAATGACAGAAAATTTGGAAATAAGTCTCTACTGAAAGCATAAATAGAATTATTCTTTGGATCACCAGAAGGCCCAGAGAAATACATATGAGCCTAACTCCTTGGTTGGTATAAGCCCATAGCTCTAACCATGTGTTCTCTGAGTGACTCTGATGCATGGGCCTGTTTATAAACCTATGATAAGTCCCCATGGCGGTATCATGGTCCTGCATATCTGACAGACATGTTTAACTCCAGAAGGTAAATTCTGTCAGAGTGATAAACTGTAGTCAAGGTATAAATGAAATAAGATGTATACAGTAACACTTGCCCAAGGCCTACCGAGTAAGCTCCAATTTCTAACTATATAGTAAAGTTTGACTTATAGACAGAGGCCAATGCAATTTAGAACATCATTAAAAAGCAAATAAAATGTGTGTTAGGACAGTTCTGCATCAGTTGAGGCTGAATCACTCCTGAGATTGAATCATCGTTGGAGGCTGAGTCATCCCTGGAGGCGAGCTGAATCGTGCCTCTGTTCTGACGTCTAGCGCAGAAGCTTAAAGCTCTGCGTCACAGGAGGTTGAGAGAGACCACTTTAAGTTTAAGTCACTTACAAAGGAACAAAAAAACTTACTGCTAAGAGCATAAGCCAGTGACTTTTACTCAGACATGATGGTTTACCTTAGTCAAAGGATGGAGTGACCACAGTATCTGCAAAAGGCATCACAGTATCTGTGATGGGATCTGAACTCAAGGATTATGCTGAAGGAAAGATGAACGTATCAGTACTATTCGAAGGATAACAAATGCTAGGGCAGCACATGGAATCTTAAATGGTAGTGCTAACTTACACTTATGCACAGCAAATATAACACAAAAGAGGATGCAAAAATGAAACCTTTGACATGACTGACCAGAGAAAAGCGAAAAGGGTTTATTTCTTCCTTACCGCCCCAGCTTTTTGTCTGGTGGTACCCAGGCAACAGAATCCAACATCATGACCTTGAAAGGCAGAAGCGTAGTCATCCAGTTTCTCAAAGTCCACCACTTCTTGATTCTAGACAAAAGACACACAGCTGTACATTACTTGGTGTTATCAAAACAGACAAAAAGAGCCCCTCTACAGTCAAAGAATAAATGAGAGAACATTACTAAAGAGTCCACCCATTTAGCGTAAACTTCCTGATAGTTCAAACTTTCCAGCAAAGAGCTCAAAACCCAGACTGTTCCCATGAGCACATGGCAAAATGACAGAAAATTTGGAAATAAGTCTCTACTGAAAGCATAAATAGAATTATTCTTTGGATCACCAGAAGGCCCAGAGAAATACATATGAGCCTAACTCCTTGGTTGGTATAAGCCCATAGCTCTAACCATGTGTTCTCTGAGTGACTCTGATGCATGGGCCTGTTTATAAACCTATGATAAGTCCCCATGGCGGTATCATGGTCCTGCATATCTGACAGACATGTTTAACTCCAGAAGGTAAATTCTGTCAGAGTGATAAACTGTAGTCAAGGTATAAATGAAATAAGATGTATACAGTAACACTTGCCCAAGGCCTACCGAGTAAGCTCCAATTTCTAACTATATAGTAAAGTTTGACTTATAGACAGAGGCCAATGCAATTTAGAACATCATTAAAAAGCAAATAAAATGTGTGTTAGGACAGTTCTGCATCAGTTGAGGCTGAATCACTCCTGAGATTGAATCATCGTTGGAGGCTGAGTCATCCCTGGAGGCGAGCTGAATCGTGCCTCTGTTCTGACGTCTAGCGCAGAAGCTTAAAGCTCTGCGTCACAGGAGGTTGAGAGAGACCACTTTAAGTTTAAGTCACTTACAAAGGAACAAAAAAACTTACTGCTAAGAGCATAAGCCAGTGACTTTTACTCAGACATGATGGTTTACCTTAGTCAAAGGATGGAGTGACCACAGTATCTGCAAAAGGCATCACAGTATCTGTGATGGGATCTGAACTCAAGGATTATGCTGAAGGAAAGATGAACGATCAGTACTATTCGAAGGATAACAAATGCTAGGGCAGCACATGGAATCTTAAATGGTAGTGCTAACTTACACTTATGCACAGCAAATATAACACAAAAGAGGATGCAAAAATGAAACCTTTGACATGACTGACCAGAGAAAAGTGAAAAGGGTTTATTTCTTCCTTACCGCCCCAGCTTTTTGTCTGGTGGTACCCAGGCAACAGAATCCAACATCATGACCTTGAAAGGCAGAAGCGTAGTCATCCAGTTTCTCAAAGTCCACCACTTCTTGATTCTAGACAACAGACACACAGCTGTACATTACTTGGTGTTATCAAAACAGACAAAAAGAGCCCCTCTACAGTCAAAGAATAAATGAGAGAACATTACTAAAGAGTCCACCCATTTAGCGTGAAGCAATGGATCTGAATTCAAAAATCAATAATATACTTGTATCACCACACTATACACAATTGGACTATTGGTGATCTAGATCTTCAAAGTCAGGTTCAAATATAATTTTCTCTCTGGAAAAATAAAAGACTTGTTTGTATACTACCAGAAAAAATCTCAATGAGGTATAACGTCAAAGAAGGAAATGGTGCCTGGAATCTCAAAACCTAGGTTTGAGTCTTGGGGTTTCTGCTTATTAGGCATGCCAATAATTTTGGCCAAGTTACTTATATACCTCTGTTCCGTCAGCAGTAAAAGGTGAAAGATAATCTTTGCTTCAGTCTAAACCATTGTTAGAATCAGGCAGCAGGTGCCTGACAAAACGCTGTATTTCTAGGTCTCATGCCAATACTCCTGAATCAGAAACTTCATTTTTAATAAGCACTCTCAGTAATTCTCAAACCCATGAAAATTTAAGGACCCCTATCTAACTCTCAAGTTCACTGTGCAACTTAAAAAAGAAAAGTTCCCATCATCCAGGAGTTGACATAAAATGTTCCTTTCCCTCTCTACCATTAACTCTTTCAAAAGCATTTGCCTGGCACTCTACCCAATGTTGAAAGAATATTTACAGAAAGTGCCTAACCAAAAGATGTGCCACCAAAACTCAACTGTCAAAGCACAGAACTCCATCTCAGTTTTAATGACCAGAAGCGTCCGACTCTCTGTGAAATCAGACTATGAAGATGACATTATTACCTGCCTAAGTCTGAACAAAGATGTCCATTTTGAACAGAAAAGTCCTGAGGGACCAAAAAACATACGCAAATGACCTGCAGGAGTCAGACATGAAACCTTTGACTTTTTTGCACAGCAAATATAACACAAAAGAGGATGCAAAATGAAACCTTTGACATGACTGACCAGAGAAAAGTGAAAAGGGTTTATTTCTTCCTTACCGCCCCAGCTTTTTGTCTGGTGGTACCCAGGCAACAGAATCCAACATCATGACCTTGAAAGGCAGAAGCGTAGTCATCCAGTTTCTCAAAGTCCACCACTTCTTGATTCTAGACAACAGACACACAGCTGTACATTACTTGGTGTTATCAAAACAGACAAAAAGAGCCCCTCTACAGTCAAAGAATAAATGAGAGAACATTACTAAAGAGTCCACCCATTTAGCGTGAAGCAATGGATCTGAATTCAAAAATCAATAATATACTTGTATCACCACACTATACACAATTGGACTATTGGTGATCTAGATCTTCAAAGTCAGGTTCAAATATAATTTTCTCTCTGGAAAAATAAAAGACTTGTTTGTATACTACCAGAAAAAATCTCAATGAGGTATAACGTCAAAGAAGGAAATGGTGCCTGGAATCTCAAAACCTAGGTTTGAGTCTTGGGGTTTCTGCTTATTAGGCATGCCAATAATTTTGGCCAAGTTACTTATATACCTCTGTTCCGTCAGCAGTAAAAGGTGAAAGATAATCTTTGCTTCAGTCTAAACCATTGTTAGAATCAGGCAGCAGGTGCCTGACAAAACGCTGTATTTCTAGGTCTCATGCCAATACTCCTGAATCAGAAACTTCATTTTTAATAAGCACTCTCAGTAATTCTCAAACCCATGAAAATTTAAGGACCCCTATCTAACTCTCAAGTTCACTGTGCAACTTAAAAAAGAAAAGTTCCCATCATCCAGGAGTTGACATAAAATGTTCCTTTCCCTCTCTACCATTAACTCTTTCAAAAGCATTTGCCTGGCACTCTACCCAATGTTGAAAGAATATTTACAGAAAGTGCCTAACCAAAAGATGTGCCACCAAAACTCAACTGTCAAAGCACAGAACTCCATCTCAGTTTTAATGACCAGAAGCGTCCGACTCTCTGTGAAATCAGACTATGAAGATGACATTATTACCTGCCTAAGTCTGAACAAAGATGTCCATTTTGAACAGAAAAGTCCTGAGGGACCAAAAAACATACGCAAAATGACCTGCAGGAGTCAAGAACATTTATTTGTGAGACAGTTTGTTATCTGGAATGCTCCACCTGTGAAACTTGTGGGACCAGGTAGGGGTCTCAGAATTACACTACAGTTTAATTTACTGCAATTCACAAATTATCCCCTATACAAGGGATAAAAGAACCTCCACCAAGATCAAGTTTCAGATCTTTAGAAGATTAGTACCAGACTGAAATCTGTTTATATCAGTGTGTCAACCACGAAAGTGTTAGTGACAGTAAATGGGATGATTCCACTTACAGACAGAAGCCTGCAGCCTTGAGAAGTCAGGCAGGACAAATTCTTGTAGGTGAATAACCACACCTCTCAGTGCCATAAAGCATTTCCCACTCCACAAAACATTTTCTGATTCACTGACATTAGTGTGGAATGGAGAGATAAAACAAGCAATGGGGTTGAGAAAATTGGCCAAGGTCACAGGGCTGGTTTTTTTCTAGAAGCTAACTTGAAGGACCCTAGCAACAGGGCTCTACTCTGTCTCCCTGGCCTCCCTTTCACTTAGGCCCCACCTTATGGGGGTCTGGGCTGCAAGGGCTTTGTCAAAGACCAGGCAGTGATGCGGGGGGGCCACCTGCATCTACAATCCAGTTCCAGCAAAGCCTCTCGCAGACCAATTGTGGTCACACTCGAACACTTCCTGTGGCCACTGCAAGGCAGTGTTCATTTCAGCCTCGCAGGAGAAAATATGCTCACTCGGCAGGATCCCTATGGGTACACTTTTGAGTCCCAGCCCAAATACCCACCACGTTTTTATACGCTTCCTCGTCAAAGGTGAGCTTCCTCCGGCCAATCAGCGTGACTTTGGAAAACAGGCCCCGTTTCAGTGTTTCTTTCAAGAGCACTCTGCCAGTTTCCCCGCTGGCGCCCAGAATAAAGACGGATCTATTCTGCATCCTGAAGTCTTCCAGAAGCTTCGGCAGGGCTTCTGTCTCGGCCATGCTACAGAAATAACATTCAGAGGTGCTGATCTCAGGACGTTTAAGGGACAGCCGTGCTTCCCCCAGGGAACAAGGACTGCTTATTTGTTCCGGAGAAAGATACAGTTCTTCTCCACAGTCTGGGCCGAGGCGAAAGTGCAGAGTCACTGGAAGGGTGGGGCGCCCAACCTTGCTCCCCCGCCCTCTGCACCTGAGCCAACCCGCACCTCAAAAGGACTGGCACAGGGACTACACTCAGGTGCCACACACCGCTGGTACCAGGAGGCCTAGTTTCCCACGCCTCCCCCGCAGTGGCCACGACTCTGACCCCCTCCTTCCTCCGCCCCCATGGGTGCGGAGCCCAACTCGGTCCCCCACGCGGAGGGGTTACCTGGGGCTGGCCCCCCGCCCCACGTCCTCGGGCTGCAGCAGGAGCAAAGCGGCCACCAGCGCCGCCGCCGCCGCCGCCGCCGCCGCGCTCAGGGCTGCCGGCCGGGACATCAGGCCATCCCTCCAGACCTACGTTTGTTCCTCGTCCCCTAACGCGCCTCGGCGGAGCCCCTCCCCCCGGTCTGCGTCTTCCGGGTGACTTGGTTGTATCGCTGCTCGCCCCGCCCAGAGGGGTGGGGCCTGGTGGAGGCGCCGCGCGCGCGCAGCTCAGGTGCGCCCAGAGCACGTGGCAGCGTCAGGCTGGGTATAAAGCTCGGAGACCTCTTTCTAAATGTTGGAAATCTCCAGGCCCCTCTCTCCAGCGTTCTACCTCACCACCTGGGCTGAGCTCATGAACATACAAGCCGTCAGCCTTCGTTGGTCTCTTTTTAAAATTTACAATGTCAACTGCTTGTTGAACATCATCTTGAATTCACCACATCAAAAGTCCTTGCTCACTCGGCAGGATCCCTATGGGTACACTTTTGAGTCCCAGCCCAAATACCCACCACGTTTTTATACGCTTCCTCGTCAAAGGTGAGCTTCCTCCGCCAATCAGCGTGACTTTGGAAAACAGGCCCCGTTTCAGTGTTTCTTTCAAGAGCACTCTGCCAGTTTCCCCGCTGGCGCCCAGAATAAAGACGGATCTATTCTGCATCCTGAAGTCTTCCAGAAGCTTCGGCAGGGCTTCTGTCTCGGCCATGCTACAGAAATAACATTCAGAGGTGCTGATCTCAGGACGTTTAAGGGACAGCCGTGCTTCCCCCAGGGAACAAGGACTGCTTATTTGTTCCGGAGAAAGATACAGTTCTTCTCCACAGTCTGGGCCGAGGCGAAAGTGCAGAGTCACTGGAAGGGTGGGGCGCCCAACCTTGCTCCCCCGCCCTCTGCACCTGAGCCAACCCGCACCTCAAAAGGACTGGCACAGGGACTACACTCAGGTGCCACACACCGCTGGTACCAGGAGGCCTAGTTTCCCACGCCTCCCCCGCAGTGGCCACGACTCTGACCCCCTCCTTCCTCCGCCCCCATGGGTGCGGAGCCCAACTCGGTCCCCCACGCGGAGGGGTTACCTGGGGCTGGCCCCCCGCCCCACGTCCTCGGGCTGCAGCAGGAGCAAAGCGGCCACCAGCGCCGCCGCCGCCGCCGCCGCCGCCGCGCTCAGGGCTGCCGGCCGGGACATCAGGCCATCCCTCCAGACCTACGTTTGTTCCTCGTCCCCTAACGCGCCTCGGCGGAGCCCCTCCCCCCGGTCTGCGTCTTCCGGGTGACTTGGTTGTATCGCTGCTCGCCCCGCCCAGAGGGGTGGGGCCTGGTGGAGGCGCCGCGCGCGCGCAGCTCAGGTGCGCCCAGAGCACGTGGCAGCGTCAGGCTGGGTATAAAGCTCGGAGACCTCTTTCTAAATGTTGGAAATCTCCAGGCCCCTCTCTCCAGCGTTCTACCTCACCACCTGGGCTGAGCTCATGAACATACAAGCCGTCAGCCTTCGTTGGTCTCTTTTTAAAATTTACAATGTCAACTGCTTGTTGAACATCATCTTGAATTCACCACATCAAAATGTAACCCCTCCTTTCCAACCAGCTCAAACAGCAATAAAGCCGCTCTTGGGTGTCACTGTCTCTATTCATTAACACAATCTTCACTCCTATCCTCTCAAGTCAGAAATTCGGACTTTCCCCTTTGACCCCTTTCTTCTGCTTTTCCACATTCTGGATTAATCATCAAGGCCTGCCATCCTCTCTGCCTTTCTAATCTTTCTCTTGTGCAGTTCCAGCTCTCACCTTATCTCACCAGTATGACTGGTTTCTCAGCTTATATTCTAGGTGGTTGAGCCAGAGCAGCCGGGTCCCACACTTGTCTCTCTCTGGAGCCAAAATCCATGGATTAGAACCTAACTATTGACACGGGGCCTGTCCTGGAGTTTGGAAACGCTGGATAAGAATTAGAATCATAAGCCAGAACCTGAACAACAGAGATAGGTTGCATTGTGAATTTGGTCATTTTTGGCTGCCTGGCATTCAAATACTAATCTTATTCTAGGGAATTTCAAAATAAGTGGGAGACAGGGCCATACCTCTCATTCTAGAAGCCAAGAGAAACAGGTTCCTTCTCCCAATTGCCAAGAAATTAGTTTTTGTTTGTAATGCTTTTATTTTTTTAATAATTATTTTTTATTTTACTTTTTATTTTTACAGAGTTTTGTTGTTTACAGAAGTGTATAATCCCAGATTAGTCACATGTATATCCCTGGCCCCCTCCCTCCTCCACCCCGCTCCTGGTTCCCCTCATCCCACCCCTCCAGAAGCCCCTGCAGGATCCTTTATCCCCACAGCGCAATGACAATAGTTATCTTCTTCATCTATGATAGTATAATTTCCATGTTGCCAAGGAATTATTTTACATGCAAGTGATGCCTAGGCTCAGACAATCAGACACTCTCATCCAGGTTTTTCACTTTGGACGGTTACAAAAAGATGCTGTGGAAAGCTGAGGCAGAGTTTGGTTGCACAGGGCAAGGGATTTGCCAGTGATCTAATGGTTTGATTGTTTTGCTTCCTTTTAATTCGTGTCTCTTTTTAAAGGCTGTTCATTTTATGTCCTTTTATTCTTGTATAGTTCCTTTTTTTCTTTCTTTCCTTTTCTGTTTTAGCTAACCAGAGCTACTTTCTATTGCTTGCAGTCAAAAACCTTGACTGATACAAAAACAGAGTGTTTCATGCCCTGTTGGTCTGCCACAGTGTTGGACTATTCCTACAGTTCCTAGAGTTCTTCTTCGAAAAGGCAACTTAAAACCATGCCAGTTAAAGCTGTCCCGAGAATTAATTCATCAAATCTGTTGCAGAGACAATTAGCTGTACTCTTGTGTTCATTCACCCCACCTTTTTTTAAACTGTGTCATATTTAATATACAATGAAATGCATGGATGCTAAAGGTTCAATTCCATGCTTTTAGATAATTGTGTATTCATCTTCATAACCATCACTAGAAACAAGGTAACATTTCTGTCACCCCAGAAAGTGCCTTCAATCCCTCCCATCCCAGAGGCAACCATTTTCTAATCTATCAATAGGTTATTCTTGCCAGTTTTAGAACTTCATTAAATAAAATCATACAGCACATACTCCTTAGTGTCTTAAGTTGTTTGGTCATTGTAATGTTTTTAAGATGCATCTCTATTTTTTGTAGGCCTGTGTTATGACTTTCATGGATCATAGGGACTTCACTGAGCCCATTCCTTTATAGGAAAATAAATTTAAAATTTATCTCCTATACCTGTTAATGACAAATGTATATTCTGTAAGAGAAGGTTTTCTTCAACCTAAAAGTTCATTTTTTACCTTGGGCCTGGGCACCATGCTTACTATGTTAAATGGATACATCAACCCTGGTTGCTTCATGTATCAGTAGTTTTTTCCTTTTATATTGCTGAGTAACAGTCCATCAGGTGAACTGCCCACATGTTTAAACATTCTCATGTTGAACATTTGGTCTATTTCCTGTTTGGGGCTATTATGACTAAGATTCCCATGAACATTCTTCTACTTGTCTTTCTGTGAACACAGGTTTGCATTGCTCTTGTTTTGAACTACAGGATTTCTACTTTCTATTGACTTGCAAGTCAGAGTTTGGTTGCACAGGGCAAGGGATTTGCCAGTGATCTAATGGTTTGATTGTTTTGCTTCCTTTTAATTCGTGTCTCTTTTTAAAGGCTGTTCATTTTATGTCCTTTTATTCTTGTATAGTTCCTTTTTTTCTTTCTTTCCTTTTCTGTTTTAGCTAACCAGAGCTACTTTCTATTGCTTGCAGTCAAAAACCTTGACTGATACAAAAACAGAGTGTTTCATGCCCTGTTGGTCTGCCACAGTGTTGGACTATTCCTACAGTTCCTAGAGTTCTTCTTCGAAAAGGCAACTTAAAACCATGCCAGTTAAAGCTGTCCCGAGAATTAATTCATCAAATCTGTTGCAGAGACAATTAGCTGTACTCTTGTGTTCATTCACCCCACCTTTTTTTAAACTGTGTCATATTTAATATACAATGAAATGCATGGATGCTAAAGGTTCAATTCCATGCTTTTAGATAATTGTGTATTCATCTTCATAACCATCACTAGAAACAAGGTAACATTTCTGTCACCCCAGAAAGTGCCTTCAATCCCTCCCATCCCAGAGGCAACCATTTTCTAATCTATCAATAGGTTATTCTTGCCAGTTTTAGAACTTCATTAAATAAAATCATACAGCACATACTCCTTAGTGTCTTAAGTTGTTTGGTCATTGTAATGTTTTTAAGATGCATCTCTATTTTTTGTAGGCCTGTGTTATGACTTTCATGGATCATAGGGACTTCACTGAGCCCATTCCTTTATAGGAAAATAAATTTAAAATTTATCTCCTATACCTGTTAATGACAAATGTATATTCTGTAAGAGAAGGTTTTCTTCAACCTAAAAGTTCATTTTTTACCTTGGGCCTGGGCACCATGCTTACTATGTTAAATGGATACATCAACCCTGGTTGCTTCATGTATCAGTAGTTTTTTCCTTTTATATTGCTGAGTAACAGTCCATCAGGTGAACTGCCCACATGTTTAAACATTCTCATGTTGAACATTTGGTCTATTTCCTGTTTGGGGCTATTATGACTAAGATTCCCATGAACATTCTTCTACTTGTCTTTCTGTGAACACAGGTTTGCATTGCTCTTAGATAAATACCTAGAACAGGAATGACCAAGGATTTCTCCCACTCATTTATTATCAATTTTTAAAATTTTAGTCTTTAACAATAGAGTCCTAAGTTTTATCAAACCATATGGCTGACCATTTATATTCTATATTTCCCAGCATCACTTGTAAGTCCATGTGAACATGTGACAATGTTTTGGCCAATTAGCTGTAAACAGAAATACTATGTGCATATTCAAATCACATTTTAATAAGAAAGCTACCTGCTCTCTCTTCCCTTTCCCTTTTCTCCCTTCCTAATGCCAAGATGTGAATGTGGTATAAGTGAGCCAGCTCTGACCAAGAGGAGAAAAATACCCTAGAGGATGGCAGGGTAAGAAGCTGGACCCCAAGTCCCTGGATGACTTCACAGAACACAGCCACCTGCCCACTACCCTGAACTGTTTGCCCACCTCTGGACTGTGGAACAGGTCAACTTCTGTCATGCTGGAGCCACTGTAATTATGTCGCAGCAGTTTCATCAGCATTTTGCCTGAGATGCTTTGAGTCAATCTTCTCGATGGATACTTACTGATTCTCTTAATATGAAATAACTCCTGGACTTGGTACTATAGACTTTTTCAGGATGAATCGGATACCAGATTGATAGATGATGGTAGATAGCTTATGATGAACAGTGTCAGATTCATGACCGCTGAAGGATTAGATTTCACTGGGAAACAAAAGACATGGCTTTGGTCACTCAGAGCTTCATGTAACAAAGTTTATTAAATGACATGGATAGAGAAAGCTTCCAGCAAAAGGCACTGGAGTGGGTAGGAAAGTACCCCATCAGCTAGTTCAAGTGGGACATTATATACTTTTTCAGTTGGTTTTTGACAGAATATCTTAAGGTTGTAAAGGTCCTACTGGACCCACACTCACAACATACATCTTGATATAATTAACATAGAATTAGGCAGAGGATGGTTTCCTGACCTCATTAGACTAGATGAGACATTCCAAAGCAAAATATGTTACATCCATAAAACAATAAAGGTAATGCCAGGATTTAAGAAAGTTAATTTCCATTATCATGGCAAACATTTAGGCTAGAAAAATGTTTGTTTCTCCCTCTCCCTCCCGAAATACCTAGGAATGACCAAGGATTTCTCCCACTCATTTATTATCAATTTTTAAAATTTTAGTCTTTAACAATAGAGTCCTAAGTTTTATCAAACCATATGGCTGACCATTTATATTCTATATTTCCCAGCATCACTTGTAAGTCCATGTGAACATGTGACAATGTTTTGGCCAATTAGCTGTAAACAGAAATACTATGTGCATATTCAAATCACATTTTAATAAGAAAGCTACCTGCTCTCTCTTCCCTTTCCCTTTTCTCCCTTCCTAATGCCAAGATGTGAATGTGGTATAAGTGAGCCAGCTCTGACCAAGAGGAGAAAAATACCCTAGAGGATGGCAGGGTAAGAAGCTGGACCCCAAGTCCCTGGATGACTTCACAGAACACAGCCACCTGCCCACTACCCTGAACTGTTTGCCCACCTCTGGACTGTGGAACAGGTCAACTTCTGTCATGCTGGAGCCACTGTAATTATGTCGCAGCAGTTTCATCAGCATTTTGCCTGAGATGCTTTGAGTCAATCTTCTCGATGGATACTTACTGATTCTCTTAATATGAAATAACTCCTGGACTTGGTACTATAGACTTTTTCAGGATGAATCGGATACCAGATTGATAGATGATGGTAGATAGCTTATGATGAACAGTGTCAGATTCATGACCGCTGAAGGATTAGATTTCACTTCGGAATCAAAAGACATGGCTTTGGTCACTCAGAGCTTCATGTAACAAAGTTTATTAAATGACATGGATAGAGAAAGCTTCCAGCAAAAGGCACTGGAGTGGGTAGGAAAGTACCCCATCAGCTAGTTCAAGTGGGACATTATATACTTTTTCAGTTGGTTTTTGACAGAATATCTTAAGGTTGTAAAGGTCCTACTGGACCCACACTCACAACATACATCTTGATATAATTAACATAGAATTAGGCAGAGGATGGTTTCCTGACCTCATTAGACTAGATGAGACATTCCAAAGCAAAATATGTTACATCCATAAAACAATAAAGGTAATGCCAGGATTTAAGAAAGTTAATTTCCATTATCATGGCAAACATTTAGGCTAGAAAAATGTTTGTTTCTCCCTCTCCCTCCCGCTCCTTGGAAACCTCTGGTCTCCTTACCAAGTCTGCCTATTCACCCTTTCATTTCCCGCCTTTTTCTTTTAGGAGAATTATGTTGTCAGAAATGAGGAGTGATTTATGTCATTCAGTAACTACCTCCCTGCTGATAGGGCGGGCTGGCCTTAAGTTGTTAAGGCAACACATCCTCCTCACTCTTTTATTCAGGGTCTCTGATCCAGGGGCCCCAAGTAATAGCTGGAGAAGTTCATAGGAACATGAACAATCATCTGTAACTTAAAAGCATTTAGACGGTCAGAAAGAAATCCAACTATGCAATTACAGATGCAAGGGGTAAACAGCAAAAACAAAACAATCAGTCGGAATTACTACAATGAAAAGTTTCCCACCATGAAGAGCTAGTTAGCTCCTTCCAAAGTGAGGCAAATGAGACCTCAGGAGTATCAATAGCCTGAATCATCTTGCCCATGTGTTTAACAAAGTGAGTAACATTAGTGCTTACATCTGGTATGTAAGCACAACATTGGGAATGAATAGTGACTTTTAGAATATCTAAAGTCAGTCTATTTTGTAAAACAACCTTTTAATTTGTAATTGTTCAGCATTAAGGGATGAAATAGCCTTTTGAGGCTCTTGTAAAGCTTGTTGGTACAGTTGGTCAGAGCATCAACTCATAACATTGCATATGTAGTTCCCAGAGAGGGAGCAAGTATTGCAGCCAAATAATCATACCAGTGAAATACAGACCCCAACCAATGAGATTTAAGGTGTGCTAAGTTAGCAGGCTTTTCTGGAAGTTTTGAAAATATGAAAGCAGGAGTAAAAGCTAGACCTAGGATGCATCTATTTAGCCAGGAGAAAGTCTTACCCAAAAATAGGATCCGTACATCCATTAGGTCCGATTTGAAGCAAAATGACTTGGTGGAGATATCCAGCCCCAGTCAGTGCCTAGTCAGGCAAAAGGAGGACCTGGATTAGGATTGGACAACACAGGAATAATTATATTTGATGTAAAATCATAGAATAAAAGTTTGATGCCAGGACAAACCCTAGACATCCAGATCAATGACCAAGTGTTTAGCAATATCCACTCAATTCTAGGATAGTCTTCAGGAGAGTGTAGTTCCTCTTGTTTTTAGCTGATTGCCCTATATTTATTGTATTATTCCATTCCTTAGCATTTTTGAGAGTGTTCTCTCATTGACTGATTCTGAAGAATAACCTATGCAAAGGCACTGTGGTGGGTGACAGTATGATTGGTTTTGCGTGGACAAAAATCAACATGGGCCAAAATGGAGGGATAAACACCTGGAGAAAGGGTGGCAGACAGGACTCTGGAGAGGGAGACAGGGGACAGACTATACCTGACTTCAAAAGATAAATAAAAATTTATAATCATTACTTAATTTTTAGGTTTGGGAAACTTGATTTCTTTTCATTATATTTTTAATGTTTTTCTTCTAGTTAAGGTAGTCACATGCTATTATAATTACTAGTAATAAGTTTATTGTTGTTGTTCAGTCGCTAAGTCATGTCCGATTCTGTAATCTATTAACACGTTTGATAATGTGTTTAAGTGAGGACATTTTTAAAATATTAAGAATAGGTGAGCATTTAGGACACCTGGGATATGAAGACTTCATGAAGGTAACATCTGAATGAGAAAAGCTAGTGAAATACAGGTATACTGGGCATTTCTCATTTGCCCCTTCAGATCCATTTTATACCCTCTGCACCCATCTCTGTGACCCCAGAGCTGACCTCTAACACCTGTAAGACTCTGTTTCCCTTGTCCTCTAGGTTCTAGTTGGATTTGGCCAAAGGGAGGCACTGATTGGATCTGAAAGGTAGAAGAGTGTGAGACAAGTTTCTTCATTCACATCACTCTCTGCAGGGTCCCTGGGGTGGGTCCTCTACTGAAAGGCACAACTCTCATCTTTCCGATCTCCTTTGCAGCTACAGGTACCCTCTCCAAGCCCCTATAACCACCTTCCCACCACAGCTCTTCAGGAACAGGGCACCCTTTCTTGCTGGATTTTCCTTAACCTTCCCCACACTCTTGTAAATCCCATTTGAACAACTCTACGTTTTCCTGACATAACACTGAAAGATAGGCCTGATGTGGTGGAAAGCAGGAACTTTGAAATCAGACAGAAGTAGATTGGAGTTTTGGAGATATACTTGCTACGTGACCTTGGGCAAATCCAAGTAGATAAACATGGCGAAATTCATCAACCCAGGAAGAATACTCTGTGAGTTGAGGCACTACCTCTATCTCACTGATGGAGACCTGGTATATTTACCTGGTACTCAAGAAAAACTTCTGTATTGATGGATTTCATCGTTTATGTGACCTCAAAAGTAAGGAGTCAGCTTGTCAAGCATTCTTACTTTTCACATGACACCCAAGGATAAGACAGAACTCCTGCAGGTAGTATTCCTCAGGTGTGCTTTTTAATGGAAACAACACGGACAGGGGCTGAACAAAGCGAGGTCTATAGGGTCTACTGGTAAAGACTCCACCTGCAACGACTGGGGACAGGGTTTTCATCCCTGGTCTGGGAAGATCCCACAGGCTGCAGGCAACTAAGGCCGTGCGCCACACCTGCTGACCCAGAGTGCTTAGAGACTAGGCTCCCCAATGAAAGCATAGCTTGCAACAAGCGAGTAAGCCACACGCTGCAGCTCACTTGCCATCTGCCCTTCCCCATATTACCCACCTCAAAAGCCAGTACCCTTCCGAGGGGGAATTCTGTTGCAATAGCAGGTCTTATTTCCACCAAAGAGGAAGCAACATGAGGGACATCACGTAAAGGACCTGACGGTTCCATGCAGAAGACAGTGAAGGAGTCCAGGAGGGGCTGCGGGTTTATTTGAGACACAGAGACAGATCAGCAGGGAAGCCAGAAATGTGAATCAAGGAGGGGTTGATGAAATGCCAAGGGCTCTACAGCTGCCATAAAAAATTAACACTACCCAAGTGGCTTACAACAGAAGCATATTCTCTCATAGTTTGGGAGGTTAGAATTCTGAAATCAAGGTATTGGTAGGGTCGCGTTCCTTCTAGAGGCTCTCGCTTGCTTCTTCCAGCTTCTGGTGGTTTTAAGCATCTCTTGGCTTGCAGCTGTGGACTCCAGTCTTTGCCTCTGTCCTCATTTGGCCTTCTCCTCTGTGCATCCGTGCCTTTTTGTCTGTCTCTTATAAGAATACTAGTGGCTGGATTTAAGGCCAACCTAGAAAAATACAGGATGACCTCACATAGAGATCTGTAACTTAGTTATTTCCCCCCCAACCAACAGAACATTTGAGATTTGAGAATAATGGGAAAATTTAACTCCTGATGGGAGTTGGACCCTCATTGGGGTCTTCTAGGAAATTGGAAGCACCCTCACCTTTTGCACCTCGACGGTTCTTCAATTTAGCAATCAACTGTTTCGCTGGATTGAAGACGCCGTTGGTCTGCTGGTCACAGACGTAGCAGCGCGGGGTGGTACGGAAATGCTGCAGCGCACAGCCCTCGCAGAAATAATGCCTGCACTTGGTGACAACTGGGTTTTGGAAGGTCTGGCGACAGATGAAACACTTGAATGGCATTTCCTCCTCATCGCTTGCCACTTCATAGTTTTCATCCTCACAGACGCCATAGCGACCCTCATCGAGCTCACGTTCCATCTGCCACCCATACTTGTAATCAGAACGGTCATGGAAGAATTTGCAACTGTCTCCGAAGCCGCAAAAGCCAGTCTCTTTGTAGTCTTTACAGATGTCAGGCTGGTAATCCCAGCGCACGGTGGCACGCAGATACTGAGGAGCTCGGATGGGGCCCTTCCTCACCATTCTGGAAGAAGCACTGCCCAGTGATGCATCTTTGGGCGTCATGTATTTCTGATAATTATTCATTCCCCGATAGATCTTGTCATCTTCCCTGCCCTTCAGTTTCTCCCTGATCATCTGGCTGCGCTCAAAGATGGCTTGTGCATCACACTCCTTGTCTGTGTCTAGCTCGTACGCAGCCGTGGCCCCCATATCCTCTGGCCCCACGGGTTTCGCCGAGCGAGTGGACTTATAGACCACGCCCAGACTCTCGGGCTCGTTCTCCTGCTCCTGGCTGCTCAGGTCGCGGGTTGCTGCCTTCTCTTTACGGCTGCCACGTGTCTTCTGTATCATCGGATTGTGGAGCGCTGGCTTCTTTTCCGGGCGAAGCACAGCACTGCCTTCGTCACTGCTGCTGCTGCCGCCTCCGGACTCGTGGTCGCAGATCGGGTGTTTTCTTCGGCCAGCAGCCCCCTTTCGCTCAGACTTTCTGAAAAGAAATGTGCACACCTGGTCTGTCGTCCTTCCTGGGGAGAGGGGCTCTGCCATTTTGATGGCTGTGAACTCTAAACGGCTGTGGCCTGGCGGATGGGGCGGGGCCTCCCCACACCCCGCCCTCCCCACACCCCTACCTCGAGCGCTCTGCCACGAGGAGTCGGTACAAAACTGTCTGCGGAAAGATGACCGCAGGAGCACAGGTGTGCGAGAGCGTGGGCGCGCGCCACTTCTTAGCTACATTTTTAAAGACCCTTTTTCTCCACCCCCGCCAATAAGGCCACATTCAAGGTCTCAGGGGCTAGGGTATGGTCATAGATTTGGGGAGCCACCATTCTACCTATTGCACATGGCAAACAGAACAGATGTTAACCAAATTTTAAGCAAAAACGTCGATTGATGAATTCTGCATTTCGTGGATGAGGACGAAGCTGAAAGTAGTGTGCAGAAAAGAGAGAAAGCCAGAAGAGGGCTTTGGGGTTGAAGCTCTTGCTGGTGGGATGAGGGCATGGATCAAAGCAGTCACTGTTAGGAAAGAGGAGGCAATGCATATGAAAGAGTTGGGGCAACTGTCTCATCTTTGGGCTGGTAACCCAGGGGGGTATTTCGGATGGGGCCCTTCCTCACCATTCTGGAAGAAGCACTGCCCAGTGATGCATCTTTGGGCGTCATGTATTTCTGATAATTATTCATTCCCCGATAGATCTTGTCATCTTCCCTGCCCTTCAGTTTCTCCCTGATCATCTGGCTGCGCTCAAAGATGGCTTGTGCATCACACTCCTTGTCTGTGTCTAGCTCGTACGCAGCCGTGGCCCCCATATCCTCTGGCCCCACGGGTTTCGCCGAGCGAGTGGACTTATAGACCACGCCCAGACTCTCGGGCTCGTTCTCCTGCTCCTGGCTGCTCAGGTCGCGGGTTGCTGCCTTCTCTTTACGGCTGCCACGTGTCTTCTGTATCATCGGATTGTGGAGCGCTGGCTTCTTTTCCGGGCGAAGCACAGCACTGCCTTCGTCACTGCTGCTGCTGCCGCCTCCGGACTCGTGGTCGCAGATCGGGTGTTTTCTTCGGCCAGCAGCCCCCTTTCGCTCAGACTTTCTGAAAAGAAATGTGCACACCTGGTCTGTCGTCCTTCCTGGGGAGAGGGGCTCTGCCATTTTGATGGCTGTGAACTCTAAACGGCTGTGGCCTGGCGGATGGGGCGGGGCCTCCCCACACCCCGCCCTCCCCACACCCCTACCTCGAGCGCTCTGCCACGAGGAGTCGGTACAAAACTGTCTGCGGAAAGATGACCGCAGGAGCACAGGTGTGCGAGAGCGTGGGCGCGCGCCACTTCTTAGCTACATTTTTAAAGACCCTTTTTCTCCACCCCCGCCAATAAGGCCACATTCAAGGTCTCAGGGGCTAGGGTATGGTCATAGATTTGGGGAGCCACCATTCTACCTATTGCACATGGCAAACAGAACAGATGTTAACCAAATTTTAAGCAAAAACGTCGATTGATGAATTCTGCATTTCGTGGATGAGGACGAAGCTGAAAGTAGTGTGCAGAAAAGAGAGAAAGCCAGAAGAGGGCTTTGGGGTTGAAGCTCTTGCTGGTGGGATGAGGGCATGGATCAAAGCAGTCACTGTTAGGAAAGAGGAGGCAATGCATATGAAAGAGCTTATCAAATAACTGTCCACCTTGGTTCATTTTAAGTTCTCTGTAGTAGAGAAAGAGAATAGGATTTTACATCATAACACCTAGGTGTAAACCTCAGCTGACTAGCTGTGCACTTTGGGCCCAGTCCTTAGTTTTAGTCTCTGTAGTCTCTGCATCTATAAACTGAGGATAATGGCAAAACCACCTCACTACCCAGATATATGGCAAAGTTCAAACTTTTACCCCACATGGGAAGATAGTCTAGGCTGATAGTTAAATGGACAGGCCATGGTACTGGTCCACTAGGTTTATTTTTTCCCCCTACTAGGTTTAAAATGCCAGCTCTGCCATAAGCTATACACGTGACTTTGGGCAGGTTCCTTACTTTCCGTTCCTTGGCTTTCCCATCTGTAAAGTGTGGGTGACAGTAGTTAGCTAATTCGTGAAGTTTTTGTTGGAGGATTAAATGAGATGGTCCAAATAAAGCATTCAGTGTCTAGCATATAGTAACCACTGCATAAATATTATCTTGTTATGGAAAAGATTTTTGTCAACATCTGAGTACTATGGCAATGACTTGCAATTCTGGCTACAGATGGATATCTTCTGAAGTTTCAGAAAAGTAAAGATGTTTGGGCTATGCCCTAGACCCACTGAATCAGGAAAAGTAGTTTTTAAAGCTCCTCAGATGATTATGCTACACAAAGAAGAAATTCACCTTGTCTGGACATGTTATTAGGATCCTTTTTTTTTTTCTTAACAATATCCACTAGGAGAAAAAGCATAATCTTCATCCTAGGAAACCGTATAGTGGCCTGAACCAATATGGGCTTCACTTCTTTTTATAACAGTACTTACACAACACTTATAATATGCCAAGGACCACTAGCTCATTTAATACCTGTAATATACTTCTAAAGTAAGAATTATTATAGATAAGGAAACTGAGGCACAGAGAGATTAAGCAAATAACCAAAAAGTCACACAGTTAGAAAATGGTAGATCCAGCGTTGGAACTATAGTCTTGTGGCTCAAAGAATTACAATGAACAAATTCTGTTAAAGCTCTGGTGTTTCTCAAAGCACGTAACCTCCCTCCATCTCAGTTTTCTTATCTGTAAAATGACAATTATGACACTAGTCACTTCCTAGGAGATGTGAAAATGAAGCAAGATGCTGCCTGTAAAGCACTCAGCAATGAATTTTGTGTTTATTGCTTAACTGCTAAGCACTACACGGAAGTTAGCCATTGTTATTAATAATTCTAATATTATTATTATTTGGTTTCATGGAAATATAGTGTAGGTTCCAGCTTAAGTTTAACCAGTAATTTGAAACATCTGAGCCTGTTTAGTCAGCTGCTGGGGCAGGACACCTGGTTTAAGGCAATGTAGAATCGATCACTTGCATGTTTACCTTCTGACCTTCTATTCCTTTTCAGTGCTCACATGTCAAGAGTCCAGTGATGCAGGGGCACCTGAATGTGGGATGTGGAACGTGGTGAACAAACAAAACTCAGCCAAACATTGAAGAACAGGCTGCACTGCCTCAGGAGACCCTTTAAGTTCAGGAAAAATAGATTCACCTCCCTCTTCCAAAGACAACTTGGTACAACTTCCAGTTATTTTTAAAGAAATCAAAGCCATGACCCGAGGATGAGAGAGAGAGACAGGCAGTGAGAGCAGTCATGCCAGATAACACACATGACACGTGCTTCCAAAAAACACATCAATACATTTTACAGGTTGTATGAATCTCTAGGAATAAGAGCCAGAAGAAATTCAAACTGATAAGGTAAATTACAGCCTATTGGGACAAGGGAAACCATGCTACACGATATTTTACAGTTCCTGATATAGCACTGGCTAGCATAGCATAACTGGTTAGCAGAGATGGGTGGGGAAAAGTTTAACTTCTAAGAGTGTGCTTTGAATTTTTTCAGGTTCAGTTTCATTTCTCTCAACTTCCGGAAGCATCAGCACTCTGGATTAGTTCCCACGACAAACCACAAGAGGGCGCCAGAGAAGATAGAAATGTATGTTTTCCAGGGAACCACTGAGTCTTAGAAACCCCTTTCAGATCTCAATATAGGGGTGTTATTAGTTTTACGAGAAAAGAACTTAGAATGGGGCCAGCGTTGGAACTATAGTCTTGTGGCTCAAAGAATTACAATGAACAAATTCTGTTAAAGCTCTGGTGTTTCTCAAAGCACGTAACCTCCCTCCATCTCAGTTTTCTTATCTGTAAAATGACAATTATGACACTAGTCACTTCCTAGGAGATGTGAAAATGAAGCAAGATGCTGCCTGTAAAGCACTCAGCAATGAATTTTGTGTTTATTGCTTAACTGCTAAGCACTACACGGAAGTTAGCCATTGTTATTAATAATTCTAATATTATTATTATTTGGTTTCATGGAAATATAGTGTAGGTTCCAGCTTAAGTTTAACCAGTAATTTGAAACATCTGAGCCTGTTTAGTCAGCTGCTGGGGCAGGACACCTGGTTTAAGGCAATGTAGAATCGATCACTTGCATGTTTACCTTCTGACCTTCTATTCCTTTTCAGTGCTCACATGTCAAGAGTCCAGTGATGCAGGGGCACCTGAATGTGGGATGTGGAACGTGGTGAACAAACAAAACTCAGCCAAACATTGAAGAACAGGCTGCACTGCCTCAGGAGACCCTTTAAGTTCAGGAAAAATAGATTCACCTCCCTCTTCCAAAGACAACTTGGTACAACTTCCAGTTATTTTTAAAGAAATCAAAGCCATGACCCGAGGATGAGAGAGAGAGACAGGCAGTGAGAGCAGTCATGCCAGATAACACACATGACACGTGCTTCCAAAAAACACATCAATACATTTTACAGGTTGTATGAATCTCTAGGAATAAGAGCCAGAAGAAATTCAAACTGATAAGGTAAATTACAGCCTATTGGGACAAGGGAAACCATGCTACACGATATTTTACAGTTCCTGATATAGCACTGGCTAGCATAGCATAACTGGTTAGCAGAGATGGGTGGGGAAAAGTTTAACTTCTAAGAGTGTGCTTTGAATTTTTTCAGGTTCAGTTTCATTTCTCTCAACTTCCGGAAGCATCAGCACTCTGGATTAGTTCCCACGACAAACCACAAGAGGGCGCCAGAGAAGATAGAAATGTATGTTTTCCAGGGAACCACTGAGTCTTAGAAACCCCTTTCAGATCTCAATATAGGGGTGTTATTAGTTTTTACGAGTTTTTTTTTAAATAAAAGAACTATATGCATAATTTTATTGGCTAATACTTTTGAGCAAGGTGAGTATTTAGCAAGGGCAAAGCTCAAATATGCAAGCCTTATTGGAGAAAGCAGAGAGTAAAGATTTCTAGTGCTGAATCAGTTTATTTGTGAAATATTTATTACTTGCTTTCTGTGTGCCTGCTGGTTTAATCACCTTGGGTGCAAAGATAAAGGAGCCCACAATTTTCCATTGAACTTATTAGTCACATGAGAAGTCAAAATTATCATAATACTTTATTTTTTCTTATTTGAAACCCTACCCTCTTCACCTATTAATTTCTTCAGAGGGATTCTGTATAATGGCTAAGCACAAAGGATCTGAAGTAAGACAGTTTTTCCTCTTTCCAGCTATTATTCTCCCTGTGTCCCAGTTTCTTCATTTGTAAAATGGCTCACTGAGTGTTGTGAAGATTAAGTGATACAATCCATGAAAAATGCTTGGAACCATGTCATATTTAAGAGCTCAATGTTTATGAATTCTTACTAAGATACTATTTATTCTTGGGAATACAGGTGAAATTATAAATAGAATGACTGGGTCTAAGGGCATTCTTTGATATAACTATGTGGACCAATAACTTCTTTCTTGTTTCTGTCACCTGCAACCGAAAGCATCCTGACTGACACAACAGTTATATTTAATTTTTTGATTTGTGTTAGTTAATGTGCTCAATTTTCCATCTCTTATCTATCCTTTTAGTTTGCATAGTAGCTCTATGAGGTAGCGATATGATAGGTATTAATATTATTTTCATTTTACAGATGAGAAAATGGAGAGTAAAAACCACTGAGTAACAAACACATCTCAGATCACACAACTAATAAAGGCAGGAATCAAGATCTGAATCCATTTCTAGTTCTACTCTTAATATAAAACTGATATTCCCCCAAATGACACAAATATCACCTGGTATAACACACTTTAAAAAGTATGACCTCAGTCATTCGTGGTTCCATGTAACAGAGACATAGTTCTACACCCCTCGAACCTTCACTGACTTCTTTCCCTTTCCTGTGAGTATTGGCCATGGTCAGTATAATCAAAGCCATCTGATTTATCCCTCAAATACCTAATGTGCTATATGAAAATGAAATTTAGTCAGTCATGTCAGGCTCTGTGATCCCACAGACTGTAATCTGCCTGGCTCCTCCGTCTATGGATTTCTCCAGGCAAGAATACTGGAGTGGGCTGTCATTTCCTTTTCCAGAGGCTCTCCCCAGACCAGGGATTAAACCCTAGTCTTCTGCACTGCAGGAAGATTCTTTACCAACTGAGCCACTAGGAAAGCCTGTCTTTCTAGAATAAACAATCTATGAAGTAGGACTTTTTTTTTTTTTTTTGCTCACTGGGGCTTCCTAGGTGGCACTAGTGGTAAAGAACCTGCCTGCCAAGACAGGAGACATAAGAGATGTGGGTTCTATCTCAGGGTCGGGAAGATCCCCTGGTGGAGTGCATGGCAATCCACTCTAGTATTCTTGCCTGAACAATCTCACGGACAGAGGAGACTGGCGGGCTACAGTGCATGGGTTCACAAAGAGTCGGACATGACTGAAGTGATTGAGTATGCATGCATGCATATCCGGAACACCCAGGATGGTCCCTGACACAGTATAGGCACTAAATAAATATTTGCTGAATAAATGAACAAACAAATGTGGGTTCGCTTCCCTTGACCATATTGGACAACCTGGAGAGCAGAATGCTTGAGAACATTACACACTTGGTAACATTGCTCAAAAATCCTTGTGTGGACTTCCCTGGTGGTCCAGTCGGCAGAGTCCGCCTTGCAGTGCAAGGGGACTGGTTTGGTCCCTGGTCTGGGATGAGGTAGCGATATGATAGGTATTAATATTATTTTCATTTTACAGATGAGAAAATGGAGAGTAAAAACCACTGAGTAACAAACACATCTCAGATCACACAACTAATAAAGGCAGGAATCAAGATCTGAATCCATTTCTAGTTCTACTCTTAATATAAAACTGATATTCCCCCAAATGACACAAATATCACCTGGTATAACACACTTTAAAAAGTATGACCTCAGTCATTCGTGGTTCCATGTAACAGAGACATAGTTCTACACCCCTCGAACCTTCACTGACTTCTTTCCCTTTCCTGTGAGTATTGGCCATGGTCAGTATAATCAAAGCCATCTGATTTATCCCTCAAATACCTAATGTGCTATATGAAAATGAAATTTAGTCAGTCATGTCAGGCTCTGTGATCCCACAGACTGTAATCTGCCTGGCTCCTCCGTCTATGGATTTCTCCAGGCAAGAATACTGGAGTGGGCTGTCATTTCCTTTTCCAGAGGCTCTCCCCAGACCAGGGATTAAACCCTAGTCTTCTGCACTGCAGGAAGATTCTTTACCAACTGAGCCACTAGGAAAGCCTGTCTTTCTAGAATAAACAATCTATGAAGTAGGACTTTTTTTTTTTTTTTTTGCTCACTGGGGCTTCCTAGGTGGCACTAGTGGTAAAGAACCTGCCTGCCAATACAGGAGACATAAGAGATGTGGGTTCCATCCCTGGGTTGGGGAAGATCCCCTGCAGGAGGGCATGGCAAGCCACTCCCGTATTCTTGCCTGAACAATCTCATGGACAGAGGAGACTGGCGGGCTACAGTGCATGGGTTCACAAAGAGTCGGACATGACTGAAGTGATTGAGTATGCATGCATGCATATCCGGAACACCCAGGATGGTCCCTGACACAGTATAGGCACTAAATAAATATTTGCTGAATAAATGAACAAACAAATGTGGGTTCGCTTCCCTTGACCATATTGGACAACCTGGAGAGCAGAATGCTTGAGAACATTACACACTTGGTAACATTGCTCAAAAATCCTTGTGTGGACTTCCCTGGTGGTCCAGTGGGCAGAGTCCGCCTTGCAGTGCAAGGGGCACTGGTTTGGTCCCTGGTCTGGGAAGATCCCACATGCTGCGGAACAGCTGGACCAGTGTGCCCAATTACAAGCCAGCGCTCTAGAGCGCATGCACCCAGAGCCAGTGCTCTGCGATGAGAGAGGCCACTACGATGGGAGTCCCACGCAGGCGAAAGAGTACAGATGGATGAAAGTAAATAAAGAAATAAATAAATAATAAAAGAGGCCAAAATTTTAAAACGTTCCTGTGTATTTTTCTATATTGTCATGTTGTAGGAGCTAAACATGCACGCACACACAGATAGATAGATAGATATATCACCTCTACCCTTAAAACAAGCTCATTTCCCTCAGATTCCACAGCAAATTTCTGTGAGCACCTCGTTCGTACATTGAGACTGAGTGTGAAAGTTCTTAAACTCTCTTCTAGGCTTGATTCCTAAGGGAAAGGCAGCATTTACATTCTTGCCACTATTGTGAAGGAGTTGGCCCCAGCAAAGAGCCAAGAAAGATCTTCCCCAATGGCTCAGTGGTAAAGAACCTGCCAACCAATGCAGGAGACACAGAGGTATGGGCTTGATCCCTGGGTTGGGAAGATTACCTGGAGAAGGTTTTTGCAACCCACTCCAGTATTCTTGCCTGGAGAATCCCATGGACAGAGGAGTCTGGCAGGCTACAGCTCATAGGGTCGCAAAGAGTTGGACATGACTAAAGCAACTGAACACACACATATAGGGCCTAAGAAATCTGGAGTCTCTAGCTGTTCTACTAACCAGCCACGCAGCCTTGGACAAGTCTTTTAGGTTCACTGAAATGTCACTTCCTTGTGTGTAAAACAGAAACAATCTCCTAGCTTCTTGTGAGGGTCAAATTACATGGTTATGAAAACACTAAAAAAACCAAACAGGACATATAAAGGAAGACAAACTGAATTCATACATTTCTAGGTAGAAGAGGTTTAAGAAAATATAATTTTGATGACTGAAATTTTTATATTGATTTGCTTGTGAGGGTGGCATAGGATTTGGCCAAAGGCAAATTAGAAACAAGTTGTTGAAATATGATTTGGAAGAAAGAAGTTTGGTTAAAATCAAACTGGCCCAGAGGACAATTAGGTCAAAATAATAGATTCAAGAAAATCAGTTTCTTAGTTACGGTTTTTTTCTTTTTAAATGGTTATTTTGGTTTACTTCAGGGCATTTTTACCTGTTAGTATTTTCATCACTTTAAAGAATTTCTCAGAGTTTTTTCTTTCTGTTTCAAGTCATTTTAAGGATGCTTTGAATGAAGTTTTTCATTGGTTTGACCATCTGTCAAATGTGTTTCCTCTCAGGGTATCTGATAACATCGATTAATTATTTATAACTGGGAATTCATAATTGACTAATTATAAAAATGAATTACCCAAACACACACCACTTTGCAGCTCAATAAATACTGCAGTTTCTCTTTCGAACATCTGAGCTCTTACAAACTGGCTGCTTTGAGATCTTTTTTAAAACTTTTATACCATTTACTATTAAAAGAGAACAATGGGGGCTTCTCTGGTGGTCCAGTGGGTAAAGACACCACCTTGCTGTGCAAGGGGCACCGGTTCGATGCCTGGCCTGGGAAGATCCCACGTACCATGGAGCAGCTGGACCAATGTGTCCAACTACCGCGCCCGCGCTCTGGAGCGCATGCGCCCAGAGCCAGTGCTCTGCAGTGAGAGAGGCCACAGCGATGGGAGGCCCACACAGGCCAAATAACAAAGATGGATGAAAATGGATAAATGAAAGACCAATAGAAGTGCCCCACACCCTCAAAAAAAATTAAATAAATAGAGAACAATGAAGAGGAGAAAATCCCCACCCCTGGACAGAGGAGTCTGGCAGGCTACAGCTCATAGGGTCGCAAAGAGTTGGACATGACTAAAGCAACTGAACACACACATATAGGGCCTAAGAAATCTGGAGTCTCTAGCTGTTCTACTAACCAGCCACGCAGCCTTGGACAAGTCTTTTAGGTTCACTGAAATGTCACTTCCTTGTGTGTAAAACAGAAACAATCTCCTAGCTTCTTGTGAGGGTCAAATTACATGGTTATGAAAACACTAAAAAAACCAAACAGGACATATAAAGGAAGACAAACTGAATTCATACATTTCTAGGTAGAAGAGGTTTAAGAAAATATAATTTTGATGACTGAAATTTTTATATTGATTTGCTTGTGAGGGTGGCATAGGATTTGGCCAAAGGCAAATTAGAAACAAGTTGTTGAAATATGATTTGGAAGAAAGAAGTTTGGTTAAAATCAAACTGGCCCAGAGGACAATTAGGTCAAAATAATAGATTCAAGAAAATCAGTTTCTTAGTTACGGTTTTTTTCTTTTTAAATGGTTATTTTGGTTTACTTCAGGGCATTTTTACCTGTTAGTATTTTCATCACTTTAAAGAATTTCTCAGAGTTTTTTCTTTCTGTTTCAAGTCATTTTAAGGATGCTTTGAATGAAGTTTTTCATTGGTTTGACCATCTGTCAAATGTGTTTCCTCTCAGGGTATCTGATAACATCGATTAATTATTTATAACTGGGAATTCATAATTGACTAATTATAAAAATGAATTACCCAAACACACACCACTTTGCAGCTCAATAAATACTGCAGTTTCTCTTTCGAACATCTGAGCTCTTACAAACTGGCTGCTTTGAGATCTTTTTAACACTTTTATACCATTTACTATTAAAAGAGAACAATGGGGGCTTCTCTGGTGGTCCAGTGGGTAAAGACACCACCTTGCTGTGCAAGGGGCACCGGTTCGATGCCTGGCCTGGGAAGATCCCACGTACCATGGAGCAGCTGGACCAATGTGTCCAACTACCGCGCCCGCGCTCTGGAGCGCATGCGCCCAGAGCCAGTGCTCTGCAGTGAGAGAGGCCACAGCGATGGGAGGCCCACACAGGCCAAATAACAAAGATGGATGAAAATGGATAAATGAAAGACCAATAGAAGTGCCCCACCCCCTCAAAAAAAAAATTAAATAAATAGAGAACAATGAAGAGGAGAAAATCCTGAGCAGGGGAGGAAGCATTCAGGATTCCAGCGTGGACAAAGACACCATTCTCTTCCAAGAGCCTTCAGAAACCGCAATTTAAATTTAAAACTAGTGGGCAAACTCAACAGTTGAACTGGAAGAGGGAAGATTGGTGCAAGGAAGGCAGTTAGACTTTAATCGCCTTGATGCGGTAAATTTGGTCAAAACCACAAGAGGGCAGTGCAGTGCTAAATATCTCAGCATCTCCAGCTTGAAATGTACACCGATTTGCATCTAAACATGATATTAAAGAAAACTAAATGTCGAACTCATAGCAACAGAAAGTAAAAATGGTATTTATCAGGCACTGGGAGGTTGGAGGAGAGGGGAAATAGAGAAGGTTAGTAAAAGGGTATAAGCATTGTGTAAAATCGATGTCTTGGGACACAGGAGTCTTGGAATAATTAAATAAGAGAGGGTATGGGAAGCACCTGGGACCTAAAAGTTGCTGACTAACTGGTAACTCTTATTATTGCCAAATGTTATTTTCATAGTACCTACCATTTCTGAACAAGTAATGCACAATCTGATTACAACAGCTGACAGTTCACGTTCATCCCCATCACAGTGAAAAGTGTAATTAGTTTGGTCCTGCCATATTCATTCTCGTGGTTAAAAAAAAAAATCTTATGAGGACAGAGATCAGTATAACTCATTCAAATATAGAAATCAGAGTTCTTGCAGAGCCACAGCAGATAAAAACGTCCTATTATGCGTTATGACAGTAGTCCTTATTTGTCCAGTTGTAAGACTACTACAAGCTTTAAGTAATGAGAAGAATTCACCTGGACATCCAACAGTCCTCCTGTGTATAATGTCATTCATGATAAATCACTGTGCTATGGCTAAATCACTCAGCAAATAAATACTGGCTGGTGAGAGTATAAACAAAAGGAACCAAGGAACAGATGCAGTCACGGAAGCTTCCTGGTCCATTAGAGATTATTGCATGAGAACCTAACATTGCATAGCAGTTCAGAAAGATTTGTAACACCACGACTAACCTGGACAAATCTGGTCTCAATCAAGAATTCATTTGGAGTATTATTCAGCCATAAAGAAGAACAAAAGAATGTCATTTGCAGCAACTTGGGTGGACATAGGACTGTCACACTGAGTGCAGTAAATCAGAACCAGAAAGACAAATATCATACGTTATCACTTATACAAAGGAATCTAAACAAAAAGGGTACAAATGAACTTATTTACAAAACAGCAGTAAATGTAGATGTAGAAAACAATCTTTTGGTTACCAAAGGATAAGGTGGGGGAGGGTAAATTGGGAGATTGGGATTGACATGTACACACTACTGTATAGAAAGAACCTGTTGGATAGCACAGGGAACCCTAGTCCATGCTCTATAGTGGTCTATTATGGGAAAGTGTGTGTAAGTCACTCAGTCGTGTCCAACTGTTTGCCACCCTGTGTACTGTAGCCCACTAGGCTCCTCTGTCCATGGAATTCTCCAGGCAAGAATATTGGAGTGGGGCTTCTCTGGTGGTTCAGTGGGTAAGGACACCTCCTTGCAGTGCAAGGGGCGCTGGTTTGATCCCTGGCCTGGGAAGATCACACATGCCATGAAGTGACTGGGCCAACGTGTCCAACTACCGAGCCCAAGCTCTGGAGTGCATGCATCCGGAGCTGGTGCTCTGCAGTGAGAGAGGTCACTGCGATGGGAGGCCCACACAGGTCAAAGAACAAAGATGGATGAAAATAGATGAATGAAAGACTAATACAAGTGGCCAAAAAAAATGGAAAACAAAACCAAAAAAAAGAATACTGGAGTGGGTTGCCATGTCCTCATCTTCCTGACCCAGGGATCAAACTCACATATCCTGCATTGGAAAGTGGATTCTTTACTGCTGAGTCACCAGGATGCCCATAAAACACCTTAGCTAGAAATGATTCATGTCCATTCATGTTTTTAAGGAAAATTGGGTTTTCCTTAAATTGTTACTTTTACACTTGGTTACTATTTCCTTCTCAGTGAAAAATATGTAACCTTTGAACATGGAGGCTGAGCTAGCCTAAATAGCTCCTGGAAAAGCTTTTTGCATAAACTGAATGTGTCCTGAGGAAAAAAAAATTACAAAAAACAAAAGAATTCATTTGGTAATTGAAAAGTGGAAATGTTTACTTTGGAGCTGTGTATAAACAAAAAGAAGAGCATGACATCAGCTGATAATATTTTAAATTTCTTTTGTTAATCTGAAATACTCTATAAAAGATAGCATTCTGTTTCATGGAGTTTCCCAGGTGGCTCAGTGTTAAGGAATCTGTCTGCCAATGCAGGAGATGCCAGAGATGCAGGTTCAGTTCCTGGGTCAGGAAACCCCCTGGAGTAGGGAATGGCAATCCACTCCAGTATCCTTGCCTGGAAAAGTCCATAGACTGAGGAGCCTGGCTTGTTATAGTCCATGGGGTCAACAAAGAGTTGGACACCATTGAGTAACTAAGCATGATTAACATTCTGCTTCATATTCTTTTTGGTACAAATCTAGCTATATGTAAAGAAATGAAATTAAATGAAAACATAGTAATTACATTTTAAAATAAACATGTGCTTGTTGTGTTAAAATAATTACATATGCTTATTAGGAAAATGCATCCAAAACACAAGTATTTGCTCAAAGATAATGTAGTTTGGCAATAGTTTCATTATGCTAATACAACAAAAATAACTCTTATATATCCACTTTGAAGATGATTCACCATCTTCTCTAGTAACTTCAAAACCATCTGTCACAATTAGCTACACTTATTACAAAATTAGCCTTCTGTTTTCTAATATGCTACAAAAATAGATATCAAAATTACTATCTTAAATGTATTGTGCTTTGGTAATGAAAGGCATGCTGTAACTATCTAAATTCCAAGGACTGTTACATAGGATTACACAACAAAAACCAAAAATGTGCTCTTTGTAGGAAAACTAGTGATTTAAATCAAACCTACTCAAATTCAAAGAGAGGTACGGTTATCAATTGGATGACTGTGGTTAGTGGTCACAAGATGAATGACTTCATCTGCAAACCAAATTCCTCAATTTAAAATCGGATGGCCTTTTCCCTTGAAATTGCTTGGAGGGGATCACACACTCTCTTAGAGCCAGCATGAATTCATTCGGTTAGTATTACTCTTTTTCCAAGGTAAGATGCATTGCCCAAGAACATTTGTTCCTTCTGCAGTCATGGTTCAAAAGTGGACCTAATTGTTAGTAAAACATGCCAATTGTCAGAAACAGATGCTTTAATAAGGGTAAGCTATTCTTAACAGTGTAATCAAAGCTCTTGGAATGATGATCTGCCCTTGAAATATGGAGTTTCCCAGGTGGCTCAGTGTTAAGGAATCTGTCTGCCAATGCAGGAGATGCCAGAGATGCAGGTTCAGTTCCTGGGTCAGGAAACCCCCTGGAGTAGGGAATGGCAATCCACTCCAGTATCCTTGCCTGGAAAAGTCCATAGACTGAGGAGCCTGGCTTGTTATAGTCCATGGGGTCAACAAAGAGTTGGACACCATTGAGTAACTAAGCATGATTAACATTCTGCTTCATATTCTTTTTGGTACAAATCTAGCTATATGTAAAGAAATGAAATTAAATGAAAACATAGTAATTACATTTTAAAATAAACATGTGCTTGTTGTGTTAAAATAATTACATATGCTTATTAGGAAAATGCATCCAAAACACAAGTATTTGCTCAAAGATAATGTAGTTTGGCAATAGTTTCATTATGCTAATACAACAAAAATAACTCTTATATATCCACTTTGAAGATGATTCACCATCTTCTCTAGTAACTTCAAAACCATCTGTCACAATTAGCTACACTTATTACAAAATTAGCCTTCTGTTTTCTAATATGCTACAAAAATAGATATCAAAATTACTATCTTAAATGTATTGTGCTTTGGTAATGAAAGGCATGCTGTAACTATCTAAATTCCAAGGACTGTTACATAGGATTACACAACAAAAACCAAAAATGTGCTCTTTGTAGGAAAACTAGTGATTTAAATCAAACCTACTCAAATTCAAAGAGAGGTACGGTTATCAATTGGATGACTGTGGTTAGTGGTCACAAGATGAATGACTTCATCTGCAAACCAAATTCCTCAATTTAAAATCGGATGGCCTTTTCCCTTGAAATTGCTTGGAGGGGATCACACACTCTCTTAGAGCCAGCATGAATTCATTCGGTTAGTATTACTCTCTTTTTCCAAGGTAAGATGCATTGCCCAAGAACATTTGTTCCTTCTGCAGTCATGGTTCAAAAGTGGACCTAATTGTTAGTAAAACATGCCAATTGTCAGAAACAGATGCTTTAATAAGGGTAAGCTATTCTTAACAGTGTAATCAAAGCTCTTGGAATGATGATCTGCCCTTGAAATATGGATTCTAGAATTTAAGAGTTAGAAGAGTCTTTAAGTCGTTTAGCTCTTCCTATAGCCTCTGTTAGGCTTAGGCTAGAGATACTTCTGACTTGTAAAACTCTCCAAGGATGAAGATTCTATTCCTATCTTACTAATTGATTCTAAGTGTTTACTAACGCAGATGTTGAAGTCCTTTCCTAGAGTCCAAAGTAGAACTGATATTTCTGTCATGGTACCCATAAATTTCCAAATATATATGTCATGCTGTTGTAGAGAGAGTATTAGCCTTTGAATCAAAAACCTAAATGTGTCTTCCTATTTGACCTTTGGCAAGGCCTTTTTTCTTTCTGGGGTTCAGTTACCTCATCTGTAAAACTCATAATCCTTACCTGAATCAAAGGAGGTTGGAAGGATATATATAAAAACAAAAAACATGAAATAATTATAAAGCTGCAGATTTTATCTGAAACCTTATGAGAGGAAGTTCAGAAAGAAGTAAGATTTAGGGTTTATATCTTAATTATGTTATTAGGAATCTTGGTTATGTTAGTTCTCTGTCTACTCTAGACAGATCACTCTGGTAGGGGTCTGACCCTTTGGCCCCAAATCTACAAAATTTCAGCATCCACCCATTGCTCTCAAACTCTGCAAGCAGTTTGTGAACTATAAATCATCATACAAATTAAGTTGTTATAAAAGAGACAAATGCTATTACACTAAGAGCCAGTGAGTTTGTCAAAAAGGCATGCTGTAACTATCTAAATTCCAAGGACTGTTACATAGGATTACACAACAAAACCAAAATGTGCTCTTTGTAGGAAAACTAGTGATTTAAATCAAACCTACTCAAATTCAAAGAGAGGTACGGTTATCAATTGGATGACTGTGGTTAGTGGTCACAAGATGAATGACTTCATCTGCAAACCAAATTCCTCAATTTAAAATCGGATGGCCTTTTCCCTTGAAATTGCTTGGAGGGGATCACACACTCTCTTAGAGCCAGCATGAATTCATTCGGTTAGTATTACTCTCTTTTTCCAAGGTAAGATGCATTGCCCAAGAACATTTGTTCCTTCTGCAGTCATGGTTCAAAAGTGGACCTAATTGTTAGTAAAACATGCCAATTGTCAGAAACAGATGCTTTAATAAGGGTAAGCTATTCTTAACAGTGTAATCAAAGCTCTTGGAATGATGATCTGCCCTTGAAATATGGATTCTAGAATTTAAGAGTTAGAAGAGTCTTTAAGTCGTTTAGCTCTTCCTATAGCCTCTGTTAGGCTTAGGCTAGAGATACTTCTGACTTGTAAAACTCTCCAAGGATGAAGATTCTATTCCTATCTTACTAATTGATTCTAAGTGTTTACTAACGCAGATGTTGAAGTCCTTTCCTAGAGTCCAAAGTAGAACTGATATTTCTGTCATGGTACCCATAAATTTCCAAATATATATGTCATGCTGTTGTAGAGAGAGTATTAGCCTTTGAATCAAAAACCTAAATGTGTCTTCCTATTTGACCTTTGGCAAGGCCTTTTTTCTTTCTGGGGTTCAGTTACCTCATCTGTAAAACTCATAATCCTTACCTGAATCAAAGGAGGTTGGAAGGATATATATAAAAACAAAAAACATGAAATAATTATAAAGCTGCAGATTTTATCTGAAACCTTATGAGAGGAAGTTCAGAAAGAAGTAAGATTTAGGGTTTATATCTTAATTATGTTATTAGGAATCTTGGTTATGTTAGTTCTCTGTCTACTCTAGACAGATCACTCTGGTAGGGGTCTGACCCTTTGGCCCCAAATCTACAAAATTTCAGCATCCACCCATTGCTCTCAAACTCTGCAAGCAGTTTGTGAACTATAAATCATCATACAAATTAAGTTGTTATAAAAGAGACAAATGCTATTACACTAAGAGCCAGTGAGCCACCTATTTCAGAAAAGTCTGAGGCTAGACTGTCTAATAAGAGCTGGGCTGAGGAGTTTTTTTCCTTGGAGCCTGTACTATTTACTGTTGCTCAGGTACTGAGTCAGGTCTGACTCTTTGTGAGCCCATGGAGCCCACCAGGCTCCTCTGTCCATGGGGATTCTCCAGGTATGAATACTGGAATAGGTTGCCATTTCCTTCTCCAGGGGATCTTCCCAGATCAGGGATCAAACTGGTGTCTCCTGCATTGGCAGGCAGATTCTTTACCACCAGGGAAGCCCATAAAGTTTATCCTCTATGAATAAATCTAGTTACGAAGGAACTCAACTGTCCAGAGAATCACACAATCCTAACATGCTAGTGAGGTCCGTGTCCAGAGTCAAAGGACCATTCTGAAAAGCAAAGTAGCAAGAAAAGTATCTGCTATTTACATAGCTGCTTTACAGTTCTCTAAGCTCTTCTATATAGTACAAACCAAATATATAATATGACTTTCCTCATGGTAGTAATCTCAGTCATTTGAGAGATGGCAACAAAAGAAAGGAATTAAAGATTATGAGTCAAACCACTTAAATATCTCAAATTAAAATGAATAATAAAGCAAAATGAAGTATACATATGTATGCCAAACTGAGTTATAGTACTACTACCCATCAGAAATCTGTGCCATTATGAATGACAAGTACGAAAGGAGTAGCAAGTATGCTGAGTGTGCCCACTCAGCATTTATTTTCTTTTCCTTCCCCCATGCTTAAATTCTCTTTGGGAAAACATCACTCATTTTCCAGCATCTAGCCAAAGTATGGGCTTTTCCTTAAGGATTTAGGGTTTATAAGCTGCAGATTTTATCTGAAACCTTATGAGAGGAAGTTCAGAAAGAAGTAAGATTTAGGGTTTATATCTTAATTATGTTATTAGGAATCTTGGTTATGTTAGTTCTCTGTCTACTCTAGACAGATCACTCTGGTAGGGGTCTGACCCTTTGGCCCCAAATCTACAAAATTTCAGCATCCACCCATTGCTCTCAAACTCTGCAAGCAGTTTGTGAACTATAAATCATCATACAAATTAAGTTGTTATAAAAGAGACAAATGCTATTACACTAAGAGCCAGTGAGCCACCTATTTCAGAAAAGTCTGAGGCTAGACTGTCTAATAAGAGCTGGGCTGAGGAGTTTTTTTCCTTGGAGCCTGTACTATTTACTGTTGCTCAGGTACTGAGTCAGGTCTGACTCTTTGTGAGCCCATGGAGCCCACCAGGCTCCTCTGTCCATGGGGATTCTCCAGGTATGAATACTGGAATAGGTTGCCATTTCCTTCTCCAGGGGATCTTCCCAGATCAGGGATCAAACTGGTGTCTCCTGCATTGGCAGGCAGATTCTTTACCACCAGGGAAGCCCATAAAGTTTATCCTCTATGAATAAATCTAGTTACGAAGGAACTCAACTGTCCAGAGAATCACACAATCCTAACATGCTAGTGAGGTCCGTGTCCAGAGTCAAAGGACCATTCTGAAAAGCAAAGTAGCAAGAAAAGTATCTGCTATTTACATAGCTGCTTTACAGTTCTCTAAGCTCTTCTATATAGTACAAACCAAATATATAATATGACTTTCCTCATGGGAGTAATCTCAGTCATTTGAGAGATGGCAACAAAAAGAAAGGAATTAAAGATTATGAGTCAAACCACTTAAATATCTCAAATTAAAATGAATAATAAAGCAAAATGAAGTATACATATGTATGCCAAACTGAGTTATAGTACTACTACCCATCAGAAATCTGTGCCATTATGAATGACAAGTACGAAAGGAGTAGCAAGTATGCTGAGTGTGCCCACTCAGCATTTATTTTCTTTTCCTTCCCCCATGCTTAAATTCTCTTTGGGAAAACATCACTCATTTTCCAGCATCTAGCCAAAAAGTATGGGCTTTTCCTTAAGAGGTTAAAAAGTTTGTATGTGTATGTGAAATTGCTTCAGTCATGTCCAACTCTTTGTGACCCTCCAGGATCCTCTGTCTATGGGATTCTCCAGGCAATACCGCTGTGGGTTGCCATGCTCTCCTCTAGGGGATGTTCCCAACACAAGGATTGAACCTGTGCCTCTTATATCTCCTGCATTCTTTATCACTAGCACCAGTTGTGTGTTTACCACTAGCCCCATATGGGAATTTGGCCAACCCAGTATTTTGGTTGGTACTAACCTCATCCTTTGGCCCTGATTGCTCAAGGCCCATTTGGATAATCCTGATCTCTGCCATTACTCAGGAGCTGTCCAATCAAGGTAAAATGTAGAACTTTTGTTTGAAGGATGGGAAGCATCTGCCACTGTTCCTCACCAACACACACATACACAGACATGAAAGACAAAGTCTGCAGTGCAGTTTGCTGCTGGCAGCTATTTGAGGTTGTAGAGAAGAGAAAAGCACCTTATCCATCTCAAGGCTTTTCAGTAATGAAAGCCAAGATCCTCTCTCTGGATTTTAGCTTTGAAATTGATTTGTTCCTGCCACACCAATCATCCAATGTGATATACTTAATATATAAAGAACTTTTAAATTTTTTAATTGAAGGAAAATTGTTTTATAGAGTTTTGTTGTTTACTGCCAAACATCAACATTAATTTGCCATAGATACATGTTTTATATAGGTATATATACCCAACATACTCAATTATCCCTCCTTCATATAGATAGGAAAATTAAAGATTTAGGGAGTCAATTTGAGAGATGGCAACAAAAGAAAGGAATTAAAGATTATGAGTCAAACCACTTAAATATCTCAAATTAAAATGAATAATAAAGCAAAATGAAGTATACATATGTATGCCAAACTGAGTTATAGTACTACTACCCATCAGAAATCTGTGCCATTATGAATGACAAGTACGAAAGGAGTAGCAAGTATGCTGAGTGTGCCCACTCAGCATTTATTTTCTTTTCCTTCCCCCATGCTTAAATTCTCTTTGGGAAAACATCACTCATTTTCCAGCATCTAGCCAAAAAGTATGGGCTTTTCCTTAAGAGGTTAAAAAGTTTGTATGTGTATGTGAAATTGCTTCAGTCATGTCCAACTCTTTGTGACCCTCCAGGATCCTCTGTCTATGGGATTCTCCAGGCAATACCGCTGTGGGTTGCCATGCTCTCCTCTAGGGATGTTCCCAACACAAGGATTGAACCTGTGCCTCTTATATCTCCTGCATTCTTTATCACTAGCACCAGTTGTGTGTTTACCACTAGCCCCATATGGGAATTTGGCCAACCCAGTATTTTGGTTGGTACTAACCTCATCCTTTGGCCCTGATTGCTCAAGGCCCATTTGGATAATCCTGATCTCTGCCATTACTCAGGAGCTGTCCAATCAAGGTAAAATGTAGAACTTTTGTTTGAAGGATGGGAAGCATCTGCCACTGTTCCTCACCAACACACACATACACAGACATGAAAGACAAAGTCTGCAGTGCAGTTTGCTGCTGGCAGCTATTTGAGGTTGTAGAGAAGAGAAAAGCACCTTATCCATCTCAAGGCTTTTCAGTAATGAAAGCCAAGATCCTCTCTCTGGATTTTAGCTTTGAAATTGATTTGTTCCTGCCACACCAATCATCCAATGTGATATACTTAATATATAAAGAACTTTTAAATTTTTTTTAATTGAAGGATAATAGCTTTATAGAGTTTTGTTGTTTACTGCCAAACATCAACATTAATTTGCCATAGATACATGTTTTATATAGGTATATATACACATATATTCCCTCCCTCATGAACTTCTCTCATCTCCCTCCCTTCCCACCCCTCTGGGTTGCCACAGGGCCCCTGTTTGAAATCCCTTAGTCTTAGAGCAAATTCCCAGTGGTTATCTATTTTACATATGGTAATATAAATTTCCATGTTACTCTTTCTAAACATCTCACCCAGTCCTCCCTCCCCTCAATGTCCATAAGTCTGTTCCCTATGTCTGTTTCTCCACTGCTGCCCTGCATATAAATTCATCAGCATCATCTTTCTAGATTCCTTACATTTGTGTTAGTATACAATATCTATTTAATATATAAAGAATTTCTGCACCACATAGTGCATAATTGGACACTCACAATGACTAAGTTACTCATCTCCATTTTATGAAAGAAGAAAGAAGTCTCCAATAGATTCACGAACTGCCTGAAGTCCACACTAGATAAGAATAGAACCAGAAATGGAATCAGGCGTTTTGGCCTAAAACAATTACTTTCCACTCTACTATGTCATGTTGAAATGGCAAAATAAGGACAGATTTTAAAAATTTCAAGACCTAGGCAACACATAAGATTGTATAATTATTAATGTTATTAAAACATGGTAGGCACAAGTTACAATGGAAAAATAAGAATTTCAAAATTAAGAATCTCAATTTTGGTTTTCAGCAGTGGTTGGATTCCTTGATACCCTTTGCCGCATGGGCTCTCGCCTGTGGTCTGAGTCTGCTGGAACTCGCATGGAGCATGGTGCAGCTCTTGCCCTGTCCTGCACAACCAGACAGAAATATTGTTGTTCAGTTACGTGAAAGCTGGGTTATGTCATGTGCATTGAGTCGATGATGCCATCTAACTGTCTCATCCTCTTTCTCCTCCTTCTCCTCCTACCCTCAATCTTTCCCAGTGACAGGGGTACACAGGCAGACTTGGCAAGGAGGCCAGCTGGTCCCAAGGACAAGGAGGAGAAGAGGAAGGACAAGGAGAAATAAAGGCAAAGATCTTCAGGGTTAAAACTGAAAACTTCTAGTCTTATGTTAATCTGGGCATTTATATTAGAATGCCTTACCCAGCCCTGAGGCCGGGAGACTATCCTAGCTAAACTCATGTTAGGTCATGGGTATGGTCCTACAGGGCCTTTACAACCTTAAGATATTCTTTTGATTTATTGTTTTGGTAAGTGACTAGAAGATACAAATTGTCATGCTTCAACTGGCAAAGGGGGGTACTCTTCTAGTCCCCTTCTAGTGTCTATGCTGGAAGCTTTTCCCTATCCTTTCTTACTTTAATAAACTTTTCACTGCACGGAGCTCTGAGTGACCATTGCTGAGTCTTTTGGATCCCAGTGTCAATTCTTCTCCATTGGAGATCAAGAATCCAACACCGTTCACGGTAACCTACTGTCATCTGTCACCTATCACCAGCATCAGAGTTTTCTCCAATGAGTTGGGTTTTGCATCAGGTGGTCCAAGAATTGGAACTCCTGCTTTCACATCAGTCCTTCCAGTGAATATTCAGGGTGGATTTTCTTTAGGATTGACTGGTTTGATCTCCTTGCCATGCAAGAATCTCTCAAGAGTTTTCTCCAACACCACATTTCAAAAGCATCAATTCTTTGGCGCTCAGCCTTCTTTACAGTCCAACTCTCACATCCACAATACTGGAAAGAACACAGTTTTGACTATGTGGACATTGTCAGCAATGTCATTGCTTTTGAATACTCTGTCTGGGTTTGTCATAGCTTTTCTTCCAAAGAGCAAGCATCTTTTAATTTCACGACTGCAGTCACCATCTGCAATAATTTTGGAGCCCAGGAAAATAAAATCTGTCTCTATTTCCTTTGTTTGCCCATTCTATTTGCCATGAAGTGACGGGACTAGATGCCATGATCTTTGATTTTTGAATGTTGAGTTGTTTTTTTTTATTGACTTTAAAAAAAATTTTATTTTAAAGGTTTTACAGAGTTTTGTTGTTCACAGACATGTATGTTCCCAGATCAGTCATATGCATGTCCGTGGTCCCCACCCCCCAGTTCCCCCCATCCCACCCGTCTGGACCATCGTCCCATGCCATTGTGAGCACTCTTATTCCCTTAGCACAATGACAATAGCTATCTTTTCCACACATGACAGTATAGGTTTCCATGTTACTCCCTCCATGTCTCCCCCTCCCTATTTCTTCCCCACAATGTCCCTATGTCTATGCTCTGTCTGTTTTTCCATGAGTTCCCTGCATGTGTTATCAAGACCGTCCTACTAGATTCCATATATGTGTGTTAGTATACTGTATTTGTCTTTCTCTTTTTGACTGACTTCACTATTTGTCATAGGTTCTAGATCCAGCCCACTTCATTTTAGGACTTTTCCCTATCCTTTCTTACTTTAATAAACTTTTCACTGCACGGAGCTCTGAGTGACCATTGCTGAGTCTTTTGGATCCCAGTGTCAATTCTTCTCCATTGGAGATCAAGAATCCAACACCGTTCACGGTAACCTACTGTCATCTGTCACCTATCACCAGCATCAGAGTTTTCTCCAATGAGTTGGGTTTTGCATCAGGTGGTCCAAGAATTGGAACTCCAGCTTTCACATCAGTCCTTCCAGTGAATATTCAGGGTGGATTTTCTTTAGGATTGACTGGTTTGATCTCCTTGCCATGCAAGAATCTCTCAAGAGTTTTCTCCAACACCACATTTCAAAAGCATCAATTCTTTGGCGCTCAGCCTTCTTTACAGTCCAACTCTCACATCCACAATACTGGAAAGAACACAGTTTTGACTATGTGGACATTGTCAGCAATGTCATTGCTTTTGAATACTCTGTCTGGGTTTGTCATAGCTTTTCTTCCAAAGAGCAAGCATCTTTTAATTTCACGACTGCAGTCACCATCTGCAATAATTTTGGAGCCCAGGAAAATAAAATCTGTCTCTATTTCCTTTGTTTGCCCATTCTATTTGCCATGAAGTGACGGGACTAGATGCCATGATCTTTGATTTTTGAATGTTGAGTTGTTTTTTTATTGACTTTAAAAAAAATTTTATTTTAAAGGTTTTACAGAGTTTTGTTGTTCACAGACATGTATGTTCCCAGATCAGTCATATGCATGTCCGTGGTCCCCACCCCCCAGTTCCCCCCATCCCACCCGTCTGGACCATCGCCCCATGCCATTGTGAGCACTCTTATTCCCTTAGCACAATGACAATAGCTATCTTTTCCACACATGACAGTATAGGTTTCCATGTTACTCCCTCCATGTCTCCCCCTCCCTATTTCTTCCCCACAATGTCCCTATGTCTATGCTCTGTCTGTTTTTCCATGAGTTCCCTGCATGTGTTATCAAGACCGTCCTACTAGATTCCATATATGTGTGTTAGTATACTGTATTTGTCTTTCTCTTTTTGACTGACTTCACTTTTTATGATAGGTTCTAGAGCCAGCCACTTCATTAGGACTGAGTCTTCTGCATTTCTTTTAACAGCTGAGTAGTAGTCCATTGTATGTATGTACCAGAGCTTCTCTATCCATTCATTCCTCGATGGACATCTAGGCTGCTTCCATGTTCTGGCTATTGTATAGAGAGCTGCAATGAGCATTGGGGTACAGGTGCTTCTTTCAGTTTTGATTTCATCAGGATATAAGTCAAAGAGTGGGATTGCTGGGTCGTATGGTGCTTCTGTTTTTAGTTTTTTAAGAAATCTCCAGACTGTCTTCCATAGTGGCTGTATCAATTTACATTCCCACCAGCAATGCAAGAAGGTTCCCTTTTCTCCACACCCTCTCCAGCATTTATTGTCTGCAGATTTTTTGATGATGGCCATTCTGACGGGTGAGAGGTGACATCTCATTGTAGTTTTAATTTGCATTTCTCTAATAATAAGTGAGATTGAGCATCGTTTCATGTGCTTTTGGGCCATCTGTATGTCCTCTTTGGAGAGGTGTCTCTTTAGATCTTTTTCCCATTTTTTGATTGGGTTGTTCGTTTTTTCTGTGCTGAGTTGTCTGAGTTGCTTGTAGATTTTGGAGATTAATTCTTTGTCTGTTGTTTCATTTGCTATGATTTTCTCCCACTCTGTGGGCTGTCTGTTCAGCTTTTTTGTAATTTCTTTTGCTGTACAAAAGCTTTGAAGTTTCATGAGGTCCCACATGTTCATTTGTCTTTTCAGTGCCGCTATTTTAGTAGGTGGGTCAGAGAAGATCTTGCTTTGGTTTATGTCCTTGAGGGTTTTGCCTATATTCTCCTCTAAGAGTTTGATGGTTTCTGGTCTTACATTTAGGTCTTTAATCCATTTTGAGTTGATCTTAGTGTATGGTGTCAGGGACTGTTCCATCTTCATTTTTTTGCATGTAGCTGTCCAATTTTCCCAGCACCATTTGTTGAAGAAGCTGTCTTTGTCCCATTTTATAGTTTAGCCTCCTTTGTCAAAAATAAGGTACCCATAGGTGCGTAGGTTGATCTCTGTATCAGCTATTCCTTGTCTTTTTTTTTGACTGACTTCACTTTTTATGATAGGTTCTAGAGCCAGCCACTTCATTAGGACTGAGTCTTCTGCATTTCTTTTAACAGCTGAGTAGTAGTCCATTGTATGTATGTACCAGAGCTTCTCTATCCATTCATTCCTCGATGGACATCTAGGCTGCTTCCATGTTCTGGCTATTGTATAGAGAGCTGCAATGAGCATTGGGGTACAGGTGCTTCTTTCAGTTTTGATTTCATCAGGATATAAGTCAAAGAGTGGGATTGCTGGGTCGTATGGTGCTTCTGTTTTTAGTTTTTTAAGAAATCTCCAGACTGTCTTCCATAGTGGCTGTATCAATTTACATTCCCACCAGCAATGCAAGAAGGTTCCCTTTTCTCCACACCCTCTCCAGCATTTATTGTCTGCAGATTTTTTGATGATGGCCATTCTGACGGGTGAGAGGTGACATCTCATTGTAGTTTTAATTTGCATTTCTCTAATAATAAGTGAGATTGAGCATCGTTTCATGTGCTTTTGGGCCATCTGTATGTCCTCTTTGGAGAGGTGTCTCTTTAGGTCTTTTTCCCATTTTTTGATTGGGTTGTTCGTTTTTCCTGTGCTGAGTTGTCTGAGTTGCTTGTAGATTTTGGAGATTAATTCTTTGTCTGTTGTTTCATTTGCTATGATTTTCTCCCACTCTGTGGGCTGTCTGTTCAGCTTTTTTGTAATTTCTTTTGCTGTACAAAAGCTTTGAAGTTTCATGAGGTCCCACATGTTCATTTGTCTTTTCAGTGCCGCTATTTTAGTAGGTGGGTCAGAGAAGATCTTGCTTTGGTTTATGTCCTTGAGGGTTTTGCCTATATTCTCCTCTAAGAGTTTGATGGTTTCTGGTCTTACATTTAGGTCTTTAATCCATTTTGAGTTGATCTTAGTGTATGGTGTCAGGGACTGTTCCATCTTCATTTTTTTGCATGTAGCTGTCCAATTTTCCCAGCACCATTTGTTGAAGAAGCTGTCTTTGTCCCATTTTATAGTTTAGCCTCCTTTGTCAAAAATAAGGTACCCATAGGTGCGTAGGTTGATCTCTGGGTTCTCGATCTTGTTCCATTGGTCTATAGTTCTGTTTTTGTGCCAGTACCATACTGTCTTGATGACTGTTGCTTTGTAGCAGAGTCTGAAGTTGGGGAGGCTGATCCCTCCAGCTCCATTCTTCTTCCTCAGGATTGCTTTGGCTATTCAAGGTCTTTTGTGTTTCCATATGAACTGTGTGATTCTTTGGTCTAGTTCTGTGAAGAATGTCATTGGTAGTTTGATAGGGATCGCACTGAATCTATAGATGACATTTGGTAGTATGGTCATTTTCACAATATTGATTCTTCTGACCCAGGAAAATGGAATATATCTCCATTTGTTTAAGTCTTCTCTAATGTCTCTCATGAGTGTCTTGAAATTTTCTGTGTACAGTTATTTTGTTTCTTTGGGTAGGTTTATTCCTAGATATTTGATTCTTTTGGTTGCAATGGTGAAGGGGATTGCCTCTTTGATTTCATTTTCTGATTTTTCATTGTTGGTGTATAGGAATGCCAGTGATTTCTGTATATTGATTTTGTATCCTGCGACTTTGCTGAATTTGCTGATTAGCTCTAGTAGTTTTGTAATAGTGTCTTTGGGATTTTCTATGTATAATATCATGTCATCTGCAGATAGAGAGAGCTTTACTTCTTCTTTTGCAATCTGGATTCCTTTTATTTCTTTATCTTGGCTTATTGCTGTTGCTAGAACTTCCAGGACTATGTGGAATAAGAGTGCTGAAAGTGGACACCCTTGTCTTGTTCCTTAGAGCGAATGCTTTCGTTTTTTCACCATTGAGGATAATGTTCACTGTGGGCTTCTCATATATGGCTTTCACTATGTTGAGATAGGTTCCTTCTATGCCCATTTTTTGAAGAGTGTTTATCATAAATGGATGCTGTACTTTGTCGAAGGCTTTTTCTGCATCTATTGAGATGATCATGTGACTTGTCTCTCAATTTGTTGATATGGTGTATCACATTGATTGATTTGTGGATATTGAAGAATCCTTGCATGCCTGGGATGAACCCAACTTGATCGTGATGTATGAGCTTTTTGATGTGTCATTGAATTCTGTTTGCTAGGATTTTGTTGAGGATTTTGGCATCTAGATTCATCAGTGAAATTGACCTATAGTTTTCCTTTTCTGTGTTGTCTTTGCCTGGCTTTGGTATCAGGGTGATGGCAGCCTCATAGAATGTGTTTGGAAGTGTTCCTTCCTGTGCAATTTTTTGAAAGAGTTTTAGAAGGACAGGCATTAGCTCTTCTTTAAATGTTTGGTAGAATTTCCCTGTGAAGCCATCTGGCCCTTTTTTTTTTGGCATTAGGTCTTTTGTGTTTCCATCGGGCTTTGGTCTAGTTCTGTGAAGAATGTCATTGGTAGTTTGATAGGGATCGCACTGAATCTATAGATGACATTTGGTAGTATGGTCATTTTCACAATATTGATTCTTCTGACCCAGGAAAATGGAATATATCTCCATTTGTTTAAGTCTTCTCTAATGTCTCTCATGAGTGTCTTGAAATTTTCTGTGTACAGTTATTTTGTTTCTTTGGGTAGGTTTATTCCTAGATATTTGATTCTTTTGGTTGCAATGGTGAAGGGGATTGCCTCTTTGATTTCATTTTCTGATTTTTCATTGTTGGTGTATAGGAATGCCAGTGATTTCTGTATATTGATTTTGTATCCTGCGACTTTGCTGAATTTGCTGATTAGCTCTAGTAGTTTTGTAATAGTGTCTTTGGGATTTTCTATGTATAATATCATGTCATCTGCAGATAGAGAGAGTTTGACTTCTTCCTTTCCAATCTGGATTCCTTTGATTTCTTTCTCTTCTCTTATTGCTGTTGCTAGAACTTCCAGGACTATGTGGAATAAGAGTGGTGAAAGTGGACACCCTTGTCTTGTTCCTGATCTTAGAGGGAATGCTTTCAGTTTTTCACCATTGAGGATAATGTTCGCTGTGGGCTTCTCATATATGGCTTTCACTATGTTGAGATAGGTTCCTTCTATGCCCATTTTTTGAAGAGTGTTTATCATAAATGGATGCTGTACTTTGTCGAAGGCTTTTTCTGCATCTATTGAGATGATCATGTGACTTGTCTCTCAATTTGTTGATATGGTGTATCACATTGATTGATTTGTGGATATTGAAGAATCCTTGCATGCCTGGGATGAACCCAACTTGATCGTGATGTATGAGCTTTTTGATGTGTCATTGAATTCTGTTTGCTAGGATTTTGTTGAGGATTTTGGCATCTAGATTCATCAGTGAAATTGACCTATAGTTTTCCTTTTCTGTGTTGTCTTTGCCTGGCTTTGGTATCAGGGTGATGGCAGCCTCATAGAATGTGTTTGGAAGTGTTCCTTCCTGTGCAATTTTTTGAAAGAGTTTTAGAAGGACAGGCATTAGCTCTTCTTTAAATGTTTGGTAGAATTTCCCTGTGAAGCCATCTGGCCCTGGGCTTTTATTTTGGGGTACATTTTTGATCACAAGGTCAATTTCTGAGCTTGTGATTGGCTTGTTCATAGTTTCTATTTCTTCCTAGTTGAGTCTTGGGAGATTAATCTTCTCTAAGAAACTGTCCATTTCTTCCAGGTTGTCCAGTTTGTTGCCATAGAGTTGCTCATAATAGTCTCTTAGAATCCTTTGGATCTCTGCATTCTCTGTTGTAATCTCTCCTTTTGCATTTTTGATTTTGGTGATCTGGTTCTTCTCTCTCTTTTTCTTGATGAGTCTGGCCAGTGGTGCGTTGATTTTATTTACCTTTTTGAAGAACTGGCTTTTTGTTTTATTTATCTTTACTATTATTTCTTTCATTTCTTTTTCATTTATTTCTGCTCTGATCTTTATGATTTCCCTTCTTCTGCTGGCTTTGGGGTGTTTTTGTTCTCCTTTCTCCAATTATTTTAAGCGTAAGGTTAGGTTGTCTGTTTGAGATTTTCATAGTTTCTTGAGGGAGGATTGAATTGCTATAAACTTCCCTCTTAAAACTGCTTTTGCGGTATCCCATAGGTTTTGCATGGTCGTGTGCTCATTGTCATTTTCTTCTAGGAATTTTTAAATTTCTCCTTTGATTTGCTCGGTAATCAGTTGGTTTTTTAGGTATGTGTTGTTTAATCTCCACGTGTTTGTGTTTTTAGCGGTTTTTTCCCTGTAGTTGATCTCTAGTCTCATTGCATTGTGGTCCAAGAAGATGGTTGATATTATTTCAGTTTTCTTGATTTGACTGAGGTTTGATTTATGGCCCAAAATGTGGTCTATCCTGGAGAATGTTCCGTGAGCACTTGGGTAGAAAATGTATTCTTCTGCTTTAGGATGGAACGTCCTAAAGATATCGATGAGGTCCATCTTTTCTAGTGTGGCATTTAAGGCTTGTGTTTCTTTATTAATTTTCTGTTTGGGTGATCTATCCATTGGTGTGAGAGGAGTGTTAAAGTCTCCTACTATTACTGTGTTATTATTGATTTCTTCTTTTATGTTGGAAAGTATCTGTCTTATGTATTCAGGTGCCCCTGTGTTGGCTGCGTAGATATTCATGACTGTTATGTCTTCCTCTTGGATAGATCCCTTAATCATGATGTAGTGACCTGCCTTGTCTCTTAGAATCTTCTTTACTTTAAAATCTATTTTGGCTGATATGAGGATTGCTCCTCCAGCTTTCTTTTGATTTCCATTTGCATGGAATATCTTTTTCCAGCCTCTCACTTTCAGTCTATGAGTGTCTCTGGGTCTGAAGTGGGTCTCTTGTAAACAGCATATATATGGGTCTTGTTTCTGGATCCATTCAGCCAGCCTGTGTCATTTGGTTGGAGCATTTAGTCCATTTACATTCAAAGTAATTATTGATACGAATGTTCCTATTGTCATCTTCTTAGAAGTTTGGGGTTTGATTTGTAGGACTTCTCCTACTCTCGTATTTATTGGCTATACTAGGCCCTTTAACACTTGTTGCAGGGCTGGTTTTGTGGTGCAGAATTCTTTTAGTTTTTGTTTGTGAAGCTTTTGACTTCACCATCAATTCTGAATGAGATTCTTGCTGGGTAGAGAATTCTTGGTTGGAGGTTATTCTCTTTTAGCCGTTTATGTGTCTTGCCATTCTCTTCTGGCCTGCAGGGTTTCTGTTGAGAGATCTGCAGTTAAACGTATGGGGTTTCCTTTATATGTTATTTGTTGTTTGCTCCTAGCCTATTTTAGTAATCTGTCTTTATATTTAGTCTGTGTTAGTTTGATTAGAATGTGCCTTGGTGTGTATCTTCTGGGGTTTATCCTGTATGGAACTCTTTGTGCTTCTTGGACTTGTTTGACTATTTCCTTTCCCATTCTGGGAAAGTTTTCAACTATAACCTCTTTCAAGAATTTTTTCATAGCCTTTCTTCCCCTCTTCTTCTTCTGGAACTCCTATAATTCTAATGTTGGTGCATTTGATATTGTCCCATAGGTCTCTGAGCTATCCTCAGTTCTTTTAATTCTTTGGGCTTTGTTCTGTTCTTCGGCACTTATTTCCACCAATCTGTCCTCCAGCTCACTTATCCATTCTTCTGCCTCCGATGCTCTACTGTTGAGATCTTCTATAGTATTTTTGAGTTCAGCAATTGAGTTGGTGGTCTCTATTTGCTCATTTTTCATTTCTTGCATGTATCTTCTCAGTGCATTAATTTCCTCTAATATTCTGTTTTCGGTGTTTTGCATCCTCATTAGTATAGTTTTTCTGAATTCTCTTTCAGATAGCTTGTCTATCTCCTCCTCTGTCATTTGAGGCGGTGTTTCTCTAGCTTGGTCCTTCATTTGTGCAGTGTTTCTCTGTCGTTTCATTATTAGGTTAGTTTTTGTTTCTTTGTGTGTGTCCGTGTGTATGGAGTTCTTTTTACCACCAGGCTTCTTGGTTAAATTCTCCCTTCCTTTGGGTTTCTGTCCTTCTAGAAAGGTTCAGTGGTTTGTGTCTTGGGTGGTGTTAAGTCTTGTTTACAGGTGAATAATCTCTAGTGTTGTATGTTCTTTGATAGTGTGGGGTCTTGGAATCAGGGCTTCTACTCCAAGGATCCTTGGTTTGATGATTGGTCAGGGGGTGTAGGCTCTATGTCTGGTTTGCTATGGTGTTCCATGATATTAGTTCAAATACTAGCATCTGAGGAGCAAGAGGTGTATCCCTGATGGGTGACAGTCATAAAAGCATGCAGATGTTTTCTAACATAGTCATAAGATATACATACATACACAGCAACAACCACATCTAACCAGTCTTACAGAGATAACACATACGACATTTTTCTGGAAAACGATGCAATCCGAGATGATACTTGCCCGTTAAGCTCTGAATTAATTAAAATAGTGCCTGGAAAAATAGATCCGGGGCAAGGTCCTGGCTTTGACTATTTCATTGAAAGCAGTTTTTAACTAAGGCATGTGGTGGGGGTGAGGAGGAGGAGAGTGTATGGATAATGAGAAGGAATATATTCGTCTTGGAAGGATTTTATAGGGTTACGTAGCCAAGATTAGTGTGTTGTATTGTTTAGTGCAGCTGGAAGAGAACAGTGGAGACAGGAAGGTAGGAAATATTTATCTAGGGGGTAGTGGTAGATAGGAGAAAGTTTTACATTTAGAACATAGAGCGAGGAAGCAGTGGCAAAGAGGAAAGAAAATTAGAAGTTTCCAAGAATTAAAATTTAAAAAGAAATTAAAAATTAAAAGGGAAAGAAAAACTTAATAAAGAGAGACAAAAAACCAAAAACCAAAAACCCAAACCTGACCAATCAATCAAATAAAGAAAACCAACCACAACAAATAAACAAACAAAAAAAGCTAAATACTGTCCCTGGTTTTTATCCTCTCATCTGCCTGGTGGAAGCCAGTCTGCTCTGGATGGTGCTGTCTTGATGATGTAGCCTTTCCCTTACAGCACCGGTTGCTATGGTTTCTGTTTTTGTTTTCAGCAAGACAAAGGCTGCAAGCTCAGATGTTGGCCCGGGCGGCGGACTGATCCCAGTCCGTGGGGCCGGGGCCATGGCGCGTGCAGTCCCGTGTTGGAGGGGGGCGCCCCGGCTCTACCGCACACCCGCTGGTAGCCTCCAATACCTGCCCTTCTCCCGGCTTCCTCCGCTGCAGGTGTAGCTTTGGGGGTGCACGGGCTCCTTCGCCACTGGCGCACGCACTGCCAATGCGTCCAAGTCCCAAAGGCAGACACCAGCTTTCCCGTCCGGCTGGGGCCCAGTCCCTGGTCAGCAATCCATGGGCGACTTCCCCTCTCCGGTCAGCAAGCCCCCCACTAGGAGTGTTTGAACTTACCCGGTGCCAGACGGAAAGTTGCGATTTTCACCCGGTCAAGCGGCGCTATCTTCGCACTGGGCGCTCCCTTCCGGCTCCAGGTCTCTAAGCAGCACTCAGCAGGGAACTTCCCAATTGAGTTCCGCTGGGCCCCGCTCCAGTATCTTATCTTCGCAGTGTCTTAATTTCTGCCGGAGATCCGGCCGGATTCTTGGAATTTTTGCGCTGAGTGCTGCCCTCTCTCCCCCGACGCTGCACTCAGGCCCCCTTTTAGGGCACTTGCTGGCGCGCTCTCTGTCGGGCTGGTCCGGTGGCGGGGTTAGAACAGAGGGTTCTCAGAACAGTAGCTCCGGGAAAGTTCTGGCTGTTCCCTCTTTGACCCTCGCGGACCTAAGGAGTTCTTCTGTCATCTAGTGGCTGGTTTGTTGGTGGTGTTTCATTTCTTAATTAGTTCTGGTGATTCTGTTGGGGAGCTGGTGGAATCTTCCCTTCATTCCTCCGCCATCTTGCCCCCCCCCCCCAATGTTGAGTTTTAAGCCAGCTTTTTCACTCTTCCTTTTCACCTTCATCAAGATGCTCTTTAGTTCCACTTCACTTTCTGCCATAAGGGTGGTGCCATCTGCATACCTGAGATTATTGATAATTCTCCCAGGAATCTTGATTCCAGGTTGTGCTTTACCCAGTCTGGCATTTCGCATGATGTATTCTATATATAAGTTAAATAAGTAGGGTGACAATATACAGCCTGATGCACTCTTTTCCCAATTTGGAACCAGTTCATAGTTCCATGCCCAGTTCTAACTGTAGCTTCTTGACCTGCTTTCAGGTTTCTGAGGAGGCAAGCAAGGTAATCTGGCATTCCCATCTCTTAAGAATTTCCCACAGTTTGTTGTGATCCACACAGTCAAATGCTTTAGTATAGTCAATGCAGCAGAAGTAGATGTTTTTCTCGAATTTTCTTGCTTTTTCTATGATTGAACAGATGTTGGCAACTGATCTCTGATTCCTCTGCCCTTTCTAAATCAAGCTGGTATATCTGGAAATTCTCAGTTTGGAAACAGTGACAGCCTTTATCTTCTTAGGCTCCAAAATCACTGCAGATAGTGATTACAGCTATGAAATTGAAAGACACTTGCTCCTTGGAAAAAAAGTTATGACAAGCCTAGATGGCATATTAAAAAACAGACACATCACTTTACCAGCAAAGGTTTGTATAGTCAAAGCTATGGTTTTTCCAGTAGTCATGTATGGATGTGAGAGTTGGACCATAAAGAATGCTGAGTGCCAAAAAACTGATGCTTTCTAACTGTGGTGCTGGAGAAGACTCTTGTGAGTCCCTTGAACAGCAAGGAGAACAAACCAGTCAATCCTAAAGAAAATCAACACTGAATATTCATTGGAAGGACTGATGTTAAACCTGAAGCTCCAGACTTTGGTCACCTGATGCAAAGAATTGACTCATTGGAAAAGACCCTAATGCTAGGAATGACTGAGGGCAAGGGGGAGAAGGGAGACAGAGGATTATATGGTTGTATGGCATCATCAACTCAATGGACATGACTTTGAACAAACTCCGGGAGACAGTGAAGGACAAGGAAGCCTGGTGTGTTGCAGTTCATGGGGTTTCAGAGTCAGACACGATTGAACAACTGAACAACAACAATCTAGCCATTTACCTTCTCAGTATTTATTCAAAAAATTGAAATCTGCGTCTCGAAGAGGTATATACTTTCCAATGCTCAGTGGAGTATTAGTTATAATAACTAAGACATGCAAGCAACCAGCTGTCTATCAACAAATGAACTGATAAAGAAAATATTTTATATATACTCAGTAGTATTCAGCCTTAAAAAAGAGGGAAACTCTAACAATATCAATAAACTTGGGAGACATTATGCTAAGTGAAATAAGCCAGTCTGGGAAAGACAAATACCATAGGATTACACAGAAAATCAAACTTATAGTTAGCTTTCTATTAGAGTAGAATGGCCATTGCCAGGAACTGGAAATGGGGAATCGTTGTTCAATGGGTGTAAAATTTCAATTATGTAAGATGAATAGGTTCTAGAGACTTCCCTGTCAGGGAAGTCCCTCACATTAAACATTCTTACCACAAAAGAATAAAGGGGGGCTTCCCTGGTAGCTCAGTGGTAAAGAGTTTGCCTACCAATGCAGGAGGCACTGGTTTGATCCCTGATCTGGGAAGATCCCACATGCTGCGGAGCAACTAAGTCTGTGAGCCACAGCTGTTGAGCCTGTGCTCTAGAGCCTCAGAGTTGCAACTATGGAGCCCATGTGCTGCAACTGTGGAAGCCCATGTGCCCTAGAGCCTGAATACCACAACAAGAGAAGTCACCTCAACAAGAAGCCCGCTTACCTCAACTAGAGACTAGCCCTACTCCCTGCAACTAGAGAAGAGCCTGTGGCAGCAGTGAAAACCCAGAATAGCCAAGAATAAATAAATAAATAAATAAATTTTCAAAAAAAAAAGAATAAGGGGACACAAGGAAACTTTTAAAGGTTAAGAACATGCTTATTACCTTGATTATGTGGCTAGTATCATGGGTATATGCTTATGCGCAAAGTCATCAAATTGTATATATTAAAGACATGCCTTTTTTACATATCAATTATTTCTCAGCAGTCAGGTTGGGGGCCCCTGAGACACGATGACTTTGAACAAACTCCGGGAGACAGTGAAGGACAAGGAAGCCTGGTGTGTTGCAGTTCATGGGGTTTCAGAGTCAGACACGATTGAACAACTGAACAACAACAATCTAGCCATTCACCTTCTCAGTATTTATTCAAAAAATTGAAATCTGCGTCTCGAAGAGGTATATACTTTCCAATGCTCAGTGGAGTATTAGTTATAATAACTAAGACATGCAAGCAACCAGCTGTCTATCAACAAATGAACTGATAAAGAAAATATTTTATATATACTCAGTAGTATTCAGCCTTAAAAAAGAGGGAAACTCTAACAATATCAATAAACTTGGGAGACATTATGCTAAGTGAAATAAGCCAGTCTGGGAAAGACAAATACCATAGGATTACACAGAAAATCAAACTTATAGTTAGCTTTCTATTAGAGTAGAATGGCCATTGCCAGGAACTGGAAATGGGGAATCGTTGTTCAATGGGTGTAAAATTTCAATTATGTAAGATGAATAGGTTCTAGAGACTTCCCTGTCAGGGAAGTCCCTCACATTAAACATTCTTACCACAAAAGAATAAAGGGGGGCTTCCCTGGTAGCTCAGTGGTAAAGAGTTTGCCTACCAATGCAGGAGGCACTGGTTTGATCCCTGATCTGGGAAGATCCCACATGCTGCGGAGCAACTAAGTCTGTGAGCCACAGCTGTTGAGCCTGTGCTCTAGAGCCTCAGAGTTGCAACTATGGAGCCCATGTGCTGCAACTGTGGAAGCCCATGTGCCCTAGAGCCTGAATACCACAACAAGAGAAGTCACCTCAACAAGAAGCCCGCTTACCTCAACTAGAGACTAGCCCTACTCCCTGCAACTAGAGAAGAGCCTGTGGCAGCAGTGAAAACCCAGAATAGCCAAGAATAAATAAATAAATAAATAAATTTTCAAAAAAAAAAGAATAAGGGGACACAAGGAAACTTTTAAAGGTTAAGAACATGCTTATTACCTTGATTATGTGGCTAGTATCATGGGTATATGCTTATGCGCAAAGTCATCAAATTGTATATATTAAAGACATGCCTTTTTTACATATCAATTATATCTCAACAGTCATGTATTTAAAAAGTTTTATTATTTTTTCCACATAATGTTTTTAAGTTGATATGTTGTGTATTTTTATTCAGTTCTATCATTTTTCTTTTTTTGGTTGCATGGCATGTGTTGGGATCAATTTCCCAACCAGGGATCAAACCTGTGGCCCCTGCAGTGAAACCACAGAGATGTAATCACTGGACCACCAAGGAAGTCTCAAGAAAATAATTTAAAAAAAAAAAAAAGGACTGAGAGTAAATGCTGGGTAGCCAAATAATGACAAATGCTCACTGCAGGGAAGTCTATAGTAAAGCATTTTCCAAGGAAAACTGAGCCTGTCATCTGAAAAACACATCCCTGAGTGTCAAAGGTAGATGGTTATGGGCTGCCAGAAAGCACCAGTGAGTACCAAGAAGGAGACCAAAGAAGTTCCAAATTCCTATTCTTTTCATTTATATGACACACAGGGGCTCTATTGAGCAGGCAAAACCTCTGCAGTTCAGGGAAGATCCAGTAGGTAGGGATGCATACTGCTGTTTAGTCACTCAGTTGTATCCAACTCTTGTGACCCCATGGACTGTAGCCCACTAGGCTACTCTGTCCATGGGATTCTCCAGGCTAGAATAATGGAGTGGGTAGCCATTTCCTTCTCCAAGCGATCTTCCCAACTCAGGGATCAAACTGCATCTCCAGGTTGGCAGGCAGATTCTATACCACTGAGCCAACTGTGCTCTCTCTGCTATAGCAGCACAAAAGTATGCAACTAACATGAATTTAAGAATCTAGAGGTTTTCACCTCAGGCAATATGGTATAATAATGTCCTAGTACAAAAGGAATGGGCAAAAGATAAGTCTTGTGGCCTGAGGGGGACGTGTGTGTGTGTGTGTGTGTGTGTGTGTCTGTGTGTGCAATGGGGGACCATCCCTATAATATTTATATCTGAGATTCACACATTTTCAGTGAGATCTAAAATCAGAACTTGGGAGTTTTCAGAGAATCCTAGAAACTACAATCTAAAAATCATTAGAGATCAAAAAGCAAATTGGTTTGCAAACGTTTTTATTATAGACACTCTTCTTCAGAGCCTGATACAGAAAACAGAGAAAAGTGGGGTGCAATTCTAAGCCACCTGCTCAGCTTACCCTACTTGATCCACACTGTTTCTACTCCCAGACAACGCCCTTGAGTCAACTGTGTCATGCTAGGAGAGTCCTCTGTATCACCATACAGCTGTCTAATAACCCCTACCCCAAACTCAATGGTTTCTAACAAAGCATTTATTTTATAACATACAGCTCTACAGAATGCATGGGGTGTTGCATGGATTAGGTGAAGGAAGGATAGATGTTAAGAGTTTAAAGAGAGCAGAGCAGGCCCTGCTCTAGTAATACACATTGCAAATTTGTCCACTGATAATGCTTACCTTTGGGTCCTCTGCCACTCCTCTTATTTCTATCAAATTCTACAAATGTATAGAGTAACTGTTCATGCTTAACCCTATCCTGTGTACCTGAGAAGCAGACATCAACTGGTGGTGGGACCTTTTGGCACAATTTACACTAGAGAATAAATGACTTACTGTTCTCTGCATGACTGGTAGGACATTGTAACCACAGAGAGCATGGCTGTTCAGGTAGAGAGAAGTAAGAAAGACCCTATGGTGCAGATGCTGTTGTTTAGTTATTTATAATCCCATGGATTATAGCCTGCCAGGCTCCTCTGTCCACGGGATTTCCCAGGTAAGAATATTGGAGTGGATTGCCATGTGCTTATCCAGAGAATCTTCCTGACCCAGGGATCATGTTTCCACTGAGCCACCTGGGAAGCCCAATGGGTAGAAGGGCAGGAGACAAACAGGGTGGCTGAGAGACGAGGGAGCCTACTTTGCAAAGTTCTGTATCTTATACTTTTTAAAAAATGATTATTTCCCAGGACCCCTCATGCAGAGTTGTATATTCTGTTCAGGAGGTAAATATGTCATTAACTCATTCATTCAACAACTATTCATGCACCTGCTCTCTCCCAGACAGCAGGAACTTGTCAGAAGATTGATAGCAAACCAGCAATTCCAAGAGGTTATCATCATTTTTTTTCACTCACTTCTTTCAAAGGTCATTGAAAACACAGATTGACAGGATGGGATATAGGGCCAAGCTCTGTGAAAGACAGGGTTTAGTGCAAATATCAGAGATCTCCATTATCATCAATATCACTGTAGAGCAGGGATGAGGGAGGGACTTAAAATACGATTCCTATTTCAGGTTCCAGGAAGATGAGTCTTGGAAATGAGCTCCAAAGCTATTTCTGATCATTTACTCTATCTCCAGGCATTATAGGAGGTGCTGAGGATACAGCAGGGAATGAGACGGATATATTCTGTGTTCTCAGGAATTTACAATCTAGTGGACTGAGGGTCAAGGGCCATGTGGTGATATTTATTTGAGTCAATATTTACTGAATGTTCTTTCTGTGCCAGGCCTGTGATAGATATGTAAAGATTACAAAACAAAGCCTAAATGCTCATCGACAGAGGACTGGATAAAGATGTGGTACAAACATACAATGGAATATTACTCAGCCATTTCAAAGAATCAAATAACACCATTTGCAGCAACATGGATGGACCTAGAGAATGTCATACTGAGTGAAGTAAGTCAGACAGAGAAGGAAAAATATATGATATCCCTTATATGTGAAATCTGAAAAGAAATGATACAAATGAACTTACAAAAGAGAAAGAGACTCACTCACAGATTTAGAAAATGAACTCATGGTTCTGGAGGAAAAGATAGTTAGGGACTTTGGGAAGATCATGTATACAGTGGTATATTTAAAATGGGTAACAAACACAGACCTGTTGAAGAGCACATGGAACTCTGCTCAACGTTATGTGCCAGCCTGGCTGGGAGCAGGATTTGGGGAGAATGGATACATGTATGGCTGAGTCCCTTCACTGCTCACCTGAAACGACCAGAAGATTGGTAATTGGCTGAGAGACGAGGGAGCCTACTTTGCAAAGTTCTGTATCTTATACTTTTAAAAATGATTATTTCCCAGGACCCCTCATGCAGAGTTGTATATTCTGTTCAGGAGGTAAATATGTCATTAACTCATTCATTCAACAACTATTCATGCACCTGCTCTCTCCCAGACAGCAGGAACTTGTCAGAAGATTGATAGCAAACCAGCAATTCCAAGAGGTTATCATCATTTTTTCACTCACTTCTTTCAAAGGTCATTGAAAACACAGATTGACAGGATGGGATATAGGGCCAAGCTCTGTGAAAGACAGGGTTTAGTGCAAATATCAGAGATCTCCATTATCATCAATATCACTGTAGAGCAGGGATGAGGGAGGGACTTAAAATACGATTCCTATTTCAGGTTCCAGGAAGATGAGTCTTGGAAATGAGCTCCAAAGCTATTTCTGATCATTTACTCTATCTCCAGGCATTATAGGAGGTGCTGAGGATACAGCAGGGAATGAGACGGATATATTCTGTGTTCTCAGGAATTTACAATCTAGTGGACTGAGGGTCAAGGGCCATGTGGTGATATTTATTTGAGTCAATATTTACTGAATGTTCTTTCTGTGCCAGGCCTGTGATAGATATGTAAAGATTACAAAACAAAGCCTAAATGCTCATCGACAGAGGACTGGATAAAGATGTGGTACAAACATACAATGGAATATTACTCAGCCATTTCAAAGAATCAAATAACACCATTTGCAGCAACATGGATGGACCTAGAGAATGTCATACTGAGTGAAGTAAGTCAGACAGAGAAGGAAAAATATATGATATCCCTTATATGTGAAATCTGAAAAGAAATGATACAAATGAACTTACAAAAGAGAAAGAGACTCACTCACAGATTTAGAAAATGAACTCATGGTTCTGGAGGAAAAGATAGTTAGGGACTTTGGGAAGATCATGTATACAGTGGTATATTTAAAATGGGTAACAAACACAGACCTGTTGAAGAGCACATGGAACTCTGCTCAACGTTATGTGCCAGCCTGGCTGGGAGCAGGATTTGGGGAGAATGGATACATGTATGGCTGAGTCCCTTCACTGCTCACCTGAAACGACCAGAAGATTGGTAATTGGCTGTGAGTACTGAAAGTGCTGGTCACTCAGTCGTGTCCAGTTCTTTGCGACCCCATTGGCCAGGCTCCTCTGTTCCTGGGATTCTCCTGGCAATAATACTGGAGTGAGTAGCCATTTGCGTCTCCAGGGGATCTTCCTGACCCAGCAAATGGACCCAAGTCTCCTGCATTGCAGGCAGATTCTTTATCATCTGAGCCACCAGGGAAGCCTACCTCAATGCAAAATGTTTGGGGTGTTAAATAAATCAAATGACGAAACACCAAAGCAAACAGATAACCACAACCAACCAGCCTCACTTGCAAGGTACTCATAGACACACAGGCCGGCAGCTACGATGACATGTTAAAGTCACTATCACCCCAGATGCACTTTAGAACTCCAGGGCACAGATGAGGCTGCTATTAAGTCTAGCTGAGGAGAAGGAGTCAGAGGAAACCACAAGGAAGCCTGGCTGAGCTTGGAAAGACAGAGTAGCGTTCTCCAGATGGATCTGTGAAAGTTGGGTTAAGATTTCATCTTTAGGGTTAACAATAGGCCATTCAAAATCTACAGCCTCTGAAAACACGCCAAGAGAAACAGAAGCAAGTGCAGCAAAGCAGATGTAGGTTTCATTTGGTTCATTCACAAGCACAGTTACTTAAAAATTAGTTTTCCCCCTCATTTTGTCAAAATCTCCCCAGTGAGATGGTTCCAGTACCTCTCCAGACATGAGGGGGATGTTGACAGGACTATCTGGTGTACAGACTCTTCTACTTACTTCTTTCACTTTATCTCTCCTAGAGGCTGCTTACCAACCTGAAAGAAGAGAGTGACAGGATGGAGATAGGGAGAGAGAGAGACAAAGAGAGGGATGGGGGCAAGGAAAAAGAAGGAAGGGAGGAAAAGATAGAGGTTGATTTGGGGGGCTCATTCATTTGGAGATTAGAATCCAGAGCAAAAGGGACACTACTTCTAAAAAGGGAACAGCACAGACTGGCACCAGATGAGGTGTGAGAAAAGCATGTGGAAAAGGTGAAAAAAATAACAGTCCACTAAGGGACAGAAAAGCTTTGAGAGGAATAAGTCAGGTAAGAAAGGTAACAGGCAGCAACAGGCAGAGATGACCTGCTAGGTTGTTGCTATAGTTACTAGGAAAAAGAGTAAAAAAAAAAAAACACGTAAAATGTTACCTTGTGTACATAATCACCTAAACGCCAAGATGGTAGGCGGGCAAAGTGCTGGTCACTCAGTCGTGTCCAGTTCTTTGCGACCCCATTGGCCAGGCTCCTCTGTTCCTGGGATTCTCCTGGCAATAATACTGGAGTGAGTAGCCATTTGCCTCCAGGGATCTTCCTGACCCAGCAAATGGACCCAAGTCTCCTGCATTGCAGGCAGATTCTTTATCATCTGAGCCACCAGGGAAGCCTACCTCAATGCAAAATGTTTGGGGTGTTAAATAAATCAAATGACGAAACACCAAAGCAAACAGATAACCACAACCAACCAGCCTCACTTGCAAGGTACTCATAGACACACAGGCCGGCAGCTACGATGACATGTTAAAGTCACTATCACCCCAGATGCACTTTAGAACTCCAGGGCACAGATGAGGCTGCTATTAAGTCTAGCTGAGGAGAAGGAGTCAGAGGAAACCACAAGGAAGCCTGGCTGAGCTTGGAAAGACAGAGTAGCGTTCTCCAGATGGATCTGTGAAAGTTGGGTTAAGATTTCATCTTTAGGGTTAACAATAGGCCATTCAAAATCTACAGCCTCTGAAAACACGCCAAGAGAAACAGAAGCAAGTGCAGCAAAGCAGATGTAGGTTTCATTTGGTTCATTCACAAGCACAGTTACTTAAAAATTAGTTTTCCCCCTCATTTTGTCAAAATCTCCCCAGTGAGATGGTTCCAGTACCTCTCCAGACATGAGGGGGATGTTGACAGGACTATCTGGTGTACAGACTCTTCTACTTACTTCTTTCACTTTATCTCTCCTAGAGGCTGCTTACCAACCTGAAAGAAGAGAGTGACAGGATGGAGATAGGGAGAGAGAGAGACAAAGAGAGGGATGGGGGCAAGGAAAAAGAAGGAAGGGAGGAAAAGATAGAGGTTGATTTGGGGGGCTCATTCATTTGGAGATTAGAATCCAGAGCAAAAGGGACACTACTTCTAAAAAGGGAACAGCACAGACTGGCACCAGATGAGGTGTGAGAAAAGCATGTGGAAAAGGTGAAAAAAATAACAGTCCACTAAGGGACAGAAAAGCTTTGAGAGGAATAAGTCAGGTAAGAAAGGTAACAGGCAGCAACAGGCAGAGATGACCTGCTAGGTTGTTGCTATAGTTACTAGGAAAAAGAGTAAAAAAAAAAAAAAAAAAACACGTAAAATGTTACCTTGTGTACATAATCACCTACAAATAAAAACTGTTTCAAGAGAGGGAAAGCAGTTAAAACTTGACAGTCTATGGGATGGGGTTGGGTGAGGGAAATTCAAGAGAGAGTGGGCAATTAAGATTTCATCCTTGGGCTTCCCTTGTGGCCCAGTGGGTAGAGTTTGCCTTGCAGTGCAAGGGGCGCAGGTTTGATCCCTGACCTGGGAGGATCCCACGCTCGATGGGTGTGTCCAATTGCGAGCCAGCACTCTGGAGCGCATGCGCCTGGGGCCAGTGGTCTGCAACGAGAGATGCCACTGCAATGGGAGGCCCACACAGGCCAAAGAATAAAAGATGGGTGAAAAATAAACAAATGGAAAACCAATAAAAGAGGCCAAAATTAAAAAAAAGAAAAAAGAAGATTTCATCCTTAATTTTGCATGGCCCGTTGTTAACCGTAAGGATGAAATCTTAACTGTTCCCTTAATCAGAGGGACTGATTCGTGTTGTTGTATGGCATAAACCAATGCGACATTGTAAAGCAATTATCCTCTAATTAAAAAAAAAAAAAACCAAAAACCTGGCAGTTTGCAGAGAAAGAAAATGAAAGTTTCACATCGTGTGTGAAGTGAGAAATCGGAAAACTGTCTCCCCAGAGCCAGCTGAGATTGTGCTCTGGGGGTTGTTGCCCACAAAGGTCTACCAGAATTGTCCCTTGATCTTCTCTGGAGCCTTAGGCCCAGAGCAATTTTCCAACTTTAATGATGATTCCTACTTCTCACTCTCTGGTTCTATAAAAATCTCTTTACGAGAGCCCCCCTGGCTTACCAACCTAAAAAATTTGGGGGGCTCAAGGAAAGGAAGGAAGGGAGGAAAAGATAGAGGTTGATTTGGGGGGCTCATTCATTTGGAGATTAGAATCCAGAGCAAAAGGGACACTACTTCTAAAAAGGGAACAGCACAGACTGGCACCAGATGAGGTGTGAGAAAAGCATGTGGAAAAGGTGAAAAAAATAACAGTCCACTAAGGGACAGAAAAGCTTTGAGAGGAATAAGTCAGGTAAGAAAGGTAACAGGCAGCAACAGGCAGAGATGACCTGCTAGGTTGTTGCTATAGTTACTAGGAAAAAGAGTAAAAAAAAAAAAAAAAACACGTAAAATGTTACCTTGTGTACATAATCACCTACAAATAAAAACTGTTTCAAGAGAGGGAAAGCAGTTAAAACTTGACAGTCTATGGGATGGGGTTGGGTGAGGGAAATTCAAGAGAGAGTGGGCAATTAAGATTTCATCCTTGGGCTTCCCTTGTGGCCCAGTGGGTAGAGTTTGCCTTGCAGTGCAAGGGGCGCAGGTTTGATCCCTGACCTGGGAGGATCCCACGCTCGATGGGTGTGTCCAATTGCGAGCCAGCACTCTGGAGCGCATGCGCCTGGGGCCAGTGGTCTGCAACGAGAGATGCCACTGCAATGGGAGGCCCACACAGGCCAAAGAATAAAAGATGGGTGAAAAATAAACAAATGGAAAACCAATAAAAGAGGCCAAAATTAAAAAAAAGAAAAAAGAAGATTTCATCCTTAATTTTGCATGGCCCGTTGTTAACCGTAAGGATGAAATCTTAACTGTTCCCTTAATCAGAGGGACTGATTCGTGTTGTTGTATGGCATAAACCAATGCGACATTGTAAAGCAATTATCCTCTAATTAAAAAAAAAAAAAAACCAAAAACCTGGCAGTTTGCAGAGAAAGAAAATGAAAGTTTCACATCGTGTGTGAAGTGAGAAATCGGAAAACTGTCTCCCCAGAGCCAGCTGAGATTGTGCTCTGGGGGTTGTTGCCCACAAAGGTCTACCAGAATTGTCCCTTGATCTTCTCTGGAGCCTTAGGCCCAGAGCAATTTTCCAACTTTAATGATGATTCCTACTTCTCACTCTCTCTGGTTCTATAAAAAATCTCTTTCAGTGTTTCTTTTTTTTTTTTTTTCTGTAAGGGAACAGCAGAAATAGGCTCCTGGGCAAGATGATGAAGCTATCCTATTTTTGATTGCTATGGCTACGTCCTAGAAAGTTCCACTCCTTGAAATGTCTGGATTCTAGGCAGCTCGCTGCACATGACCTGATTTTCAAATACAGTCCCAGACCCTCCCTTCCTCAGGGGTTTTGACCTTTACGTTGCAAGGCCGACAGACATCAAATGATACCCATCCCAATGCTCGGAGCCCAGGGAGAATTTTTCTGTTTCACAGCTGAACCATACTTCACAGCGCACCAGGGGAAGAATTGGGAAAAGGCTGAGCTGGAGAGACTGTCTTCAAATTGGAATACTAATGATGACCTTTAATGAAGCCTGACAGTACAATCTGCTTCCCATTGTTGTTTCAGTGCCAACTCCCAGGCACACCCTGGTTTTCAAGGAAGGGACAGACTGGGATAAATGGGCCCTGCTGGTGTGCAGGCCTGAACACAGCTGATCTTTCAGCCAGGATTAAATTAATTAAAGTGATTCTCTTGGCCACAGAATTAGTCTTTTTATCTGTCATTATTGTATTGTTGATTAACCTCCAGTGGAGGCTAATTGGTATCTGAGCTTCTAGGGGCGAGGGATCATCGTAGAGTGATAGGGATGAAATTGTCCTCATTTGGAATGGGGAGAACAGGAAGGGTTGTCTTAGTTCTAGACGTGAAATGAGCTTGTTAATTTAAGACCTTCATCAAAAGATGACCACAGCCCAAGGCAAGAACAGTAAGGCAAAATGAACCTATATGGAGAAAGCTTTAGCTGTGCTGGCTTTACTCCAGATTAGTAATCAATGGAGTGGTCTCTAGGAAGCCTACTACAAGCACGGCTTTGTGCCAAGAACTTAGAGGGACCCATTCATATGGCATGGCTCCTTAAATGGGGTGCATTTTAGTTAATGAGATGCCTGAGTCCCATGCCCTAGGGGATTCTGGAAAAAAAAAAAACACCTTGAAAACTCATCTAGTTCAAACTCTCATTTTACACATAAGACAGAAATTACAATCAGCAGTGACGATGTTCATCAAAGCTTGGGTATTTCTTGAAGTGGGGAAAAGGGGCCAGGTCAGGATTGGAATATCAAGATGTCAGCTGTCCAAAGAGAATACCATTTCCCCTTCTGCTCTGCTTTCAGTTCTACTCTGAAGGCTGGATGTACTTGGAAGGAGAACCCAGGAAGGGATAGTGAGTCTTGGAGTATACGAGTGAAAAACAAGACAAGCTGAGACAGCTTGATAGGAAAAAGGAGAAGCAATGTTCTCTTTGTATTAGGAAGTTGTATTTTTAAGCTGCAAGTAACAGAAACCCATCCTCAGTTAGTATTCTGTGACAGTGAACTTGGGTCCAAAGCCAGAGATCTTGTTCGCCATCCTTAAATGTAGATACCACCCTTGTGGTTTCTGTCTCTTAGCAACAGTCTTCCCACTTTATCTCATTCCCACTCTGATCATTGGGTGCCCATTTGGTCTCTGCTAAGCAAAATAAAAGCCTGAGGTGGGAAACTGTTGAGGCATTCTTGCCTCCAGGCTGCATCTCAGCTGATGGCTGTCTACAGCAGAGACAAGAGAGTACACCGCAGGAAGGAAGAATAGAGAAGGCCAGGCTTCTCTATTCCACGGTTATACCCGCATCTCAATATTATTTTCTATTCTGTATTTGGCTGCCTTCCTTTATTTATTTTCATTCTTTTATTTTTGGCTGCCGTGGGTCTTCGTTGTTGCGTGTGGCCTTTCTCTAGTTGCAGAGAGCAGGGCTACTCTAGTTGGAGTGTCTTAGTTCTAGACGTGAAATGAGCTTGTTAATTTAAGACCTTCATCAAAAGATGACCACAGCCCAAGGCAAGAACAGTAAGGCAAAATGAACCTATATGGAGAAAGCTTTAGCTGTGCTGGCTTTACTCCAGATTAGTAATCAATGGAGTGGTCTCTAGGAAGCCTACTACAAGCACGGCTTTGTGCCAAGAACTTAGAGGGACCCATTCATATGGCATGGCTCCTTAAATGGGGTGCATTTTAGTTAATGAGATGCCTGAGTCCCATGCCCTAGGGGATTCTGGAAAAAAAAAAAACACCTTGAAAACTCATCTAGTTCAAACTCTCATTTTACACATAAGACAGAAATTACAATCAGCAGTGACGATGTTCATCAAAGCTTGGGTATTTCTTGAAGTGGGGAAAAGGGGCCAGGTCAGGATTGGAATATCAAGATGTCAGCTGTCCAAAGAGAATACCATTTCCCCTTCTGCTCTGCTTTCAGTTCTACTCTGAAGGCTGGATGTACTTGGAAGGAGAACCCAGGAAGGGATAGTGAGTCTTGGAGTATACGAGTGAAAAACAAGACAAGCTGAGACAGCTTGATAGGAAAAAGGAGAAGCAATGTTCTCTTTGTATTAGGAAGTTGTATTTTTAAGCTGCAAGTAACAGAAACCCATCCTCAGTTAGTATTCTGTGACAGTGAACTTGGGTCCAAAGCCAGAGATCTTGTTCGCCATCCTTAAATGTAGATACCACCCTTGTGGTTTCTGTCTCTTAGCAACAGTCTTCCCACTTTATCTCATTCCCACTCTGATCATTGGGTGCCCATTTGGTCTCTGCTAAGCAAAATAAAAGCCTGAGGTGGGAAACTGTTGAGGCATTCTTGCCTCCAGGCTGCATCTCAGCTGATGGCTGTCTACAGCAGAGACAGAGAGTACACCGCAGGAAGGAAGAATAGAGAAGGCCAGGCTTCTCTATTCCACGGTTATACCCGCATCTCAATATTATTTTCTATTCTGTATTTGGCTGCCTTCCTTTATTTATTTTCATTCTTTTATTTTTGGCTGCCGTGGGTCTTCGTTGTTGCGTGTGGCCTTTCTCTAGTTGCAGAGAGCAGGGGCTACTCTCTAGTTGGAGTGCACGGGCTTCTCACCTAGTAGTTTCTCTTGTTGCAGAGCACAGGCTCTAAGTGCATGGGCTTCAGTAGTTGCGGATTCCTCCTAGACCAGGGATTGAACCCATATTCTCCACATTGGCAGGTGGTTTCATAATCACTGAACCACCAGGGATGTCCTGCAGGGAAGGGTCCTTTGTACAATCTGAAGAGTTGATAAAGCATTCAGGGGCTTCCCTGGTGGTCCAGTGGGTAAGGACACCACCTTGCAGCGCAAGGGGTACCAGTTCGATCCTGGGCCTGGGAAGATCCCATGTGCCACAGAGCGACTGGACCGATATGTCCAACAACCGAGCTCTGGAGCACATGGGCCCAGAGCTGGTGTTCTGCAGTGAGAGAGGCCACTGCGATGGCAGGCCCACACAGGCCAAAGAACAAAGATGGATGAAAATCGATAAATGAAAGACCAATAGAAGTGGCCAAAAAAAAAAAAAAGCATTCATCTTTTCCAACTTAGGCAGATACAACCATTTTGAATGACTGGCCACAGCAAAAAGAGTATCTCAATAATATACTGTGCTGTACTTGGTGTATATCAGAAACTCACAAGGGCTCAGTCCTATAGCAGCCACCTCCACCACGTTAATGCTGGGAAAGCAATGTCCCTCCTTTGCTGACACTCGTCTGGTAGAGGGTGGGGAGAATCCCAAGAGCTTCACCCTCTGGGGCCACTTCCACTGCCGCTGCCACCACACAGGTGGGGAGGGACGTCTGCTGTTTCCTTACTCTCACTGGAGTAAGCCAGGGAACACTAAAAGATCTCTGTCCTGCAGGATTCTCTCCTCCAGGTCCTGAAAAGCATGGGCTTTCCTCATAGTCCTCTCTGTCTGTATCTACTTATAGTTGTGAGTTTGGGGCTGCCCTAGAGTCTGAGACAGGCTTTCCAGGAAGGAAAAAAGCAAATAACCCAGGAGATTCATGGCTGGGCTGTCCCTCAAGGACTGGGTTCCCTAGTCTCCCTGCCCCAGTCCCCTCCCAGAGTCCTCTGACAGTTGCTTTGCACCTACCGAGAATTTTTAGTTGTAGTCAGAGAAAGCAATAGGGTGTATTTGGCTTATCCCATCCTGACCCAAACCAGAATGCTTCTGTGTTTTTTCATCATGTTTCCATTGGTCTTTGAACACATCTGTGCTTTTGGATTCAATATGGTATTCCTGGGTCAACTTATGTTTTTCTTGTCCCGCTCTTGAATCAGTCACTTCTCAAAAGACCTCTGGTTCCATTTTGTAGCAAATGGTATTTAGGAACCAAGATCTGGGCACTAGACTGCTATTGCTATGGCTGCTACTTTGGGGTTTGGCTTCTTCCAGATCCTTTCATGGTTCCCGGGTCTTCTCAGCGGTTGGATCTTAAAAGAAGCAGTCATGGCATCACAGATAATAGTGCTACCTGGCTATTGACACATACGTTTAAAATAAATGAAATCTAAAATTTAATACTTCAGTTGCACTAGTTATATTTTAGGTTATCTATAGTCACATGTGGCTGGTAACAACATATGACATTGTAGATATGGAACATTTCTATCACTGCAGAGCTGATCTAGAGAATTTCTGCCCAAAACTGCCTGCATTATTTATTTCAGATTGCTTGTGAAAATGAAGCATAAAACTCATGCCAAATTTTTCATAATGTCTATCAAATTAATGTTTATTAAATTAAATATACAAAATATATAGTTATCAAAGGGGAAAGAAGGGAGAGCTAAACTGGGGAAGGTGGGGACGGATAAACAGATACAAACTATTGTACATAAAATAGATAAGCAACAAGGATTTACTGTATAACACAGGGAACTATATTTAATATCTTATCCTGTAGTGAGAAATAATCTTAAAAAATATGTACATATAACAATCTATACCTGAAACTATACCTGAAAACCTGAAGCATAATATTGTAAATTGACTATATTTCAATTTAAAAACTTCATATATCATCAGTTATAACAGGCATACAAAAAACCCAGGATGGGCTTCAGAACCAAAGGATGAGCAAAGCCTTCAAAGTTGCCTTCCAGGTCAGCAGTTTATCTACACACAGTCAGTTTTAGCTTTCAAAGACACCAGAGATTCTAACAGAAACTTCTCAGGGATCCAGTCCAAGCTATATTACCACTGGACCACAAGGGAAGAATAAGAAATTTTAATTTTCATTCTCCATTTGTATTTTTTCTACTGAACCAACGAGGGAGAGAAGGATACTAAGTGAACACACTGTTGATTATGGAAGATCTAGTCTGTTAATAACAGTTTGACGTCCAACGCCCTTCCTTGCCAAGGGACTGCTGGATGGACTTCGGTGTCTTGATGAGAACTGCTGAAGAAGTTAACACTAGCATTCTAAAGTGCCATAAGTCGAGGTCTGCTGACAAGTACTAGTCAGAGAAAAAACAGAGGGAAAAAATGACCTCAGAATGGTGTCAGAGATAAAGAGCATGTACATATGTATGTGCTCAGTACTGTTCGTCTTGTCTGACTCTTTGCGATCTTATGGACCACAGCCCTCCAGGCGATTCTGTCCATGAGACTCCCAGTCAAGAATCCCGGAGTGGGTTGCCATATTGTCCTCTAGGGGATCTTCCCAAACCAGGGACTGAACCTGGGTCTCCTGCATCTTCTGCATTATAGGTGGATTTTTTACCACTGAGCCACCAGGGAATCCCCCCCAAAGAGGTATATGTGCAACATATATCAATAATATATGATATATAATACTATTATAGCAATGTACCTAGAGAAGATAATACTCATACACATAAGCACAAGACTCTGCACAAATAGTAAGCAACTGTTACACTTTAGCTGGTCTTCTGATTCCCATTTTTTTTATTTCCATTTTTTTAAAAAAGGAAGTTTAGTTTCTGAATACAAGTATACTTCTCTTCCTCCTTCTCCTCCTCTAATGAGTAAGAGCAATTCCATAATTACTTGGCAACCATTTTGGTAAACACTTTGAATGTATTATCTCATTTAACCCTGAAAACAACCCCAGGGGATAGGTACCATTATTATACTCAGCTCCAGGAAGGTTAAAGAACTTGCTCAAAGTCACACAGCTTGAAGATAGGAGAGGAAAAATTCTGTGCATGTAGTCTGGCTCTCAAGCCAAGATTCTTAATCCAAGTGTAAGAAATTCCAAACCAAGTTGCAAAATACTTTCATACCAAGTTTGTGTGAAAAGATTCAGAAAGTATTGATCCCAAGCTGTGAAGCCTTGATCATCATAATACACATATCTATCACTCTAATATCTAGTGAAAAGAGAAGCTGGGTACTTAGATTCACAAACAACAAAGCTGACGGCACACACCTATAGTTGTCCCTCAGATGTTCGAGTCTCTTAAATACGCTGCATAATATTTGCACATAACCTACACATATTCTCCTAATACTTTACATCATCTCTAGATTACTTATACCTCTCAATGCAATGTATGAAAGAAAGAAAGAAAATGTTAGTCGCTCAGTCGTGTCTGACTCTACAAGACCCCGTGGACTATAGCCCGCCAGGCTCCTCTGTCCATGGGATTCTCCAAACTAGAATATTGGAGTGGGCTGCCATTTTCTACTTTGGGGGATGCTATCACACAGCAAGTTCAAGTTTTCCTCTGGAACTTTCTGAAAAAAAAAAACTTTTTTAATATTTTTAATCTTTGGTTGGTTAAATCTGCAGATGTGGAACCCACAGATACAGAGAGTGGTGTATACATGACTTACTTTGTATTAGGCTGTTCTTAACGCTTTGAATATATTAATACTAACTAATTCCATTTTCACAATAACCCTACTAGGCAGGTATTATTATTATTATGCCCACTTTCAGAAGAGGAAACCAGGGAGCGAGGTTTAGTGAGTCACACAACATCTCACACAACTAGTCAGTTCTGGATGTGGGATGTGAACTCAGGGAGTCTGATGCCAGAGGCCATTGTATATCGTCCCAATGTTGTTGTCACTTAGCTGGTGATATCAGTTACTAAAGAAGTGATCCAACCACAACTGCAACTGCCACAACAAACTCAAAAATTCCCTAAAACTGAAGTGACAAGGTCTTTAGTTTGACCTTAAGAGAAGAATAAAACAGAAAATTTAAAATAGTAAATACAGTTGCTCTGGCTATTCTAGACCCTAGGCTACCAGAATTCTTATTCACCACTCGACTCCCACATTTTCTTGTTTTATTATTTCTTTATCAATCACATAAACACACATACACACAGCTTCTTCAGAAAAACTTGATCACTATGTCTTTCTGAATTATTCTGACCCTTCACACTTGAGACTTGTAGCTCCTTGAGTAGCAATATGCCTGAAACAAAAGAGGAGATCAGCTGAAAAACATGAGTGGACTCTTGTAGAAAATTGCATGCTTCCATCCCAGGGCTGTTGTGAGGATCAAAGTGGGAATGTGTGTGATCTCTCTTTGAAAATTCTGAAGGCCTTCAGTAATGGAAGGGATCATTATTATCACCATACTAAAACCAAAACCCTAAGCTCTCTTCCCAAAACAATTCCCACAATCACAAAAATCAATGAGAAGGCCAGGTTTGTAGTTCATAGTTCTCACTGTGTCAGACCCCAGAGCTTTCGTAGTTCTTTAATTGTTAATATTTTGTCTCACTGGCATTGCAGAAGACTTGCACATGCTCATGAAGACTGTGCAGTAAGATCGATTTATGAATTGCCCAACAAATGACATTTCCTTTTCAGGGAATTTGCATTTGTCATTGCAATAATTGAATTCACTGCTCAACACACGATTCCTCAAAGAAGTCTTTGTGTTGGGCTTGGGATTAAGAGTATTTCTTTCTATCAAAGCAAGGCACGTTCTATCTGAAATTAGTTTCTTTTTGCAGTATAAAAAAAGAAAATCACAGAAAGATGCTAAGATGGTCCTTCGGGTATTGATAAGCTGAGTTGAATCAACTTGCCCCTGTGGCCTGAGTAAAGTCATACAATTTTTCTGGAACTTGCTTTTTCTGGCTACAAAATGGGGAGGTTGAAGTAGGATTTTGTGGTCCCTTCAGACTCTAATATGTTATGGTTCTATGATTCTTCCCTTCTGATGTACCCCAAAGATTAAATGTCGTACACCTAGGACCTAGTGATGGATAAACCTTAATGTTCCAGAAGGGAAAGTGAGACTTCATTCCATCTTTATTCTAATCAAAATACATTTTGTACCTCTCATTTTATAGTTAAGTATTTTCACATGTATTATTTCATTCCATCCCTACCATAAACCTTTGCAGTAGCAATTTTATTCCATTTTATAGATGATGATACAACTGAAACTCAAGAGTGAGTGGTTCAGTGTCCCTTCCAAAATTCCACATTTAATGAATGGTAAGTTCAGGACTCAAATATGGGTCTGGGGTAGTGTAATTCCTAACTACTCTATGATGCTTAAAAAATGAGTGGACTCTTGTAGAAAATTGCATGCTTCCATCCCAGGGCTGTTGTGAGGATCAAAGTGGGAATGTGTGTGATCTCTCTTTGAAAATTCTGAAGGCCTTCAGTAATGGAAGGGATCATTATTATCACCATACTAAAACCAAAACCCTAAGCTCTCTTCCCAAAACAATTCCCACAATCACAAAAATCAATGAGAAGGCCAGGTTTGTAGTTCATAGTTCTCACTGTGTCAGACCCCAGAGCTTTCGTAGTTCTTTAATTGTTAATATTTTGTCTCACTGGCATTGCAGAAGACTTGCACATGCTCATGAAGACTGTGCAGTAAGATCGATTTATGAATTGCCCAACAAATGACATTTCCTTTTCAGGGAATTTGCATTTGTCATTGCAATAATTGAATTCACTGCTCAACACACGATTCCTCAAAGAAGTCTTTGTGTTGGGCTTGGGATTAAGAGTATTTCTTTCTATCAAAGCAAGGCACGTTCTATCTGAAATTAGTTTCTTTTTGCAGTATAAAAAAAGAAAATCACAGAAAGATGCTAAGATGGTCCTTCGGGTATTGATAAGCTGAGTTGAATCAACTTGCCCCTGTGGCCTGAGTAAAGTCATACAATTTTTCTGGAACTTGCTTTTTCTGGCTACAAAATGGGGAGGTTGAAGTAGGATTTTGTGGTCCCTTCAGACTCTAATATGTTATGGTTCTATGATTCTTCCCTTCTGATGTACCCCAAAGATTAAATGTCGTACACCTAGGACCTAGTGATGGATAAACCTTAATGTTCCAGAAGGGAAAGTGAGACTTCATTCCATCTTTATTCTAATCAAAATACATTTTGTACCTCTCATTTTATAGTTAAGTATTTTCACATGTATTATTTCATTCCATCCCTACCATAAACCTTTGCAGTAGCAATTTTTATTCCATTTTATAGATGATGATACAACTGAAACTCAAGAGTGAGTGGTTCAGTGTCCCTTCCAAAATTCCACATTTAATGAATGGTAAGTTCAGGACTCAAATATGGGTCTGGGGTAGTGTAATTCCTAACTACTCTATGATGCTTGATTACTTATTACAGAAGGAGAATTTTACTCCCTCCCTCTACATTGCAAATATTGTTATTGAAAATTATGTTGGTGACCCACATCTTTTCCCATAAAATGATGGTAAAAAAAAACAAAACTATTTGAGCAAGAAAGCTTGAAATCCTATTAGGTCTATTTCATAGACATTGGAAGGTAAAATACTAAATGCTGTGTAGTGATATTCATTCATCCATTCATCCATTCTTTCATAGATTTAGCACATATTTGTCAAGTGTCTGTGATTGCTAGGCATGGTGTTAGGAGGCACAGACTGAAGAAGGCCAAGTTCCTGCTCTCATAAAATGTATAACCTAACAAGAACAACAAAACAAACATAGGACTTGTGACTGTTCACCTAGGAAATGGTTAGGGTGCTCTAGGAGTATAGAGAATAAGCTTGTGGGGAAAAAACCGAATGGAAACAGACAATAAAATGGAATAGTTAAAAAAAAGTCTTCCTCAGAGATGTAGGATTTCAAATGAGAACTGGAAGAGGATGAGAACCCAGTGATGTGAAGGGTTAGGCAGAAGTTCCGTCTGGAAGAAGGAGTGTGTGCAAAGGCAATCTTTTATTTGCGTAAAATTATTGCCTATTTTCAAAATATGTTTCTAAGATTTTAAAGTACAAAAGTAATATGAGCATGTTGTGCCACATGAAGCAACATAAAGGTCTATAAACCATAAGCTAAAAGACTTCCTGAGGGCTTCCCCTGGTGGTCCAGTGGATAAGGACACCGCCTTGCAGTGCAAGGGGCGCCAGTTCGATCCCTGGCCTGGGAAGATCCTACGTGCCGCGGAGCGGCTGGACCGATGTGTCCAATTACCGAGCCAGAGCTCTAGAACACATTTGCCCAGAGCTGGAGCTCGGCGACGACAGACGCCACCACGATGGGAGGCCCACAGGAGCCAAAGAACAAAGACGGATGAAAATGGAGAAATGAAAGACCAATAGAAGTGGCCCGCCCGCTCCCCTCCCTCCCCAACCCGACTCCCGACCAAAAATAAATAAATAAATAAATCTTTAAAAGAAGAAAATAAAAAGACTTCCTGGGGGTTCAGTGGTTAAGACTCCTCTCTCCCAATGCAGGGGTGCAGGTGCCATCCCTGGTGGAGGAAGCTCTGCGAGCCATGCAGCGCAGCCAAAAAGAACAGAATGGGAAACAATAAGGTTCTAATGTGCAATACAGGGAACTGCAGCCCATCTCCTGGGACAAGCCATAATAGAAAAGAACATAAAAAAGAATGTAAATATGTGTGTAACTGAGTCACTTTGCTGTACTGCAGAAATTAACATAACATTGTACATCAACTATACTGCAATTTTAAAAGATAATGAAACACCCTTTGGAAAAAGAATAAGCTAATATTCTCTTTATCTCCATTCTCAGTCCATTTCTACCCAAACAATATGAATTACTTTCCTGTGAAATCTTCTTCTTCCTCTCTAGCAAACAGTTAATATGTAGCAAAATTGTTTCAACATGCTTGAACCTAGACAGTATGGAATTTGTGTGTGTGCTGGTGTTTGAAGTTACAAGTCAAGAACAGTAAAAAAAAAGTCTTCCTCAGAGATGTAGGATTTCAAATGAGAACTGGAAGAGGATGAGAACCCAGTGATGTGAAGGGTTAGGCAGAAGTTCCGTCTGGAAGAAGGAGTGTGTGCAAAGGCAATCTTTTATTTGCGTAAAATTATTGCCTATTTTCAAAATATGTTTCTAAGATTTTAAAGTACAAAAGTAATATGAGCATGTTGTGCCACATGAAGCAACATAAAGGTCTATAAACCATAAGCTAAAAGACTTCCTGAGGGCTTCCCCTGGTGGTCCAGTGGATAAGGACACCGCCTTGCAGTGCAAGGGGCGCCAGTTCGATCCCTGGCCTGGGAAGATCCTACGTGCCGCGGAGCGGCTGGACCGATGTGTCCAATTACCGAGCCAGAGCTCTAGAACACATTTGCCCAGAGCCGGAGCTCGGCGACGACAGACGCCACCACGATGGGAGGCCCACAGGAGCCAAAGAACAAAGACGGATGAAAATGGAGAAATGAAAGACCAATAGAAGTGGCCCGCCCGCTCCCCTCCCTCCCCAACCCGACTCCCGACCAAAAATAAATAAATAAATAAATCTTTAAAAGAAGAAAATAAAAAGACTTCCTGGGGGTTCAGTGGTTAAGACTCCTCTCTCCCAATGCAGGGGTGCAGGTGCCATCCCTGGTGGAGGAAGCTCTGCGAGCCATGCAGCGCAGCCAAAAAGAACAGAATGGGAAACAATAAGGTTCTAATGTGCAATACAGGGAACTGCAGCCCATCTCCTGGGACAAGCCATAATAGAAAAGAACATAAAAAAGAATGTAAATATGTGTGTAACTGAGTCACTTTGCTGTACTGCAGAAATTAACATAACATTGTACATCAACTATACTGCAATTTTAAAAGATAATGAAACACCCTTTGGAAAAAGAATAAGCTAATATTCTCTTTATCTCCATTCTCAGTCCATTTCTACCCAAACAATATGAATTACTTTCCTGTGAAATCTTCTTCTTCCTCTCTAGCAAACAGTTAATATGTAGCAAAATTGTTTCAACATGCTTGAACCTAGACAGTATGGAATTTGTGTGTGTGCTGGTGTTTGAAGTTACAAGTCAAGAACAGTCAGCTGATGTGACTTCCCAGATGGGCTTTTATAGAACTGCTTCAGCAATTTTCATCTTTTTATGGACACAAGGTCACTTGACGGATTGTACAGTGAAAGTCAGAAAGCAGTTTTTCACAGATGAAATGAGTAGTTTTTTAGCATGGTAGATGCTAAAATGGGCTCTCACTGGTGAAACTGGTAGTATTCAATTGTATATAGCTTACCCAGACTCTTTTCGAGCCACTCCATTTTCTTGTATGGAAAGGTATTAAGAGTCCAGTAGAGTCTACAGCCTCTGGTCTGGGGCCTGGTCCTTAAGGATACTGTCCAGTGTGTTCTGGCATATTTCTGATGACCTGAAAGACCATAAAGTGAATAGAATCCCACCCCTGCGGTATTGTTACATCTGGCTCAAGGGAATCTAACATGCAAGACACTGAGGAAAGCAACTGGAGGACAGAGCTGGGCTTAACTGAGCTTTCAGAACTATTGATAGACCCTGTGTATTCTTGTTTGCTAATAAGTGTTTAGGTATACAGTAGAATTGAGTCAGACACTTGCTTTTACCCACTAGTGAGATTATCGGAGACTAGCTACCTTTACCTGCCTGGAACTGTTAAGACCTAGACCTCTAGATTGGTGCATGCCTAAGTTGGCTTGGATAAGTTCACAGTACATACACATATACACATATGAAGTTTTACAAAGTAAAAATGTGGCATGTCAGATTCATTTCTCTGTTTTTTCACTAAATACATTATGGCCCATCTGGGTTAACAGATAAAAACATAACATTTTCTTAGAGGCTGAAAAATATTCTATAGAGTAGGCATTTTTATTTAACCATTGGCCATATACCACTATTAATGGATATTTCCATTTTTATGATGATAAGCAAAGTTATAATAAGCACCCTTGAACTTAAAATCTTATTTTTGGTTTTGTTTCTATGGAGTTTATTTTTTTTTAAGTAGGATTGTCAGGCCAAATGGAAGTTTAACACATGAAAATAAAGGATATTTTAATAGATAGATTGCTTTTCCAAAAAGGTTGTAGTAACTGACAAATTTCCACACCTATAAGTATTGGAATGCTGGTTCTCAAACAGTTAATATGTAGCAAAATTGTAATGGAATTTGTTGTGTGTGCTGGTGTTTGAAGTTACAAGTCAAGAACAGTCAGCTGATGTGACTTCCCAGATGGGCTTTTATAGAACTGCTTCAGCAATTTTCATCTTTTTATGGACACAAGGTCACTTGACGGATTGTACAGTGAAAGTCAGAAAGCAGTTTTTCACAGATGAAATGAGTAGTTTTTTAGCATGGTAGATGCTAAAATGGGCTCTCACTGGTGAAACTGGTAGTATTCAATTGTATATAGCTTACCCAGACTCTTTTCGAGCCACTCCATTTTCTTGTATGGAAAGGTATTAAGAGTCCAGTAGAGTCTACAGCCTCTGGTCTGGGGCCTGGTCCTTAAGGATACTGTCCAGTGTGTTCTGGCATATTTCTGATGACCTGAAAGACCATAAAGTGAATAGAATCCCACCCCTGCGGTATTGTCACATCTGGCTCAAGGGAATCTAACATGCAAGACACTGAGGAAAGCAACTGGAGGACAGAGCTGGGCTTAACTGAGCTTTCAGAACTATTGATAGACCCTGTGTATTCTTGTTTGCTAATAAGTGTTTAGGTATACAGTAGAATTGAGTCAGACACTTGCTTTTACCCACTAGTGAGATTATCGGAGACTAGCTACCTTTACCTGCCTGGAACTGTTAAGACCTAGACCTCTAGATTGGTGCATGCCTAAGTTGGCTTGGATAAGTTCACAGTACATACACATATACACATATGAAGTTTTACAAAGTAAAAATGTGGCATGTCAGATTCATTTCTCTGTTTTTTCACTAAATACATTATGGCCCATCTGGGTTAACAGATAAAAACATAACATTTTCTTAGAGGCCGAAAAATATTCTATAGAGTAGGCATTTTTATTTAACCATTGGCCATATACCACTATTAATGGATATTTCCATTTTTATGATGATAAGCAAAGTTATAATAAGCACCCTTGAACTTAAAATCTTATTTTTGGTTTTGTTTCTATGGAGTTTATTTTTTTTTAAGTAGGATTGTCAGGCCAAATGGAAGTTTAACACATGAAAATAAAGGATATTTTAATAGATAGATTGCTTTTCCAAAAAGGTTGTAGTAACTGACAAATTTCCACACCTATAAGTATTGGAATGCTGGTTCTCTAGCTTCCTCTCCAATTCACTACACTATTATTCTTTCTATTCTTTGCAAATTTTATGGGTCAAGATGAGACATTATTGTTACCATATTTGGCATCTTCCCAACTATGAAGGGTAAGCCTTTCTTCTTGTGTTTTGGGACTTTGGGATTTCCACTTGTGTGGATTTCCTATGTACAATACTTGGCCAATTTTAAGGTGCATTTAAAATTTGTAGAAACATTTAGTGTGGTAGAAATATTACTTTTGTTTGCCACATGTTTCATATTTTTTCTAGGCTACTACTGGCTTTTTGATTTTGTCATGATGCATTTTGCCGTGTTTAAAAACATTTCTTTTCCTTCATGTATTCTGGGTTTTCTATGATGAAGACGATCTCCCTTATAACAAGTTTCCTTCAAATATTTTAAAAATTTTCAACTTTATTTTAAAACATTGAAATATTTAATCCACTTGTAATCCTTACATAAGATGTGAGTTAAGAGGTGTTTTTCTTCTGAAAGGAGATCCAATGCCATTTATAAAATGGACCATCTATGTTTACTGAAATGGAATGCTACACCTCACATTTTAAGTTCTCAAATAAACTATACCTTCTTTTAGATTTTCTGTTTGGCTCCAATATGTTAGTTTTCTTTTCTTTTTCTATGCTCTTGCCAATTCTCTACTCTGAAAACAGGAGACTTATGGTAAGTCTTGCTTTCTCTGGCTAGTTGTTGTTTACTAATAAAAATAATCAAATGAAAAAGCAAATTACTGAAATTTTAAAAGCTTATTATTAAGATGGGAAAAAAAAATACAAATGGAAACAGACAATAAAATCAGTTTTACCTAACCAATGAACTTTGGAAACACCCTTTACTTCTCTCAACTTCAGTTTGCTCATCTGTAAAATGGGCATTTATAGTTATCACCTACTTCAAATGCTTATTGTAAGGAACTAAAGAAATCAGGCATTGAAAATAGCTTGTAAATTCTAAAGCATGTTACAAATGTCAGTTATTATTGCTCACATATGTTGCAATATGTGGGACCCCTATTTCCTTATGGACTATGTATGAGTATGTAAGCATAATGACATTTTATAAATCATGAACCTACTCTGGTTTCTCCCACTCAAAATAGAGGAATGGCCTACAAGGCCTTAAAAATCACATGTGTTTCTAAAGCCTCGGGCAACTAATTGGGAGCAACTAGAGAAAACAAATGGAGATGATGAACAATGCATTGTGGAAAAGCTGCCTCCCCAAATCCCCAGGCTAAACAGACTTAAACATCATCCCACGTTGAATCCCTCTCTGGGGAGGACTCTAAGAGGATCATTGCCCCATGGCAGGCTGGGTAAAAGGTGAAAGGTTAACAGGCCAATCCCAGGACAAGGTATTGGCCCAAATGAGGTGTTTGAAACATTTGCTGAAGGACTTAGTCTGCAGAGTTCTTTATTTCCAACAGCAAAAGTATTTAGGGAACAAAAAAAGACTTTTGTGTGGAAGCATGTGGGAAATTTAGTTAGGTGCTCTCTTCTCCAAGGGAACCAAAAAGGTTAAAAATTTCCTCCTATTTTGGAGTTTCCCTTGTAGCTCAGTTGGTAAAAATATCCCCTATTTCGAGAAGACTATTACAGAACACACATACACGTACACACACACACACACACACTCATTTGTGTTCTGAGAACCAATATCATGGTGGCATGATACGGTGTTCAGTAACTTTCACTTGGAATTAACTTTTCCACTGAGAGCAAACAGAACTACCAAGAAATTAAGTGACTGCCTAGTACCCTGACATCTAAATACTTTTAATAGCACTTTTTACTTTTTAGAGCTATGAATTTTTCATTAAAAACTACGCTTGAGGCCAAGGCAGTAAGAAGGAAACAATTTCGGAGTATGAAGAAAGAAACTTTTTGGATGCCTGCCCCACCGGCAGCCTCTAACCCTACACATTCCAAGACCAGAAACATTGTCCTCAGTCCTCTCACTAAGTCCTGAAGCACTGCCTTTGGCTACATTGTTATTCAATAGCAGTTCTATAGTAATGAGATCAGGAACCTGGAAAATGGCATTTTGAAGGGAAAGAAGAATATTTCTTTAGATATTCATACAACATACTCTGAAAAGGTCAAATTTATCCAGAGCCATAGTGTTTGTATCATCTTTCTGAATTCTGAAGATGTTAGCAGTGATAGATGCAAAGGATCATACAGCAAATTCATGTGAACCTGGAACCAATCAGGTAGGAGTTCAGCTTGATTTCATAATGAAAGAACTTCCAAAACCAAAGTTACTGTAAATGAAACTAACTCCTAACCCTATAAACAACAAAATTTAAGTATATGGAGCCAGAAGAAAGGTCTATTTGTGAAGAGGAGTGCTGGAACCAATTAGAGGGGTTTTTTTTGAATACGATTTAAGTGGCTAAACAGACTTAAACATCATCCCACGTTGAATCCCTCTCTGGGGAGGACTCTAAGAGGATCATTGCCCCATGGCAGGCTGGGTAAAAGGTGAAAGGTTAACAGGCCAATCCCAGGACAAGGTATTGGCCCAAATGAGGTGTTTGAAACATTTGCTGAAGGACTTAGTCTGCAGAGTTCTTTATTTCCAACAGCAAAAGTATTTAGGGAACAAAAAAAGACTTTTGTGTGGAAGAATGTGGGAAATTTAGTTAGGTGCTCTCTTCTCCAAGGGAACCAAAAAGGTTAAAAATTTCCTCCTATTTTGGAGTTTCCCTTGTAGCTCAGTTGGTAAAAATATCCCCTATTTCGAGAAGACTATTACAGAACACACATACACGTACACACACACACACACACACTCATTTGTGTTCTGAGAACCAATATCATGGTGGCATGATACGGTGTTCAGTAACTTTCACTTGGAATTAACTTTTCCACTGAGAGCAAACAGAACTACCAAGAAATTAAGTGACTGCCTAGTACCCTGACATCTAAATACTTTTAATAGCACTTTTTACTTTTTAGAGCTATGAATTTTTCATTAAAAACTACGCTTGAGGCCAAGGCAGTAAGAAGGAAACAATTTCGGAGTATGAAGAAAGAAACTTTTTGGATGCCTGCCCCACCGGCAGCCTCTAACCCTACACATTCCAAGACCAGAAACATTGTCCTCAGTCCTCTCACTAAGTCCTGAAGCACTGCCTTTGGCTACATTGTTATTCAATAGCAGTTCTATAGTAATGAGATCAGGAACCTGGAAAATGGCATTTTGAAGGGAAAGAAGAATATTTCTTTAGATATTCATACAACATACTCTGAAAAGGTCAAATTTATCCAGAGCCATAGTGTTTGTATCATCTTTCTGAATTCTGAAGATGTTAGCAGTGATAGATGCAAAGGATCATACAGCAAATTCATGTGAACCTGGAACCAATCAGGTAGGAGTTCAGCTTGATTTCATAATGAAAGAACTTCCAAAACCAAAGTTACTGTAAATGAAACTAACTCCTAACCCTATAAACAACAAAATTTAAGTATATGGAGCCAGAAGAAAGGTCTATTTGTGAAGAGGAGGTGCTGGAACCATTAGAGGCAATTCTTCAGAGCACAGAGGGAATGGCAAATAGAACTCAGCTATGTCCATTTTTATCCTCACCTTAATGAATAGAAAGTGTAGAATATACAATTAATAACTGTGTTATAATTGTATGTGCTTGTGGGCCAACTCTGAGAGAAACTATGAAAAATAATGGGCTTCCTTGATGGCTCATGAAGAAGATAATAAAAACCATGGAAGAGGGATTAGAGGTGATTTTTTCCCCTTCTCTCCCCTTTTTTCCCCTTTCTCTCCCCTTGGCTTTCTAATATCTCACAGTATTCCTAGGAAAATAAATAACAGTTTAAAATTTTTTCAAGTCCTGCTTATTGTAAGATTTGTTACCAGAAGGGTAAAAGATATCTCCTTCTGTAACAATGGATATCAAGCTGGCCTGGGTGTGGTCATTCAAAGACAAATCACTGGAAGCCTCCAGTTTGGCCCAGTTTTGCCTACATATCCCACAGGTAAGTAGTTGGGGGGAAAATGAGTATTTTAGTAACCTTTGCATATATCTGTGGATTTTATTCTTGATATTCATGTCCAAACTACACAAATGATGATTTCTGGAAGGTTAGCTACTGTGTGGAATTTGAAACCATGTCAGAAGACTGCAGCTTCTCTACTAGTGTCCTCAAGTCCACACTACCATGAGAACTAGGAATGAAGTGTTAATTATGGGGGAAGTAGGGGTGGGGAGTGTAAGACAAAAGGGAATGCTGCAGCCTGGAATAATTTGAACATCAAATTCCAAACTTTTAAAATGCAGTGCCAGCTAAGCAAAAATCCTGGAATTAGGCTCTCACTCATTAGCCTTTGATCCCTAGAAAAATGTGCTACAGACCTCAGGGGTGAGATGATCTTTCTAAATTGCAGATCAGATCAGATTATGACCCTGCTTAAAGACTTTCTGTGACTCCTGGTGCCCCACTCCCCGTAACACCCCAAATAAATACAAACTGTGAACCTGGAACCAATCAGGTAGGAGTTCAGCTTGATTTCATAATGAAAGAACTTCCAAAACCAAAGTTACTGTAAATGAAACTAACTCCTAACCCTATAAACAACAAAATTTAAGTATATGGAGCCAGAAGAAAGGTCTATTTGTGAAGAGGAGGTGCTGGAACCATTAGAGGCAATTCTTCAGAGCACAGAGGAATGGCAAATAGAACTCAGCTATGTCCATTTTTATCCTCACCTTAATGAATAGAAAGTGTAGAATATACAATTAATAACTGTGTTATAATTGTATGTGCTTGTGGGCCAACTCTGAGAGAAACTATGAAAAATAATGGGCTTCCTTGATGGCTCATGAAGAAGATAATAAAAACCATGGAAGAGGGATTAGAGGTGATTTTTTCCCCTTCTCTCCCCTTTTTTCCCCTTTCTCTCCCCTTGGCTTTCTAATATCTCACAGTATTCCTAGGAAAATAAATAACAGTTTAAAATTTTTTCAAGTCCTGCTTATTGTAAGATTTGTTACCAGAAGGGTAAAAGATATCTCCTTCTGTAACAATGGATATCAAGCTGGCCTGGGTGTGGTCATTCAAAGACAAATCACTGGAAGCCTCCAGTTTGGCCCAGTTTTGCCTACATATCCCACAGGTAAGTAGTTGGGGGGGAAATGAGTATTTTAGTAACCTTTGCATATATCTGTGGATTTTATTCTTGATATTCATGTCCAAACTACACAAATGATGATTTCTGGAAGGTTAGCTACTGTGTGGAATTTGAAACCATGTCAGAAGACTGCAGCTTCTCTACTAGTGTCCTCAAGTCCACACTACCATGAGAACTAGGAATGAAGTGTTAATTATGGGGGAAGTAGGGGTGGGGAGTGTAAGACAAAAGGGAATGCTGCAGCCTGGAATAATTTGAACATCAAATTCCAAACTTTTAAAATGCAGTGCCAGCTAAGCAAAAATCCTGGAATTAGGCTCTCACTCATTAGCCTTTGATCCCTAGAAAAATGTGCTACAGACCTCAGGGGTGAGAGTGATCTTTCTAAATTGCAGATCAGATCAGATTATGACCCTGCTTAAAGACTTTCTGTGACTCCTGGTGCCCCACTCCCCGTAACACCCCAAATAAATACAAACTCCCAGGCAGGCAAACAAGGCTCCTCCCTGCTTCTGCACTTTGCAAACTATCCCTTGTCCCCCTCACTCCCCTCTGGGACACACATCTCACATCCAGACCTACTGACCTTCTCCAGGAACCCAAGCACATACCTCCTAACCTCACACGATCTGTTTGGTCTTCCCTTTCCATTATCTTCATCAGGAAAACTCTTGCTCATTCTCTAAGACAAATAATCGTGCTCTATTAGACTGGTGGTTCTCAGACTTTCTGGTCTCAGGACTCCTGTGCTTGTAAAGCTGCTTCAGTCGTGTCCAACTCTTTGAAACCCTAGGGACTGGAGCCTGCCAGGCTCCTCTGTCCATGGGATTCTCCAGGCAAGAATACTGGAGTGGGTTGCCATTCTTTTTTCCACAGAACTCCTGTACACTCTTACAAACTACTGAGAACTCCAAAGGTTTTTATTGATGAGGATTATTATTTAATATTTACAGGATTAAAAAGTTAAAAAGTTTAAAAAATATTATTTATGAACTCATTAAAAACAAATTACTTGTTTTATGAAAAATAACCATTTCTCAAAACAAAACATATGTGGTATGCTTTTGCAAATCCCTTTAGTGTCTAGGTTAGTAAAAGAAAGCTGAATTCTCACCTCTGCCTCTGCATTGAATCTGTTTAGGTATGTTGTTCTTGGTTGAAGTGTATGAAGAATAGCTGGTCTCACAGATACATAGTTGGGGGAAAAAATGAGTATTTTAGTAACCTTTGCAGATAACTGTGGGTTTTATTCTTGATATTATGTCCAAACTAGACAAATGGCGATTTCTGAAAGGTTAGTTGCTATGTGGAATTTGAAACCATGTCAGTAGAATTTTCATACTGTGTTAAGTTAAAATCCATCAGTCCACCTGACACGCTGAATAGATCTTTTATCTGTGCCTGATTTTGTAACACCAGCACTGGTCATTTGAAAAATACTGGTGCAATGAGTTATGCAGATCTTCCAAATGTTGACACGTTTCATTATACAATACTGAAACATCATTGTCATTAATCTCACCACTAATCTTACTGAAAAACTCTTTTTATTGGGATATGTCAAGTTTACGATGGGGAGGGTACAGTTTTCTGAAATTTTAATTTGTGCTTGAAATCTCAAATTCTATCATTCAATAAACAAGTGCTGTCGATTGTTACCCATGAAGTGATAGGCCCACCTCACTCCTTTGCAAGAAAATACTCTTTTAAGTAAAAATGATTTTTCGCCAAAAAGCAGTTAGTTCAGCTCACAGGTTGAACAATCACACAGTGCTTTGCCTTGAGGTCATCATCACTTTGGTATAAAGAAGGGCTTTATATATTACTTCCCAGGTCATTACACAGCATGCTAAAGAAAGACATGTACTCAAGAATCAAACTTTAACAATATTAATAATTTTAACTCCTTCCTCAAGGAAGTAGGTAAAAGAACTGGGAAGGTTTTTCCCCAAGTGTGCATTTGTGAAGAAAGCCTGACTTGGAAGAGCCAGGCCTTGATTCAGGCTAAGCCTCCAGTTTTATCATCATCATTTCTGTATCATAAGTGCACATGTCAACATAGTGGGGAAAAGGGAAATAGCATGTTAGAATACAGTGAAGTAAACAACAAAACTGTAAAAAATTTTTAAAATAAATTTTAAAAAAAGAAAGACTACAGTGAAAATAGCTTTGCCTTCATGGACCCTCTTTGAGAGCTACTGCACTGGACTATAAATAACAGGAGGGTGAGGTCTAGGCCCAGGGGTGTGCTGGAGCCAGCAGGTACTGGCTTGTAAGAGGTCACAGTTAACTGTTCAGGAATTTTTGCAAGTGAATGGACATCACACTGGCTGTGTGATATCAGCCACGGCAGGAATGTTTAGTCCACAGAAATCAGCAGACATTACAAATCAGGGTCTTTATGGAGAGCTGACTGTTAACCATCTACCAACACATCACTGTCTGTGGCCCTGTTCTTTGTAACTCAGTGTCTTGCATTTTTCTTGCCACATATAGGTATTTAATGAAAATCTGTTAAATAAATCCATCAGTCTATTGATGCTACCTCATCCAGGAGGCTTCTCAGATTCTCCAGGCAGTCAGTCTCTCCTCTGTGTTCTCACTATGTTACATCCTTATACTGGTTACGCATGTGTGTGCATGCATGCTCAGTTGCTTCAGTTGTGTTTGGTTCTTGGTGACTCTGTGGACTACAGCTTGCCAGACTTCTCTGTCCATGAGATTCTCTTGACAAGAATACTGGAATGGGTTGCCATGCCCTCCTCCAGGGGATCTTCCCAACCCAGGGATCAAACCCCTATCTCTCAAGTCTTCTGCACTGGCAGGCTATGGCATACAGGATCTTAGTTCCTCAATCAGGATGGAATCCATGCCCCCTGACATTCGGTGGAATAGAAAGATTATAAGAAGCCTCATATCAGTTCATGCCAGGTTTACTGCCAGATGAATTATTTAAAAAGAAAAAAACAACCTTTGATTTCCTGAGCACTGGGGATTTCAACATTGCAGAGGAGTGTGGACTGTATTAGGCTTTGGGTTGACAGAGCTGGGCATCTGACCCTGTCTGGTAGTGACCCTTCCAGGCAAACTGCCCAGCTGAAGCCAGTCAGCTCAGACTCCTGTCCTCAGCTGCATGTTCTGCACATAGGCTGTATAGGGTATACCCCTCTGCAGATGGGAAACCAAGTCATTGTGTCAGGTCACCAAAAAAAAAAAAAAAAACAGACTAGGTGCAACTCCCAGATGGCATCTGTTTGATGGAGGCTGGAAAACCAGTAATAAGCGGTGAATCATGTTGCTAAAAATCCCTTCTCAATGCTTTACAGCCATCTCTCAGACCCTTCCCCCTGTGGGGAAGGAAGAAAAGCATTTCCTGAAGTCACTCTTATGCTGCCGGGTATGCCTAAACACCCAATGGCCGGATTTATTAACTTCATATCTTTAGTAGGCGTTCACATCAGACCCACCACAGGCCTAGAGATGGCTCCTGCTGGGCCCCCAGCAGGAGAACAAACGGTTAGGCTAAGAGTGCAAGCCGGCATGAATAGGTCTAAATTAGGCCGGGCCTAATAACCCGTTTACTAACACCTGTATTAGTCCTCTATCACTGGGGTGAACCGCTGTCGGACAAGCGGGACAAGCGGTAATCCCATAAGCTTTGCATTTGCATAGCCCTCATTAGCTGATGAAAACTTGAAGAAGGCAGCTTTCTGCAGCTGGTGGGCCCATTCCTTCACACCGCCTGCCTGGGTGGTTTTGGTAATGAAGTCATGTGGGTGGATGTGAGGTTTATATGTATGGAAGGGATTAGGAGTATTAGAATGTGTGTGAGCTGGTGTTGCCATATTCTCTGTACGGGATCCCAGTAATTGGATGGGAGGAGAAATGGCAGACCCATTAGTTTTGTCTGTTTACTCAGGAGCAGGGTGCTAGAGATTCAATTTTGCTTTCTTTGGCTCCCTCGCCTTTGTGAAGCGGGCCTGCTTTGTCTCCTCCAGCCCTGAGCACCTCCAAACCCCAGCCTCGCTAAGGCGATTCAGCCACAAAGGAGAGATGCTGGTGCCTAGGGGCCCCCGGGAAGAGAAAATGCAGCCCAGACTCAAGCACTACTTGAAGGCAGTCCCATTCCGCCTCATCCAATCCTGGGAGAGAGTGTGAGAGATAATTGAAATTTATCAACACTTCTGGGGCCTTTTTTTGATTATTTTATTAGTTCTCCACATTTGGGATTAACCATCCTCAACATCAAAGGCACCGCGGCCTCCTTATTTGGGAAATGAATGGTTAGACATTTCAGAGACTTAACAAAGCAATTGTTGTATTTGCTGGGTTTGCATAATTTTAACAGACAAAAATAACATGAAGGAAAAAAAAAAATCCATTTCCTGTGCTGTTTGTACAGCTGGAGACAGAGCTCCTTGTACTCGGTGATGTCAGAGATGCACCATTGTCTTGCCCCTCACCCTGACAATACACCCCACTAGGGTCGTTGGCAAAACTGGACCAGCCATTCTGCAAACTTTGAAGCTGAACATTGTCTCCAAAGGGTGTTGGGCGCCACAGACAGAATGATGTTTATTCATCAGCAGGGCTGGGGTTTGCAAAGCAGGGAGATGAGGACTCCCACCAGCAAAGGGTGAAGAAGGGAGGTGCGGATGAGCACGAGGCCAGAGTTTGAAGTCAGAGAAGAGACGAGGGGAAATGTGGGCTGCAGAATTTTCTTCCAGAAAAATACTGGAGGAGCATAGGAGAATGCTTCAACTCAGACCTTGTGAAGGTTTATGTTATACTTGCAGTTTTCTCTATCAAAAACCACTTCCTTGACCACTCCTCCAAGATTCTGATGTGAGACTTTATCACTTGCTGAAATACTCCATTTCAATTGGGTTTACACTTATAAATGAATTTAAAGAAGGAATAAAAGTCCCCCAGATGCAAGTCTGAGTTAGATCATTTGCAGGACTTTTAGTGAAGTCATTTAGTGAGATCAAGGAATTAAAAGTCCCCAGATGCTGTTTACTCAGGAGCAGGGTGCTAGAGATTCAATTTTGCTTTCTTTGGCTCCTCGCTTTGTGAAGCGGGCCTGCTTTGTCTCCTCCAGCCCTGAGCACCTCCAAACCCCAGCCTCGCTAAGGCGATTCAGCCACAAAGGAGAGATGCTGGTGCCTAGGGGCCCCCGGGAAGAGAAAATGCAGCCCAGACTCAAGCACTACTTGAAGGCAGTCCCATTCCGCCTCATCCAATCCTGGGAGAGAGTGTGAGAGATAATTGAAATTTATCAACACTTCTGGGGCCTTTTTTTGATTATTTTATTAGTTCTCCACATTTGGGATTAACCATCCTCAACATCAAAGGCACCGCGGCCTCCTTATTTGGGAAATGAATGGTTAGACATTTCAGAGACTTAACAAAGCAATTGTTGTATTTGCTGGGTTTGCATAATTTTAACAGACAAAAATAACATGAAGGAAAAAAAAAAATCCATTTCCTGTGCTGTTTGTACAGCTGGAGACAGAGCTCCTTGTACTCGGTGATGTCAGAGATGCACCATTGTCTTGCCCCTCACCCTGACAATACACCCCACTAGGGTCGTTGGCAAAACTGGACCAGCCATTCTGCAAACTTTGAAGCTGAACATTGTCTCCAAAGGGTGTTGGGCGCCACAGACAGAATGATGTTTATTCATCAGCAGGGCTGGGGTTTGCAAAGCAGGGAGATGAGGACTCCCACCAGCAAAGGGTGAAGAAGGGAGGTGCGGATGAGCACGAGGCCAGAGTTTGAAGTCAGAGAAGAGACGAGGGGAAATGTGGGCTGCAGAATTTTCTTCCAGAAAAATACTGGAGGAGCATAGGAGAATGCTTCAACTCAGACCTTGTGAAGGTTTATGTTATACTTGCAGTTTTCTCTATCAAAAACCACTTCCTTGACCACTCCTCCAAGATTCTGATGTGAGACTTTATCACTTGCTGAAATACTCCATTTCAATTGGGTTTACACTTATAAATGAATTTAAAGAAGGAATAAAAGTCCCCCAGATGCAAGTCTGAGTTAGATCATTTGCAGGACTTTTAGTGAAGTCATTTAGTGAGATCAAGGAATTCAAAAGAGAGCCCCCATCCCCAATAAGCAACAGACAGAGAAACTGCAGTGATAGTTGTTATTCAAGCTTTCCCTCAGTAAAATCCAATCTTTAAAAACAAAACAAACAAAACGCCAAGCCCATAAGTCAGGAAAACAAGAAAAACACCACATGGCAACCATCTTGCGGGCACATTTATGTTTGTTTGACCAGTCAAAGACAAATTTTGCATTTCTACCTCCCTCTGCTTTATGATTTTAATTTTTTTTCCATTCCTATTAAAGCAACTGGATCCCCTGTGAGCAATATTCAATACAGTTAACAGTTTTGAGTCCCTACTTAGTGCTGTGTTTAAGGTAGAGTTAGAAAGAAGGTCACTCAACAAAGCATGCAAGATTTCAACCACTACCCATCATTACTAAGTGGGAAATCAGGAAAATATGGTTAGAAAGGTAGTGAGGAAAAGTGAATAGGAGGAACTTTTATCCTGGCTCCTATAATGATTCTTAAAGACAGATTCATCAAACATCAACCTTAAAGATCCTCGAACCCAATCATGTAACCAGTACTCTAAATCCCTCTAACCAAGATTCAGTAGATGTCCTTCTCCTTATCTGTTCCAAGCTCTTGGGGCCTATCAGCTTTTTCAATTTTTTAAATTCTGATTTATAATTTAATTACAGATCACAGTTTTTATAATTCTGATCTTCTAGACACTGTACTCCTTCAATTATTTTTCAGAGATTTATTTTCTCAGAAAGGTAAGAGGACGAGGCCGAAGAGTTTGAAGTCAGAGAAGAGACGAGGGGAAATGTGGGCTGCAGAATTTTCTTCCAGAAAAATACTGGAGGAGCATAGGAGAATGCTTCAACTCAGACCTTGTGAAGGTTTATGTTATACTTGCAGTTTTCTCTATCAAAAACCACTTCCTTGACCACTCCTCCAAGATTCTGATGTGAGACTTTATCACTTGCTGAAATACTCCATTTCAATTGGGTTTACACTTATAAATGAATTTAAAGAAGGAATAAAAGTCCCCCAGATGCAAGTCTGAGTTAGATCATTTGCAGGACTTTTAGTGAAGTCATTTAGTGAGATCAAGGAATTCAAAAGAGAGCCCCCATCCCCAATAAGCAACAGACAGAGAAACTGCAGTGATAGTTGTTATTCAAGCTTTCCCTCAGTAAAATCCAATCTTTAAAAACAAAACAAACAAAACGCCAAGCCCATAAGTCAGGAAAACAAGAAAAACACCACATGGCAACCATCTTGCGGGCACATTTATGTTTGTTTGACCAGTCAAAGACAAATTTTGCATTTCTACCTCCCTCTGCTTTATGATTTTAATTTTTTTTCCATTCCTATTAAAGCAACTGGATCCCCTGTGAGCAATATTCAATACAGTTAACAGTTTTGAGTCCCTACTTAGTGCTGTGTTTAAGGTAGAGTTAGAAAGAAGGTCACTCAACAAAGCATGCAAGATTTCAACCACTACCCATCATTACTAAGTGGGAAATCAGGAAAATATGGTTAGAAAGGTAGTGAGGAAAAGTGAATAGGAGGAACTTTTATCCTGGCTCCTATAATGATTCTTAAAGACAGATTCATCAAACATCAACCTTAAAGATCCTCGAACCCAATCATGTAACCAGTACTCTAAATCCCTCTAACCAAGATTCAGTAGATGTCCTTCTCCTTATCTGTTCCAAGCTCTTGGGGCCTATCAGCTTTTTCAATTTTTTAAATTCTGATTTATAATTTAATTACAGATCACAGTTTTTATAATTCTGATCTTCTAGACACTGTACTCCTCTCAAGTTTATCTTTGCATAATATATTCTTCACGGGGAGGGAATTTACCATTTTTTGAGCACCCACTTACGTGTTCAAGTGCTAAGTCAGTTTAGTCGTGTCCAACACTTTGTGACCCCATGGTCTATAGCCCACCAGGCTCCTCTGTCCATGGGTCTCTCCAGGCAAGAATACTGGAGTGGATTGCTGTGCCCTCCTCTGGGGGATCTTCCCGATCCAGGGATCAAACTCATGTCTCTCACGTCTCCTGCATTGGCAGGCGGGTTCTTTACCACTAATGCCACCTGGGAAGCCCAAACACATATTATCCTATGACATGGGAATGATTACTCTCACATATAGATAATAAAATGGAGGCTGTGACCCAAGCACACACAGCCTTTAAACAGATCAGCTTAATTATTACTCCAAAGCTAGAGGCTTAAAACAACTGTCATTTTCTTATTTCTTATGATTCTGTGACATGGCAGGAGGTATGTCAACCTGAGCTGGCCTGGCTGGGGGCTGTATAGTCTAAGATTGTCACCCTCACAGGGTTGGCTTCAGATGGGATGGCTAGGACAGTTGATCCTCCCTCTACTCATCCTTCAGGAGGCTGATGGAGACCTGTTCAGACGAAGACAGCTTTTCAAGAGAGTAAGGGCAGAGACTACTGAGGTCGAGCCTCAGAAATCATGGTCACCTCCCTGTGACTGATCAGTACTGATCAGTAGAATCAGTATTCTACTGATTAAAGCAAGGCTTGAGGCCAGACCAGGTTTAACAAGTGGGAAAACAGACTTAGCCTCTGAATGGGAGGATCTGTAAAGAACCTGGGATGATTTGCTATTGAATTTAAGGTCTGAGGTTTCTGCTCTTTGCTCTGAAGCCAGTCTGTCTATGTTCAAATCTTGGTTCTGCTAGGTGTTAGTTGTGATGTCTTGGGAAAATTAATTAACCTCTTCATGCCTCTTTTCTCATCTGTAAAATGAGGATAATAACAGGACCCCTTTAGAAGGGTATTTATGAAGTCTGAGTAGATGTATATAAAGCACTTAGAATATTGCCTGATATAGACTCGCAAAATATAAGTATCAGTTATTACTACTGTTGTTGTTGCATTTAACCCATATGCTATACTGCCTATCTCAATATTTATTAATTTTAGTATGTGCTATGACCTAGGAACATTAAAAAAAGCGGGAGGAATTTACCATTTTTTGAGCACCCACTTACGTGTTCAAGTGCTAAGTCAGTTTAGTCGTGTCCAACACTTTGTGACCCCATGGTCTATAGCCCACCAGGCTCCTCTGTCCATGGGTCTCTCCAGGCAAGAATACTGGAGTGGATTGCTGTGCCCTCCTCTGGGGGATCTTCCCGATCCAGGGATCAAACTCATGTCTCTCACGTCTCCTGCATTGGCAGGCGGGTTCTTTACCACTAATGCCACCTGGGAAGCCCAAACACATATTATCCTATGACATGGGAATGATTACTCTCACATATAGATAATAAAATGGAGGCTGTGACCCAAGCACACACAGCCTTTAAACAGATCAGCTTAATTATTACTCCAAAGCTAGAGGCTTAAAACAACTGTCATTTTCTTATTTCTTATGATTCTGTGACATGGCAGGAGGTATGTCAACCTGAGCTGGCCTGGCTGGGGGCTGTATAGTCTAAGATTGTCACCCTCACAGGGTTGGCTTCAGATGGGATGGCTAGGACAGTTGATCCTCCCTCTACTCATCCTTCAGGAGGCTGATGGAGACCTGTTCAGACGAAGACAGCTTTTCAAGAGAGTAAGGGCAGAGACTACTGAGGTCGAGCCTCAGAAATCATGGTCACCTCCCTGTGACTGATCAGTACTGATCAGTAGAATCAGTATTCTACTGATTAAAGCAAGGCTTGAGGCCAGACCAGGTTTAACAAGTGGGAAAACAGACTTAGCCTCTGAATGGGAGGATCTGTAAAGAACCTGGGATGATTTGCTATTGAATTTAAGGTCTGAGGTTTCTGCTCTTTGCTCTGAAGCCAGTCTGTCTATGTTCAAATCTTGGTTCTGCTAGGTATTAGTTGTGATGTCTTGGGAAAATTAATTAACCTCTTCATGCCTCTTTTCTCATCTGTAAAATGAGGATAATAACAGGACCCCTTTAGAAGGGTATTTATGAAGTCTGAGTAGATGTATATAAAGCACTTAGAATATTGCCTGATATAGACTCGCAAAATATAAGTATCAGTTATTACTACTGTTGTTGTTGCATTTAACCCATATGCTATACTGCCTATCTCAATATTTATTAATTTTTAGTATGTGCTATGACCTAGGAACATTAAAAAAAAAAGAAATTGTGTGGGAAAGATTTAATATTTATTTAATGTACACTCTGAGCTGGATACTTTACATTTTCATTTAATTCTTATAAAAATCTATTAAGGTAGGTATTCTCCCTCGTTACAGGTAATTAGGGGCTTCCCTGATGACTCAGTGGGTAAAAGAATCTACCTACAAAGCAGGAGACTACCTATTAATCAGGAGACATGAGTTTGATCCCTGGAGAAGGGAATGGCAACCCACTCCAGTATTCTTGCCTGGAGAATCCCATGGACAGAGGAGCCTGGCAGGCTACAGTCCATGGGGTCCCAAAGGGTTGGACACAATTTAGTGACTAAATCACCACCACCACCACCACAGGTAACCAAGGAGAATAAGACATGGGTCCCTGTTCTCATAAAGGTCACACCATACTGTGGAAGACATTACTGAAAAGTGACATTTCTTTAGTTATTTCACAACATGTTCATTCCTCACAGTATTAGTTCATTGGGGCTCAACTGCATTTTTTTCAATGCTGTGAAGCAGCTGAAGACAATGGCGTGCAAAGAAGGTACTCATTGGAAGGACCCACAGCCAGGATGGAGAAGAGCCTAAACCAGGACTAGTGTCTTTGGCCACTCCACTGCAGGCCTCCCCATGACACCCCCTGATGTCTCACGTATTTAAATCAGCAAGTATCATGAGAGGAGGAAAAAGATCTTCAGAATCTGTTAGGAAAAAGTTGTCTAGAGGAAGGCAGGACACCCAAAAAAGGCAGCCATAAGATGGCCAGCCCGGGTGAATGCCACACTGCATCATAACACTTACAGCTCTTGGCTGAAATCATTTTTGGATGTGGTGAGTCTAGGAAGCATGTATAGCAACATGAAACACGAACTTCCATGGTCTTCTCAGGACTAGAGTTGTAGAACCGAGTTCCTGCGGAACTTCCATGGTCTTCTCCCCAGTAACCCTTTAGGGGTATTTATGAAGTCTGAGTAGATGTATATAAAGCACTTAGAATATTGCATATAGACTCGCAAAATATAAGTATCAGTTATTACTACTGTTGTTGTTGCATTTAACCCATATGCTATACTGCCTATCTCAATATTTATTAATTTTTAGTATGTGCTATGACCTAGGAACATTAAAAAAAAAAAGAAATTGTGTGGGAAAGATTTAATATTTATTTAATGTACACTCTGAGCTGGATACTTTACATTTTCATTTAATTCTTATAAAAATCTATTAAGGTAGGTATTCTCCCTCGTTACAGGTAATTAGGGGCTTCCCTGATGACTCAGTGGGTAAAAGAATCTACCTACAAAGCAGGAGACTACCTATTAATCAGGAGACATGAGTTTGATCCCTGGAGAAGGGAATGGCAACCCACTCCAGTATTCTTGCCTGGAGAATCCCATGGACAGAGGAGCCTGGCAGGCTACAGTCCATGGGGTCCCAAAGGGTTGGACACAATTTAGTGACTAAATCACCACCACCACCACCACAGGTAACCAAGGAGAATAAGACATGGGTCCCTGTTCTCATAAAGGTCACACCATACTGTGGAAGACATTACTGAAAAGTGACATTTCTTTAGTTATTTCACAACATGTTCATTCCTCACAGTATTAGTTCATTGGGGCTCAACTGCATTTTTTTCAATGCTGTGAAGCAGCTGAAGACAATGGCGTGCAAAGAAGGTACTCATTGGAAGGACCCACAGCCAGGATGGAGAAGAGCCTAAACCAGGACTAGTGTCTTTGGCCACTCCACTGCAGGCCTCCCCATGACACCCCCTGATGTCTCACGTATTTAAATCAGCAAGTATCATGAGAGGAGGAAAAAGATCTTCAGAATCTGTTAGGAAAAAGTTGTCTAGAGGAAGGCAGGACACCCAAAAGAGGCAGCCATAAGATGGCCAGCCCGGGTGAATGCCACACTGCATCATAACACTTACAGCTCTTGGCTGAAATCATTTTTGGATGTGGTGAGTCTAGGAAGCATGTATAGCAACATGAAACACGAACTTCCATGGTCTTCTCAGGACTAGAGTTGTAGAACCGAGTTCCTGCGAGGAAACCATTCCATAGCCAGCCTGATCGGTGATCCGCTCACAGAGCTTTCCTGGTAGCTCAGTTGGTAAAGAATCTGACTGCAATGCAGGAGACCTGAGCTTAGTCTCTGAGTCAGGAAGATCCCTTGGAGGAGGAAACTGCACCTCACTCCAGTGTTCTTGCCTGGAGAGTCACCCAGACAGAGGAGCCCACAGTCTCTGAGGTCACAGAAGTTGGACACGACTGAAGAGACTTGGCACACATGCAGTTACAAAGCATTCACTGAGACTGGGACGGTCATTATCAGAACAACTTTGGGAGACTGGGGATCCTCCACTTAATTTAGAACTGCCTCAGATCCTGGTCAAGACATGATGGGCACATATGGCTCCCTTTGCACACTGGAAGGGATCAACATAAGCCTTCAGGGAGTTGTAGGAGTTGGAGTTCAAGCAGAGCTGGATTTTGATCCTGGTGACACTGGGCAAACCCTTCACTTGGTAGGTCTTGAATGCTTCACCAATGAGAAAAACAGCTTCATTAGTTTGTCACTGTGTGGCTGTGTGAGGTACTGAATACAGTGCCCAGTACATGGCCAGTTCTTACTGGTGAAGGATGCATTGATAGTATTGGAGTAAGGAACCCAGGCACGTCCAAATCCTGGCCTGCAATCACTGCTTTGAGGAAGATAATCACATGGAGAACAAGAGCTAAATGGAAACCCAAGTTCTGTTTTGGCTTTAGCTGCGTGCACACCCTGCTCCTGAATTCTGGAAAAGTTATGGTGGAGCACATGGTTTTAACTTGAGGAGTAGGAAGAGCTTTCTCACTCTTCTCTGAAATTTAAATCTCAGCATTATCTACTCTAGTGGACTCATGGGGGTGGGAGGTCAAAGAAAAGAAGAGTAAGTTGGCCAGATTTGGAAAGAGAGAGAGAAAAAATGGGAGAGAGAGAGGAAGCAGGAGGAGAAGGGGGGAGGAGCTGTAGGGAAAGAAAGAGAGAAGTGACCAGGCATACTTGCTGCGACAGCTCTGGGTGGATCTGTTTATCACACAGGTAGGAGATGGGAGCTGCTTTGTGAAGCATGTATAGCAACATGAAACACGAACTTCCATGGTCTTCTCAGGACTAGAGTTGTAGAACCGAGTTCCTGCGAGGAAACCATTCCATAGCCAGCCTGATCGGTGATCCGCTCACAGAGCTTTCCTGGTAGCTCAGTTGGTAAAGAATCTGACTGCAATGCAGGAGACCTGAGCTTAGTCTCTGAGTCAGGAAGATCCCTTGGAGGAGGAAACTGCACCTCACTCCAGTGTTCTTGCCTGGAGAGTCACCCAGACAGAGGAGCCCACAGTCTCTGAGGTCACAGAAGTTGGACACGACTGAAGAGACTTGGCACACATGCAGTTACAAAGCATTCACTGAGACTGGGACGGTCATTATCAGAACAACTTTGGGAGACTGGGGATCCTCCACTTAATTTAGAACTGCCTCAGATCCTGGTCAAGACATGATGGGCACATATGGCTCCCTTTGCACACTGGAAGGGATCAACATAAGCCTTCAGGGAGTTGTAGGAGTTGGAGTTCAAGCAGAGCTGGATTTTGATCCTGGTGACACTGGGCAAACCCTTCACTTGGTAGGTCTTGAATGCTTCACCAATGAGAAAAACAGCTTCATTAGTTTGTCACTGTGTGGCTGTGTGAGGTACTGAATACAGTGCCCAGTACATGGCCAGTTCTTACTGGTGAAGGATGCATTGATAGTATTGGAGTAAGGAACCCAGGCACGTCCAAATCCTGGCCTGCAATCACTGCTTTGAGGAAGATAATCACATGGAGAACAAGAGCTAAATGGAAACCCAAGTTCTGTTTTGGCTTTAGCTGCGTGCACACCCTGCTCCTGAATTCTGGAAAAGTTATGGTGGAGCACATGGTTTTAACTTGAGGAGTAGGAAGAGCTTTCTCACTCTTCTCTGAAATTTAAATCTCAGCATTATCTACTCTAGTGGACTCATGGGGGTGGGAGGTCAAAGAAAAGAAGAGTAAGTTGGCCAGATTTGGAAAGAGAGAGAGAAAAAATGGGAGAGAGAGAGGAAGCAGGAGGAGAAGGGGGGAGGAGCTGTAGGGAAAGAAAGAGAGAAGTGACCAGGCATACTTGCTGCGCCAGCTCTGGGTGGATCTGTTTATCACACAGGTAGGAGATGGGAGCTGCTTTGTAACATAGTGACCCAGACTATGGATAACCACGAACCAGTCCATGCTTTAGATTCTTGTTATTCACATTAGCAACTCCTCCTCCTGGGACCTGGGTTGGAGAAGGTGAGTGGAGGTAGGGTCAGCACTGGGAGACAAGGCTGAAGACTAACCCACGTGGTAGCACTCAGTATACCTTAATTATAAGTACTGTCATTGTCATCGTTGCTGTCATTACACTTTTGTGTTTGTGTTTTCACCATTAGTGAAAAGGAAATTGAGTAGTGAGGGTTAAGGTTTCTTTCAGTTCTGTATTAATGAGAGTAAAACTTCAAAAAAAAAAAAAAAAAGGACTGATAAATAAAAACTTACCAATCGAAACTCATTAGTTTCTAATGATACATTGGGAGATAATGTGCCATAAAAATACAGCCCAAAGAGACAGTTATACTTGGGCGTATTATTTAACACCTCTGAGTCTTAGACTCCTTCTTATCTGTTTCTTTTGCTTTTTTTTTTTTTTTTTAACCTCTAAGTCATCATTTATTTTCATCCACCTTTATTCTTTTTTTTGGCATGTGTGGGCCTCCCATTGCAGTGGCCATTCTCATTGCAGAGCACTGGCTCTGGATGCATGCTTTCTAGAGTGCTGGTTCATAATTGGACACACTGGCCCAGCTGCTCCAGGGCACATAGGATCTTCCCGGGCCAAGGATCGAACCGGTGCCCCTTGCACTGTAAGGCAGACTCTTTACCCACTGGACTCTTTACCTACCAGGGACTCCCTCCTTATTTTTTAATAATGATAGCATTATTTCCTAAATTTGGAAGAATTAATGAGCTAATGTAAAATGAAGCCTTGTTAAGCAGAGATAAGCAAATATCCTATGATATTGCCTATTTGCAGAATCTAAAATAAATGATAAAAATAATCTTATTTACAAAACAGAAACAGATTCACAGACTTAGAGAAGGAACTTATGGTTAGCAGGGGAAGAGGATAGTTAGGGAGTCTGTGATTGACATGAACACACTGTTATATTTAAAATAGATAACCACAAGGATCTGCAATATAGCACAGGGAACTCTACTCAATATTTTGTGATAGCCTAAATGGAAAAAGAATTTGAAAAAAGAATAGATACATGTATATATACAAAACTGAATCACTTTGCTATATACCCAAAACTAACACAACATTGTTAATCAACTATACATCAATGTAAAAAATTTTTAATCCTTTTAACAATCAAAAATAAAATAAAGCCTTATATGTAGTCAAGCTTCAAGAAATGGTAGATTATTATTATTACTGAAAATAGGATATAAGAATATTGACTTTTTCATCAATTCTGACCTGAATTATGCTAGTCCATGTATTCCTATATTTGCAGCTTTAATTTTATCACTCCTCACTCACAACTCCACTACCATGCCATGTACCCATAGGCCAGGTCTAGGTGGAGCATTGTAATTGACGTGGCATGAGATCCAGATTCAGGGAGAGCCAGAGAAGAATCCAGGCTCTGTCTTGGGACAAATATTTAGTTCCCTGGACTGCTTTTATGCCCAGATAATAATTTTCTGACCAAACTTCTAGTTGTTGACCCCAGTATCCATTCACTTTCTTATTATCTGCACATATTGCTGCCTACTTAAAAAAGACTGCGTTTATCAACTTCCTTTGCAGCTTGTCATGGTCATATGACTCAATTTTAGCCACTAAGTTATTTTTAGGAGTATTACATGTCATTCCATTAATCGTTCCTATTTCTTTTTTTTTTTTTTCTTTTTCCCCATCATGCCTCTTTTACTTATATTTGTTCTCATCGATATTTGTATTCTTTGGCATCTGTAAGCCTCCCATTGCAGTGGCCTTTCCCACTGCAGAGCGCTGGCTCTGGGCACATGCGCTGCAGAGTGCTGGCTCATAATTGGACACACCAGTCCAGCCACTCCGTGGCATGTGGGATCTTCCTTGGCCAGGGATCAAACTGGTGCCCCTTGCACTGCAAGGTGGACTCTTTACCCACTGGACCACCATGGCAACCCAATCGTTCCTATTTCTTGAAACAAAGCCATAATAGCCAGAACTCAAAAAACTTTGTGACCCTGAGGGATAACTGAACAGAGACCAGGAGGAGTCTAAATCCTGAGAAAGTGGGATTCCAATACCAGCTCTGTAGTGACTGCCTTTGAACAACTCTTAAGAATGATTAAAAATAACAAACCTTGTTTAAATTAATTTCATTCTGAGTTTTCTGTCATCTGTAACCAAATCCACTGAAGATAATCCATGATAAAGTACTCAACATTTTGTAGGACCTCAACAATTTTAGTTTCTTTCTATCATCTTCCCAATCAAGTCCATTCTTGTTATTGCATCAGAGAGCTTTTTGAAATTCAAATTATTAAGCAACAAATTTCATAGATGTGGTCATTTATCCCCATTGCAAAGTCATTAACTGGGATATGATGAAGATCAAATGAAATAACTCTGTAAAAGTGATTTGTATGTTGTAAATTCTACCCAAGTGGGAGGCATCAAGACCCTTCCCACTATGGCCACACCCCTCTGATCAGTCTTATTCTCACTTTCTTCTGCCTGCCCCAACCTTCCTTCCACATATGTCATTTTCCAGCTACACCAAACTGAGCACCTACGCTAGTCTCAAGCTTTTTGATTGGTGATAGAGAAGAATAAGCAAAGATCCCAGGTGTATCTGGAGACAAAGCCTGAAATAGCTTTATGGAAAAGCCCAAAATCTCTTGGAAGTGTGAGATTTTATCTCACAAATTTAATTTTCATTCTCCTTCACAATACCCTCTTATTTCTATTAGTAAAACTATACTGTTTAAATCACTCAGCCTTGAGTAGTTTGTGACTTCGAGAATTCTCCAGATCCTGATCCAAGAGGGACATCCAAAACTGGTCACATCTCTGTGCTTTTGGTGCTATTTCTTCTGCCAGAAACACCTTTCCTTGAACTCAGTCCTTCCAGCCTCCTCTGTAAAAGTATTCTTGATTCCTTTAAGCAGAGTTAGTCTCTAACATGCTATACATTGCTTCACTATAGCACTTAAGAGAAGATACTTAAACTTGGGATCTTCCTTGGCCAGGGATCAAACTGGTGCCCCTTGCACTGCAAGGTGGACTCTTTACCCACTGGACCACCATGGCAACCCAATCGTTCCTATTTCTTGAAACAAAGCCATAATAGCCAGAACTCAAAAAACTTTGTGACCCTGAGGGATAACTGAACAGAGACCAGGAGGAGTCTAAATCCTGAGAAAGTGGGATTCCAATACCAGCTCTGTAGTGACTGCCTTTGAACAACTCTTAAGAATGATTAAAAATAACAAACCTTGTTTAAATTAATTTCATTCTGAGTTTTCTGTCATCTGTAACCAAATCCACTGAAGATAATCCATGATAAAGTACTCAACATTTTGTAGGACCTCAACAATTTTAGTTTCTTTCTATCATCTTCCCAATCAAGTCCATTCTTGTTATTGCATCAGAGAGCTTTTTGAAATTCAAATTATTAAGCAACAAATTTCATAGATGTGGTCATTTATCCCCATTGCAAAGTCATTAACTGGGATATGATGAAGATCAAATGAAATAACTCTGTAAAAGTGATTTGTATGTTGTAAATTCTACCCAAGTGGGAGGCATCAAGACCCTTCCCACTATGGCCACACCTCTCTGATCAGTCTTATTCTCACTTTCTTCTGCCTGCCCCAACCTTCCTTCCACATATGTCATTTTCCAGCTACACCAAACTGAGCACCTACGCTAGTCTCAAGCTTTTTGATTGGTGATAGAGAAGAATAAGCAAAGATCCCAGGTGTATCTGGAGACAAAGCCTGAAATAGCTTTATGGAAAAGCCCAAAATCTCTTGGAAGTGTGAGATTTTATCTCACAAATTTAATTTTCATTCTCCTTCACAATACCCTCTTATTTCTATTAGTAAAACTATACTGTTTAAATCACTCAGCCTTGAGTAGTTTGTGACTTCGAGAATTCTCCAGATCCTGATCCAAGAGGGACATCCAAAACTGGTCACATCTCTGTGCTTTTGGTGCTATTTCTTCTGCCAGAAACACCTTTCCTTGAACTCAGTCCTTCCAGCCTCCTCTGTAAAAGTATTCTTGATTCCTTTAAGCAGAGTTAGTCTCTAGCATGCTATACATTGCTTCACTATAGCACTTAAGAGATGATACTTAAACTTGTTTGGGGAGTGGGCTGTTTAAAGTGGAATGGGCTGGCTCCTTCATTGGTCTACAGTATCATTCAGGAAGAAGACTGCAATCTTATACCACCATCACTGTTATCACTATCATACCTCCATCACCATTAAGGCCTAGCACTGTGCCTAGCCCATAATAGATGCTCAGTAAAGACCAGATAGAATATGCAAACATTCAACAAATAAGTCAAAAAAAAGAGGCAGCTTTGTGGACCTTAACCTCAGATTTCACCCACCATGCACTGTCTAGTTTGGTCTGGGTCAAAGCCAGTAGTGACCTCTTCCACATATGTGGCTTATTACATCTCTAAACTGGATCCTGAACTCGACTATATGTACAATGGAAACACAAAGGCAACCACCTTCAACTCAAGTCAGTCCAGCCAGGAAAATCCACTGCCTATGTCCCAATGGTCTCCGAAATGTCAATACTATAGAGGTTGACGCTAAGCCTTACACACCCCCACATTATCAAATACCCGTTTGCTTCATGTTTTGTCTGGTCTGTCAGCACCATTTACTGCTGAGCAGGTCCCTTATCTTTATTGATCACTTAATTTATCTTTTCTTAACTTCCCTTGCACCGTCTGGTGCCGTGTGTCCGTCTGTTGAGGCTGTCATGACTGGTTTGCTCTTGACATAATAGGGGCAGCAGGTGGTGTGACTAAGTCGACCCTTGGCAGAATGGAGGATCAGTCCCAGTCCCTGTCTCAACCTGCCAGTGTGTCTACACCCTCCCAGCTGTTCCACATTAAAGCAGTCAACTGTGACTTTACAGTCCGAGTTTTACACAACTGTTTTACAAACCGGGAAGAAGGTCTTTTGTCACAAATCCTTTGTCAGGCCATAGAATGGGGGGGACAGTTCCAAGGCTCGGTGCATTTTAATGACTATGCAGATAGATGCATACTCCTTTGCTTTAGTGTGGATTTTGGGTGGAAGGCTGGCTGAGAAGAGAGAGTGCCAGCTGACTCCTCGCTCTTGGGACAATTTAGTAAGAGGAACAACTGTTCTTTCAACACTAGTTTCAACTTCAAACAGACCCTCTACTCCATGAAAGTCTTCATTCTTTTTGTAAAGTGAAAATAAGGGCAGTTATTTAGAGCCTTGTGTCTAAGAGTCAGTACCCTGGGGCAAGGGTTGCCCAAATGAGAAAGCAGCAGGAGAATTATGCCTTTGGAGTCTTATACCACCATCACTGTTATCACTATCATACCTCCATCACCATTAAGGCCTAGCACTGTGCCTAGCCCATAATAGATGCTCAGTAAAGACCAGATAGAATATGCAAACATTCAACAAATAAGTCAAAAAAAAGAGGCAGCTTTGTGGACCTTAACCTCAGATTTCACCCACCATGCACTGTCTAGTTTGGTCTGGGTCAAAGCCAGTAGTGACCTCTTCCACATATGTGGCTTATTACATCTCTAAACTGGATCCTGAACTCGACTATATGTACAATGGAAACACAAAGGCAACCACCTTCAACTCAAGTCAGTCCAGCCAGGAAAATCCACTGCCTATGTCCCAATGGTCTCCGAAATGTCAATACTATAGAGGTTGACGCTAAGCCTTACACACCCCCACATTATCAAATACCCGTTTGCTTCATGTTTTGTCTGGTCTGTCAGCACCATTTACTGCTGAGCAGGTCCCTTATCTTTATTGATCACTTAATTTATCTTTTCTTAACTTCCCTTGCACCGTCTGGTGCCGTGTGTCCGTCTGTTGAGGCTGTCATGACTGGTTTGCTCTTGACATAATAGGGGCAGCAGGTGGTGTGACTAAGTCGACCCTTGGCAGAATGGAGGATCAGTCCCAGTCCCTGTCTCAACCTGCCAGTGTGTCTACACCCTCCCAGCTGTTCCACATTAAAGCAGTCAACTGTGACTTTACAGTCCGAGTTTTACACAACTGTTTTACAAACCGGGAAGAAGGTCTTTTGTCACAAATCCTTTGTCAGGCCATAGAATGGGGGGGACAGTTCCAAGGCTCGGTGCATTTTAATGACTATGCAGATAGATGCATACTCCTTTGCTTTAGTGTGGATTTTGGGTGGAAGGCTGGCTGAGAAGAGAGAGTGCCAGCTGACTCCTCGCTCTTGGGACAATTTAGTAAGAGGAACAACTGTTCTTTCAACACTAGTTTCAACTTCAAACAGACCCTCTACTCCATGAAAGTCTTCATTCTTTTTGTAAAGTGAAAATAAGGGCAGTTATTTAGAGCCTTGTGTCTAAGAGTCAGTACCCTGGGGGCAAGGGTTGCCCAAATGAGAAAGCAGCAGGAGAATTATGCCTTTGGGATGTAAAAGTCAAGTGTCTTTATGATTTGGGGCTTGTAATCACATGTGAGAAGAAATGAGACAAAGTGAAAAAAAAAAGCATAGAGTTTTGAGTCAGACAGATCCAGCCTCTAAAGTGACTTTTGACATAACTCTCTAATAACAATATGGTAGATTAAAATTCCTATTCCTATTTTTATTTTGCAGCCAATCAAGGATTAATTTCCAAACCAGTTGCTGTACTAACAGCATACACAACTCCATAAAGAAAAAACTCAATCAAAATATGGGCAGAAGTTCTAAATAAACATTTCTCAATGAAGACATACAGATGGCCAATAAGCACATGAAACAATTCTCAATATTGCTAATTATTTGGGAAGTCCAAATCAAAACCATAATGAGGTATTGCCACACATTGGTCAAAATGATTATCATCAAAAAGTCTACAAGTAATAAATGATATAAACGGTGTGCAGAAAAGGGAACCAGTGTACTGTTGGTGGGAATATAAATTGGTAATCGTAAAATGGAGAAGAACATGGAGTTGACTAAAGAAACTTAAATATAGAGCCACTATATGATCCAGAAATCCCACTCCTGGGCATATATCCTAAAAAAGGTGCAAAATCTAATGCAAAACGATACATGCACCTCAACGTAGACTGCAGCACTGTTTACAATAACTAAGACATGGAAACAACCTAAGTTTCCATTGATAGATGATTGGATAAGATGTGTTTATACACACACACACACACACACACAATGGAGTATTATAATCCATAAAAAATAATGAAATAATGCTATTTGCAGCAACATGAATTATCCTAAAGATTGTATACCAAGTGAAATATTAAGACAAAGACAAATATAATACAATATAACTTACATGTGGAATAAAAAAAAATAACATAAATCAATTTATTTATAAAACAGAAACTGACTCACAGACATAGAAAATAAACTTATGGTTACCAAAAGGCAAAGAGAAGTGGGGGAGGGAAAAATTAGGAGTATGAGATTAACAGATATACACTACTATATATAAAATAGATAAGCAATGAGAATTTATTGTATAGCATAGGGAACTATATTCTATTTCTTATAATAACCTATAATGGAAAATAACTTGAATACATATATTCATATATATATATATATCAGAATCACTTTGCTGTACAGTTGAAACTAACACAACATTGTAAATCAACTATTCTTCAGTAAAAAATTCCTATTTCTTAAGATAGAAATCTTTGATATGACATTTATCACTGTTAACTAGAAGCTGATTAAGCAAAACCTTTAGTGAAAATCCACATCTTTCTCTGAACACACACACACCAACATTTTAGTTAGAAGTAACACGGCAAGGAAAAGATGATAAATTTAATATTGTGAAAGAGTACATTAAAGTCAAAAAAATCTTTCATTCTCTCTTGTTAATACTAACCAGCTGGATGTGTTTGGACATAGCAGTTAAGCACTGTGAGCTTACCTGGGAAACTATTACATGTAGTTTATCTGTATGTGAACTGGAAACGTGGATGGTAATGGGGGAAATAAAAGAAGAGTGGGGCTATGATCTCTCTTTCTCCTTACTTATACTGACCTGTAGAAGGGTAATTTCTACTTTCTTTTTAGGTATCCGAATGGCACTGGTAGCCATTACTCTCATTAACCCCTACCTAGGGTAGGAGATGTCTACTGTCTGATACCTTGCAACAACTTTTCTCTCCTGTGTGGTGTGCAAATGTTAAAGACTGTTGTTCCCACAAGGCCTGTCTCTTTTTATTGCCTGGCTAAATGGTCACTATTCTTTCAGTCTTCATGTCTTTATCCTGGGGGTGAGAAAACCTGAGTTAGATCCCATGTCCTGTCTTCTAAGGCTATAGAACTCACATGTTACCTGCTGACCAAAGCGTTTATGACTCATCCATGATAAGTAATGCAGATACAGTCATTAATACATAGAAATCTATCAATCCATGAAACAAGCTCATTTTCACATTAACAACTAAATACCGATGTAGCCAAAAGGCAAGTATATATGACATTAAATGTTTATATTGGAAAACAAATAAGTTCTTTAATTAATGATATAAGATCCCATCTTACAAAACTAAGAAAATAAAACAAAATTAAACAAAGGAAAGGACATAAAAAGATTATAGTAGAAATCAATAAAATAATGGAGACAATCAATGAAGTCAAAAGTGATTCTTTGAAAAGAACAATAAAATGGATAAATTTCTGGCCATGTTGGTCAAGAAAAAAAGGAGGAAGACATAAATTAACAATATTAGCAAAGAAAGAGAAGATCGATATAAGAACTTTCATAATTTAGGATAAGAATATCATAAGCATCTTTTGTATCATTTCTTTTTAGGATCCACATAAGAGGAATATCATATGATATTTCTCTGTCTGATTTACTTCACTCAGTGTGTAGCTTCATCCATATTGCTTCAAATGACCTTATTTCATTCTTTTTAATGGTCGAGTTATATATATGTGTATATATATATATATATATATATATACACACACACATACACACCACATCTTCTTTATCCATTTCTCTGCCAATGGACATTTAGGTTGTTTCTATATCTTGGCTTTTGTAAACAGTGCTGCAATGAACATTGAGGAGCATACTGTATCTCTTTGGGCCGTGTTTTTCTCTGGTTATATGCTCAGGGTTGGGATTACAGGGTCATATGGTAGCTCTATGTTTAGTTCCTTAAGGAATCTCCACACGGTTCTCCATAGTGGCTGTTCCAATTTACATTCCCACAACAGTCCAGAAGGGTTGCCTTCTCTCCACATCCTCTCCAGCATTTGTTGTTTGTGGAATTTTTGATGATAGCCATTTTGACTGGTGTAAGGTGGTATCTCATTGTAGTTTTAATCTATATATCTCTAATGATTAGTGATTTTGAACATCTTTTCCTGTGCCCATTGGCCATCTCTGTGTCCACTTTAGAGAAACGTCTATTCAGGAGAATAGCATAAGCATCTTTATGCCAAAGATTTTGATAATTTAGGTGAAAGATGCTTTAAAACACACAAACTACTCAAGAAGAAATGGACAATCCGAATTGCCCATAATCATTAGCAACTGAATTTGTTATCAAAAACTTTCCCATAGACCATACTTCAAGTCTAGATGGGCTGACTGATAAATCTTACCAAACATTTAAGGGAGAAATATGCCAATTTTATACAAACTCTTACATAACATAGAAGAGGAGAAAATATTTCTGAAGACATTTTATGAGTCATGAGCAAATTCAGAAAAGACACTGTAGAAAAAACAAACAAATATCCCCAATGAATACTAACAGAGAAATACTTAACAAAGTTTTATCAAATAGAACCCATCAATATATAAAACATTATATATCATGATTAGAGTTTATTCCAAAAATGCAAATTTGATTCCACATTTGAAAGTTAATCATTGCCAATGAACTAAAAACAAAACGTTCTCTGGTTATATCAAGATGCAAAAAAATGCATTTGTCATAATCCACATCCACTCATGCTAATAGCTTCAGTAAACTATGAATAGATGAGAACCTTGTTGAGTTTGTAAAGGCCATCTATGAAAAACCTATAGCTAACATTATACTTGCTGGTAAGAAACAGAATACGCTTCTCACTGAAATCATGAAGAAGGCAAGGATGTTTGCTATCACTCCTCTTATTCAACATTATAACTAGTTCAACAATGGAGGAAAAAGAAATATAAGGCAAACAACTGTAAAGAACTAAATCTATCTTTACTATATACATCATGGCCATCTAAGTAGAAAAATCCCATGGAATCTATTTTTTTAAAGTGCTACTAGAAGCAATTAGTGAGGCTAGCAAGACTGTAATATATGTCAGTATACAAAAATGGGTTATAGTTCTAAATACTAGCAACAAATAATCAGTTTTGATGATAGCCATTTTGACTGGTGTAAGGTGGTATCTCATTGTAGTTTTAATCTATATATCTCTAATGATTAGTGATTTTGAACATCTTTTCCTGTGCCCATTGGCCATCTCTGTGTCCACTTTAAAGAAACGTCTATTCAGGAGAATAGCATAAGCATCTTTATGCCAAAGATTTTGATAATTTAGGTGAAAGATGCTTTAAAACACACAAACTACTCAAGAAGAAATGGACAATCTGAATTGCCCATAATCATTAGCAACTGAATTTGTTATCAAAAACTTTCCCATAGACCATACTTCAAGTCTAGATGGGCTGACTGATAAATCTTACCAAACATTTAAGGGAGAAATATGCCAATTTTATACAAACTCTTACATAACATAGAAGAGGAGAAAATATTTCTGAAGACATTTTATGAGTCATGAGCAAATTCAGAAAAGACACTGTAGAAAAAACAAACAAATATCCCCAATGAATACTAACAGAGAAATACTTAACAAAGTTTTATCAAATAGAACCCATCAATATATAAAACATTATATATCATGATTAGAGTTTATTCCAAAATGCAAATTTGATTCCACATTTGAAAGTTAATCATTGCCAATGAACTAAAAACAAAACGTTCTCTGGTTATATCAAGATGCAAAAAAATGCATTTGTCATAATCCACATCCACTCATGCTAATAGCTTCAGTAAACTATGAATAGATGAGAACCTTGTTGAGTTTGTAAAGGCCATCTATGAAAAACCTATAGCTAACATTATACTTGCTGGTAAGAAACAGAATACGCTTCTCACTGAAATCATGAAGAAGGCAAGGATGTTTGCTATCACTCCTCTTATTCAACATTATAACTAGTTCAACAATGGAGGAAAAAGAAATATAAGGCAAACAACTGTAAAGAACTAAATCTATCTTTACTATATACATCATGGCCATCTAAGTAGAAAAATCCCATGGAATCTATTTTTTTAAAGTGCTACTAGAAGCAATTAGTGAGGCTAGCAAGACTGTAATATATGTCAGTATACAAAAATGGGTTATAGTTCTAAATACTAGCAACAAATAATCAGAAATTAACTTTCAAATGCACTTCCAATAGCATTCAAAAACATGAAACTCTTACTGATAAACTTAGCCAAATATTGCAAAAATGGTAGGCTAGAAACTATAAAACATTAAGAGAAATTTCACAAAAACATAAAGCATAAAAGAAATAATAGATTATATGGGCTTCATAATAAACTAAATTTTATGTTCTTTAAAATATGTTAAGAAAATGAGAAATCAAACCAAGGATTATGAGAAAGGAAATAGTTGCCCAAATTTTTTTGATAAAGGACTTATATACAGAATGTCTTTATAATTCCATAATAAGAAAGAAAAAATTTAATTTGTAAAAATCTGAACACACTCATCACCAAAGAAGCGGATGTTGGGAAGCACAGGCTAACACATTCAGTTACTGCATGCATGGTCTGTCACTTGGTCGTGTCCAATTCTTTGCAACTCCATGAACTGTGGCCCATCAGGCTCCTCTGTCCATGGGGTTATCCCAGCAAGATAATCTGGAGTGGGTTGCCATTTCCTCCTCTAGTGGAGGGTCTTCCCAGTTCAGGGATGGAACCCACATCTCCTGAATTACAGGCAGATTCTCTACCACCATGCCACCTCAACTGGTGAAGTGGTATATAAATTATATCTCAATTAACCTGACTTATACAAATAACATTGGTATATACAATGTTCACTTAAAGTGTGTATATATGCATTAGATTAGGGGAATTGCTATTTCAGTCATAAACTTAAAATTTTATTATGATTTACAAGTGAAAAAAATGAGTGGGAAAATAATTCTACATACTGATTGCCTATAGGCACACTTTCAATGAACTATATATAGTTTTGTAATACTTTTTAAAAATTTTTTGGCCTCTTTTATTGGTTATTTATTTATTTATTTATTTTCATCTATCTTTACTCTTTGACCTGTGTGGGCCTCCCATTGCAATGGCCTCTCTTGCTGCAGAGCACCAGCTCTTGGCGCACGCACTCCAAAGTGCTGGCTCACAACTGGCCACGCTGGCCCAGCTGCTCCGCGGCATGAGGGATCCTCCCAGGCCAGGGATCAAACCGGTGCCCCTTGCACTGCAAGGTGGACTCTTTACCCACTGGACCACCAGAGAAGCCCTGTAATACTTTTTAAACCTTTGTTGTTTGTTTTATTATATTAATGGAAACATAATTTTTAATCTGTTGAATCTAATAAACATTGTAATTTGTGTTTTATATGTCTTTGCTTTCTTTGTCTAGTAATTCATTCTTATTGTATTTGGCTAGTTAATGGGTCTATTACTGAATATGAATTTTTTAAAAAAGGAAAAACTGGCTTTTCAACACAGTTACAGAAGCATCATTGAGGGAACTTCACTGGTGGTCCAGTGGTTAAGGATTTGTCTGCCAATGTAAGAGACACAGGTTCGATCCCTGGTCCAGAAGGATCCTATGTGCCTCAGAGCAACTAAGCCTGTGTCCCATACTACTGAGCCCACTGCAACTACTGAGCCTGTGTGTTGCAACTGCTGAAGTCCGCATGCCTCAAGCCACACTTCACAGCAAGACAAGCCACTACAATGAGAAGCCCATGCACCCCAAGGAAAGAGTAGCTCCTGCTTGCTGCAACTAGAGAAAGCTTGTACACAGCAACAAAGACCCAACACAGCCAAGAAAGAAAGAAAGAAAGAAAGAAAGAAAGAAAGAAGCAAGCACTAGGAAGGCAGGTGTAGAGGCCTGAAGCGTGTGCATGTGTGTGTTAGCTATCTCCCTTGTAATTGGTTTGGGCCCCTGTTCATCTTTCAGATTCAATCTTCTCTTCATAAGCAAGTAGCAATTTAATCCACTGAGTCTCATGTACAAAATCATTTCCCAGTATAGCTCTTATGGCAATCTGTGACTAATTCTCAACTCTTTCTGAAATTGCAAGGGAAAGGATAAGACCAACTATCTCAAATCCCAACATAAAGATCCTTCCTGTTTAAAATTCCCAAATTCTACTGGGAATGTACTTAAAACAATACTTAGGGTGTTTGCCAGGGTCAGTGCACAGAGAAGTCTCCTTAACCTAGTCATTTTCATCAATCCTGGACACTTCCCTTCAACTGAGTCAATAGTTAACAGATACCTTTTCCCTATAGAACTCCCACTCAGACCTATAATAGAAAAGGTGAACAAGGCAGAGTCTGTCCCCTCAAGCTACCTGTAGTTTATCTTATAATAACAAAAGTCCCTGGTGACTCAGATGGCAACGTATCTGCCTGCAATGCAGGAGACATGGGTTCTATCCTGGGTCAGGAAGATCCCCTGGGTAAAGAAATGGCAACCTACTCCAGTCTTCTTGCTTAGAAAACCCCACAGACAGAAGAGCCTGTTGGGCTACAGTTCATGAGGTCACAAAGAGTCAGAGATGACTGAGCTACTATCACTTTGTTAATAGCAATTCCTCTTCAAAATGATAATCCCACAGCCTCTCTCCGTGCCTGTTCAGTCATGTCTAACTCTGCGACCCCATGGACTGTAGCCTGCCAGGCTCCTCTGTCTGTGGGGTTCTCCAGGCAAGAATACTGGAATGGGAGGCCATTTCCTCCTCCAGGAGATCTTCCAGACCCACAGATCAAACCCATGTCTCCTGTGTCTCCTGCATTGGCAGGCAGATTCTTTACCACTGAGCCACCTGGGAAGCCAGTCTCAAAGTCAGTAAGATGCAGAATTATTAGGAAACAGTCAGTAACCAGGTACCAGAAATGTTAGAAAAAGATAATAAAACCAAAATAAATAGCTTGTCCCTTAAATTTCAGTAAGGTAAGCATTAATTCTACCCAAACCCCAAATTCCTCAAAGTTTTTACCCTACTGATTAAGGCTTTCATTGCACTTGGAACTGTTATCCAAGAAGGATGGACCCTCCCTTCCCAAAGGGAATAGTTAGCTTGATATTGATACACCTCTGTTTTCTCCCATTGTTTTGACTTTTTTTACTTAATTTTTTGTATTTCAATTCTTTCTGAAATTGCAAGGGAAAGGATAAGACCAACTATCTCAAATCCCAACATAAAGATCCTTCCTGTTTAAAATTCCCAAATTCTACTGGGAATGTACTTAAAACAATACTTAGGGTGTTTGCCAGGGTCAGTGCACAGAGAAGTCTCCTTAACCTAGTCATTTTCATCAATCCTGGACACTTCCCTTCAACTGAGTCAATAGTTAACAGATACCTTTTCCCTATAGAACTCCCACTCAGACCTATAATAGAAAAGGTGAACAAGGCAGAGTCTGTCCCCTCAAGCTACCTGTAGTTTATCTTATAATAACAAAAGTCCCTGGTGACTCAGATGGCAACGTATCTGCCTGCAATGCAGGAGACATGGGTTCTATCCTGGGTCAGGAAGATCCCCTGGGTAAAGAAATGGCAACCTACTCCAGTCTTCTTGCTTAGAAAACCCCACGGACAGAAGAGCCTGTTGGGCTACAGTTCATGAGGTCACAAAGAGTCAGAGATGACTGAGCTACTATCACTTTGTTAATAGCAATTCCTCTTCAAAATGATAATCCCACAGCCTCTCTCCGTGCCTGTTCAGTCATGTCTAACTCTGCGACCCCATGGACTGTAGCCTGCCAGGCTCCTCTGTCTGTGGGGTTCTCCAGGCAAGAATACTGGAATGGGAGGCCATTTCCTCCTCCAGGAGATCTTCCAGACCCACAGATCAAACCCATGTCTCCTGTGTCTCCTGCATTGGCAGGCAGATTCTTTACCACTGAGCCACCTGGGAAGCCAGTCTCAAAGTCAGTAAGATGCAGAATTATTAGGAAACAGTCAGTAACCAGGTACCAGAAATGTTAGAAAAAGATAATAAAACCAAAATAAATAGCTTGTCCCTTAAATTTCAGTAAGGTAAGCATTAATTCTACCCAAACCCCAAATTCCTCAAAGTTTTTACCCTACTGATTAAGGCTTTCATTGCACTTGGAACTGTTATCCAAGAAGGATGGACCCTCCCTTCCCAAAGGGAATAGTTAGCTTGATATTGATACACCTCTGTTTTCTCCCATTGTTTTGACTTTTTTTACTTAATTTTTTTTCTGTATTTACTAATTTGTTTATAGGTTTTTCTTTGGAGATAAAGAACTAGCCCCTCTGGTCTATTGCTATTTTTCAAACAGTGGAACGCAAGGTTTATATAGAAATTCTAAATTCCAGGCCTTTCCTCTGCTGAAATGTGAAGGCCAGGACCTTAAGAAATAATGAACTAAATGGTTTTCATTTTGAAGCTAACAGTTTAAAATCCAACCATCTATAAAGAAGTCCTTTTGGATTATCTAACCAACAGTGCTACTCTGCAGATAGAATCTCCAGCTATCACAGCCACACTGGAAGGCAAAAGAGAACACTTTACTTACAGTCAGTAACCTCTATTGAAGAACGAACGAGGTCGAACCTCTCTAAGACACTGAAAGAATTGGGACTTGTAAGAACTGGCAGTTGCTGATGTCACCATGCCACAGACTGTACTGCTCAAACTTCATTTTACTTCTTAAGGAAAATAAATATGCACATAATAGAAAACTCATGAAAATATTATACTTCGTGGATGCTAAGAAATTCAATGGATGTCATTTTTAGCATTAGTGTTGCTGGAATTCGACTTTTTAAAATATGAGCTGCTCTTTTTCAACTTTATACTTTTCCCTTGAAGAGAAAATTTTGGGGTTGGTGCTTGTCAACATTTTCACTAGTAATATGGAAAGCTGTGCCTGGAGAGGGAGATTATGAGCAAATAATCTTTTCTTGTTTTAGAAGAGTAGGCAAATACCCTCTTGTATGTGAATTTGTTATGGTCAAAGAAGGCATTCTTCAGTTTTCATTAGAGCTCCCACATACACAAAAAAATGTCCCTTTGAAAAAATAAGAAAATTAAGCTTTAAACAACATTCAATACTGACTTCTAGAACATATTGAACATAGTCTACTTCTTGCTTGTTTAAATATTAACTTAATTGTGGCTGTTCAAATGAATATTATTGCAAAAGTTACCTTGTCCATAATACTTTGTAAATGGTATTATAGCTGAACACCTGTGCATGGAAATGGGAAATATTTTCATGTGTTTACCTTCAGTGCCATAGAGGCCAGTACGCACAACATTAAAGCCAAGACATGGATGTCTGAAAGAATTTAATGTTTAAACTGTTATCACTGATGTTTTCACACTATTTATTAATAAAATCATATATTGTCTAATTTTCTCACTGAAATTTTTTAAAGTATATTCAGTATAGTAAATAGTTCCTGTATAACGTAGAAAAAAACTTTAAATCCGTAGCCAATTTACTAGTACAAAAATTTATGTTTAGCCACAGTATATACCTACTGATTTAATTTGCTCTAACATCATAATGTAATGAAATGCAATGATTTAGTTTTTACATTAAGGCCTCTTAAACTGCTTTTTCCTCCCTCTTGAAAGACTAAGGCTTAAAACAAAATTAAACATAATTATTGAAAATGAAAAAAAAAAAAAAGAAGTCCTTTCACCCCCAACCATAGGAAAAGATTAGACATTGCCGATGAAATTTACTGTAAAATAGGTGTTTTGTAATTTATCCCATATTTCTAGGTTATAATTACTGAACTCCTCCTCTATGTGATTTTTTTTCACTTCTCTTTTTGCCTGTCTTGAAACTTTATTTAAACTGCCTCAAAACTTCTGTGAAAGTCAGCAGGTACACAGCACTCAAAAGTAAATTGATTAAATTAATAATGTCAGTTTAAGAATGGATTCTATGAATTCCTTCCTCTCTATTCACTAATATATTATATGATTATTAGATTTCAAGGTGTTTCAAGAGCCTAGATTTATTTCTTTGAATGAAGTCCATGTAATGATATAATCAGGTAGAAATACTATGGTAAAATTAGATATTATTCATTTTCTCTAATGAAATCAGAAATAACATACTAGGTTTCTGAAGAAGATAATGTTTTTAAACAAAAATTTTAAAACCTTGCAAACAGCTAAAATCAGGCAGTCAGTAAGAGTTCCAGTAAGATTTGAAACTTGAAGAGCAAACATTCAAAACAATATACAGGATATTTGAACGAGCAAACAATCCGTCTAGAACATATTGAACATAGTCTTCTTGCTTGTTTAAATATTAACTTAATTGTGGCTGTTCAAATGAATATTATTGCAAAAGTTACCTTGTCCATAATACTTTGTAAATGGTATTATAGCTGAACACCTGTGCATGGAAATGGGAAATATTTTCATGTGTTTACCTTCAGTGCCATAGAGGCCAGTACGCACAACATTAAAGCCAAGACATGGATGTCTGAAAGAATTTAATGTTTAAACTGTTATCACTGATGTTTTCACACTATTTATTAATAAAATCATATATTGTCTAATTTTCTCACTGAAATTTTTTAAAGTATATTCAGTATAGTAAATAGTTCCTGTATAACGTAGAAAAAAACTTTAAATCCGTAGCCAATTTACTAGTACAAAAATTTATGTTTAGCCACAGTATATACCTACTGATTTAATTTGCTCTAACATCATAATGTAATGAAATGCAATGATTTAGTTTTTACATTAAGGCCTCTTAAACTGCTTTTTCCTCCCTCTTGAAAGACTAAGGCTTAAAACAAAATTAAACATAATTATTGAAAATGAAAAAAAAAAAAAAGAAGTCCTTTCACCCCCAACCATAGGAAAAGATTAGACATTGCCGATGAAATTTACTGTAAAATAGGTGTTTTGTAATTTATCCCATATTTCTAGGTTATAATTACTGAACTCCTCCTCTATGTGATTTTTTTTCACTTCTCTTTTTGCCTGTCTTGAAACTTTATTTAAACTGCCTCAAAACTTCTGTGAAAGTCAGCAGGTACACAGCACTCAAAAGTAAATTGATTAAATTAATAATGTCAGTTTAAGAATGGATTCTATGAATTCCTTCCTCTCTATTCACTAATATATTATATGATTATTAGATTTCAAGGTGTTTCAAGAGCCTAGATTTATTTCTTTGAATGAAGTCCATGTAATGATATAATCAGGTAGAAATACTATGGTAAAATTAGATATTATTCATTTTCTCTAATGAAATCAGAAATAACATACTAGGTTTCTGAAGAAGGTAATGTTTTTAAACAAAAATTTTAAAACCTTGCAAACAGCTAAAATCAGGCAGTCAGTAAGAGTACTCTCCCAAGAAAATACTAGTATAAAAATTTGAAATTAGTCTTGAAGAGCAAACATTCAAAACAATATACAGGATATTTGAACGACATGGACAATAAGCAACATGTTTTCTTAAAGACAGCATCAAAAGTTTTAACCTACAACCAAAATCTGGAGTTCAGGTTTACCTCTGAATACAGTCTCATCAAGGATGATCATGTTTCCAATATCTCTTATACCTCGGTAATAAAACAAAGTGAGCGGACACTGGAAAGGTCTGTCTGCCCTCCCATTCTGAAAGTTGGTCTTTTTCTAAACATCTTCAGTCAAAAGTTCTCCAGTTGGTATTATTTACTGTGATCAGGCGACCAGATAGTGGGGTGCCTCCCCGCAGGGCCCTGAAGTGTAAATTAGAGAGGACACAAGTGAACTGAGTTTGGTGGTCGTTTGAGACCCTGATGGACATTTGTCTACCTCACAAAAGCCCTGGCACAATTGGGCTTAATTTGTCACAACTGACAGTTAATGCTCTAAAGAGGCCCAGATCTGGAATGGCACAGATGTTACAGTTTTTCTTTCCTCAGTTTGGATCACAGGGACAAAATTCACAGAGCTGATCTTTCCAAGCAATCTGTAAAACCTCAAACACGCACCTTTTCCTATCTCTTTTCCTAGCTCTTTGATGTTGTTCTGATCAGTTTCCTTAGCAACAAAGCCACTGTCATATCCAACCAGCAGGAGTCCTATAGAACAAAATCATGCCATGAATCATTAGAAGGGCTCTAAAAAACACAACCTGAGAGAGCATCTTGACAGAAGTCTGAGCTCTTCCAAGGCAGAGCCAAGCTTCATCCACTGCTGTATCCGCTGTCCTCCAACTTAAGCGTTCAAGCTGGTGGACCATGCAATAGTTCCTCTCTAAATGCCTCATACTATTAGCACAGGACCTTGACATATTAAATGCCAGTGAGCCCATTTCACTTAAGTCTCCTTGCATTAGTTTCAAAGAAAGCCCAATTTGTAACCAGACATGTACAGCAGGACCATTAGAAGGTACAATCACAATCGATTCTTATAGCAAAAGTCATCACACTCCTGTGTGTTTTGTCTGTTCCTAGAAAAATAACTGAAGAAAACAAAAATGTTTGTGCAAGCACCTTGCAGTGAGTACAGTTTTCACGTAATTGTCTTAAGAGTAATTGAATCTGTCCTTTAACAACTCACAAATTATCTCCTGACAACTTGAAATAATAGACTTTTTGTTTGTGGAGACCAAAGGTTAAACAGGTCTTTACCTCTGAATACAGTCTCATCAAGGATGATCATGTTTCCAATATCTCTTATACCTCGGTAATAAAACAAAGTGAGCGGACACTGGAAAGGTCTGTCTGCCCTCCCATTCTGAAAGTTGGTCTTTTTCTAAACATCTTCAGTCAAAAGTTCTCCAGTTGGTATTATTTACTGTGATCAGGCGACCAGATAGTGGGGTGCCTCCCCGCAGGGCCCTGGAGTGTAAATTAGAGAGGACACAAGTGAACTGAGTTTGGTGGTCGTTTGAGACCCTGATGGACATTTGTCTACCTCACAAAAGCCCTGGCACAATTGGGCTTAATTTGTCACAACTGACAGTTAATGCTCTAAAGAGGCCCAGATCTGGAATGGCACAGATGTTACAGTTTTTCTTTCCTCAGTTTGGATCACAGGGACAAAATTCACAGAGCTGATCTTTCCAAGCAATCTGTAAAACCTCAAACACGCACCTTTTCCTATCTCTTTTCCTAGCTCTTTGATGTTGTTCTGATCAGTTTCCTTAGCAACAAAGCCACTGTCATATCCAACCAGCAGGAGTCCTATAGAACAAAATCATGCCATGAATCATTAGAAGGGCTCTAAAAAACACAACCTGAGAGAGCATCTTGACAGAAGTCTGAGCTCTTCCAAGGCAGAGCCAAGCTTCATCCACTGCTGTATCCGCTGTCCTCCAACTTAAGCGTTCAAGCTGGTGGACCATGCAATAGTTCCTCTCTAAATGCCTCATACTATTAGCACAGGACCTTGACATATTAAATGCCAGTGAGCCCATTTCACTTAAGTCTCCTTGCATTAGTTTCAAAGAAAGCCCAATTTGTAACCAGACATGTACAGCAGGACCATTAGAAGGTACAATCACAATCGATTCTTATAGCAAAAGTCATCACACTCCTGTGTGTTTTGTCTGTTCCTAGAAAAATAACTGAAGAAAACAAAAATGTTTGTGCAAGCACCTTGCAGTGAGTACAGTTTTCACGTAATTGTCTTAAGAGTAATTGAATCTGTCCTTTAACAACTCACAAATTATCTCCTGACAACTTGAAATAATAGACTTTTTTGTTAAAAGGAAAAGCCTGTGGAGACCAAAGGTTAAACAGGTCTTTTCATCATGATAAATCACTGGTTAATGAGGTCACTATTGTTGGGTATTATGACCATTCCCTTTAATGCCATTACCTCCTGGTTGTAAAGCTGACACTACCAATGGGCTGCATTCTTTTAACTTTTCCACAATATTGACTGCCTTCTCTGAGCAGATGTTTCTTGCATGTGATTGCAAGAGGTTCTACAATTCTCAGTTAGGGAAAGAGCTTCAGGCAAGCTTATGGAATCCAGACAGTCTTGGCTATGGCAGAGAGGAGGAAAGGAGCAGGAAAAAAGAAGATTTTTAATTCTGTGAAAATAATATCAATTTCCCCATGTACCTGATGTGATATTATGTGGCAACTAGCATCAGAGAGCTTAATGAATGATCATTTGTTAGGAATAAGGTGGAAAGTGCAACTAATAATTGAATTTTTCTTTACACATTACAATAGTTCACATCTTCTCAAGCTGATCCTTACACAATTCTGTATGTTCCATTTATTAATACTCTTAGATGGGGAGACAGAGAACCTGTAGAGAATTCCTTTTTCTAGGTCTTGCAGATCCTAGATGAGGAGGAATTGTTGACCCCAGACCTCATGCTTTCTCATACACAGAGCCATTGCCACCAGGAGAAGAAATTAGCTAACTATACATCAGATTCTGATAAAGTATTAACAACCACTTCAGATGTTTCTTTTAGAAACAACAGTTCCACAAGAGGAGTTCATTTGCATTCAGTGACTGAACAGAAATAGAAGTATATAATTTTCACAAAAGAAAGATTTTTGAGATCAATTACATAGGGAACAGAGGCCCAGAGGCAAGTAACTTAGCAACTCTCAAAACCAGATGATGGATGAAGATATTATCAATGTCTTAATCGCAGCAGCATTCTTAGGGCAGAGTGACTTTCAGGACACATTTACAATTTTCTGAGTCACAAAATCTCCCTCCCTTTATTATTATTTTATTTATTTATTTATTGGGGTGTGGGTGGGGAGGGAGGGGTGCGGGCAGGCGGGCCACTTCTATTGGTCTTTCATTTATCTATTTTCATCCATCTTTGTTCTTTGGCTCCTGTGGGCCTCCCATTGCGGTGGCGTCTGTCGTCGCAGAGCACCACCGGCTTTGCGTGCATGCGCTCCAGAACTGGAGCTCGGTTCTCCAGAACTGGCTGGCTCGGTAATTGGACACATCGATCCAGTCGCTCCACGGCACGTGGGATCTTCCCAGGCCAGGGATCGAACTGGCGCCCCTTGCACTGCAAGGCGGTGTCCTTACCTACTGGCCCACCAGGGAAGCCCCCTTTATTATTTTTTGTCGTTGTTCTTACAGCATTGTGTTGTTTTTGTTTTGTCTACCTGAATCAAAAATGACAAATGGAATTAATAAACCAGATACACTGCTAATATGAAAACAAATCTGCACAATGCCTTCCAAATACACATAGTTACTATTATGTAGGCAGGACACCCAGGTATTTTGACAGGAACTCTACAGCCTATTCAATACCGGCTGCCCACTGCGTTTGTGAAAAAAAGAGGAAAATGGAGCAATGCCATTACCATCACTGGAGAGCAGGTAGACATTCAGCTGAAAAATATGTGTATGAATTTATTCCATTCCTGTTTCATAAAACTTTGAAGTACTGGAATAACAAATGTTTTACTTTCTGAGTTGCTGAGAAAGAACTTTTTTTCATAGGGGACTGAATCTAAAAACACCAATGTTTGCTACTTCTTCCCCTACTCCAAGTCAGTAATGACATCTACAACATTAGTCAATCTTTGCTACTTAAATCTTTTTGTTTTTAAACATTTTTGCATGCTTTAAAATTTTAATTTTATATTGGAGTATAGCCAATTAACAATGCTGAGATAGTTTCAAGTGCACAGCAGAGTGACTCAGACATACATATACATGTATCCATTCTCCCCCAAATTCCCCTTCCATCCAGGCAGCCAGATGAGTCCAGCGAATGTGATTTGGGTTTGCATCACTTTTGAGGGATATGGATGAGATTTAGAGAGGATTAAAAAAGAGATTTTAAAAAATGAGGAAGCAAAAAATAGTAGTATACAGGATGTTCATTAAGGGCAGAGACTATATTCACTTTTGTACCTGGCAGATAGAAGGTATTTAATCCATGTTTATTGAATTAAGTGAGTAAGTAATTAATGTACAAAATCATAAATGAACACTTCACATATACTCTGTGGATAACGGTTTAATTGTTATACCCCAGACTTCCTTGTCCAAAGCTGGCTTACTTCAAATATTTAATTTGTTATTACAACTTCCATCTGTCAGTCAGGTGGGAAATCATCTTGTCTATTTTGATAGATGATAAAATAGATTCACTGAACAGACAGCAAGCATGCTGTATAAAAAGGAAACATAGATTTCAATAGAATCTTGCTTCATCTTTTAAAAATGATAAAAGGGAAACCTTCCAAAATAAAACTGCCAAAGTTAATACAGTAAGAGGTCATCTTGGTTGCGTATGTTCCTACAAAGAGGAAAGAGACCTCCATTTTTGGGGGAAAAAAAAGGAGTCAAAATCTTCCCTTTCACACAACAAAGGATAAAGTGTGGCATTGAAACAGGAAATTAATCTCTCTAGTGCTTTGTCTTTGTACAACCAAAGACTCTGATATAGGAGGGAGGCTCTTAGATGTCTGCAATCCCATATCAAAGCCCTAATAATGAGCTGTTTTCCACTTTTTTTTTGAGAACTGCTACCCTGGATCCGCAGGGGGGATTAGGCAAATGTCAATTAGTAGGGCTTAATTTTCAAACCAAAGTTCAGACTAGGCCTAGTCCACATTCAGATGAAATCTAAAAATAAAAAGTCAGGCACATTTTAGGATGTTTCAAAACATATGGGTATTAAATCCTGTATTGGTAAAACAAATATCCTGCTTAAGTTCATTTTCACCACATTCATTTATCACACAGAGTCTGAACTGATGACTAAACCTACTCTCTTACTTGGATTTTTCATACCGTGGGTACATTCAGAATCATTACATGTATCCATTCTCCCCCAAATTCTCCTTCCATCCAGGCAGCCAGATGAGTCCAGCGAATGTGATTTGGGTTTGCATCACTTTTGAGGGATATGGATGAGATTTAGAGAGGATTAAAAAAGAGATTTTAAAAAATGAGGAAGCAAAAAATAGTAGTATACAGGATGTTCATTAAGGGCAGAGACTATATTCACTTTTGTACCTGGCAGATAGAAGGTATTTAATCCATGTTTATTGAATTAAGTGAGTAAGTAATTAATGTACAAAATCATAAATGAACACTTCACATATACTCTGTGGATAACGGTTTAATTGTTATACCCCAGACTTCCTTGTCCAAAGCTGGCTTACTTCAAATATTTAATTTGTTATTACAACTTCCATCTGTCAGTCAGGTGGGAAATCATCTTGTCTATTTTGATAGATGATAAAATAGATTCACTGAACAGACAGCAAGCATGCTGTATAAAAAGGAAACATAGATTTCAATAGAATCTTGCTTCATCTTTTAAAAATGATAAAAGGGAAACCTTCCAAAATAAAACTGCCAAAGTTAATACAGTAAGAGGTCATCTTGGTTGCGTATGTTCCTACAAAGAGGAAAGAGACCTCCATTTTTGGGGGAAAAAAAAGGAGTCAAAATCTTCCCTTTCACACAACAAAGGATAAAGTGTGGCATTGAAACAGGAAATTAATCTCTCTAGTGCTTTGTCTTTGTACAACCAAAGACTCTGATATAGGAGGGAGGCTCTTAGATGTCTGCAATCCCATATCAAAGCCCTAATAATGAGCTGTTTTCCACTTTTTTTTTTTTTGAGAACTGCTACCCTGGATCCGCAGGGGGGATTAGGCAAATGTCAATTAGTAGGGCTTAATTTTCAAACCAAAGTTCAGACTAGGCCTAGTCCACATTCAGATGAAATCTAAAAATAAAAAGTCAGGCACATTTTAGGATGTTTCAAAACATATGGGTATTAAATCCTGTATTGGTAAAACAAATATCCTGCTTAAGTTCATTTTTCACCACATTCATTTATCACACAGAGTCTGAACTGATGACTAAACCTACTCTCTTACTTTAAGGGATTATAGTGTCTCAATAATTAAATTAACTTACATAAGTTCTTTCAAGAACTTGGGGATAGGTCAGCAGACAGAGACATAATAAGAACATGATAACATTTTACTTGAACTCACCACAATGTTGTACTGTGTGAGCTTTGGCTAGCATGAAAGTGAAAGTCACTTAGTTACGCCCCACTCTTTGTGACCCATGGATGAACCACTGAATTCTCCAGGCAAGAATACTGGAGTGGGTAGCCATTCCCTTCTCCAGGGGATCTTCCCAACCCAGAGATGGAACCTAGGCCTCCTGCATTACAGGTGGATTCTTAACAATCTGAACCACAAGGGAAACCTGGCTAACATAGCTATTCCCATTTTAGCTGAAGAAAATCAGAATCTGATAAGTGAAATGAGAGGTTAGCATGTAACACTACGAGCAAAACAGTCTTGCCTCTCTGCTTCTATCGTTCTGGGACTTTTCCTTTTGACAGCTCAGTGCAGTGGTCAGTGGTGTGGGGTTATAATGCATTAAAAAACTTCAATATCACCTTGTGATAGAGTGGATGGGTCAGGGAACTTACACTGTATAACTTTTGGGGTGGTCAGGTCACATGTCTAGAAAGTATACAGCCCAGGAGCAGTTGGCTAGTGCTATCCTGGAAAAGATACACTCCAGAGGAGGCCAGGACATTCTTGGTGAGTAACTCAGATGCTGCTAGTTGAAATACAGGCTGTCAAAAAAGGATACTATTAGTGATATTAGTATCCTATTAAACAGTATAAATGTTAGAAAATGGGTTCACATTGATAAAAAGAGGCACTCAAAATAAAGGGATAGGTCAAAATAGTTCAGGATTCCTCTCCATCTTTGTATGAATGAGGTATAAACATCTGCTGGTTGGGACTCTTAGTGGTCCAGTGGTTGGGACTCTGTATTTCCATTGCAAGGGATATAGGTTTGATCCCTAGTCAGGGAACTAAGATCCTACATGTTGCATAGTGCACCAAAAAATAAAATAAAAGGCACATACCATCAGAGAAAAGAGTATTTAAAAAAAAAAAATCCACTTAGGCACTGCAGAAGCAAAGGGATCAAAAAACTTGAGAATTTGTCTTTGAGGAGAGGCAGAAGAAGGGTACACAATCCATCAAGCATTCCTGGAATCACCCCTGTGATCACTGAGTGTCCACCTTAAGCAATACTGTAGTCTCAATCTATTGGATAAGTTCTGATCTTCAAATTCTGAATAAAAAAGATTCAAGGAACCCTAATCTAAAGTTTGGGGTTTGAGCTTCATAAACTTTTCCACTTGTTTGGTGCTGACTGTAGGTGGCCAAAGTGCTAATAACTTGGCTTTTTCTTCTTCCCAGGGACTTCATAACATGATCACAACTTGGCTGCCTGAGTAAGGATCTTCCAAAAACAGTCATTCCAAACCCAGAGTTTGGGTTCTGCTCTTAAAACACAGCAGGGAGTTCCAGCCAGGAAAGTACAATCTCCTAAGTTTGTCCAAGACAGTCCTAGTTAATGGCAGACCCAGTGTCATATTGACTAATTATTAATAGCATTCCATTTCCCTCTTAAAAGTGCCCTGGTTTGCATAAGAAATGGTATGTTCATGAGAGAAGAGAACCTTCTTTTCTTCAGCATTATATTCCTAGGGCTTGGCAGGGAGATGGGGTTCAATATGTATGTGCTGAAAGAGTGAATAATTACATGAACGACTATGTCACAATGTGTTACTTGGGGCCAGTCTTCCCTGATATTGCTACTGCTGCCAAGATTTGTGAATACCACTTGCCTCGAGTTTCACATACATTTGTACATTTTTGCAGCCACTTAAACTAGGCCATCTAGAAGAGTCTTCTACTGGCCAAATCTGGGACAATCTGAGTATCAATGAGAGTAACAACATCAATGGGTTGAACACATTAAATAAGATTAAACCCATAATTAAAAGTGATTATCAAATGATTCCAAAACAAACATCATTTGTGATGCTTGGAAGACCCGAGGGAACCAACTCATTATTTTAAGAACTAATACACATGGCTTTTTCTGTTGGTGCAGTGGATAAGAATCCACCTGCCAATGCAGAGGACACATATTTGATCCCTGGTCCAGGAAGATTCCACATGCAGTGGAGCAACTAAGCCTGTGTGCCACAACTAATGAAGCCCATGGCCCTAGACCTCTGCAGTAAGAGAAGCCATCTCAATGAGAAGCCCACACACCACAACTAGAAAGCAGTTCCCATCTCTGCAACAGAGGCAGAAGAAGGGTACACAATCCATCAAGCATTCCTGGAATCACCCCTGTGATCACTGAGTGTCCACCTTAAGCAATACTGTAGTCTCAATCTATTGGATAAGTTCTGATCTTCAAATTCTGAATAAAAAAGATTCAAGGAACCCTAATCTAAAGTTTGGGGTTTGAGCTTCATAAACTTTTCCACTTGTTTGGTGCTGACTGTAGGTGGCCAAAGTGCTAATAACTTGGCTTTTTCTTCTTCCCAGGGACTTCATAACATGATCACAACTTGGCTGCCTGAGTAAGGATCTTCCAAAAACAGTCATTCCAAACCCAGAGTTTGGGTTCTGCTCTTAAAACACAGCAGGGAGTTCCAGCCAGGAAAGTACAATCTCCCTAAGTTTGTCCAAGACAGTCCTAGTTAATGGCAGACCCAGTGTCATATTGACTAATTATTAATAGCATTCCATTTCCCTCTTAAAAGTGCCCTGGTTTGCATAAGAAATGGTATGTTCATGAGAGAAGAGAACCTTCTTTTCTTCAGCATTATATTCCTAGGGCTTGGCAGGGAGATGGGGTTCAATATGTATGTGCTGAAAGAGTGAATAATTACATGAACGACTATGTCACAATGTGTTACTTGGGGCCAGTCTTCCCTGATATTGCTACTGCTGCCAAGATTTGTGAATACCACTTGCCTCGAGTTTCACATACATTTGTACATTTTGCAGCCATAAACTAGGCCATCTAGAAGAGTCTTCTACTGGCCAAATCTGGGACAATCTGAGTATCAATGAGAGTAACAACATCAATGGGTTGAACACATTAAATAAGATTAAACCCATAATTAAAAGTGATTATCAAATGATTCCAAAACAAACATCATTTGTGATGCTTGGAAGACCCGAGGGAACCAACTCATTATTTTAAGAACTAATACACATGGCTTTTTCTGTTGGTGCAGTGGATAAGAATCCACCTGCCAATGCAGAGGACACATATTTGATCCCTGGTCCAGGAAGATTCCACATGCAGTGGAGCAACTAAGCCTGTGTGCCACAACTAATGAAGCCCATGGCCCTAGACCTCTGCAGTAAGAGAAGCCATCTCAATGAGAAGCCCACACACCACAACTAGAAAGCAGTTCCCACTCTCTGCAACTAGAGAAAGTCTCGATACAGCAACAAAGGCCTAGCATAACCAAAAGTAAATAAATAAATATAGCAGTATGTACATGTAAAAAAGAAACTAATAAAGAAAGGGAAAAGATTAAGCATTGAGCCTGCCTTTCTTATAGGAGCAACTATACCTCAACTGTAGGTCATCAATTCCTGAGGGAAAGTTTGGCTTTATAAAAGGACACTAGCTAACAACCAAAGATTGAATGATGTGTTTAGAGTATCAGCACTTTTCACCTCTAAGGAAATAGTAAGTCTAGGTCAGTGGTTCTCAAATGGAGCAGTTTTGACCTTCAGGGGATATCTGGCAATGTCAGGAGACAATTTTTGTTGTCAGCACTCGGGAAGAGGTGCATATAACTAGTATGAATAGAGGCCAGGGATGCTGCTAAAGATCTGAAAATGCACAAGACAGTCCCCCATCAAACAGAAGAAAATTTGAATCAAAATGTCAACAGTGCCAAGGATGAGAAATAGACAATAATCCTTACTGGTTGCAAATACTAGAGAAAATCATACACTGTGTCCCTCATGATGGGCATACACAATACCTCCTATAAAGTGATCATGCCAGAAAAATCCATCTTGCATCCGATTACATCTCTAGTTCAGAGGCTCTCAAAACTAGTAGGCATTCAAATTCACAGATGGGCTTGTAAACACAGATTGCTGGGACTCTTAACTGAAGTCTCTGATTGAATACATCTGGGTGGGTTCCAAGAATCTGCATTTATAGCAAGCTCCCAGGTGTTGACACTGCTGGACCAGGCTCACACTTCAAAATATAAGTTCCAGTTTACAAGAAATACAGAAGGCAGGGGAACATGTTAACTCATTATAGTATTTATCCAACATACTCTTTATTATATTACTGGAGTTCATCATAGCATTCTCTTTTGACCTAGGAGGGGGGTTCATCTAACAGCGCCATATCTTTTTTGCCTTTACATACTGTTCATGGGGTTCTCACAGCAAGAGCACTGGAGTGGTTTGCCATTACTGCCAGTAGATCACATTTTGTCAGAACTCTTAACTATGACCCATCCATCTTGGGTGGCCCTGCATGGCATGGCTCATAGCTTCATTGAGATACACAAGCCCCTCCACCATGACAAAGCTATGATCTGTGAAAGGATGTCAATATGCTACCAGGGAAGAGTGGAGGGCAATTACTAATAGCTCCAGAAAGAATAAAGTGGCTAAGCCAAAGTGGAAATGACACTCAGGTATGGATGTGTCCAGTGGTGACAATAAAGTCTGACGCTATAAAGAACAATATCGCATGTGAACCTGGAATGTTAGGTCCATGAACCTAAGTAAACTAGATGTGGTCAAGTAGGAGATGGTGAGTGACCATTGACATCTTAGGAGTCAGTGAACTAAAATGGATGGGAGTGGGAAACTTTAATTCAGATGACCATTATATCTACTACTGTGGCCAAGCATCCCTTAGAAAAAATAGTGTATCCCTTATAGTTAACAAGCATCCAAAATGCAGTACTTAGGTGCAATCTCAAAAATGATAGACTGATTTAATTTTTTCCAAGGCAAACATTTCAACATCACAGTAATCCAAGTTTGTTTCTATGCAAGCCTGCAAGACCTTCTAGAGCTAACACCAAAAAAAAAAAAAAAAAAAAAAAAAAACATTCTTTTCATCATAGGGGAATGGAACACAAAAGCAGGAAGTCAAGACATGCCTGGAGTAACAGGCAAGTTTGGCCTTGGAGTATAAAATGAAGCAGAGAAAAGGCTAACAGAGTTCTGCCAAAAGAACATGCTGGTCATAGAAAACACCCTTCTCCAACAACACACCAGATGACTTTACACATGGACATCACCAGATGGTGAAAACCGAAATCAGATTGATTAGATACATTTCAGATGAAGATGATAAAGCTCGACACAATCAGCAAAAACAAGACCGGAGCTGACTGTGGCTCAGATTATCAGCTCTATATGGCAAAATGTTACAGTATTTATCCAACATTTTTATTATATTACTGGAGTTCATCATAGCATTCTCTTTTGACCTAGGAGGGGGGTTCATCTAACAGCGCCATATCTTTTTTGCCTTTACATACTGTTCATGGGGTTCTCACAGCAAGAGCACTGGAGTGGTTTGCCATTACTGCCAGTAGATCACATTTTGTCAGAACTCTTAACTATGACCCATCCATCTTGGGTGGCCCTGCATGGCATGGCTCATAGCTTCATTGAGATACACAAGCCCCTCCACCATGACAAAGCTATGATCTGTGAAAGGATGTCAATATGCTACCAGGGAAGAGTGGAGGGCAATTACTAATAGCTCCAGAAAGAATAAAGTGGCTAAGCCAAAGTGGAAATGACACTCAGGTATGGATGTGTCCAGTGGTGACAATAAAGTCTGACGCTATAAAGAACAATATCGCATGTGAACCTGGAATGTTAGGTCCATGAACCTAAGTAAACTAGATGTGGTCAAGTAGGAGATGGTGAGTGACCATTGACATCTTAGGAGTCAGTGAACTAAAATGGATGGGAGTGGGAAACTTTAATTCAGATGACCATTATATCTACTACTGTGGCCAAGCATCCCTTAGAAAAAATAGTGTATCCCTTATAGTTAACAAGCATCCAAAATGCAGTACTTAGGTGCAATCTCAAAAATGATAGACTGATTTAATTTTTTCCAAGGCAAACATTTCAACATCACAGTAATCCAAGTTTGTTTCTATGCAAGCCTGCAAGACCTTCTAGAGCTAACACCAAAAAAAAAAAAAATACATTCTTTTCATCATAGGGGAATGGAACACAAAAGCAGGAAGTCAAGACATGCCTGGAGTAACAGGCAAGTTTGGCCTTGGAGTATAAAATGAAGCAGAGAAAAGGCTAACAGAGTTCTGCCAAAAGAACATGCTGGTCATAGAAAACACCCTTCTCCAACAACACACCAGATGACTTTACACATGGACATCACCAGATGGTGAAAACCGAAATCAGATTGATTAGATACATTTCAGATGAAGATGATAAAGCTCGACACAATCAGCAAAAACAAGACCGGGAGCTGACTGTGGCTCAGATTATCAGCTCTATATGGCAAAATGCCCGTTTAAACTGAAGAAAGTAGGGGAAACCACTAGATCATTCAGGTATGACTTAAATCAAATTCCTTATGATTATATGTTGGAGATGACAAATAGATTCAAGGGATTAGATCTGGTAGACGGAGTGCCTGAACAACTATGGATAGTGGTTCAAAACACTGTACAGGAGGAAGTGACCAAAACTATCACAAAGAAAAAGAAATACAAAAGACAAAATGGTTGTTTGAGGAGGCTTTACAAATAGCCAAGCAAAGAAGAGAAGCCAAAAGCAAGGGAGAAAGGGAAACTAAATGCAACTAAATGCAACTACCCAACTAAATGCAAATTCTCAGAGAATAGCAAGGGAAGGCTTTTTTTAAAAGTCTCCTTAAATAAACAATGCAAAGAAATAGAGGATAGTAATAGAACAGGAAAAGCTAAAGATCTCTTCAAGAAAATTGGAAAGATCAAGGAAACATTTCATGCAAGGATGGGCATGATAAAGGACAGAAACAGCAAGGACCTAAGAGAAGAAGAAGAGATTAAGAAGAGGTGGCAAGAATACTCAGAAGAATTGTACAAAAAAGTCTTAATGATGCAGATAACCACAATGGTGTATTCACTCACCTAGAATCAGATATTCTGGAGTATGAAGTCAAGTGGGCCTTAGAAAGTACTACTACAAACAAAACTAGTGGAGGTGATAGAATTTCAGCTGAGCTATTTCAGATCCTAAAAGAAGATGCTTTTGAAGTGTTGCACTCAATATGTCAGCAAATTTGGAAAACTCCTCAATAGTTACACTACTGGAAAAGGTCAGTTTTCATTCCAATTCCAAAGAAGGGCAATGCCAAAGAATGTTCAAACTAGTGCACAATTTATTTCACATGCTAGTAAGGTTATGCTAAAAAACCCTTCAAGCTAGGCTTCAGTAGTACATAAACCAACTACAAGCTGGAAGTACAAGCTGGATTTAGAAAAGGCAGAGGAACCAGAGAGCAAAATGCCAGCATTCACTGGATCATAGAGAAAGCAAGGGAATTCCAGAAAAACATCTGTTTCACTGACTATGCAAAAGCCTTTGACTGTGTGGATCACAACAAACTGTGGAAAATTCCTAAAGAGATGGGAATACCAAACCATGTTACCTGTCTGCTGGGAAACCTGTATACAAGTCAAGAAGCAACAGTTAGAACCAGACATGGAACAACAGACTGGTTCCAAATTGGGAAAGGAATATGTCAAGGATGTATATTGCCATCCTGTTTATTTAACTTATATGCAGAGTACATCATGTGAAATGCTGGACTGGAGGAATCACAGACTGGAATCAAGATTGTCAGGAGAAACATCAACAACCTCAGACATGCAGATTTGTTGTTGTTCAGTCTCTTAGTTGTGTCAGACTCTTTGTGACCCATTGGCCTACACCACTCCAGGCTTCCCTGTCCTTCACTATCTCTTGGAGTTTGTTCAAAGTCGTGTCTATTGAGTCGATGATGCCATCCAATCATCTCATCCTCTGTCACCCCTTTTCCTCCTGCCCTCAATCTTTCCCAGCTTCATGGTCTTTTCCATGAAGGTCTTTTTCAGTTGGCTCTTTGCATTAGATGGCCAAAGTATTGCAGCTTCAGGTTCAGCATCGGTCCTTTCACTGAATATTCAGGGCCAATTTCCTTTAAGACTGACTGTTTTGATATCCTTGCAGTCCAAGACTCTCAAGAGTATTCTCTATCACCACAATTCTTCAGCACTCTGTACATGACTACTGGAAAAACCATAGCTCTGACTATATGGACCTTTGTCAGCATTGTGATGTCTCTGCTTTTTAATGTGCTGTCTAGGTTTGTCATAGCTTTGCTTCTAAGGAACAAGTGTCTTTTAATTTCATGGCTGTAGTCATTGCCTGTAGTGATTTTGGAGTCCAAGAAAATAAAGTCTGTCACTGTTTCCATTTTGCCCCTTCCAAAAAAATGGAATACTTCCTGGATGCTTGGCAGGAAGTGGTTGGACTGGATGGGATCAATAACCTCAGATATGTAGTTGATACCACTGTTCTGGCAGAAAATGAAGAGGAACTAAAGAGCCTCTTGATGAAAGTGAAAGAGCAGAGTGGGATAGCTGACTTAAAACTCAACATTCATAAAACTAAGATCATGGCATCTGATCCCATCACTTCATGGCAAATAGATTGGAAAAAATGGAAAAAGTGACAGACTTTGAATTGTGGTGCTGGGGAAGACTCTTGATAGTCTTGAGAGTCCCTTGGACAGCAAGGAGATCAAACCAGTCAATCCTAAAGGAAATCAACCCTGAATATACACTGGAAGGACTGAGGCTAAAGGTGAAGCTCCAGTCCTTTGACCACCAGATGTGAATTGCTGATTCACTGGAAAAGACTCTGATGCTCAGAAAGGCTGAACACAAAAGGAGAAGGGGGCAGCAGAGGATGAAATGATTGGATGACATCACCAACTCAATGCACATGAATCTGAGCAAACTCTCAGAGATAATGAAGGACAGAGAAGCTTGGTGTGTTTCTTGCAAAGAGTCGGACACAAATTAGTGACTGAACAACAATAGTATTCTCTATGTTTATATGTTTGAAAATTTCCAGGTCAAAAATGAAAAGAAAATGTTATCTATTTGAAGAAAGTTTAATAAAGGAGGAATATTTTAAACTATTTTGTTAGGAGAAAAATAAATGTACTGGGAAAAAATACAGGAAAAAAGGCCAACAAACTAATTTTAAGCATCTTTCATAGAAATCTGGCAATTTTTAAGACTTCTTTTTGTTTTTAATATTAAATATATTCTGTTTTTATTTTAAGAAAGTTATAAAAATTGCTCTGGGAACTGTATTTCTTTTTAAAATTGTATTTATTTATTTTATTTTTGGCTGTTCTGGGTTTTCACTGCAGCCACAGACTCTTCTCTAGTTGCAGGAAGTGGGGCGTACTCTCTAGCTGAGGTGAGCAGGTTTCTTACTGCAGTGACTTTTTTTCTTAACAATTTTTTATTTTTAAATTTTGGCCTGTTTCATTGGTTCTTTCTTTATTTATTTTCATCCATCTTTATTCGTCAGCCAGTGTGGGCCTCCCATGGCCTCTCTCGTTGCAGAACACCAGTTTTGGGCGCATGGGCTCCAGAGCCCTGGCTCGTAATTGGACACACTGATCCAGCCACTCCACGGTATGTGGGATCTTCCTGGGCCAGGGATCAAACTGGTGCCCCTTGCACTACAAGGCGGACTCTACCCACAGAACCACCAGGGAAACCCTCAGTGACTTTTCTTGTTGTAGAACTTGGGCTCTAGTGCACACGGTCTTCAGTAGTTGCAGCACATGCGCTCAACAGTTGCGGCTCTGAGGCTCTAGAGCACAGGCTCAATAGTTGTGGCTCATGGCCTTAGTTGCTCCACAGCATGTGAGATCTTCCTGGATCAGGGATCAAACTCATGTCTCCAGCATTGGAAGGCAAATTGTTTACCACCGATCTACCAGGGAAGCCCGGGAACTGTATTTCTAAGTGTCTATATCTGTGTCTGTCTTAGTGCCCTTGCCTGGTAGACAGAGTTTCTCCTAGATCCAGCCCCTTGAAGACTTAGCAACTTGCTATAAGCCTTTGGCAGTCCTAAGCTATATTCATGAAATGACAGAAAATGACTATCATACAAGGCCCCCTGGGAACTCAAGGATAGTGTCACTGGGGTTGAACAGAAAGACCACATCCTTCCTGATATAAGGAACAGGGAATGCCTGTGTGGACGAGGAAGGATCACTTGATTCAGAACCAGAAGATCTGATAGCTGATGATGAAGTAGATAAGATGGATGAATGAGAAATCAATCACAGCCATAGATTCAGTGGGGCAAGGTCAAAGGCATGGAATCTGGTGAATCATTTCCCCAGAGGCTGGCAGGAAATGTGTAGGAGGCATAAAGAAGTTGGACACTCACTCTGAAGAATAGAGAGTGCTCACCAGATTAATTATCAAAAGTGTTTTTTTCCTTATGAACAAGGACTTGCCTTGTTCTGGAAGCCTCAACCCATACAGTTGCCTCGTGTAGGTCTGTCTGGCTCACATGGGTGTTTTTCTACTTCTTTTTCTCTTGCTTTCGGAAACAATTTTCCTCTCCCTCGAGTACAGATCATTCTCTCCTCAAATAGGTAAGTGTATTCTTTCATTTCTGCAGATAGACCGCTGCAACACTGCCCCCAGATGCACAGGGCCCTAGGCTGAAAAAAACAAGAGAAGGGGCTTCCCTGGTGGTCCAGTGGGTAAGGACACCGCCTTGCAGTGCAAGGGGCGCCTGTTCGATCCCTGGCCTGGGAAGATCGCACGTGCCGCGGAGCAGCTGGACTGATGTGTCCAATTAGCGAGCCGGAGCTCTGGAGCGCATGCCCACAGGAGCCAAAGAACAAAGATGGATGAAAATAGAGAAATGAAAGATCAGTAGAAGTGGCCCGCCTGCTCCCTTCCCTCCCCACCCCGCCCAAAATAAAAATAATAAATAAATAAATCTTAAAACAAAAAACAAGAGATGGCCAGGCCAGGCAGATCGTGTCAGGTTCTCCACTGACTGCGCAGAGGCTGCCCCAGCTGTGCGCCTCACTGAGGAGAGTGGCTGCACTTCTCAGCCCCTTTACTGGGTTTCCAAGTGAAAGAAGTAAATTTGGTAAAAAAATGCTCACTTCATTTACAATGATTAGCATAAAATTGCTCTTTTGTCTCAGCTACTACGGAGGACAATGGCGCCACGGCTGGGAAGACAGTCCCTCCCCTTTCCCCCACACTGACTCAGGCCACCGCCCACAAACACTTCAGGGAACCAGGATCAGCCAGACTTCCAACTGTAAGCACCAAGAGGGGACCTCAGGCCTCAAATGCCTTCATCTCTAGGTGAAAATATAAAACACGGATAGGATAGAAAGCATTCCTCCCCAAAGTGTGATTTCTACCTTTCTTCAGGAGCAGAACCTGAAGACATGGGCCACTTTATTCCCTCCCTTCCTCTTCTACTATTTATGCAGTGGCCACTGCATAAGTCCTGATTGGCCTTGACCCCTGGCATCTGAGAAAAAGATGACAAACAGTGAGTCAAGTCATTGCTTTTTCCAAGAAGAACTTGGAAAAAACCACCAGGCCTATGATGCTAAGATCTAAGTGTATGTATGTGTATATATACATGAAATGTATTTGATTCTAAAATATGCACTTTTCTACATTTTAATATCTCTTAGTAGGCAGAAGTCTTATAACAAAATTAAGATTCTCTCCTCAAATAGGTAAGTGTATTCTTTCATTTCTGCAGATAGACCGCTGCAACACTGCCCCCAGATGCACAGGGCCCTAGGCTGAAAAAAACAAGAGAAGGGGCTTCCCTGGTGGTCCAGTGGGTAAGGACACCGCCTTGCAGTGCAAGGGGCGCCTGTTCGATCCCTGGCCTGGGAAGATCGCACGTGCCGCGGAGCAGCTGGACTGATGTGTCCAATTAGCGAGCCGGAGCTCTGGAGCGCATGCCCACAGGAGCCAAAGAACAAAGATGGATGAAAATAGAGAAATGAAAGATCAGTAGAAGTGGCCCGCCTGCTCCCTTCCCTCCCCACCCCGCCCAAAATAAAAATAATAAATAAATAAATCTTAAAACAAAAAACAAGAGATGGCCAGGCCAGGCAGATCGTGTCAGGTTCTCCACTGACTGCGCAGAGGCTGCCCCAGCTGTGCGCCTCACTGAGGAGAGTGGCTGCACTTCTCAGCCCCTTTACTGGGTTTCCAAGTGAAAGAAGTAAATTTGGTAAAAAAATGCTCACTTCATTTACAATGATTAGCATAAAATTGCTCTTTTGTCTCAGCTACTACGGAGGACAATGGCGCCACGGCTGGGAAGACAGTCCCTCCCCTTTCCCCCACACTGACTCAGGCCACCGCCCACAAACACTTCAGGGAACCAGGATCAGCCAGACTTCCAACTGTAAGCACCAAGAGGGGACCTCAGGCCTCAAATGCCTTCATCTCTAGGTGAAAATATAAAACACGGATAGGATAGAAAGCATTCCTCCCCAAAGTGTGATTTCTACCTTTCTTCAGGAGCAGAACCTGAAGACATGGGCCACTTTATTCCCTCCCTTCCTCTTCTACTATTTATGCAGTGGCCACTGCATAAGTCCTGATTGGCCTTGACCCCTGGCATCTGAGAAAAAGATGACAAACAGTGAGTCAAGTCATTGCTTTTTCCAAGAAGAACTTGGAAAAAACCACCAGGCCTATGATGCTAAGATCTAAGTGTATGTATGTGTATATATACATGAAATGTATTTGATTCTAAAATATGCACTTTTCTACATTTTAATATCTCTTAGTAGGCAGAAGTCTTATAACTAAGAGTACAAAATTATAAATGGCAGGAATTTTTCTTTCTTGGTGGCACATGAAATATAGTGTGTGTTTAGTAACTGAGAATATCTTGGATTGAGTTTAAAAAACACAGTGAAAGTCAATGACAGACTGTCAGAAATCAATAAACAAAAAATCGTCATATTGACAAGTTCCAAATAGGCCAAAGGAATTTCTCTTCTCATTCCAATCCTCCAAAGAAAAGTTTTCCAGGGGACAGAATTGTGTTTTATCAACCTGAAAATGAGATGATGTATTTCAAATTCCCTAAGACTATCTGGTTCCTAGCAAAACTGCAAGGAAACAGAATCAACTTTAGGCAGAGTTGGTTCTAACTTCCATTTCTGGTACTCACTATTCTTTCCTTTCTGAAGCTTCACTTATCTGCTCTGTAAAAGGCTGATGACATTTCCGTCCTAGAAAAGAGATAAAGCCTGGGATATAGGAGATGCTCAACAGTTTCTTTTCTATTTATACAGAGTTATTTGTGATACTAGATACATAATTCCCCAAAAGGTCATGCAATCTGCAAAATACACCTATCAGGTATGAACCTGATCACTTGAGCAAGGTCACACAGCTGGTGAAAGAGACAGAGCTGGGGGTTTGGAACAGTCTAGTGTTCTATTTTCAGTTCAACAGCCAATTCTGTCAAAATCCTCATCACGGACCCTCAGACTGGCACTCTGGTTCCTAAAGAGCCCCAACACACTCACAATGTGAACAAACAAATCCAGAGAGTGACATGAAAATGGCTAGGCTCTTTATAAGACATAGATTGATTCTGGTGAACATCTGTGTGAGTTATTGTGTCAAAAATGCAGGGGTCACGATGAGCTCCGATACGATCGGATGCCTGTGACCCTCTCCCCCTGACATCCTCTGGGAGACACCAGTCCTGGCCCGACACAGCTGCTCTGCTACCCCAGTTCGCAGCTATATTGACACAGCCATTTTCATGGTAGGCCTGTTGTAAATTTGTTGTTACATGGTGCGTCTGCCCCAAATTGCATGGTGTACGTAAATTTTTGTGTGTGTGGCGGGGCTGGCACGGGGGTTGGGGGGGTACCGGGGCTGAATGGAGCGTGTGATGAGCAACCCGCAGGAGACCTAACCCTGATAAATTGTTTACTTGTTAGCGATGGGGCTCAAGAGTGGGCCGGGGGCTGCGGGCTCAGCGGGACAGACGTAGAAGGTGGACCCACGCCAATTACCAGCCATTGTGGTGTCCCACCCCGTGATTGACACCAATGTCTCCCCTCTCACCATGGGTCCTTTTAGTCTCCCAGACCCAACACAAGCCCCACTGTGCTAATACCATGGTGTCTTCAATTTCCTTTGCTGCTAGCAAAAATTAACCTAGGCCTGCAGCCTGTAGAAGACCTAAGGCCTCTATTTTATTATGCATTTTCCCCCAGTTTTTCAAGGATGAGTTTAAAAATAGAGGTTGCTAAGGCCAGTTGGGCAACAAAGGAAGCAAAGGGACAAACATTATCTTTGGATGACTGACTTCAAAGTTAATGATCTTCCCCACTGAATTGTGTCCTCTGCTCCTCAATGAGGTCTTTGCCATCAGATAAAGAAGCGCCTCTTTAATCCACTAACACTTCTTTGTCCCTTTGTGGCAAAATGAT